>CM064422.1:29574214-30272572 GCA_032690845.1 Eleusine coracana subsp. coracana
AGTGATGTTCCCAACTCGATCAGAAGCTGCCGCGTGATACACCACAATCCGGTCTTGCACCCGGTTGAGGTACACGCCGTCGCAAATCCGCTGCAGGTTCTCGAACACGGGCTCGAACGCCACCACCCGGTACCCCATCACGGCGGCCGCGAACGACGCCATGCCGACATTGGCCCCGACGTCCACCACCACGCCACCGGAGCCCCTGCCCACCTCCCTGCCGAGCAGCTCCTGGATGGTCTCGGAGATGTCAGGCTTGCGGAACCGCTTGCCCTTGAGGAGGCGAGCGATGTTCTTGTGGGGGCGGTCGGGGAGCGCGCCCATGTCGGCGAGCGAGTAGAAGAAGGGGCGAGGCACACCCTCCACGAGGCTGGCGAAGACCGGCGAGGCCTGCGGCGAGGCGTAGCAGTCGAAGGGGCGGACCTGGCCGAGGAGGCGGTTGGAGGACAGGGGCGCGGCAGTGGAGGCGGCTGAGAAGGTGAGATCTGGGGCCCTGGAGAGGACGAAGAGGAGGAGGAGAACTGGGAGAAGGAAGAGGAGGGTTCGGGGTGTGGTGGAGGATGCCGCCGCCGCGGCGTGTCGGCGCCAGGAAGAGGCGGGCGGTGCCGGCATTGGTGCAGAGGGTTTGGGTTTGGCGTGGCGGCCGCCAGCGGGCGGCGGGGAGGAGAGCCGGAGGCGCTTTCGGCTTTGCGCTGTCCCGGGCAGCGAGAAAAGAATGCCGTCGGTCGGTCGAGGCCGGCGTCCAGTATGCTTGGCCCGATCTGGCCTAATTTTGGGCCTGGTCCGACTTCATTTGCATTTAAAATCTTGGTTCCATTTAAACCAAAGCATTTAAATTCTTTGAGGACATCTTCTTCTAGTGTAACGGAAAATCCTGGCCTTCCCGGCAGTATCATTTGAAATGTAATACTACCATGTCCGGTACTTCTCTCTTATTTTTATCGGTTAGACAATTTTTTTAGTGCAAATTTCCACTAACTGACTTGTCCTAGCGATAAGAAAAGAAAACAAGAGGATATAAAAGTGAATGCCATAATTGAACTCTGTTCATATGTCGCTTATTCAATACTCCTTCGGTACTACTAAAGAAAGTCGTTCTAGGTGATGTGTTACTTTTACGAAAGGAAGTCATTTGGTGGGAGAGACCTATTTGAGATAAAATTACCCCGGTGGAGTCATCACTACCTCTCCCGTACGCTCCAGTCCTAAGAAAAGTTAATGCAGCAACGCAAAAAAAAAAAAAAAAAAACATGACTGCAAAGGATCAAACCTATGACCTCCTACGTTGAGCTTTAGAGCGCTGGCCACTCAAACTGGTGCCAACTTTTGAAACAAACATCTTCGAGACGCCATTTAATAAGGACATAGAAGAAAAAATATCTTTTAATTAATCACATCTTGATATTGTAAATCATATTATAAATAACTTTCTATTGCAGTACGAAGAAAGTACTACTTTCTTCGTTTCAAAATTGTTGTTGCCGTTGACTTTTTTGTAAACTTTGACCATTCATCTTATTCAAAAAACTATCTCAAATAAATTATATTTTAAATTTATCTAGTAATAAAATTAATTATAAAAAATATATGAGTACTAACAAAGTATCCGTGTGTTGCTATGGACTTTAAAAAACAAAACACTCTTTATATAATATAATTATTAGATATATATAATATTATTGACATTTTTATATCAAAGATTATATTTATATTACCATTGGTGCTTCTTAGTATATTATTTTATATGTCAAAAGTAACAGTTTTATCACCATATTTTAGAAGCTTTATCTGGAGGAAAAATCAATTTACGGAGTCCAGAAATAGAACTGCATTGCAACGTAATTTTGAAATTGAATACTTGCTCTAATAGAAAAATTTAAAACACAAAAGTTGTAGATCTCGTCGAGATCTTTTCGAAACATATATGGATATGAGCCCCGCATAGAGACCTATACACAGGAGTCCGAATCAGAATAAATATTTTTGTATCGCATATTTGGAAATCAAAACTACGGGATCTGGACTTTTCTTGAATACCAAAGTTGTAGAACTTTTCGAGAGCTACGAGGTAGAGTCCGAGTTTGCCTCATTTGAGCTTTAGACGTGGGAGTAATGATTTTTGAAATTCGGTACTTGATATAGAAGGTACAAAACCGATTTGGATTCAATCTCTAATTTTGTAGACACGAAGTAGACGGCCGTATCTCAATTAATAGATTATAGAGATTTTCAAAATCTTTTAAATAAGACAAATGATAAAAATAATGAAAAAAATCAATAATAATAATAATTTTGAAATGAAAAAAATATACAATACAGATTGTGTCCTGACGGTCAACGGTCTCCCATCCATATAACGGTGTGAGTGCCACTCACAGACTGGCGCGTAAAAACCTGCGCAAGAAACACTCTCGCCTCACAAAAGGCCTCGATCGGGAGGAATTGGTCAAAGGAGCCATACGCTTACGCATCGCCACACGCGCGAGGAGGCCTACTTCTACTTGTTGCATACTGCTAGTTCGCGCAGCGGCAGCGCATTCTGATCTCAACCGCACATCCAGTGTCCCACACATCGGCCATGGCTCAGGACGGCAGTGAGAGCTCCGGCGGCAAGGCGTCGTCGAGCAGCAGGGACTACTGCTCCGCGCCGTTCAGGTTCAACGTGCATGCGCCGGAGTTCGTGCCAATGTCGCCGTTGGCCAGCCCTCTGGCAGCAGCAGGCTACTACTCGCCGTTTTTGCAGCTGTCCAACGATGACGGTGGTGGCAGTGGCACTGGGGACTGGAGCTTCTTTGCCCAACCGGACCCTGCCATTTTCCTACAAGACTTTGGGCAGACCAGTATCGACGGTGCTGCCGGCAGCAATCGGCAACCCATGGGTGCAAGTCCGGCCGACATCGCGCACAAGATTGTCAAGCAGGTTTGTCTTCCCGTTTTTTCTTTCCATTTGTTATGCACAATCGCGAGAGTAAAAGAAGTACCTAACCAGTTGTGTAGATCCTGAGACTGAAAAATGCTGAGCAACACCACACCTCTTCCAATAAGTTAGGGAGATGGCGTTCGAGTTCTCGCCAGATTATATTGTTCATATCCTCATTGGCTCATTCCTAAGTTATGATGCAGACATTCATGTCATGATGTTTTCATTAGCATTTTATATGTCAATCCTCGTCCAGATTTCAACTTTGTTTGATCAAGTTGATGAATTTTGTTTTCCTCATAATGTTCCTCTATTTTCTTGATTGGAATAAAGCCTTTACATTCTTCCCTGTTGCAGGTTGAGCATCAGTTCAGCGACACTAATTTGGTTGCAAATGATTTCTTGATGAAGATCATGAATAAAGATCCTGAGGGCTATGGTGAGTGTAATTGTTGTTTCTTGAATACTGTTAAGCAATATAATGCGTCCTATTTAGAGGAGTTTTACTGTGTAAAATACTGACCATCAATAGTTTGAGGGTAATTTCGTAATTACACTATTAATTAATAAATTTATATTTATTTTTATGATAGAATATTAAGTCTACAAAATTATAAAAACGTTAGTTTATCTTAAAAAATATAAAACATTAGTTATTAATAAGATTATTAATATAACTTTATTGATAGTAATAAAAACTAATTATTATAAATCTATAACTCTTATTTTTCTCGATATTACCCTCAAATTAAGAAACTACTGGCTAGTAGTTATGATTTTAGATTATGAAATCTATACCGTTAGATCAAACTACTCGCCAGTAGTTTTATTTTGGACAGTAAAAGTCCTCCCTATTTAACAGCACAGTTTAAGAGATCAGGAATGCATATGCCTTATATGGAAATTCATAGAGTCATAATATGCACTGTTGCACAATATATTAAAAAAAATAATGGCATGACTAAATTGGTTTCGTTTTCCTTCCCAGTTCCTATGTCTGTTATTTCATCTTGGAAGAAAATTAAGGCTATGGGGGCAACAAACCAACTGCTGGTTAATGCTCTTCGGACCTCGGCAAAGCTTGTGAGCCATCTGTACCTCTGTTTCTTTTAACTAATGGCATTTCTTGTATCCTGAAATTCCTTTGAGTTTCTAGGTTGTCAGCGAGGATGGCAAGAAAGTGCGGAGGGCACAACTTTTCACTGACAGACACAAAGAAGAGCTGCAGGTCAGTACTTTCAAGCATAACAAGGATTTATTAGTTCCTGCTTTGATCGACATATGAGATCAAACTATCATTCATGCAGTCACGGATGGTAGTTGCGGAGAATTTGCCAGATGATTCTACAAGAAACAGCCTCGAGAAGATCTTCGGCATCATTGGAATGTGAGAGCACAATTGCCCTCATCTCCATTTAGTTCTTCGAGAAGCGATGTAAGTAACATTCTCTTAATTTATTAACTTTTTGTGCTGGACAACAATTTTTAGTGTGAAGAACATCAGAATATGCCATCCACAAGAACCTAGCTCTGCAAGATCCTCGAAATCTGACTCAAGCGCGCTTGTCAGTAACAAGGTATTATACGAAATTTGAAAGATGCAGACATTGGTGAATATAAACCTTTTCTTTTCTCTCCTATAGTCAAATTTTCTTTTCTAATCAGCTTAACCGTTTTATAAATCCTCTATATCACAGTTGCACGCGGTTATTGAGTACGAAACAACTCAACAAGCCGACAGTGCAGTGAGTCAATTATTGCTCAGACGGTTAATTTCAGATACGAAACTTGATTACATTCAGTTTCAATCACTCATGCCAGTGAATGCCAGGTCGACAAATTGAACGACGAAAGAAACTGGAGGAAGGGTCTCCGTGTGCGTACAGTGCTGCGACGATCGGTACCTGAAGCTATTCTGGTGAATAATGTTGTCTCTCTCTCTCTCTTTTGTTTGCGATTGAATAATCTTGTCATCAGTTTTCAGCCCATTTCAGAGCTGATGACCAGCCATGCCGCCCCCTTCTCTCTCTCTCTCTCTTCTCTTTTTCAGCCGAAATCTGTGATACGACACAAGAGGCCGGACTCCTACGAGGAGCATTCTCCGCACTCTCAGGTGGTTTCGTTGGGTTCCTCGACGGCAGGACGCTACTCTGAACATAACGTAAGTTAACCTGACGCCGATCGCCGACTAGTTAAATGCCACAGCAACAGCGCATGCTGCACTTCGGTGAACAGCTCCGTCATTCTGTTATCGCTATGTGGTTGTGTTGTGTTTGCCTTGACAGCAGTTGGAGCAGCATGTTGGGGACAAGAAGCCATGGGGAAGAGGGCGGGCTAGGCCACCAACGAAGCTGCACACCGTGAACGCTGGTGCGGCAGGGCATCTGGAGTCCCTCATCTCGAGCCCGCAGGGGCCGAGGATGCCCGACGGCACACACGGGTTCACAATGGGACGAGGGAAGCCGTCGCCTGCCATGGCGACTGCCGTTCTCCTCCGGAGCACGTCGGTACGGGCGGGCGCTGCCGCTGCAACCGTCGTGATTTAGCAATGATGGAAGTGTCAAGCAGGTTGCCGCCGACTGTCCTGGTGTCTGACGACTGGTTCCGAGAGGATGTAACCTTGCTCTGCCTTTATCTGTTGTTCTGTTTGCTTGTTTGCGGAGAGCCGGAGTTCGTTCGGTTTTTTTTTTTTTTTTTTTTTTTTTTTTGAGGGGAAGACACCAGAGCTTATATATTAATGAATCGGCAGAATTACAATTTGGTTACAATGTCCCTGAGACAAGCAGGGATAGACTCAGTTCCTACCCAGAACCTCAGTTGTTCGGTTGGCAATTTCGCACAGCAATGAGCTGCTCATTAGCCTCCCGGTTAACCACACACACCCGAAACCGGCCTAGCTCTTGGATTTCCTGTCGCAATCCCGCTATCATCGACCTGTCTTCCGTATCTGAGTTCAGTAGATGCGTGAGTGTCACGTTATCGACTTCCAGGATGACACTGTCGTAGCCATAAGCCACTGCTAACAACAAGGCCGTTCCTCCCCGCAATCGCTTCCGCCATGAGCACTTCAGAGAGATTGTTTAGGCATCTACCTTCCGCCACCAATACCTCATCTGTCATTACAAATTATCGCCCCCTAAGCTCCGGTTGCCAGGACTCTACTGTTGACCACCAAAATATAAACTCTGAGAAAACCGGAGTATCCGGTTTACAAAACCGAAGCATCCAATTATGACAGATACATAATAGTCAAAATTGTCCAAATCAAGGCTAATGTTGCTTATTTGATATATTTGATATTTAGACATGTTTTACAGGTTGTGAGCATATTTACTAAGTATTTTGGCTAAGTTTCACTCAAGAAACAAAGAAATGCATGTAAAGGTATGAATATCAAGTCAAAATACTTATTTGAAGTCTCCATGGTGAAGCCCTCATTAAGATGATTGAAATGGACATATGAAACACCTATTTTAGAGTCTGTACGAATAAGTTATAACATTTGGAAATCCATTTTTGCAAACCGGAGGGTCTGATTTTCACGGTCCAGACCAAGTTAGAGTTAGTTTTCTTCACGTAAATCTCAGTTTTTTATTACGGGACAAGACCTCTCATCCTTTATATACAAAAGACCACGGCCAATTGAGGAATCCAACCAACAATCCCAATCAAATCTATCATTTTACCTTTATGTTGTATCTCTTCCTACCCCAAATTCCATCTCAACCCTAATTTGTTGTTCTTCCTTCGTCTCAACGGCGATTGAAGGCGTCCTAGATGGTCTGCCGACTCTAGGAGAACCCTACGTATGCTTGCCCTGACGGGGTCCCTCCCAGGCAAGCGCTCGTCAGTTTTTGTTAGAACCCCGATGAAACCGGAGGCTCCGGTTTTGGTAACCGGAGGGTCCGGTTCTCATAGACTCCGTAGCGAGGAGCGTGTCTGTGAGTTGCACATGGGCGTGCTCATGTTTAACGGTGCGTTTCTACGCCGACACACTTTTTAGCGACTCCGCTGGGGAAGAAGAACCTGACTATCATGGCTGATTTATCAAACCCTGGTAATATGATGACACTTGAAGGATCACCTGAAGATTTACACAAAGGCATTGGCAAAGTAATGCTTCTTGACTGCTATCAAGTAACGGAACAAGACGTCGAGTTGAGGATGTACGATCTAGCAAAGCATGGTAAGTCCATAGCTAATTTTATAAGTGGTTTACTAACATTTGTAGATGACTTAATAGAAAAAACATTGTAAATTTGATTCCTATTAGTCAAGAGTAGGTTGTTGAAAAGCCGACTAATACTCATGTTGATGCAATTTTAGTTTGTGTTCCTCGTAAAGATGAGCCAACTACTAATGTTATTGGTCAAGTATAAGAAAATCAAGTTTACCCATCTCAAGCCGAATCTAGGAAAAGCATAGAAACCACACCAACCACCTCTACACTTGGGGGGCAAGCAAACAAGTCCAAAAATTCGGTTCAATCTGCTGTCCAGGAAAAACCGGATGCTCCGGTTTGCCAAACCATATGCCCCAGTTTTGTTTAGAAAAAGAAAAAGATGGTTAAACCTAAAAATCCTGAGGTTGGTGTCTGGAAGGTCAACAAAGCTAAAGACCTTGACAAGCATAAGATTAGAAAGCCGAAATCTCAAAAGTTTCAGAGCAAGTTCCAAAATCCAAATAGTGAAGAATATGCTAGTCGACTTAGAAGATATGAGTCTCCTTATAGTTCAAATCGGCAATCAGATAGTTTTCATACTATACTTCATCAATGTTGTTTCGATCATTTGAGTCATCTATAAAGAGATCATGGACACCTTATCCATCTATGCCTTATTTCTATTCACCATGGTTTTCATGCATATCGCCTCCTCCAATGTATTTTTATTCAGATTTAGTCTCTTATTAAGGTCTATCAAATAATAGGCCATCACCTGTCAACAATGATCATTTTGAGCAAAAGAATTGGTCTATAGGTAAAATTAAATGATATGTGACCAAACAAGTCTGACGTGTTAAGAAGGATTGAAATTTAGAGAAGAATTCAGACTTGATAGTAGATGAGAAAAAGCCAAAAACTAATGTATCGACTAGTGTTGTTGATCTAGCTTGTCCCAAACAAATTGTAGAAGATAAGGTTAAACAAAAACCATGTTCGAAACGGGGGCAAGATGGTGGCAAGAAGAATAAGAAGATGGTGAGGACCAAGCCAACCTCTGACAAGTTGAAAGCTAAATACACCAAGGAGGCCGAGGAAAAACAAAAAAGCAAACTCGGTGAGTCTAAAAAGAATCAAAGGAGGAGTCCTTCACGACAAGACCAAAGGTACATCAATATAATTTGCATTCATCTAATTGGTCTTTATCATATAATCCATCAATGCATATACCATGGAATGCATATTTAGTTAATCATAATCCATGGTTTGTGTTTAATCCTTGGTTGCCCTACTATCACTATCAATACTAGTACTTTGCACGAGTGGCACACACGTGCTATATCCTCTCATCGTGAATATTTAATAAAAATAAATGTTATTACTAATATTAATGGTAAATTATTCAAAACTAATAACAAATTGATTAATTTAAACTTAGTATACAGGTTAACACAAGTGAATATTATAAATTTTTAATCCTATAACATAGTGCCATGTAGTTTGTTATGAATGTTTAAGTGCACATTGAAAAAAATATTCTTGATTCACTCAAGGTATATAGGAAGTATCTTGCGCCACTACCGTCAAATGCAAAAATGTTGACGTCCTTAGTGATGTGCCATTTTGCATGTACGTTAATTAGAATTGACATAAGTTATTATCAATATTGCTAATAAAATAAGAATTATCGTGATAACCTGTATATTATCCATTCCAAGCAGCCATGACAGACAACATTTGACTTGCATCATAGTAATTGTTGAAAAAATATATCACTTGTCATATGAAGGGTATCAGTGATTGATAATTCATGCCTTGCCGGCCCGACTGTAACTGGGCTGTGATATTCTCACCTATGTTATTGCTGTTGTCGGTGCGTCAACTATACCACACTCATCCTGCTCTTTACAGTTGCAACTTAAATATTCTGAAGACGAAAACTCACAATCTAAGCTAACACTGTCCAGCAAATCCTGGGTGTTGCAGCTTTGTTTGTACTCTAAAGGTGAGAAAACTCTGCTTTCAATGAGCATTCTGTAGAATAAAACCCAGGGGTGCCCTGTGTGTTCAAACGAATCCGGAAATTATTAGAACGAGCGGCAAAAAAGTGTATCAGTTATGGGAAGGAAAAAATAGAACAGTGCTTGGACTTACTGAGAATGTCATCAGCACTGAATCGTGAAGAGGCATCTCGATTAAGCATTTGGCTCATGAGATCACGTGTAAGAAGTCTTACTGATGCCCACTGACCACTGTGAAAATCAAGGTCTACGGTCTTTATGGCATCAAATATAGCTTCAGCAGAGATCCATTGAAATGGAAGAGTGCCCATCAGTAGCACATGCAGGAGCACACCAGCAGCCCTTATGTCTACCTTCTGCGAGTAGTTTCCCAAGTAGAATCTCAGGAGCCACATATGCAGGCTCCCCACGACACCAGTTTTCTGACATGCTGACAATTGGAACACACTAGCTTGCAAATGCAATCAACAAGTAAGTTTATCAGATCAACAACAATATTGAGTACCAAGCTACAACGTTTCTTTTCATGTCAGTAGGAAAAGAACACCAACTCCAATATAAAGATAAAGATAAGACATGAACCAAGAGAGTATCATTGCGAGCATAAAAAAAATAGACGAAACTGATTGGAACAAAACTAACATAAATAAGGCCCAAAAGGACTATTTTGTTTAACAAAGCAAGATAAGAAGTTCCAAGAATAGCGATGAATCCACGATTACTAAAAAAACAAACGGCTGTTGAGACTAAGCACATGGTCATAGCATTATTGCACACACAAAATACATGTCACCGTATGTTTTCTGGATACTCTAGAAGTGACAGAAAAAACATACCTGATAAGTTAATTTTGTTCCAACAAATAAAGTAAGACAAATGGATAGAAAAAACATATGTGCATCACATGTGGCACCAGCACACCAGGTCAGGCAGTATACTCATTCCATAGTTTCATTTATACATAAAAGTCCACAGTAAAATGAAGAAACGCCTGTGTTGGTCTGATAAAGAGCACATGATGAAGCTGCTCTTACTTGTCAATTTAGGTGTTTTACCCGTTGCCAATTCCTAATGATCAAACCATTCTGTCCTTCAAATGATTAAATGTGTGATGATTATCATTAGTCCACACCACAGCTGACTTCTCTAGACCATGCAAACGACTTAAAAGCTTTCATAACGATTCTTGTAGTTACCAAGACCTGACTATCTCAGGCTGATCAGTAGGATTTCACGGTTGAGGACCACAACTGTGCATATGGGTCTGTACATGTATTTGGGCGAAGGAAAGTATTGAGAGATGCATGTACAGGAAACAGGTATAGGATCATTTTAATGTTACCTACAAAACAAAATAACTGCAAAATTAAATTGCCCTACAAAATAAAGCTACATGGAAAACCAATTTCCAAAATCATTCATCCATATAACTCGTCACATTTTCTGTTCAGTGCATTTTACAAATGTGTGCAGTACAGGAGGGCTCATGTTCATGCACGTTTCAATGTTAAAATATCCAATGCGTTTACTGCAACATTGGAAGGAGCATACTCTTTTTTTTTTCTTTGAACATCGTGAGGTAAAAGATTACCACAGGAGTCAAAATGTAAGGAAGAACAAGAGCTAGTTGCTTTACCTGAACTGCTGCATCCGCAGCCTCTTCAGTGAGCATGACAAAGAGATCGCACGGGTCCGCAGCTCGGCCGCTGGAATCGGTGCCCCACGGCTGTTCACCTCAAATTCCGCATGTCAGTACTTACATATAGTTGAATCAACGTGTGTAAACTTCAGCAGCATTACAGCCGTGACCGTAATTTGTCATATGGAAACGAATGTCACGATTGGTGCCCTCAAACTCAAAGTACAAACAAGCATCTGTTTGGATAACTTATTCAAGAGTTACAGAAGAAATAACCGTATCATAAAGGGCCTTACCCGGCCGGTACATGTTTGGCGAGCTGCAGGAGCACGTCATCGGCAGCGCTGGTGGGGTGTCGGAGTCGTAGTGGAGCGTAATGAGGAGCTCCCCGTGGGGATGTCGTCGTGGGGAGCGCCAGTGGAGATCCCGAGGCTGTGTTCCTGGTAGGTGCAGCAGGATGCGGGGTGCGTCAGCGGTCGCGGTGGAGCAGGAGAGTTTCCCTTGCCTGCGCACAAGTAAGTAGAAGAGGAGCATGGAGGTGGCAGTGAAGAGATTCTTCTTGGCCGTTGCCGGCGTGGCTCCCGTGGTGACGGATGTCATGGAGAAGTGGACAGTATGGAGGAGGCCTCCATCTCAGTCATCTCCAGAAAGTAGATCCACAACCTCAAACGTGCTGCCGTTAGGGAGGCTAAGACTTCCACACCGCCCTGCACTCGCCATGGCCCCGCCGCACAAGCCATGAGGGCGAGCGCCTCGGGGATCGGGCTCCAGGTTGGAGGACGGAATGGATGGTCATTGCCGCGGCGACGACGTCGAGGAGCAGGCAGATCTCGTCGAACCATGCCATTCCCGATTAATGGCAACCGCTTCCGCTGCTGCTAGTGTCCGCTCGACTGCAGTTGCCGAGCACCGCTGCCTCGCCCTTGCGCAACCGGCGCAGAGAGCATCTCGTCCCTCGGCTGCCTCCTTCATTTGTACCATGGGCTCCTCTCCTCCTCCGATGCTCCCCTTCTTCCCACTCCTTCCCCCACCGCTGATGCCGTCTCCTTCATCTGCGCCGGCGTCGCCCGCATACACCGAAAGCGGAACGCGGCCTGTCTCGATGCAGTCGATGTTCTCCACGAACGGCCCGCCTCGATGCTGCCTGACCTCCTCCGCCGTCCTCCCTTCCAGTTCCGCGATTTGGATGGAGGCTTAAATCAGATAGGATGGAAAGAAATAATGGGAGGAGGCAGAAAGAAATGTGGCGGCGAGAAAGGAGGCGCAAACGACGGGCGCGTACGGTGCCTAACCAAAATCAGCGCATGTGACTCACCGCGTCATTTGTGTCTGCGGGCGGGTAGGAGAACGGATTCGCGGGGTTTTCATAACCGAGAAAACCGGCCGGTTATCCCGATTTACCGGATAACCAATCTCTGTTGATCGCCCGATTAACCCAGGAAAACCAAACCGGATACTCTAGCAAATAATTAACTAGTCGGTTTCTTCAGTTAACTGGCCGGTTTTTGACTAAATCGAGCCGATCAGCTTCTCCAGTTATTTCAACCCTCGTCACGAGTGAGAAAAATTCTACAAAATTGGACGACACGCTGTGTATTGAGGCGTAAGAAGTTACGCTCCCAGGACCTGATCATACGGCAAGTTACGATTTGCGTAAAAACTGATCTAATTACCGGGCCTGCTAATCAAATTAATTAAGGACTGTTACGTAGGGAAGGGTATAAACTTAGGTGAAGCTTTTTCGACAGTTATTAATCAAACACTAATTTGATAAAAGCCGAAATAGTTAGTTAGTGTTTATTATTATGTTGCTATATTTATAAGAGTACTATTTCGGCTATATTGTTAGGTTCATGAGGGTTGCATTAGTCATATATCATCGATGTTTGTTCATTATTATTCTTATGTAATTTTGGTCTATAGAAATATTTATTGGCACACAAGCTTTACAAAAAATAAATGGGGCATGTGTTGACGATCAAAATATACACTCTGGGAAAACCGGAGTATCTGTTTACAAAACCGGAGCATCCACTTTTGATAGACACATAATAGTCAAAATTGTCTAAATCAAGGCTAATATTGCTTATTTGATATATTTGATATTTAGATATGTTCGGTAGGTTGTGAGCATATTTCATAAGTATTTTGGATAAGTTTCACTTAAGAAATAAAGAAGTGCATGTAAAGTATGAATATCAAGTCAAAATACTTATTTGAAGTATTCATGATGAAGCCCACATTGAGACAATCGAAATGGACACCTATTTTGCAGTCTAGACGAAAAAGTTATGACATTTGAAAAATACTCACAGGTTGCAAAACCGGATGATCCGGTTTTCACGGTCCAGACCGTGTTGGAGTTAGTTTTCTTCACGTAAATCATGTAAATCTCCGTTTCTTGTGGGGCAAGACCTCCCATCCTTTATATACAAAGGGCCATGACCGATTGAGGAATCCAACCAACAATCCCAATCGAATCTATCATTTTACCTTTATGTTTTATCTCTTTCTACCCTAAATTCCATCTCAACCCTAATTTGTTGTTCTTTATTCGTCTCGACGGTGATTGAAGGCGTCGTAGATGGCCTATCAACTCTAGGAGAACCCTACGTGTGCTTGCCCTGACGGGGTCCCTCCCGGGCTAGCGCTCATCGGTTTTTGTCAGAACCCCGACGAAACCAGAGGCTTCGGTTTTTGAAACTGGAGGGTCTGGTTTTCACAAACTCCATAGCGAGGAGTGTGTCTACGAGTTGCACATGGGTGTGCTCCTGTTTAACGGCACGTTTCAACGTAAACACCTGCACGGAAGGCTCCATTAGTATTCACCTTTACCCAGCCTCTGTCCGGGGGTTGCCACCTCTGTATCCGACATGTGTGCACCTGAGCTCGGTTCGCACTTAGACAAAATATGTTCTTCCAGCATTTTCGAGACATGCCTTGCAGCTGCTCCCTCATCCCAGTTTTTGGTTCCATGGTGTCGAGCATTTCGCCCAGACCAAAGAGACAGGCACCACAAACCAGAAAATTGGCCCTCTTGTCGTCCTTTCGGCTGACCTCCAAGATGTCTGTAGCCCATGAGAGAGGGTGGAAATTGGGGGCCTTGACTCCAGTGATGTCCTTGATGACCTCCCAGAACCATTTGGCGTAGGAACACTCCAGGATGATATGGTACAGTGACTCCTCCGATGCCCCACTAGCCTGACAATGCCCTTCTTCCAGTATATGTCTCCTATTGAACTCAGCTCTTGGTGACAGGAAATTATTTATCACTCTCCACCAAAATATATGCACCTTTGGTGGGGTTTTCATCTTCCACATAATCTTCCACCATCGAGCATTATCGGATGCTCCTGCTTCCCCCTCTTTTACTAATCTTTTTTGCTCCTGGTCTTCTTTCAGAACACAATATGTCGACCACACCAAGTAGCATCCATGCTTCTCATAGGCCCACACCCACAAGTCCTCATCCCAAGAACTCGCTAGCTTGATCATTAGGACCTCCTCTGCCTCCATAGGGATAAAAGATTCATTTACCATTCAGGCATTCCACATCCTGGTGCCAGGGATAAATAGATCACACACCCTCCTAACTGCCGCCTCATCCAGATGAACTCGCGGCTTCAGTCCACCAATTCCTTGTAACCAGTTATCCTCCCATATGTCAATTGAGTTTCCTGGCCCGACTCGTTTAATCATCCCTCGTTTCAAGACATCTCTTCCATGCACCATAGCTTTCCAGGTCTCAGAGTTGTTCCTCTTTTGTTTGGCACTCATGAAGTCTCCTTAGGGATAATACTTCCCCTTGATGACCCATGTACAGAGGGCTTCTGGTCTTGTCATCAACCTTGTTTACCCAACATGGCTTTGTTAAAAAGCTGGAGATCACGAATTTCCATCCCTCCTTGCGCCTTCGGTAGCATCAACTTGGACCATTTCTGCAAATGAATTTTATGACTATCTACTACACTCCCCCACTAGGAGTTAGAAATATATGCCCTCATCTTATCGCAGACTATGTTTGGTAACTTGAAACAACTCATGGGGTATGTTGGTACTGCTTGTGCATTTTCCTTAATCAGCACTTCTCTCCCCACGCAACTAAGGGTGTTCGCCCCTATCCGTTTACAAACCCCTGGATCCTGGCTGCGACATAGTCAAAGGTGCCATCCTGTTCCACCCTGCTGCAGTCGGCAAGCCCAAATACTTTTCTCCTAGCGCTTTCGTTTCAATCTGCAGGACCTCATGGACCATCCTTTTTTGTCTCCTCTGGACAATTAGTGCTAAAGAATATTGCTGACTTCTACTTATTTACAAGCTGCCCTGAGCCTCGATTGTAGTCCTCTAAAATTCTGGCCACCCTTGTTGCACTTCTATGAGTCGCAGGCATGAAGATGAGGCAATCATCAACAAACAACAAGTGAGATATCCAGGGCGCATGCCTACTTACCTGTACTCCCCTAGAAATACATGCTGGCCTCTCATTCTTAAGTATTCCAGACAAACCTTCTGCACATAGGAGTAAGAGATAGGGCGAGTTGGGGTCACCTTGTCTAATCCCTCTTGTCGGCTTGAACACCTAGGAAATGGCATCATTTACTCGCACCGAGAAGATGACCGTCGTCACGCATTTCATTATGAGGGAGCACCATCTGTCCGAGAAGCCCAAGGTGTGCATCACCGTATTAAGGTTGTCCTATTCAACTCTATCATATGCCTTCGCCATGTCAAGATTCATCGCACATGATCCTTGCCCCCCCCCCTTCCTATTTTTCAAATAGTGTATGCATTCACATGTGATTATCATGTTATCGGTGATCAACCGCCCCGGGACAAATCCACTTTGCTCTTCTGATACAATGTCTTCCAGAATTCCTCTGAATCTATTAGCCATCACCTTGGAGCAAATTTTATACAACACTGTACATAGAGATATCGGGCGAAATTGAGACAGTTCTTGCGGATTTGCTACCTTGGGGATAAGAACCAGGAGAGTGTGATTGATGTTCGTGGGCATGTCTCCTCCATTCAGGAACCCCAAGGACAACTTCCGTCACTTGTTCCTTCACTAAGCCTCAGTGCCGTTGAAAGAAGCCCGCTGTGAACCCATCTACCCCTGGAGATTTTCCGGGTTTCATTTTAAACAATGCTCGCTCCACCTCTTCTGACGTAAATGGTGATTCCAGTGCATGGTTCATCTCCTCTGTTACCCTATTATGAACATAATTGCAAACCGCCGCCAGCTCTAGATTTGCCTGGGATGTGAACAAACCCTTGTAAAAGTCCACCGCCAGAGTCTCTATCTCCTCTGGCTCCTCAGTCCAAGCTCCATTGCTCTTCCGCAGGCATTTTATTCTATTGGTACGGGCCTGAGCACATGCTGTGGCTTGAAAAAATTCAGTGTTTCGGTCCCTTGCTTGCAGCCACTAAACCCTTGAATGTTGTCTCTCCATTTCTTCCTCCCTGGAAGTCATATCCGAGAGTTTTGCCATTAGTAAACGTTCCTTCTTCGTAGGCTGTCGATACAAGGTATGCCCTCTCTCCTCCTCTAGTGCCTCATGCAAGCATTTGAGCTCCTTGAGCACCGACCCAAAAACATCTCTGTCCCTTGTTCATAGCGAGGCTTGAAGCAATGTCAAAGTCTCAGCAACCCTCACTAGGTTGCATGATCCCCCTCCCAGATTCCATTCCTATTGGACAAAAGCATCATATGCACTGCGTCTCTGCCACATGACTTGATATCTAAAAGGTTTCCTCCCCAGTGCCCTCCACCCTTCACTTGTTGGGGACCCTTACGGATCTTAATCAAGAGCCCGCAATGGTCTGATTCTGCAAGTTGGATATGTTGTACCGAATTATCCCCCCATTGATCCAGGAATTTGTTGTCACCCAAGGCTCTGTCTAGGCGAGCTTTGACGTTCCTATCTCCTTCCTGCCTGTTGTCCCATGTATATGGGAGTCCATGGAATCCCAGATCAGAGAAATTACAGTCCACTAACGCCTCACAGAACCCCTCCATCTGCCACTTTTCTCTCTCATTCCCTCCAATCTGTTCTTCAGCCGTCATCACCTTGTTGAAATCCCCCGCACACAGCCAAGGCAAGGCTAGCTGAGCCCGGAGAAATGAAGATGCATCTAGGATTCCCTAGTGGGTTTTAGTGTATGATGACGAAAGATTAAAAATGTGCTAACATGATTCATGAAGTAAATGTGCAGATTATTAAATTTGTTGTATAAACCCACATTTGCAAGATGGGTATTACTCCCAAAAAGAAGAAAAGGAAAATGGACTCAAAAGCACTTCAAGAGTAGTTCTTTATTTTATTTGAGTCATTGGCATGCCAAACTATAAGGGGGGGGGGGGGGGGTAAAACAATCTTGCTAAGAAGGGAATTTGTGTGCTCAAGTCTACCAAAAAGTTTTGTGAGAAGACAGCCAACCAATGCCAAAAAGAACCCATCTTTTTTTGAGCTAAACAAAGAGTCACGAAAGTTCCGTGATTCAACTCACGGAAGTTCCGTCATTACCAATCCTCGTATTTCAGCCAACCCGAGAGCCACGGAAGTTCTGTGGGTTCCTCCACAGAAGTTTCATCATCCTCTGGTTTCACTTTGTTGTGAACCCGAGAGCGATAGAAGTTCCGTGATGACTATCACGGAAGTTTTGTCGACTCTGACCTAGTTAAAAACTGACCATGCAATGACTCTTTTTGAACTAACAAAAGTTCCGTGTGTTCTCATAGAAGTTCCATCAGACACAGAAAAGCTATGTAACGGCTAGTTTTTGGAGAGCCTCTATAAATACTTTCCCCCTTCCCCCGTGGGAAGGGTTGGACACTTTGGCATTTCACTCCTCTTTTAGCTAGAGCTCTCACCTCTCACTCCTAGACTTGTTCTTGAGTTTGTAATCAAAGTGAGAGAGATCCAACCACAAAAATATTGAATCCATCCACTCAAAAGCTTGAGCACTTCTTTCCCTCCCCATCAAGATTTGATTTGCTTGTTACTCTTGGAGACTTAGTCTCCTAGACGGCTAGGCGTCACCCTTGAGCTCCCAACTTGCTGTGGTGAGACGGGGATGTTTGTGAAGGTGTGATTCGCCTCCGAAGGAAAAGAATCAAGTGGAGAAAGAAATCCGAGCATGATCTTTGTGATTGCTTGGCGGGGAAAAGGGTTGAGAGAGACTCAGCCACTTTGTTTGGCTCCTCAACGAGGACGTAGAAACTACTTAGTGTGGTTGCCGAACCTCGGGTTAATTCCTTGTGTCTCTCTTTACATTCCGGCATTTATCTTTGTGCTTGTGTATTTCTTTCATATTATTGTGCTTGTTTCACTTGTTATTTGTGTTGCTAGCTATCGAAAAAAGAACCCTAGGTGTACATCGCTATAGCTTCTCTTCTGTCAAGTAATGTATTCCTTCCTCTTTGTTATCCGCACTTAAATCATTGTTTAGAGGAAGGTTGGGTGAAGTTCTGTCATTTGATAGAACTTTCGTGGTGACAGAAGTTCCATCATTACTGACGAAAGTTCCTTCGTGTTTGTTGTTTGATAAAACTTTAGTGCCTTTTTAGGAATATTTTTTTAGATTGCCCATTCACCCCCCTCTAGGCAACTTTCAATTGGTATTAGAGCCACAATCTTCTACAAGGCTTGAAAGCTTGAAGATTGAATGATGTCAAATCCGGGAGAAGGTGACAAGCCTCAAGATCTTGCTTCGGCAAGTAAGGGAAGCGAGTTGCACACATCCATACCCTTCAATTATGCCGATGTGGCAAACATACATGGCAGTGGAGGTGGGAGATTGCCTTACTTTGAAGGTAAAGATTTTAGTTGGTTCAAACATTGCATGAAAATGTATCTCATGTCAATTGGTCCACCAATTTGGGAAATTGTGGAGAAAGGGTACACCTTGCAAGATAAGGACAATCCCACAACTGTAGACCAACTTAACATACACCTCAATGCTCAAGCGGTGTCAGTCATTCTCTCTTCCTTAAATCTTAAGGAATATTCAAGAGTAGCCAGAATTGAGAATGCCCAAAAAATGTGGAAAAAACTCATATGTGCTCATGAAGGAGTAGATGTGGTGAAGAAGTCAAGGCTTCAAGTTCTCAAAAATCAATTCAACTTCTTCGTGATGAACAAGGGAGAAGAGCCTCAACAAATACATGATAGGTCACGGACATTGTCAATAAGAGAAGATCTTATGGAGATGATATTAAATATGAAGAAGTCAACTATAAGCTTCTCATGGCTCTTAGGATGTGGAATCCCACACTTTGCACCATTATTAAAGAGAAGGATGGTTTTCAAAGCTTCACAATGGATGAAGTCATTCAAAGAATAAATGCCCACAAGAGTCGTGATGATGAGGGCAAGAGAGTGAATGTGCTCATAGGTGATGAGAGCACAAGCAAGAAGGACTTGGCACTCAAAGCCAAGAAAGCTGAAGATGACAATGATGATGATGATGAAGACAATGATGATGAAGAAGAAGACAATGAAGAATTTGCCTTATTTGTCAAGAAGTTTGGCAAGTACATGATCAAGGATGGCTTCACCAAGAGAAGCTTTGACAAAGCAAAAGCTAGAAGAACAAATAGAAGATGCTATGAGTGTCATGAGCAAGGACACTTGATTGCCGATTGTCCAAGACTTAATGGCAAGGGCAAGAAAAATGAAAAATACAATAACAAGACCTAGCCCAACAAGAATCCGTACAACAAGGGGCAAGCTCACATTGGCCAAGAATACATCTCCGATGATGATGATGAAGATGACGAGGGTGGCATTGCCAACATTGCCATTGGTCTCCCACCGGCCAATAAATCACTCTTCAACAAGCTCACCGATGATGAGGATGATGCCGCTCGATGCTTCATGGCCAAGGAAAGCAAGGTAGCTCCTCACACCGAATTCAATCCTTCTTATTGTAGTGATGAAGAGGATGACTTGGTCCCTTCTATGCATGAAATGGTTAAAATTCTAGGTAAGCTACAAGGGGAGTTGGACAATCAAGAAAGAATCATTGATAGGCAAGAAGAGTTTCTTGATGAAGAAAGAAGCAAAAATCTTGAGCTCACCACGCAACTTGATCAAGAGAAGTATAAGAACAAGACCTTGACTAAGGAACTTGCAAAAGTCAATGAGTGAAGTGAATCAAGCACCTCAACAAGCAAGAAAGATCAAGAAAGGTGCGACTCCTTGCAAAAGGAGAACAAGGCCTTAGTAAAGGCCATTGAATATCTCAAGATGAAGTCTCGCTCATTGTTGAAGAAGCTCGAATCCTCTCAAGCTTCAACTAGCAATGGTTGTGCAAAGTTTCACAACATTGATGTTGATATGATTGCCAAGCAAGATGCAATTATTGATAAGCTAACCAACCAAGTCAATGAGCTCAAGAAGGAAGCTCAAGTGGAGACTAGAACAAAAATAGTTGGTGAGCCAAGAGCCTCTCATGACAAGAAAGGATAAGGGTATAACAAGAATGCACCCAAAAGAAAGCACAACAAAAGAATCAACTTTGTGCGTGAGAACAAGGGAAAGCAAGTGGCACAAGAAAATACCATCATGCCCAAGAATCCTTCCCAAGTTAACAAGAACACCAAGAACTCTACCATATCCTTTGATGATTTTGATGCTTCTTATGTGCTAACCCGTAATGCTTATGGTAGAGTAGTTGTCAAGTTTGTTCGGTCACATGATGCAAAGTGGAAACCTTATGTGTGGGTGCCCAAAGTTCTTGTATCTAGTGTTAAGGAACTCAAACCAACTTGGGTGCTTAAAACACGTGCTTGATCTCCTTTGTAGGAATACTCAATGTTCTCCACACTTGATCATGATAATCTACCAAGTGGAGGCATATCATTTGGAAATGACAACAAAAGAAAGGTAATTGGTCGTGGACGAATTGACGTCACCCATGATCTTTCAATTAGTAATGCTTATCTTGTGAATGGTCTAGGATACAACTTGATGTCCGTATCACAACTTTGTGAGATGGGCTATAGTTGTCTCTTCGACGATGTTGGTGTGACCGTCTTTAGGAAAAAGGATTCCTCTATAGCTTTCACAGGGTATTTAGAGGACAAGATCTATCTTGTTGATTTCACCAACAAAGAAGGATCTAACCTAAATACTTGTTTGGTCGCTAAAACCACCTTGGGTTGGCTATGGCACCGCCGGCTAGCTCATGCTGGGATGAGAAATCTTTCCAAACTCCTAAAAGGTGGTCACGTCGTTGGACTGAAGGATGTTGCTGTTGAGAAGAACAAAATATGTAGCGCATGTCAAGCCGGAAAGCAAGTAGGTGCAGCACATCCTTCCAAGACAATGATGACAACGACAAGACCATTGGAAATGCTCCACATGGACCTATTCGGACCGGTCACCTACATAAGCATTGGCGATAACAAATATAGACTTGTAATTGTTGATGATTATTCTTGTTTCACTTGAGTATTATTTTTGAAGGATAAAAGTGAAACAAAAGGTATCCTAAAGAGGTTTCTAAGGAGAGCGCAAAATGAATATGAAGTGAAGATCAAGAAGATAAGGAGTGACAATGACACCGAATTCAAGAACACTCAAGTTGAAGAATATCTTGATGAAGAAGGCATCAAGGATGAATTCTCCACTCCTTACACTCCACAACAAAATGGTGTAGCCGAAAGAAAGAACCACACATTCATAGAGATGGAAAGAACAATGCTTGATGAGTACCAGACACCAGAAACTTTTTGGGCTGAAGCCATCAACACAGCATTTCATGCAACAAATAGATTATATCTTCACAAGATTTTGAAGAAGACACCTTATGAGCTCCTCACCGGTAACCTTCCCAATGTTTCATTTTCGAGTTTCTGGGAGCAAATGCTTTATTCTTAATAAGAAACTCAAATCTTCTAAGTTTGCTCCCAAGACTCATGAAGGTTTCCTCCTTGGTTATGGAACTAACGTCTATGCATATCGAGTCTTTAACAAAGACACTGGAGCTGTTGAAATCACCCGGGATATGCAATTTGATGAATCTAATGGCTCTCAAATAGAGCAAGTTAATCCAAGTGATGTAGGTGATGAAGCTCCTTGTGATGCAATAAGGAACGTGGCAATAGGTGAGATAAGACCACAAGATCCAAATTCAAGTCAAGATGAACCATCTTCTTCAAGACAAGTTGACTCATCTCCACAAGAGCCACATGATGAACAAGATCAAGGAAGTAACCAAGATCATGGTGACGATCATGATCAAGGCTTCAACCAAGATCAAGCTCAAGACAGCGGAGATAGAGGTACTCAAGATGACACCTATCAAGAAGAAAAGAAGATGCATCTAGGCCAATTCATCCACGAGTCCGACAAAGCATTCAAAAGGATCACCCCATTGACAACATTCTTGGTGACATCCAAAAGAGGGTAACTACTAGATCCCAAATGGCTACGTTTTGTCATCGTTACTCATTTGTTTCCTGTATGGAACCTCTTAGGGTGGAACAAGCACTTTAAGACTCGGATTGGGTGATGGCCATGCAAGAAACAACTTTGAAAGAAACAAGGTGTGGTCATTGGTAGAAAGACCCAAGCAAAATGTTGTAGGCACAAAATGGGTCTTCCGCAACAAGCAAGATGAGTATGTTGTGGTGGTGAGAAGCAAGGCAAAACTTGTTGCAAAAGGCTACTCACAAGTAGAAGGTTTGGACTTTGGTGAAACTTATGCACCCGTAGCTAGGCTTGAATCAATTTGTATTTTACTTGCCTATGCTACTCACCATGGCTTTAAGCTTTTTCAAATGGACATGAAAAGTGCATTTCTTAACGGCCGCATTTAAGAAGAGGTGTATGTACAATAACCTCCGGGGTTTGAAGACCCAAAGAAACCAAATCACGTGTACAAGCTTCACAAAGCTCTCTATGGCCTCAAGCAAGCTCCTCGAGCTTGGTATGAACACCTCAAGGGATACTTGATCGACAAGGGCTTCACAATTGGCAAGGCCGATCCTACTCTCTTCACAAGAAAAGTTGATAATGATTTATTTGTATGCCAAATATATGTCGATGACATTATATTTGGTTCTACTAATCAATCTTTTTGTGATGCATTTGCCAAGATTATGAGTAGGAAATTTGAAATGTCTATGATGGGAGAGTTGAAGTTCTTTATAGGTTTTCATGTCAAGCAACTTGAAGAAGGAACATTCATAAGTCAGACCAAGTACACTCAAGACATACTCAAGAAGTTTGACATGGAGAATGCTAAGCCGAACAAGACTCCCATGAAGACAAATGGACACCTTGGGCTAGATCTAAATGGTAAACCCGTGGATCAAAAGGTATATCCCTCCATGATTGGCTCTTTGCTTTATCTTTGTGCATCTAGGCCCGATATCATGCTTAGTGTGTGCATGTGTGCAAGATTTTAAAGTGCTCCTAAGGAAAGTCACTTAGTGGCTGTTAAAAGAATCTTAAGATATTTGGTTCACACCCCAAACCTAGGATTATGGTATCCCAAGGGATCCAAGTTCAAGCTAGTCGGTTATTCCGATGCCGACTACACCGGTTGTAAGGTGGATAGGAAAAGTACCTCCGGGACGTGCCAATTCTTGGGTAGGTCCCTTGTGTCATGGTCATCTAAGAAGCAAAATTCTGTTACCCTATCCATGGCCGAAGCGGGGTATGTTGCAACCGGAAGTTGTTGTGCTCAACTACTTTGGATGTGACAAACTCTAAAGGACTTTGGATACACTATGACCAAAGTTCTACTCCTATGTGACAATGAGAGTGCCATCATGATTGTTGTTGGCGGTTCTTAAGCCTAACAGGGAAAATCTGCAAGCGGACAGATGCCAATATAGCTTTCACCCGGGAGTATTCTAGAGTATTGATTTCCACAGGGAACGAGTAAAGTGTCACTCCTAACCTATCAAGTCCTAGTGATGAATGGGGCAGAACAAAGTGTTTTCTATAGGGAGAAGAAGTCCCCGGGCCAGGCAATCTAATGTAGTGAACCTTCTCCAAGTAACTAAGTCAGAATTCTATTTCCAAATATCTGCTTCGAGGCATGATAACGATCCACAGGTAAGGGTCGGTAACTAACCTCATGTACTAGTGGGCACGTTAACGCTAGACAACCCTGCTTGAGACTTCCTGAACATGGTGGAATTCAATATTGGATGGGCAGGGCTGTCACCTCCTTGCCGCCTATCACACAGCCCCTAGGGACGAATGCAATCCCAGGAAAGCAAAGTCTAAACACCACGTCTAAACATAGACTTTCATACCAGTTCTAGAATTGGTAAGCATAACAAGATAATGCTATGAAGCAATAAAAAGTTATGCACGAGGATCCCGCAGAATAAAAGGATAGAAATACTCACTTTATTACTTGGGCAAGAATTCTAATACATGTTACTCGGCCCCGAAGACGAGGGAGATTACTCATGCAGGAGCTTCATCCCCGAGGCACAAGTTGAAGGAGCCAGCATCCTGAACTCCTCCTCCTACACCTCTACTCTTCTACTTGGGTAAAATTTGGAACTAATGCTTATTTCTTCTGAAATCTTTCACTCCCCTTCGTGGCAATGGGCTGGCATGCATTTATAGGTGATGGAGAGTCAGTGGGCAAAAGTCGGTCCGCCGGGCGGCGGGCCATGCCTGGCGGCCACGTGTGCCGGGCGGTAGGCTAGGCCGGGCGGTGGCGTGGGCCGAGCGGCCCTTAGATTATGTCGGTTTCCTGACCGACTTCCCCCGGATGGCTCAGATTTTACCCCAATGTCGGTTGTTGGGTCAGTGGCTACCGACTTCTTCATTTTGGGGCCGGTAGGCTTCATAGGCCTCATGGGCTGGCGACACTGGGTGGCATACCCAGGCCGGCCAGCATGGAAGGCCGGGCGACGGGTCAAGCCGGGCAGCGACCCCCTCCGGGTCGCCCCGTGACTTCTCCCGGTTATGCCACTTGTGGACCTCTTTTCCTTAGCCATGTTTCATTACTTTTGGTCCGGGAGGAGAAAACTGCCTCATGTCGAAGTGTTTTGCAGAATCGGCCGGGTCAGATGATCAGCCTGATGACGACTCTGTTTTGACCAGCTGGGTGGCCGATTTCAGCCTGATATGACCCTGTCGGCTGGGTTCTGATTTCAGCCATCACGACCCTGCCCGGATCCTAATTTTAGCCTCAAACGACCCTGTCGGCCAGCAGAAAATGGCTGTTTCACAGTCGTTGTCGGCCGACGGGGCGTTTCTTCATATTTTTGCATATTTTTAGCCCTTTTGACCCTGCAGGCACATATCTCACCAAAAGTCGTGGAACTCGCTAGTTCTATTAAGGATCAGGGTTTTTTCCAAGAGTTTCATGCATTTCAATGTTTGTTTGGTAGGCTTAAAAAGGGAAATAAAGGCTACCAACACCCCCCATGCTTAGGACTTTGCTGTCCCGAGCAAAGTGGATATAAGAAAAGGGAAAGGGTGAGGTAGTTTAATCATGCTTTGCATATATGAAGACTATCCATGACTCTCCATGCCCAAGGGGTTTTAGGTGGCTAATAACCTTGCCTTCAAAAGTTGAGAGATGGAACAACAAGGGGCAATCAAATCTTTCTATTTCCCAAGAAACTTAAATTTGATTGTTCTTTCAATAAAAACAGAGCTCCAGATCACAAGTTATTCTCAATCGATGCTCTCAAATCACTCAAGGTGGTTTTGATTCCTCTCAATGGCCAGTGGCCAAAATTTTCCTATATATTAAGGCTTATGTAGGGCTCGAGGCGGGGAATATTAAGACCACATACTTGTACTTCATTTATTACTAAGTCAAATTATAGATCCACGGAGAAAACAAGTCATGAGTTATGATCAAGTCATGTGCATGATGACGGAGTGTATGGATGAATGAATGGTGGTGGAGGCTCCTTTTGAAGTGATTTCTCTCTCTTTTGTATTTAATGTATAGAGGAGATCATGGGCTATTCATCATGCAACTATATTTTTTTTTGAATAGCCCATAGCTCTTTTTGCAATGATTTTTTGGAGAGAGATCAACATATGTGGTGGAGCCTGTTATTTTAATGAATGGTTATGGGGATACTTGAGGCAAACTTCCAGTATAGAAGTTTTGACATATGGAGTGGTATGAATGTGCACATGGACATCAAGAACACATAACAAGTATCTCACAAGGGTCACGATAATTTGACAAAGTTCAATGAAGATAAAAGTAGCAAAAGCAATAGGTTTTCATTAAAAACATCATCTGGCTTTGGTAGGAATAAAATCATCATTGAGAAGATTGTGAGTCTGGAGTTCTTATTTGTAAGAAAAGGGAAAAGGAAAAATGTTCACTTGGTCTTGAGAAAGATTAAATTCTCCATTGGTATATCACATTTATCAACAATTTAGACAAGGTTTCCCTATGCAGTGAGTGTTTCCCAGGGGCAATAGGAGAATGCAAGGAGCTATCTTTATACAACAAGCATGATTGGTAGGATAGTTTCATGTTACCAAGGTAAATATTTTTAATTATGATGGAAGTTTGAGTTAAAATTAGAATGACCAGTTATGCTCATACCTCCTGAAGCGGCCAGGTGACCTGGGTCGTGGCACTTCATGCCGGTCGGCGAGGTGCGCCACCCGACGGACTATGCCGCCCGGTGGGCTCCGTCGCCCGACGAGGTTGGCCGTTCGGCGGGCACCACTGCCCGACGTGCTTTACTTTGCTGTGAGGCGTGCTGGTGTGCCCTTTGTCAAAATTTTGACTCGTTTCCTGATTTGTCATAAGACTCGACCGTTTGTGAGATACAAAGTTCGACCTATGTGTTGCCACATAGATCAGATAAATATATTGAAGTAAACACACAAACAATCTTTAAATTTTATTCATAGAGCCCCGGTGCATTACATCATTGACATAATGAAATTAACTAAAGAAGTGAATTAAACGAATAATAACTAAAATGAATGAAATGAAGGAAATAAAGCTAAGCGCCAAAGGAAATAAAAAAGGACTCTATGGGCGAGGAAGATAGTAGGCGTCTGGATGCCTGTCCGTCGTGGCTACGCGCTTAATCTTAGAACCTAAACCCTTGCGTAGCCACTCCATGTCATCTTCAAGCACCTCTCAACCTTGTCCACCCGCTGTCGAAGCCCCTTCACCGCCTTCCATAGAGCGTCTGTCTCATCATCACTTGGATCACTAAATTCCATTCTTCCAGGCGGTCCACGGATCGGTGGTGGAGAGGAGCGGCACCTAGGCTTAGGAGGTGTGGAGTCAGTGGACTCAGTGATCGCTCCCAGTGGAACCCTTTGGTACAACACCTTCCCATAGCCGGTGGCCGTTTTATGGCCATGAACAACATAAGGAGGGGGGCTACTATTTCTAGAGGTTTCCTCCAAGCTAGACACCACTTGTTTGCCGATCTGTTCATAGCGGACCAAGGCCATCCCTTACTCCATTTGAATGGCGGCTCGATGCGTAACTCCCGTACCGACCGCAGGGGTCGGGGTTGGGAGGTTTGGAGAGCTAGGCCCAACACTAGCGCCTTTTCGGGGCGTGAGCTGCCCCGTGGTTGCACGGGTTGGGGTTGCAGGGCAAAACTGCTTCCCCTTCCCGATCGCATGCAAGGGGGAGAGTCCCCGATGTGCGCCGCCGCCACCCGGCCTGGCAGGTGACGCCGGCTGGT
Source organism: Eleusine coracana subsp. coracana (assembly GCA_032690845.1). Classification (NCBI taxonomy): domain Eukaryota; kingdom Viridiplantae; phylum Streptophyta; class Magnoliopsida; order Poales; family Poaceae; genus Eleusine; species Eleusine coracana. Next base: position 29,601,626 of record CM064422.1, read on the forward strand.
GGGAGCTGCCGCCCGGCCTAGTGGGTGACGCCGACCGGTGGGATCCGCTGCTAGCTAGCGGGGGTATGGCCGCTTGGCCTGGCAGGGGATGCCGCCCGACGGGCCTTGCCGCCCGGCGGCACGGAGGATGGCCCGATCGGCCGGATATTGGCTAAGGGCTTGGGAGGCTCGTTGTCAGAGATTTCTTCCAGGATGAGGCGACGGGCAAGACGATCACTAGGAGGGGCCATGGTTTTCTGGTTGGACTTAGCTTGAGGTGCCCCTAGGGTGGCTGAGAACTCTCTGTTTTTGTTCATCTCATGGGATTCGGCCATGGTTTTTTAGAGTGTAGAGAGGTTGGAGACTAGGGGTCTTTTTAAGGGAAAAACTCGCCTAAACGATGGGATGGATAGGGTTGGAGCCCGTGGAGGCCTCTCCAGGTTTGACATGAAGGCGGGGTGTAAATTTGAAAGTTTGTTGCCACCACCTGGCTTGTGTCGCCGCCTGGCGGGGTGTCAAAAACCCTACGCGGTGGACTAGGCCTCAGAGGCCGAGGGTGGTAGGCCAGGCCACCCAGCGTGTGGTGCCGCCCGGCCGGGTTTGGCCGTGCCTGGCCGAGGCAATTTTTTTTGAATTGCTAAGGAAGAGAAAAAAGGAGCCCGTTTTAGGTCGGGGTCGGACCATAGATGCAAAGGGGTTTGCTTAAGTAGGACTAAATTCGAGGACATCTATTTCCTCAAACTCTAGTTTCCTAGGTTCCAAAAAGATTTTGAGCCTATGACCATTTACCTTGAAAATATTACTATCGTCACTTTGCAAGGTGACGGCCCCATGGGAGGAGGCATTGAGCACCGTGTACGGGCCTTCCCACTTACTCCTAAGTTTACCATGACCAAAAAGTTTAATGCGGGAGTTAAAAAGTAGTACCTTATCTCCCTCTCTGAACTCTTTATGGTGAATCCATTTATCGTGCCACCTCTTGGTCCTTTCTATGTATAGTTTGGAGCTGTGGTAAGCTTTCTCTCTCCATTCATCTAATTCTGCCAATTGGATTTGCCTCTTAACCCCTGCCGTGGTTAGGTCCATATTCCATTTTCTTATGACCCAATGTGCTTTGAATTCTATTTCCACCGGCAGATGACATGTTTTACAGTAAACCAGTTGATATGGTGTCATTCCTATGGGGGTTTTGTAGGCTGTCCTGTAGGTCCAGAGTGCTTCATGGAGTTTGGGTGCCTAGGCCTTTCCCATTTCATTTACTGTCTTTTGTAAGATGTTCTTAATCTGCTTGTTGGAGGTCTCCACTTGGCCACTAGTTTGAGGATGGTATGGTGTGGCAACTCTATGATCCACCCCTAATTTGCTCAAGGCTTTTCTGAAAGTGCAGTCAATGAAGTGAGAGCCTCCATCACTTATCATTACTCACGGTACCCCGTACCGTGGGAAAATGATCTCATTGAACATCTTCATAGCGTGTTTTGGGTTTGCTGACCTGCAGGGCATTGCTTCTACCCATTTCGAGACGTAGTCCACAACCACTAAGATATACTCGAATCCTTTAGAGTTTGGGAAGGGTCCCATATAATCAATTCCCCAAACATCAAAAATATCAACTTGTAGATTGTTAGTGAGAGGCATAGCATTTCTTGAGTTGATATTTATGTGTTTTTGGCACCTGGGACATCGCCGCACAAATTTTTTTCATCTTGGTACATGGTATGCCAGAAAAATCCACTTTGCCATACCTTAGCATTTGTACGGAACACTCCGTAGTGCCCTCCATAAGGGGATGAGTGACATCTCTCCAAATTTTTAGAGTGTCTTGTATGGGAACACATCTTCTTAGCAGACCATCTGAGCATACTCGAAAGAGGTAGGGTCGTCCCAAAGGTGTATCCGACTGTCTCTCATGATCTTCTTTTGATCTGCCCCTGGTGGTATGTACCCTGCTACGAGGTAGTTAACAATATTTGCATACCAGGGATCTACGAAAGAGACTTTTAAAAGGGTGTCATCCCTGAGATAGTCGTCTATATGTAGCTCATCTTTGACTGGAATTTTGTAAGCGTGAGAGATGATCTGCCACTGAATTCTCGACTCCTCTCTTATCTCGGATTTCTATGTCAAATTCTTGAAGGAGAAGGATCCAATGAATGAGCCGGGGCTTAGCATCTTTCTTTGTCAAAAGGTATTTGAGGGCTGCGTGGTCTGTGTATATGATGACTTTCGACCCAACCAAATAGGATCTGAATTTGTCTATGGCAAAGATGACTGTTAATAACTCCTTTTCTGTGGTGGCATAGTTGAGCTGGGAGCCTGTTAGAGTCTTACTTGCATAGGAAATTGCATAGTGCTTTCTGTCCTTGCATTGTCCTAAGACAGCTCCAACGGCGTAGTCACTTGCGTCACACATGATCTCAAAGGGTAGCTCCCAATCTGGTGGCTGGATAATAGGGGCTGTGACTAATGCCTTTTTTAGCCTTTCAAATGCAGCCATGCATTCTTCATCAAAGTTGAATGGAGTGTCCTTAGCTAGGAGGTTTGTCAAGGGTCTGGATATTTGAGAGAAATTCTTGATAAATCTCCTATAGAAGCTGGCATGGCTGAGGAAACTGCGGATTCCCTTTACGTTTGAGGGTGGTGGCAAGGAGTCGATCACCTCTATTTTTGCTTTATACAGAGATCCCTTTTGATGAGATCTTGTGTCCTAGGACAATTCCTTCTTTCACCATGAAATGGGACTTCTCCCAATTGAGAACAAGGTCTTTCTCTTTACATCTTGTTAGAACTTTCTCTAAATTGTTCAGACATGCCTCAAAGGTTGTACCATAGACAGAAAAGTCATCCATGAAAACTTCCATGACCTTTTCTATCAAGTCTGAGAAGATGGCCATCATGCATCTTTGGAAGGAGGCTGGTGCATTGCAAAGTCTAAATGGCATCCGTCGGTATGCAAAGGTGCCGTAGGGGCAAGTAAAAGTTATCTTTTCTTGGTCCTCTAGGTGGATGGGAATCTGGTGGAAACCTGAGAAACCATCCAAGAAGCAGAAGAATGAATGCTTTGCTAAGCGCTCAAGCATCTCGTCTATGAAGGGGAGTGTGTAGTGATCTTTACGGGTTGCTTTGTTGAGTATTCTGTAATCTATGCACATGCACCAACCCATAACTGTATGTTGGGGTATCAATTCATTCCTCTCATTTTTGACAACTGTCATTCCTCCCTTCTTGGGGACAACTTGAACTGGGCTAACCTACTAGCTATCTTGGATTGGGTAGATAATTCCAGCCTTCAAGAGCTTTAGAATTTCCTTCTTAACGACTTCCCGCATTGCGTTATTGAGTCATCTCTGATGATCTCTTGTGGGCTTACTGTCTGGCTCCATGGGGATGCGATGAGTGCAAAAAGTGGGGCTTATTCCCTTAATGTTAGCTAAGGAATACCCAATGACTGACTTGTATTCTTCCAACACCGTAACTAACTTAGCTTCTTCCATAGGGGAGAGCTGGTCATTGACAATGACACGTGTGTTCTGGTTGCCGTGCAGGAAGACATACTTGAGGCCGGAGGGAAGTGGTTTAAGCTCAATGGTTGCAGGGGCTGTTGGCTCATTTTTGTCGAGTTCAACAAAACTTCCTTCTTGCTCCTCCTCTGTAAAGTGCTGGGCTACTTCTTCTAGTTCATTGGTTTGGGAGGCAATTGCAATGTCGGCTGATAGAATTTCCTCCATGATATTTGGTTCGGTTGATGGCTCAGAAGCTGAGTTCATTGATCTCATGATGACCATTGTATATGAAGATTCGCCAAGTAAGAATGATAGCTCATCTCCTTTGGATTTTGCGAGGTGCATGATAGGCATGCCAATGACGCAAAGGTTTTATCTAGCACATCGAAGATATGGAAATCCAGAGCAAAGGAGTTGTCATTAATGTCTACTTCAATATTAGGAACAACCCTTTCGCACGAATAGACTCCCTTCTTTAACCGAAGGATCTTTGGGGATTTGTCCAATGACCCCGAGAGAAGTAGGGTGGCCGCAGCTGATTTTGTCATAAAATTTATCTTGGCCCGGAGATCATAGTGGGTGTCCATGTGCAAGAATTGCTTGTTTTCTATTGAGATCTTGGAGGCTTTTGGCCTAAAAATGACCAGATCTGGATCAACTTGAGATTCCTTTGTCCACTCCTGACTCAAAATGGAAGAGAGGTTAAAAAGTTGTTCTTTCTGAGTCTCCCTCTCTTCCCAATCGGGTTCCTCTAGCTCCACAGGTGTAAAATCCAATCTCATTTCTGCTGGCATTGTTTGGACATTTCCAATATTTGAGAGATCATCGTCATCCTCCCATATTTCGAGATGAGGCAACAGTTCGACCTCGGCTTCTTGTAGAGAGAAGGGTGATTCGTGGCAAAATAGGTATGGGTCCAGAGTGTTAAATGTTGGAGAACAGTTGACCTCTTCTATGATTGGGGGATCTGGTGTGGTGATGATAGGGGAGAGGTCAGCTAATTGTGCATCCTTTGTGTGGTCCTCTAAAGGTGTGGGCCGATAGTCTTCGAGGTTTCAAAGAATTTTGGCTAGAATCCTGTTTCCTTCAACAGGTGTGGTATACACAAATGCACCACCAGCGGCTATATCTAGGAATTTGGCGCTCTCAGGCTTAAGTCCGCAGACGAAATGTTGCAAGAGCATACATTCGGGTAGTCCTAAGTCTGGGCCAACTGTGGTGTATGAAAGCAGTCTCTCCCAAGCAGCTCCTAGTGGTTCTTGATCCTTTTGCTCGAAATTTATTAACTTCCTCCGTAATTCAATTATCTTTGAGAGCGGAAAGAACTTGCAGAAAAATTCTCTCAAGGAGGGCCAACTTCCATCAGCATTCTCAACATAATGAATGTACCATGTTTTTGCTGCATCTTTGAGTGAAAACAGAAAGAGTATCCATCTTAAGGTGTCCTTATGGACACCAGGTATGTTCACAGTAGAGCAGACTACCTCGAAGTGCTGAAGGTGGGCGTAAGGGTTTTCCGAGAATTCCCCTAAGAAGGGCGTCGACTGAACCAAAAGTATGAGTTCTAGGCGGATCTCATAATTTTGGGTCTCGATTGGTAAAGCGGAGCTTGGGGGCTCCATGTTTTCAGCCTTGGGGGCTGAGAACTGGCTAATGGAGGGTAATTCCGTGAAGGAAGCTAGGGTGAAAAACAAAGAAAAACAAGTGGACGAGACGGAGTTTGGAATGACACTACTACCGTTCCCCGGCAACGACGCGAGAAAGCTTGTTGGCGGTTCTTAAGCCTAATAGGGAAAATCTGCAAGCGGACAAATGCCGACGTAGCTTTCACCCGGGAGTATTCCAGAGTATTGATTTCCACAGGGAATGAGTAAAGTGTCACTCCTAATCTATCAAGTCCTAGTGATGAAGGGGGCAGAACAAAGTGTTTTCAATAGGGAGAAGAAGTCCCCGGGCCAGGCAATCTAATGTAGTGAACCTTCTCCAAGTAACTTAGTGAGAATTCTATTTCCAAATATCTGCTTTGGGGCATGATAACGATCCACAGGTAAGGGTCGATAACTAACCTCATGTACTAGTGGGCACGTTAACGCTAGACAACCCTGCTTGAGACTTACCGAACGTGGTGGAATTCAGCCTACCACACAGCCCGTGGTGATGAATGCAATCCCATGAAAGCTAAGTCTAAACACCACGTCTAAACATAGACTTTCATACCAGTTCTAGAATTGGTAAGCATAACAACATAATGCTACGAAGCAATAAAAAGTTATGCACGAGGATCCCGCAGAATAAACGGATAGAAATACTCACTTTATTACTTGGGTAAGAATTCTACTACATGTTACCCGACCCCGAAGACGAGGGAGATTACTAACGCAGGAGCTTTATCCCCGAGGCACAAGTTGAAGGAGCCAGCATCCTGAACTCCTCCTCCTACACTTCTACTCTTCTACTTGGGTAAAATTTGGAACTAATGCTTATTTCTTCTGAAATCATTCACTCCCCTTCGTGGCGATGGGCTGGCATGTATTTATAGGTGATGGAGAGTCGGTGGGCAAAAGTTGGTCTGCCGAGTGGCGGGCCATGCCGGGCGGCCACGTGTGCCGGGCGGTAGGCTAGGCCGGGCGGTGGCCCAGGCCAGGCGGCATGGGAGGCCGGGCGGTGGGTCAGGCCGAGCGGCGACGCCCTCCGGGTCGCCCCATGACTTCTCCCGGTTATGTTACTTGCGGGCCTCTTTTCCTTAGCCATATTTCATTACTTTTGGTCCGGGAGGAGAAAACTGCCTCATGGTATAGTGTTTTGCAGAATCAGTCGGGTCGGATGATCAGCCTGATGATGACTCTGTTTTGACCAGCCGGGTGGCTGATTTCAGCCAGATATGACCCTGTCGGCTGGGTTCTGATTTCAGCCATCACGACCCTGCCCAGATCCTGATTTTAGCCTCAAACGACCCTGTCGGCCAGCAGAAAATGGCTGTTTCATAGTTGTGATCGGCCGACAGGGCGTTTCTTCATTTTTTTGCATAATTTTAGCCCTTTTGACCCTGCAAGCACATATCTCACCAAAACTCGTGGAACTCATTAGTTCTATTAAGGATCAGGGTTTTTTCCAAGAGTTTCATGCTTTTCAATGTTTGTTTGGTAGGCTTAAAAAGGGAAATAAAGACTACCAACAATTGCATATAACCCTATTGATCATAATAGGACTAAGCATATAGATATCCGGCACCACTTCTTGAGAGATCATTCAATAAAGAGGGATGTTGAGATTAGCTATGTTAGAACCAATAAACAATTAGCCGATATATTTACCAAACCCCTAGATGAGAAGCGGTTTTGTGAACTTAGGAGTGAACTGAATATTATCTACTCATCCAACTTGGAGTAGAATCTTGTACTTTGTTTGATGTAATGTTCATCCAAAATTTGCTGAAAATAAAGTCTCTTAAAAAATTTCATATTGTCTTTGACCTTTTAAAACAAAGTTTTGGTCAATAGATCATATTGTTGATACTTGTGAATATAGTTTTGATTGTTGAATTGTTTCTATCCACAAGTTGAAACAAGCCTTATATTCCCTATGCAACTTGTCCCAAAGTTCTAACTTGAGAGAAAGTTTTTCTTTGAGACAGAGAACAACAGAACTTTCGTTACTCATTGACGGAACTTTCGTCGGTCGCGGAAGTTCTGTGGGAGCTTTCGTGACCTTTTGTTCTGACTGTTTGCCTAAACCCGAGAGCGACAGAACTTTCGTCACCCAATGAAGGAACTTCCATCACTCCCATGTTAAAGGTCCCGACACTCCTTCTCTCCCTTATCCAATCGGCCACTTCTCTATTTCTCTCTCTCTGTCCTCCACTCAAACCCTAGAAAGCAATTTATGGCAATTTGGATTTCTAACCGGCACTTCCCTTGGATTTGGTGGGGAATCAACTCTTCCCCCACGGAAGTTCCGCAATCTTCATCGATTTCCTTCGGGTTTTGATCTCGGTATGAGTCTTTGACCCAAAACTCATCTTTCCATCAATAGTCCAAATGTCTTCAGTTTGCCTGGATAGATTGACTCCTCTAGAGCTAATCTACCCTCTATTAGAAGCATTTGACCTAAATAGAACCCAAAAAGTTGTGTGAGAAGTTAGCCAACCAATGCCGAAAAGAACCCATCTATTTTGACCTAAACAGAGAGCCACAGAAGTTCCATGATTCAACTCACGAAAGTTCCGTCATTACCAATCGTTAGATTTCAGGCAACTCGAGAGCTACGGAAGTTCCGTGGGTTCCTCCATGGAAGTTCCGTGATGCCCATCACGAAAGTTCCATCGACTCTGACCTAGTTAAAAACTGACCACACAACGGCTCATTCTGAACAGACGGAAGTTCCGTGGGTTCACACGGAAGTTCTGTCAGACACAAAAAAGTTGTGTAACGGCTATTTTTTGGAGAGCCTCTATAAATACTTTCCCCCTCCCCCCGTGGGAAGGGTTGGACACTTTAGCATTTCACTCCTCTTTCAGCTAGAGCTCTCCCCTCTCACTCCTAGACTTGTTCTTGAGTTTCTAATCAAAGTGAGAGAGATCCAAACACAAAAAGATTGAATCCATCCACTCAAAAGCTTGAGCAGATCTTTCCCTCCCCATCAAGATTTGATTTGCTTGTTACGCTTGGAGACTTAGTCTCCTAGACGGCTAGGCATCGCCCTTGAGCTCCCAACTTGCTGTGGTGAGACGGGGACGTTTGTGAAGGTGTGATTCACCTCCAGAGGAAAAGAATCAAGTGGAGAAAGAAATCCGATCACAATCTTTGTGATTGCTTAGCGGGGAAAAGGGTTGAGAGAGACCCGACCACTTTGTGTGGCTCCTCAACGAGGACGTAGGAACTACTTAGTGTGGTTGCTGAACCTCGGGTTAATTTCTTGTGTATCTCTTTACATTCCCATATTTATCTTTGTGCTTGTGTATTTCTTTCATATTATTGTGCTTGTTTCACTTGTTATTTGTGTTGCTAGCTATCGAAAAAAGAACCCTAGGTGTACATCGCTATAGCTTCTCTTCTGTCAAGTAATGTATTCCTTCCTCTTTGTTATCCGCCTTTAAATCATTGTTTAGAGGAAGGTTGGGTGAATTTCTGTCATTTGACAGAACTTCCGTGGTGACAAAAGTTCCGTCATTACTAATGGAAGTTCCGTCGTGTCTGTTGTTTGATTAAACTTTAGTGCCTTTTCAGGAATATTTTTTAGACTGCCTATTCACCCCCCTCTAGGCAACTTTCAAGAAATCTCCAGAGGTATCAACTTTCTTTCCTCATCTCTCTACAAGGCTCGCCATAGAACCCTGTAAATTGCCACGTCTGCCCTTCCATCACCTCATTGGAAAACACCACATCAATGTGGGATATTTACATGTTTTGGATATCCACCATGACATCCCGTCTCCAGAACAGTGCTGGGCCCCCACTCAATCTTTGACATCCCACCACTAGGCTATTTGGAAAACCTAGGTGGGCACACAAACCAATCGCACGATCTTTGCTCATATTTGTCTCCATAAGGAAGACCACCCTCGGCTTATGCAGCTCCACCATCCGATGGAGCTCTTGAACTGCCTCGGGCTACTCGCAGCCTTGGCAGTTCACACTTAAGAGATTCATTGTGCCTGGCGGGGGCTGCCTCCCTCAGCCACCGCCGATCGTGCATTTTGGGTGTTGGTTGTCTTCTATTTTTTCAGGAGTTCAGAATCGTGGCCTTCGCGCCCTCCCCTACTCTTGCCCAATTGGGCCATTCTCTCGGACATAATTCCCTCCAGAACGGTAGATGGATGATCATCCGCCGGTAAGTTCAAGTCAGGGGTTGCACTCTGTGTCGCCCTTGTACTTTTGGATTTCTGCTTCCTTTGCACTACTAACTCGGTCTTGTCACTTCAGGGAAAGAGGCTCTTTTCTTGAACTCTCACCAGATTTCCCTTTCCTAGCATCCCTTCTCTCCCCCGCTTTCTTGACTTCATTGCCCTCCTCCTGCGCTTCATGTTCAGGTGATCGGGTTTGCTCAAATCCCCGCCGAGAACCCCCAGATCCTCGGAAGTGTCTGGAGTTTGAAGAGGAGCCACTCCCAAAAGATTCAACAACTGATAATTGGGCAAAACCTTGTAAACGACGTTGTCTATCATCTGGCGCTTTGAGCTTGACATCATAAGGTAGCAGACCAACCTCATTCCTCTACACCGGCTCAAGGCAATCCTGTTTTGTGTGCCCTAGAATTCCACACTCAAAACAGTAGAAAGGTAGCTTCTCATATTGAACCCCAAACCATTCAGGTTTAGCAGTCATGTCTGGCTTCAGCATAACCCCTCTTCTCAAAGGTTTCCCTAGATCCAACTAGACTCGACCGCTAAGATATGTTCCACTAGCCTTCCCATCGCCGTCCACATCCATCTTCACTACCTGTCCGATCAGGTTCATGGCCCGTGCGCCATGAGCAGCATTCATCCATTCGAGGGGCAAGTTCAGGATCCTCACCCAAGTATCCATTATGTCTAACCTGATGTTCAACGGCTTCAACATACTATTATAGGGTTGCAAGATCACCGCATATTTGCCAACTAACCATGGCGATTCCCCCAGAGCTCTCTCCATGGCGCGGAGTTCGTTGTGTAGAATGTGGACAATTGAGATATAGTACCTTCTTTGAAAATAACATAACTGTTGATTCAGGAAAGAGAAATTTGGAATAGAATTATAGAAAATATTATATATTTTGTATAAAGAAAGTAAGTACACTATTGTCTTCCTAGTTTAGTGTCTAATTCTTGACTATGTAGCATAATTCCTCCTATGTTTTCTTTTCTATGTATCAATTATCTACTTCAGGTAGGTCTTCACCTACTCTACCCACATTCGTATCAACCCTTGGATTGGATCGACTTCACGCTGAGATTTTCACGCACCCTGATTGATTCTTTCAAAATTATATAAGAATATACATATTTTCTACCTTTCAATCAACTGAAAATTTTTAATTAATAGTTTGTTACTTTATATTTTGATTTTTTCTTTTGTAAGATTTCTTATATAATAAATCATAAACCATTGGATCTAAATTTAATGACTTAACGTCATAATTGAAAGTTACCCAAACTTTCAATCAGCTAAAAATCAGCGAGTCCCAAAAAAAAAATCTCTTTTCCCACCTTTCGTATATGATTCCCGCACCCTTCATTGATTTCTAAAAAAAAGAACTTCCTCAATTCCCGTCTCCTTTCTATAGGAGCCGTGCTTTCTTTTTCATTGGGAGCCGCCGTGATTGATTCCTAAAACCACTCCTCCCCCTCGCAAATCTTTCTTGATGCACAACGGACGACCAAACATCAAGGTTACTTCTTCTACTGAACCGCCCAAGGTGGAGTGCCCAATGATGTTGATTTCGTTACGACGAAATTCTCTGTTTTGTTTGGAGATCTGATCTGGATACATGTTGTTTCGTGTGTAGTTGTCGTGCATCGTGTAAACGTCGATGGAGGCATCGACACCGCAACCGGCATGGCGTGTTCGTAGACGGAAGCACTTCAAGGTGTCCCGCCGTACAGCGCCGTAGGTTCCAAGGCCTGTGGCGGCCACTATCGCACGGACAACAACGTAGTGACCTGACACCTGCTCTGGTCCGGTATGTCTTTTGGGATTGCTTGTTGACACGGTATAACCTTAGAGCATTTTCAAAAGATTTTCAAAAAATTCACCCAAAAGACTCATTTTAGGGACAACCCAAAATCTATTGGGATGAAAATATTTGTCCTCTTCCAATAATTCCCCTAAAAATATTTCATCAAATCTCATTAATTTGATTTAGAGATAGTTATTGGCGAGCTCTTGAAAATGCTCTTAGAAAATGATAAAATTTTTTGGAGCCATGAAAATTTCATCATGCATGCATATGCGATGTGGCCTTGATGTCCTTAATAACTGATGGTTTTTTTCTTCCTTGTCCCCATATGAAAGCTGTGCTATGCTGTGCCAGGCACCTGATACGGTTTGGAAGGACTTATGCCTAGCTTATTGGTTTGACTTATAACACTTTATCAATAGTAAAATCACTGTAGTAGTAAGATATTTTTATGCACAAGCTGGTAAACTGCTATTTTTTGGCTTTTTCCACTTATGTTACTGGTACTACATTGTTATTACTATATCAATAGTGCCCTAAGCTGCCAGGCCACAGGCCTACCAAACAGCCCGTAATCATATGAATGTCTCTTTACGTCAATCTTTATCTTATCATCAATACTTCGGTCATTAGTTAATCAGTCTCCCTCCATATTAGTGTACTAAACTGCTGTCTAATTCATTATGGTTAGGGCCAGGTTGATATATCAATATCATAGTTATTTTCTGTCGCATGGCTATATATTATTACATATGCTAACGAGAGATGTTGGCATTTAGGACATGGACGGGAGAATACAACCTGCGAGAAAAACAAAGTTGATGGCCCCAATTCACACCCAGCTCAACGATTGTACGAATACAATTGATATTTTTTAGTACATTTTACAATTATTTTTCTAATTTTTTAAGGCTATTTTTTCATATGCATTATTATCATTTGTTCTCCATAATTTTTGTGAATCCCTTTTCAGGATCAGGCACAAACGGTCGTGTCGAAGCTTAATCTCGACAGTAAATATATAAGGCTACGTCGAGACTAAGAACTACGATGGTTAACACAAGACGCCGATTTATATAGGTTCGGGTCCTATTGATGAGAGTAAAAACTCTATATCCTGTGTTCTGTGGATTGTATTGATGATGTAATCTCTCCCCCTCGAGGGGGGGGTACCCTGCCGCCTTATATATCCGGTCGACAGGGGGTACATGAAGAGTCCTACTCGTAGTCTATAAGGATTTATATAGAAAGTCTATCTCTAACTGCCTTGTGCTCCAAGCCGAGTCGGTCGGCTTCTTTGTTGATGAAGTACCTGGCCTGCTACCGATTTAAGCATATCTATAGATACCCGTAAGACAAGTATCCCACAGCAGCCCCCGAGTGCTTCCTGATTTTGAGCTTTGATTCTCCGAGAGATCTTCAATGTTGATCATAAATTAGGAAGCCCTCTTTATCAAAGTTTCTGATAGATCTGGTGCACCGGTCAGGCGCACCTGATCAGGTGTAGCCCCCGACTCTTGTATAATTTGGAGACTGATAAATAATGCAAGAGTCTAATTATATTAGCTCTTATTATTTTGTTGTATGTAGTTTACTCAAACTATCAAGCTTGAGTCTAACAAACCTCTGATCATCAAACCAGTAGATCAATTTGCAAGATTTCAACCTTGCCGACCGATTATTAAAAAGTCCAAGTGATGTATACTATTTTTTGAGTGACTTATCATGACTTATCAGTCTGAATTCTATGACATTAGTCATGTTCAGTCCATTTAAAGGACTATGACATCAATAACACAACAGTACTAAGCTAAATAACATCAATCAATCATAGCCTTTTGTAAGGATCATGACCATTTAGGTCACCCCAAGGTATGATGTTTTGGTGATGCATGATAAACATGAAATATGACTAATATCGACATGAGTGTTGTTCATGTAGAAAACCTTTTCTATCGTATGATGATTGTCTACGGCGTCCTTGGTGATGGATGATAATGATCGCAAGCATGGAGGCTTGTGAACTTGATGGAGTCCAAGGATTGATGGAGATGGATCAAAGCGGTGAACAAGCTATGGTGCAAGTGTTTGGAACACTTGAGTAGTTGGTAGGGCTTTGTGTCCATAGGAAAAACCGGACTATCAAGGGGGTCTAGGTCATTCTCATAGGTCATGTCTAGTCGGTGATGTGCAAGGTTGCTCGGTGAAATCATAGCTACTAGGTGACAGTGGAGAAGCCAAGGAGCTGTTCGGAGAAGCCAGGAAATGAAGTCAAGCGAGGACGACAAGTTTCAGCTTCTTGACATAGAGACCGGACAGAGGGGTCAGTGGAGACCGGACTGTACGGTCACTATGGATGTTGTCCAGGACTTAGCGTGAGGAGCAAGAAGTCTGTCAGCAGGAGACTCTGTATAGACTGGACGGTCCGGTCTGCTGACCGGATGGTTTGATCAGTAGGAGTGCAGGAGAGAAAGAAGCAGTGCAACGCCGAAATGTTTCTGGACTAGAGAGAGAAACAGACTGGACTATCCAGTCAGGTGACTGGATTGTCCGATCAGTTGAGGAATCAACAGTGGCAGAGCTGTTTGTGCACAGAGTTGCAGTTACTGGACTGTCTGGTCAGTGTGCCTAGGAAGCTAATTTTGTGGAGTAACGGCTAGTTTGAGGTTGGGAGCCTATATAACTTTATTTCTAGGGTCTTGGAGACCTCTTTTGGCCAGGGTCTTGGAGACCTCTCTTGGCTAGTGAAATACCTGAGAGCATTTGGTAAGGTCCAAGAGGAAAAGAGGAGAGCACTAGGAGGAGATATTGCATATCTTGAGAGTGCTAGAAAAGAGTAGCTTGAGCATCTTGCACATCTAAGGCTAGGGTGTCCTTGAGGGTGTGATCTAGATTGTTACTCTTGGTCTATGGTGAGACCTAGACCGGTTAGGTGTCAGTGATCGAGCCTATCGTGATCGGTTGTGAAGGCCGTCACACGTTTATACACGGTTTGAGCCCGCCGGTGAAAGGGGCATCACTAGTGAGCGCCCGTGTCGACTTGGGGAGCCCGGCAAGTTCTCGAGGGAGGCGAGCTTGTGCTTTGTACAGTGATGACGCACACCGTGTCTTCACTCTAGGAGTGATTGCGGGCTCGTGGGCGAGAACTCCACTTGGTGGCGGGAGGGACCGGGACTCCGGCTGGAGTGGTCCAACGAGGATTAGGGGAAGGTGCCATCCTTGCGAGACCTCAGGAAAAATCATGAGCCATCCCTTACTCTACTCCTCACTATGATGCTTTACCTTCCGTATTTATATACCGTGCTATTCATGCTTGTGCGGTCTCGTAATTCTAGTTGACTTTTTTTATAGACTTGCATGTTTAGGCTCCTTACTTGCTAGTAGTGTTTAAGCTTCCGCATTTGATGACTAGCATGAGTAGGAGTTGTATTGGTGTGCTTGATCACTAGAAATGCATAGGTGTTGTAGTGACTTGTGTGATCCACTAGTATGCATCGAGTGGCCTTATCTTTCATAGGATTATATTGTTAGTGTGATCACCACTAGAATTATGTAGGAGTTGGTTTTAGTGCTATTGGTAGATTGTAATTGGTAAAATTGGTACATAGTGGTAGTTCCCGATTCACCCCTCCTCTCGGTCACTATGATCCTTTCAAGTGGTATCAGAGCCAAGTTCTCATTATAAGGCTTAACCGCCTTGAGTAGTGACCGTATTGAGTTGGGATGTCATCCCATTCGGGGCCGGATCATAGCTCATGGAAGGATTACTTTAAGAGCTACCTAAATGCCATGATTCCGGATGAGTTGATGGACACTCTTGTGGACTTTGCCAATACATTTACCGATGATCATGTGTATAATGATTGTGATGATGGTGTGGATCTGCCTTGTACTAGTGAGTGCCTAGATTCTTCTAGCAATGACTTGATAGGTTGCTCTACTAGTGTGCCTAACATGATGATTGATAATAATGTGTCTCTTGATCTTGCTTGCTCTACTAGCATTAATGATGTTTGTGAGTCCTCTATTGATCATGCTAGTAGTTCTATTGTTGGGGAGTTCTTTGCTTTTCATGCTAATGATAATGAGAACTTACTTGACTCTCTTATTTGCTTGCGAGGTATTGTGGATATGATTGAGGCAACTTCTTTCAAGCTTCCCAAGATCGTGATAGTTGAGAAGATCCTCTCCTTGGTTCCGAGTAGCAAGCTCTTCTATGTCACACTTGACCTTCTCATGGAGAAGAGTCTCTCCGTAGAAGATGTGATTGAGCTGCTCTTCAAGGATGATGAGATTACCATGAGCATGGCGTGGAAGAAGACATTCAAGATGAACCATGAAGCATCTTCAAGCAAAGGGAAAGAAGTAGCTTCAAGCTCAAACTTCTTTGATCCCTCCACAAGATTGTCTTGCAACAACTTCTACAACCCCTTTGGAGCAAGACACTCATCGGGTGCTTCGTCAAGCTCTACCTGAAGTGTCATTCCTAGTTCTACTCCAAGCACCTTGGGTGGACTGAGCATTGACGTAGGGGGAGCACCAACAACAAAGCTTGCTCGATCATTTGAGATGATCAATCTTACGGCTTCGGCTCCGGCACCACCACCTCCTCCACCACAAGATCACCTCCGGCATCTTCGTCGAGCTCACCAATAGGATCTTCTCTTTGAACTCGGTGAATTTGTGAGAAATCCAAATGATGACCTTTGTGAGAATCTATTGAGCATCTATAATCTTGTGTGTAGGATTAACTCTTTCAGGGGACTTAGAAGGATTGCACCACATGAAGTGATTGACAAGCTCCTCCAACAAATCACAACTCCCGAGAGGAGTTTCTTACTTGAGGAGGTAGTGACAATGGGACGGAATTCAAAAACACCACAGCGGAGGAATATTGTGACAAGAAAGGAATCAAACATGAATTCTCCGCTACATACACTCCCGAGCTAAATGGAGTAGTGGAGAGGAAGAACAAGACACTCATCACTCTTGCTCGTGCCATGTTGGATGAGTATGGAACTCATGAGAGGTTTTGGGCTGAGACAATCAACAAGGCTTGCTACACCTCTAACCATGTCTATCTCCACCATTTGTTGAAGAAGACACCATATGAGCTATTGGTGGATGGAAACCCAATGTTTCCTATTTCCGAGTCTTTGGATGCAAGTGCTACATTCTCAAGAAGAGGAGAAAGCCCGGAAAGTTTGAGAGTAGAACTTATGAAGGCATTCTTGTTAGGTACTCTGGGACTTCTAAAGCATATAGGGTCTACAACTACGCCACATGTTTTGTGGAAGAATTCTATGATGTGCAATTTGATGAGTCAAATGGGTCTCAAAAGGAGGATGAATTTCATGAAGTGAACATTGGAGATGAGCCTATGAGGGAAGCCTTGAGAAACATGCCCGTGGGCGAGGTTTTACCCCACAAGGTCAATGATGGTGATATTGATGAGCCCTCTACTCCACCACCTCAACCTACCTCCTTCTTCGAGGTACAACAAACAACCCAAGATGCCACAAATACTCCCACAAGCTCCTCCCAAGATTTATTGAGAGTACACTCACCAAATGATGAGGGATCCCAAGTGAGAAGTGAGTCACATACCTCCCCATATACTTCATCACAAATAACTTCTCCTAGCTCTCTACAAGATACCCTCCCATCCACCCCGAGCTCAAAGTCCAAAACAAGAAAGCATAAGAGTGACTCTTCCACCTCTCTTAGGATACAAGACACTCATATATCAAGAGAGCAAACAATCCATGATGCACAAGATACTTCACCTAGAGCCTCTCCCACTCAAAGAAAACATCATCCTAGACCCAAGGGCATCAACAAAGATCATTCACAAGACTTGATCATTGGGAATCCATCTCAAGGAATAAAGACAAGGAGGAATCAATATAAGCCCAACTATGCGAGTGAAGAGAATGATGATGAGGCCAATGTTGAGATTGAGAACTTCTCCTTCGTCTCTATGATTGAGCCCACTACCATTGATGAAGCTATGTATGATCACAAGTGGGTTATTGCCATGCAAGAAGAATTGAACAACTTCAAGAGGTGCAAAGTATGGAAATTGGTTGATAGACCCAAGAATCATAATGTGGTTGGCACCGAGTGGGTCTTCAAGAACAAGCAAGATGAGAAAGGAGCAATTGTCAAGAATAAGGCTCGTCTAGTGGCTAAGGGATATTCTCAAGTGGCGGGAATTGACTTCGAAAAGACCTTTGCTCCCATGGCTCGTCTTGAAGCTATTCGGATCTTACTTGCCTATGAATCACACAACGACTTCAAGCTCTTTCAAATGGATGTCAAGAGTGCTTTCTTGAATGGAGAGATCAATGAGAAAGTCTATGTGGAACAACCTTCGGGGGTTGAGGACCCAAAACACCCAAGACATGTATACAAATTGAAGAAAGCTCTCTATGGGTTCAAGCAAGCACCTAGGGCATGATATGAACATTTAAGGAACTTCCTACTCAAAAATGGAATCACCATTGGAAGCATTGATAGCACCTTGTTCACGAGGCATGTTGGGAAGGATCTCTTTGTGTGCCAAATCTATGTGGATGATATCATCTATGGGTCAACCAATGAGAAGTTCAATGAAGAGTTTCGGGAGATGATGGCTAGGGAATTCCAAATGTCAATGATTGGAGAGTTGCACATGTTCCTTGGATTCCAAGTCAAGCAATTGAGAGAGGGAAACTTCATCTATCAAGAGAAATACACTAAGGACCTTCTCAAGAGATTCAACATGGAGAATCGCAAGCCTTTGCACACACCTATGGCTACTAGCAAACCCTTGGATGATGATGTGAAAGGAAAACTGGTGAACCCTAAGCTCTATAGATCAATTATTGGGTCCTTGCTCTATCTCACCGCTTCAAGACCGTACATCATGTTTAGTGTGTGCTTGTGTGCTCGCTATCAAGCAAATCCAAAGGAGTCACACTTGAAGGCCGTGAAGAGAATAATGAGATACCTCAAGTACACACCTACCATGGGCTTATGGTATCCTAGAGGATCAAACTTTGAGTTACTTGGGTATTCGAATTTGGACTTCGTAGGTTGCAAAGTGAATAGAAAGAGCACATCGGGAGGTTGCCAATTTCTTGGAAGATCTCTAGTATCTTGAAGCTTAAAGAAGCAAAACTTGGTGGCTCTATCTACCGCCGAAGCGGAATATATGGCGACGGGAGCATGTTGTGCATAACTCCTTAACATGAGGCAAACACTCTCGGACTATGGCCTCAACTATACTCAAATGCCACTATATTGTGATAGTGAGGCGGCAATCAAGATGGCCCTCAAGACGGGAGATCATGGTCATGCAAAGCACATTCAAGTGAGGCATCACTTCATAAGAGACCATGTTGAGAAGAAGGACAACGAGTTGGTGAGCATGCGAACTCATGAACAATTGGCGGATATCTTCACCAAGCCACTTGATGAGAAGACCTCAACAAGCTAAGGGGAGAACTCAATGTTCTTGACCTCTCCAACTTCACATGAGTAACCCTTGAGCTTGTCCTTTGTAAATATGTATAGTGTTTTGTTTGTTCTTGTTTGTGTCTTTGTTTGTTCTTGTTTCTCTTCTTTTGTAGGTTGACTTTGGACCTTCTTGAGATAGCAATGGACATGGGTTAAGCTTGGGAAGGTGGTTCATGGTGTACCCAAGGCTTTGAAGAATGGTCTATTGTGAGCAAGCTTGAGAAGGGAACAACTCATTGTTGACACCTTGGTTTGTAGTTGTTCTCTCTCTTTTCTTTAGCATCACATCATACATTGTATACTTGTTGCATTTGCATTCATTGCATTCATGCACCCTTGCGTTATGATACCATACATGCTACCAAGCATGTGTCTAGGGGGAGTTGCTCATTTACAATGTGAGTACATGACTCTCTAGATGATCAAATAATGATACTTGTGCTTCATGCCCATTGAGCCATGTTTGACCGAGCTCCGAGGTTAAATTTACTTGCGTGGCTCAAAGACAAGTGGTTCATACATTTCCATCCCTCTAATGACTAACCCTTGCACATTTGAGAAAAATATTTTGTTGAGTCATAAGTGTAGGGGGAGCTACGATGGAACATCACTACAACCAAGGAGGAGCACCGTGAAAGGGGGAGTTATCCTAACTCTTACCAATTATTTTATACCTCTTGGTTTCGTTATGTTTTTGTGTGGTTTTTGGTGATAGGTGACAAAGGGGGAGAGAAAACATGAAGATCCAAAAGCCAAGTCTAGATCAAAGAGGGAGAAGAAACATGAAGACGATCGATAACACAAAGGGAGAGGAGAACATGAAGATTCAAAAGCCAAATCCATGAAGAGAAGGGACGTGAAGATTCGGGGAGATGGAACATGAAGATCACATCAAGATGAACATCTACACCAACATGAAGAAGAACAACGACGGTGCATGTCTACGGTGACAAAATACAACTTCACCGACATGAACATCTATGTCCTTGGTACGCGTCTACATCAACAAGATCAACTACCACGACACCAAGGCGGGCGCAAATTCAACTCAAACTCAATATCTAGTGCGCTATATATTTGGGTAGTTCTCCTGCAACACCTAGCATATCTCAAGGGGGAGACTACTTCCAAGGTAAGGACAAAGGTATGCCTTTCAATCTTTTCTTTTCCTTTTGTTGTTTCTTGCTCGTCCATTTTGGATCATCATAAGTAGTGGTTGTCATCCATCACCAAAAAGGGGGAGATTGTAAGGATCATGACCATTGAGGTCACCCCAAGGTATGATGTTTTGGTGATGCATGAAAAACATGAAATGTGACTAATGTCTACACGAGTGTTGTTCGTGTAGGAAACCTTTTCTATCTTATGATGATTGTTTATGGCGTCCTTGGCGATGGATGACAATGATCGCAAGCATGGAGGCTTGTGAACTTGATGGAGTCCAAGGGTTGATGGAGATGGATCAAAGCGGAGAACTAGCTATGGTGCAAGTGTTTGGAACACTTGAGTAGTTGTTAGGGCTTTGAGTCCATAGGAAAAACCGGACTATCAAGGGGGTCTAGGTCATTCTCTTAGGTCATGTCTAGTCGGTGATGTGCAAGGTTGCTCGGTGAAATCACAGGCACTAGGTAACAGTGGAGAAGCCAAGGAGCTGTTTGGAGAAGCCGGGAAACGAAGTCAAGCGAGGACCACAAGTTTCAGCTTCTGGACATAGAGACCGGACAGAGGGGTCAGTGGAGACCGGACTGTACGGTCACTCTGGGAGTTGTCCAGGACTTAGCGCGAGGAGCAAGAAGTCTGCCAGCAGGAGACTCTGTACAGACCGGATGGTCTGGTTTGCTGACTGGATGGTCTGGTCAGTAGGAGTGCAGGAGAGACAGAAGCAGCATAGCACCAAAATTTTTCTGGACTGGAGAGAGAAATGGACCGGACTGTTCGGTCAGGTGACCAAACTGTCCGGTTAGTTGAGGAATCAGCAGCGACAGAGCCATTGACTGTCCGGTAAGTGTGCCCAAGAAGCTAATTTCGTGGAGCAACGAATAGTTTGAGGTTGGGAGCCTATATAACTTCGTTGCTGGGGTCTTGGAGACCTCTCTTGGCCAGTGGAATACCTGAGAGCATTTGGTAAGGTCCAAGAGGAAAAGAGGAGAGCAATAGGAAGAGATATTGCATATCTTGAGAGTGCTAGAGAAGAGTAGTTTGATCATCTTGCACATCTAAGGCTAGGGTGTTCTTGAGGGTGTGATCTAGATTGTTACTCTTGGTCTATGGTGAGACCTAGACCGGTTAGGTGTCGGTGATCGAGCCTATCGTGATCGGCTATGAAGGCCGTCACACATTTATACATGGTTTGAGACCGTCGGTGAAAGGGGCATCGCTAGTGAACGCCCGTGTCGGCTCGGGGAGCTCGACAAGTTTTCGAGGGAGGCGAGCTTGTGCTTTGTGCGGTGGTGACGCACACCGTGTCTTCACTCTAGGAGTTATTGCGGGCTCGTGAGCAAGAACTCCACTTGGTGGCGGGAGGGACTGGGACTCCGGCGGGAGTGGTCCAACGAGGATTAGGGGAAGGTGCCATCCTTTTGAGACCTCGGGAAAAATCATGAGGCATCCCTTACTCTACTCCTCACTATGATGCTTTACCTTCCGCATTTACATACCGTGCTATTCATGCTTGTGTGGTCTCCTAGTTCTAGTTGACTTTTTTGTAGACTTGCATATTTAGGCTCCTTACTTGCTAGTAGTGTTTAAGCTTCCGTATTTGAGGACTAGCATGAGTAGGAGTTGCATTGGTGTGCTTGATCACTAGAAACACATAGGTGTTGTAGTGACTTGTGTGATCCACTAGTATGGATAGAGTGCCCTTATCTTTCATAGGATTATATTGTTAGTGTGATCACCACTAGAATTGTGTAGGAGTTGGTTTGAGTGCTATTGGTAGATTGTAATTGGTAAAATTGGTACATAGTGGTAGTTCCCGATTCACCTCCTCCCTCTCGGTCACTATGATCCTTTCACCTTTCCCTAATAATTTATCACTCTTCCTATTCAAAAGTCCCATTTTGGCAATTTAACTATTGACTTCAATCAATAACATAACCTTTGAACTTATACCGTACGACCATCAAGTCCTTTGCTACATGATCATCAAATCACATAGATACAACAAGTATTTTTAAGTGGATTGGCCACTGCTTCTCATCAAAGAAGCCCCCGAGTTTATTCCTCAAGGCTTAATAGCCCTAAATCTTTTTAAAGAACAAGGCTTTTTAATTAATTTTTGTTTAATCAAAAATATCCGTCACTGTATGGCCCATACCGGCCCATGGGACCCTTAAGTCAAAAGCGAGGGTATAAAAAGGAACAACATGTTGACTCTCAGTCCACACCGTCATTTCGCGCACAAGCTCTTCGTCTTCCTCGCGCCTCCTCTGTTCCTTGCGACGCCTCTGCTTCCCAAACTAGGGTTAGTGTCTCTCGTTTCGCCGCCGTAGATCTCACCGCCCTCAGCCCTCGAGCTTCAGCTAGGGTTCAACATTCGATCCATTGCACCGATTCATTCATAGCCATGGTTCGCAAGAAGGCCGCCACCTCAGCCTCAGCCGTAGCCGCTGCCATCGCCGGTGCTGCCGTCGCCGCCGAGTCTTCCTCATCGGAGATCGAGATCCCCGAACAGCTCCGAGAGTTTTCAAGGAGCCGCATCTGCAACGCCGACCTGTCCAAGATGGTGATGGATGGCATTCTTCCCGAGCAGGCTTGACTTAACTGGAAGGTACCAAAAGAATCTTGCCCCATCCCCATTCATAAGCAGATTGTTGTGTTTTGCTCGTTCTTTGAGCATGGCTTCAGAGTTCCCTGCTGCAGCTTCTTGCGCGGGCTCCTTTTCTTCTATGGGATTGAGCTTGTCAACCTCAATCCCAACTCAATCCTTCACATCGCCATCTTCGTGCATATGTGCAAAGCTTTCTTAGGCATTATCCCCCATTTCAATCTGTTCCGCCATCTTTTTATCCTCTGACCGTTGCCAACGAAGGACAACCAAGTGGCCATAGGCGGAGTCGGTGTACAATTGCGCAAGAAAGAGGCCTACATCAATGTGCCATTGAAGACCGGGAACAATAATGGGAAGGACGAGTGGTTTTATTGTGATAACCCTCCTTTTGTTCTTGCCGACTTCTCTGGCGCAAAGGCAATTCCCCAGGCGCACTGGACCGAGAAGCCCGACTCATCTGACCCCCAGGTGGTCGCTCTGCTGAAGAAAATTACAGATCTGAAGACGGAAGGTATTGATGGTATTATCATCGCCAAAAGTTTTATAGTGCGTAGAGTGCAGCCCCTGAAACTTCAGAGTCACCCGACATGGAATTATGCCACCAACGATGAAACCAGGGAAGTTACTGACCCTCCCAATGGTAACCTTTGTTGGACGCGCTTGTCAAAGATGTTTGAAGGAGATATCTTCATGATCATTCATTAATCGAGAATGCGTACAACGTGGACACTCTACGGACCCGAGTAAGCCTCGGTCGACCTTTGAATGACTCTGTTATTATCTTGTTTTGTGCAGGTTCTAGATACTTATATATCCCATCCTCCGCTTCCTCTGACTGACTCCGAGGGACCGTATTATGTTGAGAAGTCACAGCAGACCAGTGCTGGAGGTTCAAGCACGTCCGTAGGCACTCGGCTAGAGGCTGTGGATCATTTCATCATCCTTCCTTCCCCCAGTCGATGAGTGAAGCAACCTGCCCAACGTCTAAGGCAGTACATTGGGGATCAAGGCGATGATGAAGAAGAACTATCCCCAGATGCCGGTCAGCCAGCTCCTGCTCCCTCCGACTGACCTTCAAGCCGAGCGAAACCCCTAAGTAAAGTGTCGAGTGATGCAGGAGCCACACAGAAGACTGATGAGGCTGGCAAATCTTCCCAAAAGAGGCAGGGGATTGATTCTCAGTCTACTTCTTTAAAGTCAAGAAAGCTTCTAGGTTATTCTCCTTTATCTCTTGATTTTTGACTTATATGATTAACAACCATAGTCTAATTCTGATCACCAACTTCCTTGATGTTCACAGCGGTTGGTCGGGCGATGCGCAGAGTACCCAAGAGTCCATGGACACTCGGTCAAACCCCATCCCTCGTCCGACTGACCCGCCTCAGTCGGTTGACAAGCCATCAAGCACACCGACCGAGCCAAAGAGGCCTTCTGACAAAACGATTCCTACATCCACTTCAGAGCCGACACCACAAATGTCCAACCCTTCTCCGATCAACGCTCCTTCCCCTCTTGATAAGGGAAAGACAATATTGACCTCAGAGGTATTTAGTCAGCCTGATGTGAATGATGTGGAAATAGTTCATCAACATCGAGAAGCAAATAAGGTACATCAATACCCTACTTTTGCTTTGTCTCGATCTTGGCCCTTAGCTTAACCATCTTCTATATGTCATAAAATATATGCTCTTGTTGAGAGGAAACAGGCTAGGGTATGTTCTAGACCCACTTGTATTCAATTCTTTACGTTTGATATAAATCTGTTGCTGGTGCTATGCTAGTCACCGGTCAGCAGCTCTCCCAAGCCAAAAAGCAGATTGACAAACTACAGACCGACTAGAAAGAGATGACCAAAGCCTTAGATCAAGGTCATGCTGAAGCTACTGGTAAGATCTCATACCAATAGTATTTACATATTTTTAATCACTTTGACACTAAAGATTCAAGGTATGTCTTTAGCTCATGATCAAAAGATTGCCGACTTGGAAAAGTTGACTTCCAATTAGCAAAGATTTGTTGATGCTTTGAATACTGAGAAGGAAAATCTTTCCAAGTCGGTCGAAGATCAACAGGCCAAGATCACTCGGCTACAGAAAAAGCTGGAGGAGGTTGACTTGAAGATAGAGGACGCCAAAAGCATCTCCAAATCTTTCAAATGTAATCTTGCCAGTAAGCCCTCCGTTACTTCATGAATATGCTTGAATCAATTTTTGATCTTACTAACCAATAAAATATCTCTTGCAGCTCTATCATACAACGCTCGGAAGGCATTAGACTATATTCGTGCCAACCGAGTGGAGCAAACTGGCCAATCTTTGGGGTATTTGCTAGAGCATGCGTCAGAAGCTATTGCTGACAACACTCGAAGAGTGGCAACCGAGGCCGGGAGTCAGGTTCTGGCTATTTGCCAATCTTGGTCTCCTACGCTGCCATTGGACAAAATCAAGGAGGGCTTCAACCCAGACTTGACCGAAGACTAATGCCAGCTACTTATGGCCTCCATGCTGGAAACCTCCGAGGCCTTGGTTGACAATGTAGAGGTTGATACGACTGCACCTACCCCTCCAGCATCTCCTGGAGTTGAACTACGAGATGATTCTTCTTCTCCTACAAAGGAGCTGTAAACTGCAACGTGAAAAAAACATTAGTAGTATTCTTGTATAAAAATAACAATACCTATATGTAAATTAATCTCATATTGTGTAGCTTAGAAATCTAATCAAAATATCATAAACTTGTTCCTATCATTTAAAGACAGAAATTGCATTAGTCTGCCTTAACATATTAAGTTATAACTCGCAACCACGTAACAAGCAGAGTCAACCAATCGACACATGACCTCTCGCACTTTGGCTCTGGGTTTAGTGTAGTGGTAGCCTGATGTGCAGTATAAAGCATATAACCTTGATGCTTAGACGTTTAGACCATAAAACTAAAGCCCGTGTCAAAGAATGAGAAATCGGTTGGAAAATAGTCCAAAACCAAAATTTCATAAGGTTAGACAAATTTCATAAAACTAAAGCCCGTGTCAAAGAATGGTGGGACATTATTACTAGCCCCCTGGCTTGAATGTGTAATATAATAGATTATAGAATTGAGACAAATTTGAATGAAAATCATCAAAAAATCTTCCATCAAAAAGACTGAAGTTTCATTCATGAATAATGTATAAGAATACAAAAGAGTAACTAAGTATAGAAATGACGTAGCTGATTTATATTCCAAGAATTTGGTATATCCTCACCGTCTTCATACATCAGTCGATAAGCCCCCGGCCGAGTGACTTCTTTCACAACAAAGGGCCCTTCCCATTTTGGAGAAAGCTTGTGCTTATTTTTCGTTGACTGCACTCAGTGCAACACTAAATCCCCAACATGAAATTGGCGACTATGCACGTTCTTATCATAATAACATCGCAAGCCTTGTTGGTATAGTGCCGACCGAAACAGAGCGCGATCACGCAACTCTTCTGCTGCAATCAAATCAATCTCTCGATTCTCCTCAGCAAGCTTTTCATCATAAGCTTGGACTCGTGCTGAAACAAGACTGACCTCGGTCGGCAGCATAGCCTCTAAGCCGTAGACCAATGAGAAAGGTGATTGACCAGTGGCCCGACTGGTATTAGTGCAAAGCCCCCAAAGAACTAAAGGCAATTCATTGACCCATCGACCGGCATAAGGTTTAAGCCTGTCAAATATCCGAGGTTTCAATACTTGAAGAATCATACCGTTGGCCCGTTCAACCTGCCATTTACTTTGAGGATGAGCCACTGATGCAAAGTGGATTTTTATTCCCATCTCATCGGCAAAGTCTCGGAACTCCACTAGTGTGAATTGAGTACCATTATCGGTAATGGTATCATGAGGAACCCCGAACCGAGTAAAAACATCCTTGACAAACTCAATCGCCTTTTTTGATGTTATCTTGCCGATCGGCTTTGCTTCAATCCACTTGGTGAATTTGTCAATAGCAACAAACAAATAAGTAAACCCTCCTGGCGCTTTCTTGAAAGGACCGACAATATCAAGCCCCCAGACAGCAAAAGGCCAAGTCAAAGGTATCATCTGAAGTTGCTGTGAAGGCACATGTGTTTGTTGAACAAAGAATTGACAACCTTCACACTTCCAAATGACTTGGTGTGCATCTATGACCGCTGTGGGCCAATAAAACCCTTGCTGGAAAGATTTGCCGACCAAAGTCTTAGAAGCTGCATGATTGCCACATATTCCAGAATTAATTTCTTCTATCAATTTTTGACCTTCTGGTATCGAGATGCATCGCAGCAAGATGTTTGATCCTCCTTGTTTATAAAGTTGATCGCCCACCATCAAGTATCCTCGACATCGGGCTGTCAATCTCTGTTGCTTATTAGGATCCGTAGGCAGCGTTCCCTTGTCCAAATATTGGATGATTGGATCGCGCCAGTCGGTCTCCATGCTGTCATCACTAATGAGATCAGTAACAACAGCTAGTAATATGTCTGACCAAGGAGAAATAGTGGGGGAATCCAGGGTGTGTAAGAAGACAATGGGTGGGACTTTAGACCGAGATGATCCCATCTTGGCCAACTCATCAGCCGCCTGGTTGTTATCCCGAAGGACATGCGTGAACTTCAATCCATCGAATTTGTCCTCGAGCTTCCATACTTCCTGACAATAAGCACTCATATTATCATCTACACAATTCCAATCCTTAGTGACTTGACTAATGACCAAGGCCGAATCACCAAAGATGTCCAGACGCTTGATACTGAGTGATATAGCAATGCGTAGACCGTGTAGGAGAGCTTCATACTCCGCAACCATTATTAGACGCGCAAAACATAACCTGAAGGACATATCAAAGCTTCTCTCCTATGGGTGAGATAAATATAGCTCTCGCACCAGCTCCGGGTAATTGGAGAGAGCCATCAAAGTACATTTTTCAGTACTCAACATCTTGTGTCGCAGGAGGCATTTGAACCTCTATCCATTCCAACAAAGTCAGCCAATGCTTATCCTTTAATTGCCGACCGAGCTACAAATGTAATGGTATACTAACCAAGTTTGACTGCTCACTTAGCAATCTTCCCTTCAGCTTCTCGATTGTGAAGCACCGTGCCGAGTGCAAATGATGTCTGGACTTCGATTGGGTGAGCTTGAACATATTGCTTCATCTTCCTGGAGGTGATCAAAATGCACTGTGAACCTCACTAACAAAATAGACCGGATGTTGTACTTTTTGTATATGACCCTCTTCCTCTTGGTCGACCGTCAAAACAGTACTCACAACTTGAGTTGTGGCCGATATGTAAAGTTGAAGCTTTTCTCTTGGCTCCGGAGGCATCAATACTGGAATGCTGCTTAGGTGAACCTTCAACTCGTCCAATGTCGACTGTGCCTCTTCTGTCCAAACGAAGTCATCCTGCTTTTTAAGCAATCTGAAAAGTGGTAACCCCTAACTCCCAGTCGGGAAATAAAGCGACTCAAAGATGCCTTACATCCGGTCAACTTCTGAACGTCCCTTTGAGAATTGGGTGGCCCCATATCAAGGATCGCCTTGATTTTATCCGGGTTAGCCTCTATACGTCATTTTGAAATGATGTAACCGAGTAGCTTTCCCGAAGGAACCCCAAAAACACACTTGTTAGAATTCAGCTTCATCGAGTAATGCCTCATATTGTCAAAGGTTTCTGCTAGGTCAGAAAGAAGTTGTTCGACGTTCTGAGTCTTTACAACGATGTCATCAACAAAAGCTTCTGCGTTCTGACCGATCTGAGTAGCAAGGCAGTGTTGAATACCTTGTTGGTAAGTCACGCCAGCGTTTTTCAGACCAAAGGGCATTGTGATGTAGCAATAGGCGTTGAAGGGTGTTATAAAGGAAGTTTTAATCTAATCTTTGACTTTTAGTGGGATCTAGTGATATCCTAAATTGGCATCCAGAAAGCTTAGAAGCTCACACCCAGCTGTTGAGGCTACAATCTGATCAATACGAGGAAGGGCCAAGGGGTCTTTAGAACAGACCTTGTTGAGATCGGTATAATCAACACACATCCTCCACTCTTTATTCTTCTTGGGTACAAGGACTGGATTTGCTAACCAGTCGGGATGATACACCTCCTTTATAAATTTAGCATCTAATAATCTAACTATCTCCTTCTTCATGGCGTCCTTGCGGTCTTGCGCGAATCTCCTAAGCCTCTGTCGAACGGGGGTGGCCCCAGGAGGCACCCTTAACTCATGCTCAATCTTTTCCCTAGGAACTCCCGGCATGTCAGATGGCTTCCATGCAAAGATGTCCCTATTTTCCTGGAGGAAAAGAGTGAGCGCGAGTTCCTATTTCTCGTCGAGGTTGCCCCTACATAAGTTACCTTATCAGGGTCTTCTGGATTGAGCATGATCTCCTTGGTCTAGATGTCGTCAGTCTGGATCTTGTCCTTGGCGGGCTTCTTCACTGGAACCACAACATCAGTCTGCTCCTCTATGCCGACTACCTTCTAGATCTCCTATTGGTCAGACAGCATCATCTGCTTATTGGCCATCTCACAACTCTGCACATCGCAATCAAAGGAATTCTAAAGATCAGAGTGGAGGGAGATTATTCCGTTGGGGCCAGGCATCTTGAGGGTGAGATATGGATAATGCGGAACTGCCATGAATTTAGCCATCGTCGGCCGATCGATGATAGCATGATATGCTGAGTCAAAATCGGCCACCTGGAAGAGGATGCGCTCGGTCCTATAATTTTCACGGGTCCCAAAAGTAATAGACAGAATGATCTATCCAATAGAAACTGAAGTCTTGTCGGGCACAATCCCAAGAAAAGGTGAAGAACTCGGCTGAAGGTCATTGACTGACAGACCGAGCTCTAGAAGCATGTTAGTGAAGATTAAGTTCAAACTGCTTCCTCCATCAATGAGTACTTTGTTGAACTTCACCTCCTTCATCGTGGCAGCAAGCACCAGTGGATATCGACCTAGCTTCGGTAAGTGCTTGGGGTGATCCGACCGATCAAAAGTAATCGGAATTTCAGACCACTTCATGAATTGAGGCGCAGCCGGTTCCATAGAGTTGATCTCCTATAGTTCTAGCTTCTGCTTGCACTTGGACACATAGGCATCCAGGCCTCCGAAGATGAAGTTGACTTCCTTGCGGGGCTCCTGGAACTCTCCTGTATCATCCTTATCACACCATCCTTAGTTTTGTCTTTTCCATTGCATCTTGGTGGATCTTTGGCCACCTTAAGCGTGGCAGTTGTAAAACCCTTCAGTCTGTAGCTATCCTTTGCTTTGTGGTTCCCTTCTGGGTGCCAAAGGCAAGGGCCACTCAGCAAGTCCTCCATGGATGGCTGGTTCGTCCGAGGATTCTTCTGAAATCGGTCGACCATATGAACCATGTTGTCAGACTTCCTCTTCTTGTCCTTCTTGGAAGACTCGGGCTTATCCGACCGCTTCTCCTTGCCTTTTCCTCGAATGTCATCTAACGCCGACTCACCCAACGCGAACTTGTCAACAATCTCAAAGCACTCCTGAGCGGTCAACTTGAGGTCATGATTCCTCCGACCGATTTCTCGAACCAAGTCATCATTACGGATTCCTCCTTGGAAACCAGCAATAATCTGTTGGTCCAGAACGTTGGGGATCTCAGTCTTCTTAGCACAAAATTGCTTGATGTAATCGTGAAGAGGGTCGTCGTCCTTCTGCTTGATCCGAGTGAGGTCGAAGTGGTTTCTCGGTCGGTTGCAGGTGGCTTGGAAGCTCTCAATAAGCATCTTGTTCAGGTCTCCCTAAGAAGGATTGACTCCTCCGGAAGGGATGTGAGCCATATCTGAACGGCTAGATCAAGGCAGACCGGAAGGTAATTGCCATTACATAGGAATCACCTCCGGCCGATCGAATCGCCGTGCTATAAAGTTGCAGCCACTCTCGGGGATTGGTCTGACCATCATACTTTTTGATGGGGTCCGACTTGAATCCTTTTGGCCATCGAGCTATGCGAAGCCTGGGAATGTAAGCCTCGATGCCATCGATTTTGTCATCAGTAGGAGTGGGTGTCCGCCTACGCCGGTTTGGAGACGGAGTTGGGCGACAGTGGTGTATCATCATCATGGCGATGACGTCAATTGTCATCATCATTATTCTCGCGCCGATCCTGATCGTCTTGTCGATGTCAGTCATCGCGGTTGTTTCTTGGAGGAGGGTCTCGTCGGTCTTCTCGCCGATCGTCCCGTCGATTGTTCCGACAGTCATCCCACCGGTTGTCAGTTCTCTGATCATGGTGTTCCTCCTTATAGCATCGGTTGTCCCGAACACGTTCTTCATGATGGCCATGGATGGTATCTCGTCTATCATAGATACTGAGAGAATTTCTCAAATCTTCACTCCTATGCCGACCTCGTGAAGTTGCATGGCTAGAGCTTGTTACGTACTGCGATATGTCCTTGGCAGCGCCTTGAGCTGCAGCAGCCTTGAGCATAGCTACCGCTTTCAGCATCATGGGGGTCTGATAGTTTGCATCGGCCATCAAGGTGTCGAGCAACATTTTAGCCCCGGTGATGTTATTCTGAGGGGTGTCGTAGACCTTGACGCCATCCACTTCAATGTCTGGCCCGAGATCCAGTCGGCGTGCATGCCGTGATCCGCGTGACCCTCTCGGTCAACGACGGTGACCGGCCGATAGGTCATTCTCTGGAGGGTTATCATCCGGTTAACCTACTTCAGCTGGTTCTTCTGCGTGGCCATCTTCTACGTGGCCATCCTCGTGGTCGCCCTCCTCATCCTCGTTCCCCAAATGATTTTCTACTATATCAACCATGTTGACAGTAAGGGGATATGAGTAGGCAGATCTGACCGAGTCCTCATCAAAGGACCGGACCGAGTTTGAAACGTCCTGTGAGGATGGATCTCCTTCATTAAATCCGAGTGGGACAAATGCGGGGATCAGGTCAGATGGGCTCGGTGATCACGCCATAGAGATAGCTACGGCTGAGTCGGATCTGTGCTTTTCCAGACCTAAGGCTCCGTTGTCGCTGACCATGAAGTCGAGTGATCCAAAGGAGATCATGAAGTCTGGTGAATACTGGATGATGGGAATTTCGGCCGTCGTAGTCGATGGAGAATCCCGGCGAGCCTTGTCCCCTACCTGGCACGCCAACTATTAAACTTGATCTTGGCAGTAAATATATAGGGCTATGTCAAGACTAAGAACTATGATGGTTAACACAAGACACCGAGTTATACAGGTTAGAGTAAAAACCCTACGTCCTGTGTTTTGTGGATTGTATTGATGATGTAATCTCTCCCCCTCGAGAGGGTACCCTGCCACCTTATATATCCGATCGGCAGGGGGTACATGAAGAGTCCTATTCGTAGTCTACAAGGATCTACATAGAAAGTCTATCTCTAATTGCCTTGTGCTCCAAGCCGAGTCGATCGGCTTCCTTGTTGATGAAATACCCGGTCTGCTACCGACTTAAGCATATCTATGGATACCCGTAAGGCAAGTATCCCACAGGTCGTGTTCACGGGATCGTACAAACAGCGGAAAATGGAAATTCCGCTGAATCTAACGATCTGGAGAAATAGCATGCAAAGAATAGAGAGTACATGCGTAAGTATCGAGCAAGGAAGAAAATTGAAGCAACCAACATGAAAAGTCCTAAGATAGCACCAAAACCGCTAGGTTTGTTTAGATGCTGAACTTTGATTCAGTTTTTTGCTAAACCTAGGCGGTATTCTTATTTAGTTTAGTATCATTTTTAATTTTTAATATCCCATAGGTGCCTCCATGTCAACCGTTGCCCCATGTTGTGGGCGCCCCTCCCTGGTTGCCCCAACCCTAGGACGTCCTTGTTTCCTACATAAACTCAGTAGCCGCCGTCTTTTAGTTTCGGGTTTTGTTTAGTTCAGTTTTCCAGAGAGAAACTTGATCGAATTATTGTAACGGTGGCGACAAGTCCTTTTACAGTAATCCAGGGCCCCTGTTCTTGTTCTACACCACTGTGGCGATTAGTCCTTTTGTGTTTAGAGCTTGAACCTTTTCTTGTGATTCGCTTCATCCATATTTGCAATTTCAGATTGCGTGTTTATCCTCTCTTGCTTGTGTTCTTGATTTCGCTTGCAGGAACAATCAAGTTGTGCTTGGTGTAACAGTTGCAGGGTTGGATCATGTCTAATTTAAGCTGGGTCGTCGACGCCGAGTTCCCCAAATTCGAGTTTATCCCCTTACCTCTCGGAAGATCGAGCCATATATACATCAAGTGGTATCAGATTCCTAGGTTCCCCATGAGGTATTATCGTGTTCTTTCCTTTAGATTCGTTTGTGTTCATCACCTTTTGTCCACAAAAAAGCCTACAAAAAAATATTTCCCAACCATCCAAGACATTGTTTAGCCTTTGCATAATTTAATTTCAGTCTGTAATGTTGAGTTTGTGTCCTAGTCGAGTTCAGTTGCTGGTTTGAATTTGTGTTTCGATTCGGTTTGTGTTTTGATCTTCACTGCACACCACCATCACCATCATGTTTTCCATTGGATTCACCATCGTGTCACCCACCTACCACACCCACAATCTGTTGCCAACAAAAAAACCCTACCTGATTCGGTTCCCCCCGCCTCACCCCTCACACCCTATCTTGACATACCTTCGGTAAAACATGCATAACTTTTCGCTCGTTGCTCCGATTGGGCTGAAATTTTTACAGCAGATTCTTGACTCAAAGTTGAGATGACCCACACTCGGCTCCACCCTGTGTGCCCTCATCAAAAAATTCAAAACAAATCAGGAAAAAATAGAAAAAGAATTGTGAAGTCAAAAATAGCGCTTTTGGTGCAACTTTGAGATTTTGCCTACCCTTTGTTTTCCCTCTATTTGAGTTGAAACTTCTTGTGGTTCCTTTCTTTGTGTTCCTCTATCACAGAAAAATAGTAGAAAAATCATACAAAAAAATCAAGATTTTGATTTGCACCCCCCGTCCCCCGCCCTGAAAATTCTAAGTCTGTGAAGTCTGTTTTGTTCCTTGCTGCCTTTGCCATTGTTCTTGCTGTCACAACTGTTTTTGAACACGATTCTTTTGCCAGCAATTAGGACACTGCTTTGGACATTTATTCAGTGCTACTATCTGTTATTAAATTGTGTTCCATTGACATACATATTAGCCTTCCATGCTATACATATTGCAGCACAGGTTTCTTCCTTGCAACTGTTACACCCAAGCTCAACTACAGATTATGTCGACCTATTTGGCTTTGGTAAGAACACTTGCAAGATTGTGATACATTGCTTCTGATATTGTTTTCCACTTTCTACACCCTCTGCTGCCTGCTAGTTGATAGGGCTAATCTTTTGTTTAGTGTTGTCTTTTGCTTTTAACCATGTCAGAGAAAGGGAAAGGGGCACCTGGAGAGTTGGAGTCCCCTACAGACTTCAATGATTGCATCTCCAAGGCCGAGCTCACGAAGCTTCTTGCAGACCAGCATACATTCATGGAAACGAAGTTTGCCGAGTTGATGGGTCACATCAACACTGTTGTCCACCGCATTGAGGATGTTGAACGACGACCTCCACCTCAACGAGCTGCTGCTGATGATGATTTTGACCGTGATGCAGACCGCCTTCACCGTAATTGACACAGTATGGGAGGTAATAACAATCGTGATAATACTGATACTTTTGTTAAGCCCAAATTTAACATACCACCTTTTGCCGGTAGTGCTGACCCTGAAGCATACTTAGATTGGGAACTTGCTATTGAACAGAAATTTAATTCTCATTTAGTTCCTGCTGAGCATAGAGTTAGACTTGCTACTAGTGAGTTTACAGGTTTTGCTCTCTTTTGGTGGAATGATCTTTGCAATACTAATGCTGCTATACCTGCCACTTGGCCTGTTTTGAAACAACGCATGAAATCTTATTTTGTTCCTCCTTATTACCAACGTGATTTACATTTGAAATTATAATCTTTAACACAAGGTAGTAAAACAGTAGAGGAATATTATCAGGAATTGCTTATTGGTTTAGCACGTTGTGATATACATAAAGATGATCTTGAAACTAGTGCTAGATTTTTTGGTGGTTTGAACCGTAATATCTAGAATATTGTTGACTATAAAGAGTAGAATAGGTTCAGCCAATTGTATCATATTGCTCTTAAGGTTGAACGAGAAGTACAGGGACGCCTTCCACAACAATCTTGCAGGTCCAACATTGAGCAATATCTCCAGCAACGCACTGGAGTAGAGAACTTGAAGAGTCATGTTGCTAAGACACCAGCAACAACTTTTCCACTTGCGCCTACTTCTGCAGCGCAATCGTCTAGTGTGCAACACCAACACCAGAAGAAGGTTACTACTTCCGGTACTAGGAGTGGCTCCTCCACCACCATTATTTGCCACCGCTGCAAGGGCATGGGACATGTCATGAAGGATTGCCCTAGTCGTCGTGTTTTCATCGCTACAGCTGATGGGTATGAAAGTTCTAGTGATGTTGAAGATGAATTTGCTCGTATGCCTAACCTTGTTGCAGATTCGACGGAGGAGCAGGAGACTACCGCCATTGATTCTATTGCTGCCACCACGGGCTTTCCTAGCCTCATTGTACAACGTGTGTTGACCACTCGGGTGGGACAAGAGGAAGAACAATAACGCAACAATTTATTCTACATGTACCTTATTGTTGTGGACCACTGTGTTCTCACCATCATTGATACTGGGAGCTGTAACAACTTGGTAAGTTCTAATTTGGTAAGCAAACTTGGCTTGACCACGCATGCACTACATCAGCCCTACCACATCAAATGGTTCAACAATAGTGGTACGGCACAGGTAACTCGATCAGCACGCATACACTTTTTAGTAGGTTCTTATCAAGACTTTGCTGATTTTCATGTTGTACCTATGCAAGCATGTTCGCTTTTATTAGGCCGTCCATGGGAATATGATACGGATGCTGCCCACCATGGTAGAACAAATATATGTACATTCGTGCATAAGGATAGGAATATTACTTTGCGTCCGTTATTGCCTGCTGATATTAGAAATCATTTTAAACTGCTTGCTGAAAATACTGAGAATAAACATGATAACAAACAACTTTCTGATGTTAAACATAAGGCTATTCAGTTAAAGGGAGGTGTTTTTCTTGCTATGACATCTACTATTACTGATCTTTGTGATAATCATGATGCACCTTGCTATACTATGCTTTGTCATGATATATCTTCTATCGATGATCATGTATCTTGTACTTTGCATTCTGCTAGTACTAACCTTTTGCAGGAGATTGATGCTGAGATGGAGTCGAGGGCGACTCCAATTCAAGAAGGGGAGGATGATGAGGACATCACCATGCTGGATACGCGCATATCATGGCCTTCCCTAAGTTACAAGTCGTCACCAACTCGGTCGCCACGTTCGTCTCGGATTCAGCCGACACCCCTTCACGGTTTTGATTGTATCTCCCACATCCAACATCCAAACGAGGCGTTCTTTGATGCGTTGGAAAGGGGACGACGATGCCGTCGTTTTGGTTCTGGTCCTAGCTCCAGAAGGGTCGTGAGTCATAATATGTGACCATGACAAGGTGCTGTGCCACCTATTTTGGGCCAACTTGGCCATGTATCGTGTCGGGCCTTAAGCCCATGTTGTGGGTGCCCCCCTGGTCGCCCCAACCCTAGGACGTCCTTGTTTCCTACATAAACTCAGTAGCCGCTATCTTTTAGTTTTGGGTTTTGTTTAGTTCAGTTTTCCAGAGAGAAACTTGATCGAATTATTGTAACTGTGGCGACAAGTCCTTTTACAGTAATCCAGGGCCCCTGTTCTTGTTCTACACCACTGTGGCGATTAGTCCTTTTGTGTTCAGAGCTTGAACCTTTTCTTGTGATTCGCTTCATCCATATTTGCAATTTCAGATTGCGTGTTTATCCTCTCTTGCTTGTGTTCTTGATTTCGCTTGCAGGAACAATCAAGTTGTGCTTGGTGTAACGGTTGCGGGGTTGGATCGTGTCTGATTCAAGCCGGGTCATCGATGCCGAGTTCCCCAAATTCGAGTTTATCCCCTTACCTCTCGGAAGATTATATACATCAGGAATGTTCTAATCCTACAGTGTAATCATGGAACGGTGATGTAGTTCTGGCTGTGCTAGTGGTGGCATGCTTTGCACTTTGTCGTGTGTGTCGATTGGTGGACCTCCTAGGCATTCCTTCTCTCTGTAGCTGTATGGTTAGTTTCCAACAACTATACAAATGATATCCCAGGTTAGGAAGTGGGATTTCATTGTATAGCAGGGGTAATGAAAGATGATAGAACCATCAGGACCCTTCTTTAATGTGTGCCCTGCTCAAGAAATTTATAATCTATCCTAGGACAGGACTTAGAAAGATAATCAAATCTAGTATTAGATAAAGCACCAACCCCTGCAGCAATACGGGTCACTAAAGAAGTGCATTTAATGGGTCTTGATCCCTTAATGTAATCTAACCATTGACCAATCAAAGCTTCAATAGGAGCAATAGGAATTTTAGCAATAGTGGCAAATAAGACACGCAATTCATCATTACAGATAGATCTAGTGTCTTGTCTAGGAAAACAAGTCATAGCAAGCCACCTGTGCCACAACCGTAGAGTTGGGTTGTGAATGTCACGAGTCTTAGACGTTCACAAGAAAACCTTTCTGAAATTCTTTGCCAAAAATAACCCTTTTCAAAACCCATTGTTGCATCTTCTAACGTAGTGTTGCAATAACTCCTAAACTTAAGAATGATGCTAAGGTCTTTCCAAGTGGCACGGTATTCCTTCCCGAACAAGCGGAAAAGTACCCCGTCGTTATGTTTTAGCAAAGTGCACAAAAATTGGATAGTGAGGAGGAGTGAATGCCCCTCAGTGATGTGTGCAAATTCGGTCCAACCTAAAGCATTACAAATAGAAAGGAACTCAATGTCCATGCCTATAGTGGAAAGTAGGTCATCGTCATACGCCTTGGTGTGGATCAAGCTGCGGTTGCATAGGCGGTGGTAGACTTGTTTCTCTCGTTCATCCAACAGCTTGATATCGGTGTCGACGAGAAGAACATGTGGCTCATCCTCCTCCATGTCGTCCTCAACGGGCGTGTGCCTCGTTGGTTCATGCTCCATGGAGAGGTTCATCATCGAGCTACCCTATGAACAATGTGAACTCTAACGCGTCACTCGTTGCATCAATGCCTTAGCTTTCTTCATCTGCACCACTTAAGCAAAATACACAAGAACAACTCGAAGACGGGTTATGGGTTAGCAAATAAAATCTGCTGGTCATGTTAATCTTGCCAAGCTTTGCAAAGGACTTAAACAATCCAAAAATAAAGCAAACTAAAAAGGGAAATATTTTTGGTGGTTTTTGCAATAGCAACTTTGGAGAAACAAAGTGAGAGATCAAGAGCAAATGAGTAAAGGGGGGGGGGGGAGTGAAATGAGAATTGAACTTTGGATGGCAAAGCACCCTTCCCTGGGCACTCAATTTTTAGGAAAAAAATCCCAAACAATCGTAAATGGCTAGTGGGGAGCCAAATCCAACCGTTGGCAAAAGGCTAAGGTTGGTGGGGCCGACACCCCTTCGGCCGAGCATGGGAGTTAGGCCAACCATGGGTGGGTCCTAGTGGTCCATCACTTTGGCCCATAACTCCCTAACAACTATATTTTCTGAGCTGCAGGGGTTAGGTCCACAGTTTCAACAAAAGTTTGCTCAAAAAAATATTTATCGAAGATGGAAACCAAAAACCAAATTTTGTATTTTTATTAAACAAATGAAAAGGTTGGAATAAATTCCAACATGCATGTGTGAAATCCAAATATGCAAATGCAGAGACAAATTAGAAAAATTGAAAAGTTAGAAAATTCAAATGTGCAAAAATTGAAGAAATCAAATATGAGATAAATACCAATTTACCATTGGCAAGGGCTCACCAATTTTTAAAGTTTGATGAGTGGGTGTTTTCTCCACCATGTTTAGCTCGATGTCGCGATGTCCGGTCCTGCAGAAGTGGACACGGATGGCTGCACTTCCTTCACTCACCACACCTTTTTCATGTTTGGTGCGGCAGTGGCTTCTTGGATTTAATAGGCTATCGCTTTGCCCATAGTCCTGGCCTCGCCATAGGTGGGTTCTTCTTCTTGAAATGGTACGACATCTCCTTAGCCATGATCTTCTTCATGTAGAGAATGAGGCTATCCTTCTTTGGGGGTATTACTATATTCTTTGGGTTTGGCCCATACTTGATTTTGATCATTGAGCACTGCTCTCTCCTTGGCTGAAAATCAAACCTCTTGTCCTTCCCATTGATGAGGAAACAGATTTCTTCGGCCCCACCATCAATGTGTGCATTGTTGGTGATCCTTATGCCTAATAGAGAAATCCGTAAGCGTACGGATGTCAATGTAGCCTTCACCTGGGAGTATTCCAAGGTATCGAATCCACAGGGAACGAGAAAAGAGAAGGATAACAACGGGTTGAGAGAGTCCTCCAACCTTGGCTTCATGTGACAACTTATATCCAAATAATCATT
The DNA here is from genome assembly GCA_032690845.1 of Eleusine coracana subsp. coracana. NCBI lineage: Eukaryota > Viridiplantae > Streptophyta > Magnoliopsida > Poales > Poaceae > Eleusine > Eleusine coracana. The sequence continues at coordinate 29,640,541 of CM064422.1, forward strand.
CGACTCCAATATTTACTCTTGTTTACTTTGGAGCATAGTCGTCCGAGGTACGAAAAGGGATGAGATGGGACCTCGGGTAAAACTACCATCAATGCCTATGAGCCCAACCCGAGCGTGGTGGAATACAGAGGATAGCTCAGTGCTGTCACCACCTAACTACCTACCACACAACCCGTGGGGTTGGGAGCAAACTTAGATAATTCTATGTCTATACACCACGTATACACTTATAATTACTACTCTAACCTTGTTAAATAAAGGCAGAGTAACCATAGTCAAATAAAGTAAATAACTTTATCTAACATGGACTAAGAACCCATAAACAAGATATAAATAAAGAAAGCTTTAATGATTAAATGAACAAAAGAATGTCTACATGTTACCCGCCTGAAGGACGGGGACTCTACTCTTGGTGGAGAATCATCCTTGAGGCACAAGGTGGAGAAGGAACCGACATCTCTGGCTCCCTCCCGGACTTCTACCTCTTACTCTCACTCCCTATTCTAATACATTTCTGCAGCGTGGCGCTTGTTGTTCTCCTCTTCAATTGTTGATTTTTTCTACCGAATTCCCCCTCTATTTATAGGTGGCGAAGACTTGGCGGGTACTTCAAGGTGGAGGAGAGTCGATGGGCAAAAATTCCCCCGCCAGGCGGCAGGCCACGCCGGGCGGCCACGTGTGCCGGGAGGCCGGGTATGCTGGGCGGCATGCACCGTCGGGCGGCAATTGGATGGAGTCGGTTTCCAACCGCCTTGCCTCGGATGGCATAGATTTGGTCCGGATGGTGGTTGTTGGGTCGGTTCTTGATCGTTTTATCCACTTGGCATTAGTTGGCATGATGGACCGAGTGGGCTGGACATCCCGGGAAAAAAGTCCCAGGCCGGGCGGCCTGGCATGTTGGGCGGCGGCCTGTGCCGGGCGGCGGCCCATTTTTGGTGCCGACCCCCTCCGGGTCATGTCTTCACTTGTCCAAGTTATGCCACGTGGATTCCTCTTTTACTTCTCCACTTTTTACCCTCCTTAGTCCGGGAATGAAAAACGGCCTTATTTTGGAGTGTTTTGCAGGGTCGGCTGGGTTGGATGGTCAGCCTCATGATGACTCTGTTTTGACCCGCCGGGTGGCTGTTTTCAGCCTGATATGACCCTGTCGGCTAAGTTCTGATTTCAGCCATCATGACCCTGCCGGGCCCTAATTTCAGCCTCATATGACCCTGTCGGCTGGGTTCTGATTTCAGCCATCATGACCCTGCCGGGCCCTGATTTCAGCCTCATATGACCCTGTCGGCCTGCTGTTTTAAGGCAGAATCGGCCGACGGGGCATTTCTTCATATTTTTACATAATTTTGGCCCCTTTGAACCTGCAAACACATATTTCACCAAAACTTGTGGAACTCATGAGTATAAAGATTATTTTCATTATATTATTACTTAAGATCCACATTTTTACGGGAAATTGGTAGTCGAAAATGGGAATTTACGACTACCAACACCCCCCCTCCCACGCTTAGGACTTTGCTCGTCCCGAGCAAAGTAAGAAATGAAGAGTAGGAGTGAGAAAGATCTAGGGTAATTCTCATTATGCTTTGTATATATAAAGACTACCCATGACTCTTCATGCCCATAGGATTTTTGGTGGCTAAATACCTTGCCTTGAAAAGTTGAGAGATGGAACAACATAGAGAAGTCTTACCTTTCTTTTTCCCAATGAACTTCAATTTTGTTTGCTCTTTTCAATAAAAATAGAGCTCCAGATCACAAGTTATTCTCAATTGATGCTCTCAAATCGCTCAATGTGGTTTTGATTCCTCACTTAGGCCAGTGGCCAAAATTTTCTGATATACTAAGGCTTATGTGGAGCTCAAGGTAGGAAATATTAAGGCCACGTACTTGTATTTTATATATCACTAAGTCAAAAACCAGATCCAAGGAGAAAACAAGTCATGAATTATGATCAAGCCATGTGCACAGTTATGATAGTATGGATGGATGGAAGATGGCGGATGCTCCATTTGAAGTGATCTCTCTCTTCTATTTGATTTATATTTTAGAACATGGGCTACTTTATCATTCATGATTCTTCTTCTTTTTTTTTTCTTTTCATGTAGCCCATATCTCTTTTGAAATGATTCTTGGAGAGAGATCGACATATTTGGTGAAGCATTTTATTCAATGGATGGGTTATGGGGATGATGAATGTGAACTTCTAGTGTAGAAGTCTCAACATATGGAGCGGTTGGGGTGTGCACATGAACTTTATCAATAACACATAGCAAGCATCTCACAAGGATCACAACAATTTGACAAAGGTTTTCATTAAGAGAATCATCTGGCTTTGGTAGGAATAAACTCATCATTGAGAACATTGTGAATCTTGAGTTCTCATTTATAAGATTTTGAAAATTAAAAATCAAGAAAGTTCACTTGGTTCCAAGAAAGGTTATGCTCTCTATAGTCATATCACATCTACCAACAATTTAGACAAGGTTTTCCTATTCAATGTGTATTTCCCATGGGCGATGAAAGAATGCAAGGAACAATCTTTATATATCAATTATGAATGAGAAGGAAGTTTTATTTCAGATGCCATTTTTCATGCTTGCAAAAAAAATTCAATTTATAGAAAGACATGAAAATAGCAAGGGGTAGGTGATACGAGGAATAATGGAATAGTTGGTTTTCTTTCGTACCTTGTCCTCTTGTTCCTTTTGATCTTTAACCTACAAAGGTTAGCTAACAGAATATCCAAAGGAACAAGCCTAAAGTTGTGCCACTATTGTTGCCGAGTAAATTTTATTGTTGAGAAGGAACAAAGATTTTTTTCTTTTTTAAGTTTCAAATGAGAAACTAACAAATCCTAGTAAAGGGAAACAAATCGGGTTACCTCCCATCAATACTTGTTTAAGGTCATAAGTTTGACCATGGGAGCACTAGTTCATATTATAGCTTGGGTTAGCAAGGTGGCTCCCTCCATCACCAAACGTGTGTGAATGATTGCACAACTAAGTCATATGACAGGGATCATGGAAATTGCAGTGTTTGTGATAGACAAATGTATCTACAACCGCCCCTTTGAAATTACTATGTCCCTCAAGGGTAGAGCGGTTGTAGGCCTCTTGTGTACCACCATCATAAAACTTTGTTGTGGTGGGAAAACTTTTGTGTGAGTAAGGAGTATGTGAATTATCTAAAGTACGACTCCTTGGCATGGTGGGAGAATTCCCTTTTAACTCCAAATTTGGAGCCTCACGAATTTTTATGGACCAAACTTTGTATTGCCCTTCATTCTTCATGGATTGTTCCTGTTCAATGTTTTCCTTCTGTAGATCATCCTTTGGTTGCTTCGGTGTCTCTTTTCCATTGGTAGATGATAGCTTTGTGGTGCCTCCATTAGGTAGAACATGGATCCTTGGGGGATTTGGGAGGATTGGTGCGGGATGGCAAGGCCTATTGGTTCAAGGATTGGGTTAGTATTGGCCGATGAAGCAAAGTACGGCTCATGGTCTTTTCTCTCAACTTTTGCCACATGGTTCAAAACTGGCTCTTTAGTAGCAATTGAATGTGTTTTGCGATGGGTGAGTCGGGTAATATGGTTGATAACAGCCCATGCATCTTCTATGCATTTTCTATGGAAGGGACCTTGGGAGCATTCCTTCAATAGCTTGGCACTCCTTTTGTGTAGACCATGAACAAAATACGACAAGAGCCTGTCTAGTGGAGTGTCAAGGTCAGGACCACTAAATACAAGGGAAATAAACCGACCCCAACAAGCTTCTATGGGTTCTTCATACTCTTGCTTAATGTTTTTGATATTTGTCATTATACGACAAAGCTTCTCATGAGGAAAAAGACTCACAAAAATGGTACTTTAGTAGTTCCCATAGACCTTTCAAGGGATGTGATGTTTCAATGATATACCATTCCCTATCATTGATGAACCTTAGGTACCAGTCCTTGGCATGACCATCTAATGAGTAGAAAAGGAGTCTCCACATGAGCTCTTCGTGTAACAACCCAGTATTTACGAAGGTGGAGCAAGTCTCTTCAAAATTACGAAAATAGGTATAGGGGTCTTCATGACTTTTCCCAGTGAAGAGGACCACTCGAGCATTAGCTATGAGGTTTGGGTCTAATTTAAAAAATGGAGCACCATTTTTGTTTGAAAGATGGCTTTCTATGATTTTAGTCCATGGTGCATTAGGGAGATCAAGGATAATTGGGCCAGTAATAGAAGGGGAGATCTGAGGAAATTCCTTGGCATCTACTCTAGGTAATTGGGGTGTCTCCTTGATCTCTTCTTGCCGCTCTACAACAAAAGGGTTTGGCAAAGTATCACCTTGTTTCTCATTGTAGTCTTGTCCACTAGACCCTTCTTGATTAAGACTGCTTCTCTTCACCCATTCCATGTTACGAGTGTTTCCGAAATCCGGAAAGGGTTCATCATCAAGTTCAAAGGATTGAGGTGGGAGAAAGTGTGCATCTTCTTCTACGACATCATGGTGTGGTGAGTGGAGTGAGGCTATTATAGGAGCTTCGGCCTTTTGTGGGAGACACTTGTCTTCTATTCCTTTGGATGGGCTAGAAGTTTGGGTGCTTTCGTTGGTAGGTTCTGGGGAGATGGATGACTCATTTGCAAGATTTTGGATGATTTTGCCAAGGATCACTATTCCCTCTGATGGTGTTGCGCAAAAGAAAGCACCTCCGATCGCAGCATTTAAATAATTTGCACTATCGGGCCTTGGACCAAAGAAAAAGTGTTGCAGTCTTATAGGCTCCTCTATTCCCATAGATACCCCATTACTGGTGTAGGATAGGAACCTTTCCCATGATGCTCCAAGTGATTCATGGTCATGTTGCTTGAAATTGATGACCTTCTTCCTTATAGCAACAACCTTGTAGAGAGGAAAAAAATTTCGACAAAAACTCTCTCGCAAGATGGACCAATCTCCATTTGCTTCACCTACATGGTTAAAATACCATGTTTTTGCTGCCCCGCCTAATGAAAAAGGGAACAACTTCCATTTCATGGTTTCTTGAGGAAACCCTTCAATGGCAAGAGTGGAGCAACAAAGCTCAAACTGTTGTAGGTGAGTATATGGATGTTGATTTTTTGCCCCTATAAATGGTGTCTTCTGAATCAAAAGTATGAGATCCGGATGAATCTCATAGCTCGGGGGTATGATTGAGAGTGATGAGGGTACGGGTTCTAGGAATTCGCCCCTAGGGGCTGAGAAGTCGCGGATGGATAGGGGATTCATTGAAGGGAAGAAAATAATGGAAGAAAATAAAAAGGAAAGGTAAAAAGAATCGGGTTCAGATGAATGTCAGCTATCGTTCCCCGGCAACGGCGCCAGAAAGCTTGTTGGCAATCCTTATGCCTAACAGAGAAATCTGCAAGCGTACGGATGCCGATGTAGCCTTCACCCGGGAGTATTCCAAGGTATCGAATCCACAGGGAACGAGAAGTGAAATTCTATCCTAATCCAATTCTAGTGAACAAAAGAGAAAGATAACAACGGGTTGAGATAGTCCTCCAACCTTGGCTTCATGTGACAACTTATATCCAAATAATCATCCGACTCCAATATTTACTCTTGTTTACTTCGGGGCATAGTCGTCCGAGGTACGGAAAGGGATGAGAAGGGACCTCGGGTAAAACTACCATCAACGCCTACAAGCCCAACCCGAACATGGTGGAATATGAGGATAGCTCAGTGCTGTCACCACCTAACTACCTACCACACAGCCCGTGGGGTTGGGAGCAAACTCAGATAATTCTAAGTCTATACACCATGTATACACTTACAATCACTACTCTAACCTTGTTAACTAAAGGCAGAGTAACCATAGTCAAATAAAGTAAATAACTTTATCTAACATGGACTAAGAACCCATAAACAAGATATAAATAAAGAAAGCTTTAATGATTAAATGAACAAAAGAATGTCCACATGTTACCGGCTGAAGGACGGGGACTCTACTCTTGGTGGAGAATCATCCCCGAGGCACAAGGTGGAGAAGGAACTGACATCTCCGGCTCCCTCCCGGATTTGTACCTCTCACTCTCACTCCCTATTCTAATACATTTCTGCAGCGTGGCGCTTGTTGTTCTCCTCTTCAATTGTTGATCTTTTCTGCCGAATTCCCCCTCTATTTCTAGGTGGCGAAGACTTGGCGGGTACTTCAAGGTGGAGGAGAGTCGGTGGGCAAAAATTCCCCCGCCGGGCGGCCACGTGTGCCGGGCGGCCGGGTATGCCAGGCGTCATGTACCGCCGGGTGGCAGCCCAGGCCGGGCGGCCGTTGGATGGAGTCGGTTTCCAACCGCCTTGCCTCGGATGGCTCAGATTTGGTCCGAATGGCGGTTGTTGGGTCGGTTCCCGACCGTTTTATCCACTTGGTATCGGTTGGCATGATGGGCCGAGTGGGCTGGACATCCCGGGAAAAAAGTCCCAGGCCAGGCGGCGGGGCATGCCTGGCAGCCTGGCTTGCCGGGCGGCGGCCCATTTTTGGTGTCGACCCCCACCGGGTCATGTCTTCACTTGTCCAAGTTATGCCACGTGGATTCGTCCTTTACTTGTCCACTTTTTACCCTCCTTAGTTTGGGAATGGAAAATGGCCTTATTTTGGAGTGTTTTGCAGGTTGGCTGGGTTGGATGGTTAGCCTCATGATGACTCTGTTTTGACCCGCCGGGTGGATGTTTTCAGCCAGATATGACCCTGTCGGCTGGGTTCTGATTTCAGCCATCATGACTCTGTCGGGCCCTGATTTCAGCCTCATATGAGCCTGTCGGCTGGGTTCTGATTTCAGCCATCATGACCCTGCCGGGCCCTGATTTCAGCCTCATATGACCCTGTCGGCCTGCTGTTTTAAGGCAGAATCGGCCGACGGGGCATTTCTTCATGTTTTTACATAATTTTTGCCCTTTTTGACCTGCAAAAACATATTTCACCAAAACTTGTGGAACTCATGAGTATAAAGATTATTTTCATTATATTATTACTTAAGATCCACATTTTTATGGGAAATTGGTAGTCGAAAATGGGAATTTACGACTACCAACATGCATCCATGGTGCTCAAAAATGGGCGCCCCATAATGAGCGGCGTTTCCTTTTCAACATCCATGTCGAGCACCACAAAATCCATGAGGATGAAGCAATACCGGATTTTCACCAGAACACCTTCTGCAATTTCCTCTCGATAGCAGACTGATGAATCGGCAATCTGAAGTTGCATCCACGTAGGGGATAGATCTATGTAGTGTAATTTCTTGAAGAATGCCTTGGGCATCACACTCACGCTTTCACCAAGGTCGCACAGCGCGTGGTCGAATTTCTGATTCCTGATCGAGCAAGTGATCATGGGGTACCCTGGATCTTCTTTGCTTGAAGGTACTTCCTTTTCTCCTTCCTTATCCTTCCCTGCAATGTTAGGATATGGCGGGTCCCCAGTGGTCTTACCTCCTCTCGTGGTCACCATATTAACATTTTCAACGGGAGACTCGAGTTGTCCCAGAATCATCACCGACTCTAAGGGAGGAATAGCAGGAGATAGCAGGGTAGTTCAGTTTCTAGCATTTTGTTAAAGCTAAGTTGATTCTTAAAGGAAGAGGCAAGACCTTCTAACTTAGCATTAACACTTTCTAAAGTCTTGTCATTGGCCAAAAGCTTTTTAGTAAAGGTTTTATTAATTTTAGCCTGGCCTAAGACAAGATCTTTCAAGGAGGGTCGATTAAAACCATTGGAAGAGTTGTAGTTATTTCCTCCTTGTTAATACGGGCACGGTTGGTTCCACCCATTGCCTCCTTGTGGATGATAGCTGTTGTTGTTGTTGTTCATGTACAACATGTCCTCACGAGTCTCAGGGCAGTCATTGCCCGAGTGATCCGTGTTGCCGCAAACCTCGCACGTCATCCGAGTGTCTAAGGCGTTGACGGTGCCGACTCCATGTCCTTTGGCATGTTCATCTATTTTCTTCATGAGGAGGTCCATTTTAGTGGCTAGCATGTCCACCTCCTTAACGGTGTGCATGCCCTACTAGCGCGAGTGAAGATGATCTTCACTCCGTCCTTGGTTGGAGACCATCTTCTCAATAAGTTCTTTAGCCTCTTGAATGGTCAGTGAGAAGAAGGCTCCTCCCACAGCAGCATCAATATGATAATGAGCTGACGGAGTTAGCCCAATGTAGAAGTTCTGGATGACCAAGCATTCATCCATCCCATAATGAGGACAGACACCAATGTACTCTTGTAGCCTCTCCCAAGCCTCAAAGATTCACTCCTTGGACTTCTGCTGGAAGCTTGAAATTCTCCCGTGAAGGGCGTTGGTTTGTCCAACGAGAAGAACATGGTGAGGAACGCCTTTGAACACTTTTCCTTGGTATTCATAGCATCCTTCCTTGAGTAGAACCACTATTTTGCTCTCTCAGAAGGGAGAACGGAAATAGACAAAGGTGAATGGCGTCTTGAGAGATGTCCTTCATCTTGAAGGTGTTGCAAATCTCCAGAAATTGTTGCATATGGGCGATGGCATCCTTATTGGCGATCCCAAAAAATGGGCTGGTCTGCACCATGGTAATGAGACCAGTCTTGATCTTGAAATTCGCTTCTCCTATGATGTTGGGTGCAATAGGAATGTTGGACGCTGAGGGAGCAGAGAAATCGCGAATACTCTTCTCGGCCATGATCTTAATGCTTGATGGTGCAGAGATGACTGGCTCACTTGCAGACGCGAACTTCTGAGGAGGGACGAGACATGCACGTAGCCTTCTCAAGAGCTGTTCAGGATCTTCAATATAATTTTCAGGCAAGGTCATGCACTACCCTGTTTTCACACAAAAGGAAAAAACAGACAAGTTTAGCTTGTTTGTGCGAATATCAAATAATCTCATATGTAAGATTAGAACATAGGTAATTCTTCTGATCAATTCCCTTCCCCGGCAACGGTGCCAGAAATGCTTGTTGGCATTTCTAAACGTCATCACTAAGTTTCCTTTGCAACGAAGCCTGGAAATGTTTATTAGTAATCTTTACGACTGCAGAGAGTCCGCAAGCGCATGGAGAATAGTATTGTAGCATTTCACCTAGAACTATTCAGGGTATCATATTTATTTTATCCCAAAGGAAGGCATATGATCGATCAGAGTAATTACTATGCTTTAAACATTGCACATTGGATTATAAGACAAAATCCTCACAGGGGTAAGGATATAGATAAACATGGGTAGTGGACACACAGATAGCATACTCAAGATAAATAAATACTAGTCTAGTGGAGAAGGAAAAAAGAAAGAGCTAAGTTTCTATGTTGCCTTTATATAGTTACATAGTCTATATTAGTTACTATTATACAAATACAAAGACAATGCAAGAAAATTAGATTATCACACCATTGGCATCTGGTTTTCCCCTGCATCCTCGGTATGATTTCGGCCAAGAGCCTATTGCATAGCTGAACATGGGGGATTTCAAAGGACAGATAGGGTTGTCACCACCTACTGCCTACCCTTAGCAATCCGTGGGCTACACGACAAATAATGCATTCTATTGATCTAAGCACCACGTTTACATCTCTAGAACAATATACCTAATCCCCTAGTGATGGATCAGAAAAGGAGTAATTACATTTAGGTGAACACTAAGCATGTGGAAATGATATAAATCAAACATTAGTCATGCTTTATTATAACAATATAAAGAAAGACTATAGTAACGACTTATGTCTAACATGGTAACATAGTATCACTACATTACTAACATGCAAGCATAATAATGACATACATGAATGCATCATATAATCAAACAAGAAACAAGTGACCCAAGCATAATGTTGACGGTCGTTAACTACCATTTCCGCCCATCAACATTACTCAAAATAAAGAAGGATTGCATATTCCCACCATGCATTATAGTTAGAAATAATAAATATCCACTATTGCTTGGAGAAACACTGACATGCAGGGAAAGTACATAAAAGGAGTGAAGAAATGCCTCATGATCTATGGAAATGAACTTCTGGCCAATCACAACCAAGTACATGGATTGAACGGCCCACCTACAGAAGCAAACCGCCTCAACAACCGACCTTACAGTATCACTAAGCAATGGGACCCACCTGGAAGGGCTCCCAAGGCGGCAAGACCCCAGTGGGCCCACCCCCAGATCCCTTGGTGTGCATCTTTGATAGGGCTTCGCTTTCACGACCAGCTATAGCATCCTATCAAAGATGTGCAAGGAGCTTTGCTCTGTCGTATCATGAGAAACCATGTGGAGATGTGCCATGGTTTGTAATATATGTGATGAGTAATTGACTTGAGCAGATTTGGTGTTTGAGTTGAAATGCGGGAATCTAGGGATTGCATGGGTTTGCGTATCATGGTTATGACTAACCAGAGTTGGTGGAGGTATTGGTGATGTTGCAGGAGTCAGGAAATGTGTTTGCTTGTCTCATGATGTGTAGGTTACTGGAGTCGACTTGGCACAGGTAGGAGACTTGGGGCTAGACGATCAGGAGGCCGGGTGGAGTCAAGGGTGATCCATACCGTACACGTGGAGAGGCAAGAAGCAAGGACGGTTTCGTAGTTGAGCCTCAAAACCGTGGTGGTGTGATGAAGACGGCATGTTGACCAAGTCAAGGCAAGCGGGATGCCGGTACAAGTGACAAGGGGGCCCGATGGACCGGGACCGGGAGAGACTCGCCGGTGGTCAGGATCGCGGGACGAGGTGACACGCGTTGACATCGAGAAGTCGTGCTTTGAGAAGCATGCAAGGCGGTTTCCTGGTTTGGGCCTCAAAACCGGTGGCGGCGATTGGAGGTGCACATGGCACCATCGTGGAGCTTGCGTCGAGGGCAAGCAAAGATGTGAAGGGCTCGATGGCATTCGAGCGATGAAGAAAAAGATGGACGGTTATGCCCTCGGTGGTACGTGGGTGTGTTATGTAGGTCGAGGGTATAGTGGTCATGTGGACAATAGATCCTAGGCCTATATAAGAAGAGTTGGGTCTGGTGGGAGAGGGGCGTCTTCCATTAGCCTTGTGTTAGGGTCTACTCAAAAAGTGCTAGGAGAGGACTTCATACTTTAGAGGAGAGTAGTGGGTGTGTGAGAGGCATCTCTTGCTCTTCCAAATAGTGGGAGGAAGAGGGTGGCTTCCTAGCCTTGTATCCATGAATCTTGTAAGCACCTTTCTATGATATGAGAAGTATTTTCATGCTCAAGATCTCCCTCTTTCTTTAAATCCCGAAATTCTCTTTTTCTTTATTTTCGGAGCTATTTTCATGGGAATTTTTTATCTCCTTTTTGGATGAGTTTTTGGTTTAGATTTCTTGCAAAACTTGTTGCTAGGATGAGCTAGAATAATCCTCTATGGATCCTTGACCAAATCAATAGGTCTAGCACCTTCAATTTGAAGGATTTCTCAAGTTTCCCCTTTTTGGTGCTCTTAGCACGAGACCTGAAATTCATGATGATTTGTTGAGCCAATCAAGTTGATCTTCTAGGATTAGGGTCGTGATGTGTTGAGGATTCACTGGTCCAAAAATCGCATCATTTGGAGTTCGTTTGATTAGGTTTTGACCAAGTTCTTGCCTAATCCCGAAAGTTTCTACTATTTCGTCGGGGTCGATCGGCACTGCCGACGACCTGGATCGGCACTGCCGGTGGGTTATAGAACCCCGCACTGGCACTATCAATGGGGCCAACCGACACAGCTGATGCCTCTGATCAGCACTGCCGGTGGTGTTCCAGTATGGTCTAGTTTTGTGAGGTTCTTGATTATTTCGTGCCTTTGTTGCTTTTCCTTGTTTCCACTGTGGTTCATTGCTATTGTTGATCATTCCTAGGACTAGTACACCACAAGTTGGTGTGTGTAGTCTTGGTGATCGTTTAGAGGTTGGTCTGGGTTGTTTTTGGGACATAGGCCAAGTTCTCTGGGAGAATTTTAATTTGCTCCCATTCACCCCCCCTCTGGTCTCCTTCTTGGTCTTTCAATTGGTATCAGAGCCGGTTTGATCACTAGTTGACCTTCACCGACTTTGTGATCCGAAGGCGACATGGAGAAGCATGTAGTAAAGCTTGTGATGTTCGATGGGGAAGATTTTCCCTATTGGAAATCACGTACCAAGGCTTATCTCTTGAGCCAAGGTCGTGCAATCTGGAAGATCGTTGCACAGGACTGTGAGATACCTGAGAACCTCGATAGGGTAGCTGCTCCGTAGTTGAACAGGTATGAAAATAATTCCAAAGCTGTTAACATTCTGCTCTCTGCACTTGGTAGGAATGAGTTTGATCGTGTTTCTAATCTTGAGACTGCTCATGGTATTTGGGAAAAACTGTGCTCATACCATGAGAGTACCAATCAAGTTAAGTCTATGCGTAAGGACTCTTACAATAGATAGTACCAAACCTTTGCCCAAAAACCTGGCGAGTCACTAGATGACACTTTTTGTAGGTTTGAGGCTATTGTGTGCAACTTGAGGGCTTGTGGTGAACTTGTGTACACTGACAATGATAGAGCTAAGCAACTGTTGTATTCTCTTGATGAAAATGCTTGGGGGGTTAAGATTGCTGCTTTAGAAGAAACTAATGATTTCAATACCATAAACTATGAGCAACTGTATAGCAAGCTAAAATCTCATGAACTGTCTAGGAAATCTTGTCCTGATCTTGCTATTCCTGCTTCTAACATAGCTTTGCTTTCTAGTTCTCAAAAGGGTAGTCACAGTGATGCTTCTTATGGAACTAACCCCTCACATGACAAGTCTTCTTTGGAGTTTGCTTTGTCTTCTCTTGTTGCAGCTTTCGATGACCAGATGGAGTGCATTTCTAATAAGGAGCTATCCTTGCTCACAAGGAAGTTCAGGAAGTTCTACAACAACAGGAAGGAAAGATGAGGTGGTGGTTCAAGAACTTGCTTCGAGTGTGGTGACCATGGACACTTCATCGCTGACTGTCCCAAGAAGAAGAAGAAGGCCAGGTACCACAAAAACAACACTGAAGACTTCAAGAAGAAGAAGAACCACTTCTACAAGCAAAGCAAGAACTCCAAGAAGTTCGCAAAGGCGGTCGCACACGCCTGCGTTGCCGCTCTAAGAGACATCGACCTCACTTCAAGCGATGGCCTCACAAGCTCGGATAAGGAGATTGAGAAGCCAAGAGTCAAGAGGAAGGATGACTTCACCGGACTTTGCTTCACGGCAAAGAATGACCACGACATCGACTCTGGCTCTGATGAGGTCTCTTTTGAACTTGATCAATTGCATGATGTGTTGCTCATGCAAGATGATAAGCTTCACAGTGCTATTCGTGAGAGTAGAGAGCTTATGTCTATGTTAGAGAGTGCTGAATTTTAAATTACCTGCTTGTGATGATATTGCTGCTGAGTGTGACTCTTATCAAGTAGTGATGAATGATCTGAGTCAGAGGGAGATTGTGCATGCACTACAAGGTTTTAGGTCTATTGCAAGGCCCTGAAAACGTTTCTATATGGGTATTTTCGTTGCGATAACAAACTATCGCAACAATGTCATTTCGTTGGGAGGCGTTGCAAGTAGTAGCGCTGCGATAGCACATTGCATCGATTTTTTGTATCGTTGCGGTAGTTGTGGCTTGTTGCAACGACATGTTACATTGCATATAGGTGATATGGCAACAAGGACTACGTTGCAGGAGGAAGGATTCGCAACTACGTGCAACATTGCTATAATGGCTATTGCATCAACGTTGCGTAGTTGGAAATACGTAATATAGCAACGCTCTTGAGGTGTAGCGAATGCCACAATTGTCACGCAGGTAGTCGTCGCGATATCTAACCCAAACTGCAAAAACCTCCTCCGCATTGCTATAGATAGAGGGTATTGCATCAATATATCAGCCATTGCAATCTGACCCAAACTGCAACAACCTCCTCCGCGTTGCTATAGATAGAGGGTATCGCATCAATACGTCAGCTGTTGCAATCTGACCCAAACTGCAACAACCTCCTCCATGTTGCTATAGATAGATGGTATCTATGACAACCCTACTCCAAAAAAATAGAGTATGTCGTACAGGATCGCTTCGAGAGATGATTAACGAAGTAACCATACATAGCATCCACACATGAACATTCATCATTTACAAAGATACATTACTGAATGTATAATATTACAAGTTTGAGAGTTGAAGCAGAAGCAATTCAGATTACATTACAATACATATGTCCTTGGTTTATATTACATAAATGTGCGGAAGCGAAAAGACAACAAAACACGATGTCGATCACCTAAGTGAACCATGTCGGCCCTATGGCGATGGCTCACTCATCACGGTTAGGAGAGCTAGGGACCCATTCAATGGTCCAATTCTGAGGCTCCTCACGTTCCCAAACCACTTTGTTACAACAATCATAGTAACTAGCTTGAGGGAAACCTAAAAAAACAACATAATCACAAAGCCTGAGTATCTAACATACACCACAAGACTTACCCCTCAAAAGGTTTACTAAAACCGACTCCTAATATGCAGGGGGCTGATTGGGCTTATTTGATATTTGCATAAAAGCTCCTATTAGTTCTATGCTGCACTTTCATTCCTTAACCAAGATTTTACTTTGCTTATCACAGAAAAATAATTATGGTGAATCTAGCTAGCTGCTAAGACTTGAACATAAGTAAAGAACAATACATCATAGCAATATGTAGCCATAGCATACGTAAATTTTAGAATCATAACCACCACTTCTCTACTAAAGTATCATTGCCCCTGCTCGAACAAGAGGTACTCATAACCACGAGGGATGGCAATTTGAATCGATTTACATCCTGTAGGGATTAACCCAAGTACACGACATACGCATCATTTAACAATGCGTATGGCCACCGTTCACGAGATTGCTATAAAGTCGATCCGGGGCCATCGATCCCGAGTACATGTCCTCCCCGCGATACAGTACTTCGTATCAGAGGCTTAACCCGTGCACTCTCCAGCGGTCCTCAAACCCAGGCATCCACCATGCCATTCACATCACCTCTGGATCGATGAATAGGCCCCTCCAACAATACGGCTCCCAAGTTACGAGGTTTACCAATTCCCATATAAAGGTATGTAGTTGGTACTGTTCAATACTTGACCGCGGAGTTGCAATGATAGATGCTCCATTTTATCAAGTTTATCATTCATGTGAGCCATAGTTGAATCAAGTGATTCCATAATCTACCGTTGACTCCACTAGTTTAAGCATAGCATTTGCTAATGGAAAGGCTTACTAACATAAACTAATTATAGGTCATTTGCTGGAGTATGCAAGTGGGTTCCATCGAAGTCCTATACTTAATGCACAATACAATACTCCTAGCTTGTGACAAAGTAAAAAGGACTCATAAAATAATTAGGTATGCACCGGGGCTTGCCTTGGGAGTGATCGTTGTTAGCATCTTTGCCGAAGTTCACTTCAGATCCCGGTTGCTCCGGTGTGATCTCCTCGATCTCGGGCCCTATATGAAATGAACATGCATAAATAAAGAGGAATACACAAGGGTTCATGGAGTTCCCGAATCAACTATGAAATGTATGGCATGATGATTCATGGCACTCCCTCAACAAATAAAGTTAAGGAGATGATGCTCATGCATGAAGGGGTATGCACTCGTATGCGTGGAATGACAACCATTTTATTGAAGGGGACAAACTTCTAATTACGAGAAATATGAAATTTATTCATTAGAACCATACTTTATGTCTACCCTAAATACGAGTATGGCATCATTGAGGACTACACTGCATTACATGATGAAGATGACAGCAAAATCTAGTACTAGGGCCTAAACATCAGCAAGATCATTTTGAGCAAAATAGCTAAGTGACAATTATGCAATTAATCATAGCAGTACATGGGATTAACAAGGCTGAATTAGATAAAATAGTTCTAGGTACATATAAGCTAATTATGAGCCATTAGCAATAAATGAAGAATAAAAACCCTTACTGTAAATCAAAACTAACATCCTGCATGAATAGTACCAGGGAGGAATTTAGCTAAAATACTAATTATATGCACATATATGGCAATATTCATACTGAAATTTCCATGGCTATTTATCCAATGAGCAATTTAACAGCAAAAAGCATACTGATGGTGCTCACAATTTTTTCATAGAAATTTACAGAGATGTATAAATGCACAAAGAACAGGAATACCAAATTTCATAATTAAATTCCTAACAAAGAATTTATATAAATTCATTTACTAAAAATGGAGATTATGCATTAACACTAAAAATATGCATAAAAATGGAAATGTGCTTTTGCTTAAAGTTTAGAGATGCCATGAGATGCTTACTGAGCAATTTTCATGATTTTGCCATTTATATATTCTTACTTATGAATTTATTATTGTAACTAGGGTTTAACTTTAGGGAATTAATTTAATTAATGTACTGCATAACCTTGGCCCTCAACTTGTTTTTCTGGTAAAGGGGAATTTTAGGAGTCGAACAAAATTAGTTTCATAATTTTAGGACTTTTATTTCTTGAGTCATTGATTTTTGAAATTTAAGTCAAAGTTTGGCTTAATTACGAAATTGCCACTGCCCAATTCAAATCTCCCCGCGTGTACGCATCGGCGCGGCGGCAGAGGTCGATCACCAGCGGCGATCGGCGGTGCAAGCTTCGGCTCCGGGTGGCTCTACGAGCTCAACGTGCCATGGCAGTGCGGTGGGGGGTGGCGATTGGCGCTCTGGTCGCCGGAGTGCTGCCGGCGACGAGCGACGGCTTGGTGCGACGGCGGCCGGTGGTGACCGACGCGTACAAGGGGTAAGCCGGCGAGGGAGAGGGTCCAGGAGCTTCACCTTGATGCCGCGGTGCTCGCCGAAGGACAGGTTGGGGTCGGGATGGCCGGCAGGGTTGTTCTCGTCGGCGGGGGCGGCGGGACTTCCGACGGTGGCGGCTCTGCTCTTCACAAATTCCGGCATGGTCGCTGCAACCCAGGGGGAACAGGTTAGGGACTCGTCAGGGGAGAAGTTTGCACGATGATTTGAGGAAAGGGCGGAGGAGAGGGAGCTACCTAGGCGGAGCTGGAGGCGGCGGCGTCCAGGCGGCTCGGGACAGGGGAAGGTCACCGGTTTTCTTGCGAAAGAGGAGGAGGGAGGCGAGGGCAAGGGCGCCAGGGTTCGAAGAAGTTCCTTGGGAGCGTGTGGGTCACATGCGAGCAGAGAGAAAGAGGAGAGGCGTGCAGTGGTGAGCTGCTGCTCTTATGGCACTGATCGGCAGAGAGGGCAGAGCAAAGAGAGGGAGGCGGCGAGCTGGCAGTAGGAGAATGGAGAGAGGACAGTGATTTCAATTCTGGCCGGTGACAGGGGAGTTGGCGGTGCAATGGCCGGGTTGCTATGGTGACGTGGGTGTAGTGGCCGGCAGTGGCGGGTACGGCGGTGTCGGCTAGTGAGTGGTCCAGAGAAAAAGAAGGAATTGACCCCCCCCCCCCTTGACTCAGAACAGTGCTCGGTAATTGCTTAAATTCACCAAGTTACATTGCTTAATTTTACATGCCAATTTTTGTGCAAGTTGAGGAAGTTATACTCTTCAACTTTGCTTTTGGGGTCAAGTTCTAGTTTGGCTCAGATTAAGAGAGGCACATTTATCAACACTTAGGGAATTTTTAACAATGTTCAATGATTACCAAAAATTCTGATAAAATCCTCAAAATTCTCTTTTCATATGGCCAACAGGAATATGCAAAAACATTGGTGCACTTTCATGGGAGTTTGTGATGTTTGCGAAATGCTCTCATTTGGCAAATTTCTAGATTTAATGAAATAATTTCCTCCTTATTCTCAGGGGCGGGCCCACCATGAGTCAATTGTATTCAGTTGAATACAGATTATTTTTGACAAAAAATCATATATAAAATATATTTTCTGTATTTATATCAAAAAGTAAAAAAGAAAAGATGTTAACAACATCACTGGTCTTCTGGTTCTGTTTTCCTCGTTGCCGGCCCAACAGAGGCCCATTCCAATTGAGAAACCCACTTACAGAGGTCCCCCATCGGCCCGCCCCCGTGTCCCGTGAGGTGCCGACTCGGTGACTCCCGAGTCTTGACTCTGACCCAGGCTGTACTGCCTCCGCCAGTCGCCAGGAGGACTTCCCCCTGCCCGCCGTCCGCCGACCACCGCCACCACACGGCCTCCCGCCCTCCTGGCTCGCTCTCACCACGAGCCCGCGCCAGGACTCCCCGCCGTTCTCGCCGGCCGCCGCCAGGAGGACTGCCCGTGCCGGCGTGCCCGTCGGCCGCCGCACCGCACGGCCTACTACGGTGCTGCCTTCCGGTTCCGGACCAGATCCCGTGCACGCACGACCTCCCTGGTCAGCGGTGTGCCGACACCCAACGACCACTCGCTCAGGCCCAGCGCAGCCGCCCGCACCAGCCGACGCCCACTCCGGCCACTCGCCCAAACTGCCGGCCTTGCCTGAGACAGAGAAAGAAAGAGAACAACCAACATCACTAAATTTGGTATGATTTTAATTGTTTTTTTATGATTAAGCTCTTCAAATATTTGTATCACTGTATGATTAATTTCTATTTCGCTCAAATAATTGTGGTTGATACTTGGTAATTTGGTATGATTTAAATTTTAGGTGTGAATCATGAAGAGGAAGAATAATGGCACTACCGATTTGAGAGAATTCATGGCAAGAACTGCCACGAAGAAGAAACAATCTAAACCGGTCTAGCCGGTGAGTGAAAGTGTTACACAACCATCTTCAAATGAAAGCCAGATGCAAATGGTGGTGTTCCAAGGTCAGAGTGATAGTGGAAGAAACACAACAGAGACTCCAATAACAGAAGAGACCCCAATTACACAAGATGATGACTCTATACCAGTAGATGAATCTGAATGCAGTGATGATGACAATTCTGATGAATATCACATTGAACATGATCCTGGATTGAGGGCTCCAATCTCAAGTTATCCTATCAATGATCAAGATTCAGTTAGAAGAGCATATACTGCAATCAGACCATGTTGACCACGCATGAAGAAGGAGAATTTTCTACAGCATCAGTGTGGAGGTATGCATCGCTTCCTCCCTAAGTGGTTTGATGAATTCAAATGGCTTGAGTATAGTGTGCACAAGGATGTTGCATTTTGCTTTTATTGCTATATGTTCAAAGATAGTTGTAAATATGCTGGTGGAGATGCTTTTGTTGATGAAGGGTTCCGAAATTGGAATATGAAAGCTAGAATTTGTATACATGCTGGTGTTATTAATAGTGCTCATAGTGAAGCTGAAGAGAAATATACCTTATTCATGAAACCTAAATCTTCAATCCGTGAGTCAGTTGCATCAAACACTAAAGATTACAAGGCTAAGTATCTAGCTCGCTTGACATGGTCACTTAAGTGCATAAGATATATTTTACGTCAAGGGTTGGCTTTTCATGGTCATGATGAATCAAAGGATTCTTTGAATAAAGGGAATTTTCGAGAACTTTTAGCATGGCTGGCAGGAAACTTTCAAGAAGTAAATAGTGTTGTACTAGAGAATGCTCCAAAAAACTATCAGATTATAGACCACAAGATTCAGAAACAACTTATTGCTGTTTGTGCTCATGAAACAACCAAATTTATCATAGAGGAACTTGGTGATGAGTGTTTTGCAATTCTTGCTGATGAGTCAAGTGACGCATATCAAAGGGAGCAATTAGCTCTTTGTTTATGTTTTTTTAATAAAAAGGGACAACGGGTTGAGCGATTTCTTGGTCTTGTTCAAGTTGAAGATACTACATCATTGACTCTTAAAGAAGCAATACAATCTTTGCTTATGAAGTATCACTTGCCTTTATCAAAGGTACATGGTCAAGGGTATGATGGCACTAGTAACATGAAGGGTCATGTTTCTGGCTTGAAGAAACTAATAATGGATGAGTCCCCTTCTGCTTATTATGTTCATTGCTTTGCTCATCAACTTCAACTAACCCTTGTAGCAGTTGCTAAGGAGAATACAGATTGTGATTGGTTTTTTGGGCAACTGTCATATTTGTTGAATGTTCTAGGGATGTCTTATAAAAAGATTCGCATGCTTCGCATAGCTCAAGCTCAATATATGATTGAAGCATTAAAATTGGGTGAAATTGAAACTGGTCAAGGTTTAAATCAAGAGATGGGCTTAGCAAGGCCAGGTGAGACACGTTGGGGATCTCACAATAGAACTGTCATGCATGTGATGTCTTTGTACCCTTCTATCTGAAAAGTTCTCTTTAGAATTGGCAATGAAAGTAAAGGCGCTGAGGCTAATGGAGCTCAAACTATGCTGACAATATTTAAGTCTTTTGAGTTTGTTTTCTTGCTACACTTGATGAATGAAATATTTGGATACACAAGTGATTTATTCAATGATTTGCAAAGGAGGGAGTAAGACATTGTAAATGCAATGGATCTTCTTGAATTGACAAAAGTTGAACTAAATGTTTTGAGAGATGATTCTGGATGGCAGGAATTTCTTAATAAGGTCACTTCTTTTTGTGAGAAACACAAAGTTAAAGTTGTTGACATGAATGACAAGTACATTCCTATGCAAAGATCAAGACAGTTCTATAGAGGTGCCATTAATTACCACCGGTTTCATGCTGATATGTTTTTGGGTGTTATTGATAGGCAAGTTCAAGAGCTTAATAATAGGTTTGATGAAGTAAATACTGAGCTACTTACATGCATGGTTGCATTGAGTCCAACCAATTCATTTTCTACCTTTGATGTTGATTAGTTGGTTAAGCTTGCTCGGTTTTATCCTCATGACTTTGAATTTGAAGAAATGAACCAACTTCCTTTTCAACTACAACTTTATATCAAGGATGTGAGAAGTGATGAGAAGTTCAAAAATTTGAAAAGTCTATCAGAGTTGTCTATGATGCTAGTTAAAGAAGGGAAGGTTTCTAGGTATGACATTGTTTATAAGATTCTCAATTTGGTTCTTATTCTCTCTGTTATAACTTGTAGCTGCTTATAAGCTTCTCAAATTGGTGCATAACTCCTTATTCTCTCTGTTCCTAAGTATGACATTGTTTATAAGCTCCTCAAATTGGTGCTTATCCTCCCTGTTGCAACTGCTGGTGTTGAGAGGGTATTCTCTACAATGAATTTTATCAAAAGCAAGCTAAGAAGTAAGATGGGACAGAAGTATTTGAATGGTTGCTTGATCACCTTCATTGAAAGAGAGTTCTTCTTACAAGCCAAGAATGAGGACATTATCACTTATTTTCAAAGCATTAAGAATCATAAAGTCAAGTTGTAATTGTAAGCTCTCTTCTTATTTTCCTATTTATTTCACTTATTGTCAATTTGATATGTTGATCTATGTGTTTACACTTAATCATGCATTACGGATACATAATTTAGGCTGTCAAAAAAAATTTAGGTTGTCACATTTTTTTTGAGTGTCCTAAAGTTTTGAATACCCAAGACTCAAATCCTGGGCCCACCACTACTTATTCTTTGGCACCTTAATTATTTATATTTTTTAATTAGCCCTCAATTAGTATTAGGGTTATCTTAATTAACCTTTTGTGACATGGGATGTCACAGCACACCCCCCTTAAAAGAAATCTCGCCCCAAGATTTGCAAATGGTTGAACAAAAGAGAGGGGGCGTGGGCGGTTACCGGATTTGCGAGGCCAAGAATTCCGGGAAGTTGGTTTTTAGAAACTCCTCTTGTTCCCATGTAGCTTCATCTTCGGTATGGTTACTCCATTGCACTTTGTAGAAGGTGTTAGTGCGACTACGCGTTACCCGGTCCTTTTGATCAATGATTCGGACGGGGTATTCGGGGTAGGAGAGGTCTTCTTCCAATTGCTCGGTGTCGGAGATAACCATGTCGATCGGAGGCTTTAAACACATCTTGAGTTGGGATACATGGAAGATGTTATCCACCCGCTCAAGATTTTCCGGTAGTTGCAACCGATAAGCAACGACGCTATGCTTCTCTGTGATCGGAAAGGGTCCGATGTAGCGGGGTGCTAATTTTCCCTTGATTCCAAAGAGAGATACACCTTTGTTGGGAGAAACTCAAAGATAGACATGATCTCCCTTTTCGAACTCCAATGGACGTCTTCTCTTGTTGGAATAACTTATTTGGCGGGATTGTGCGGCCTTCATGTTAGCTTGGATTTGCCGTACTTTCTCTTTGTCTTGCGTGACAAGATCTCGACCAAAGGTAATTCTTTCTCCCGATTCTGACCAATCAGGGGTGTTCGACATGAGTGACCATACAAGGCTTCAAACGGTGACATTCCTGAGCTCTCTTGGTAGCTATTGTTGTATGAGAATTCGGCGAACGGAAGTAATCCTCCCAATTTCTATGATTGTCCAGAACACAAGCTCTCAATAGGTCCTCCAAATATTGATTTAGTCTCTCAGTTTGACCATCGGTTTGCGGATGATAAGCGGAACTTCGGATAAGAATGGTGCCAAGACAAGCATGTAGCTGCTCCCAAAAACGAGCAATAAACTGGGGACCTCGATAAGAGATAATAGTCTTGGGCACACCGTGCAAACATAGGACTCGTACGATGTAGAGCTCAGCATACTACTTGGTAGAGTAGGTTGTATGGACGGGAATAAAATGAGCAGATTTGTTCAACCTATCTACAATAACCCAGATGGAATCGTGCTTCTTGGGAGTGAGGGGCAATCCGACGATGAAATCCATAGCAATATCCTCCTATTTCCAAGCGTGGATTTTCAATGGGTGCAAAAGACCGGCTGTTCTCAAGTGATCGTCCTTCACACATTGGCACGTATCGCATTCGGAAACATAACGAGCAACCTCTCATTTCATGCGCGTCCACCAAAACTTCTCCCTTAACCCACGGAACATCTTGTTGCTATCGGGGTGTATGGAGTATTTGGACAAGTGAGCCTCATCCAAAATTTTATGTCTTAGCTCCTCATTCATTGGAACAACAAGACGATTGTTGAACCATAGCACTCCATCTTCGTCTTGTCGGAAACATGTGGCTTCTTTCTTCCCTATCTTCTGGCGGATATATTCCATTCCCTTGTCCTTCTTTTGGGCTTCCACGATTTCTTCCCGAAGGTTAGGAATAAGAGCTAAGTTATACAAGGATCCATATGGAATGACATGAAGACTTGGTTCGCTAGAATCTGAAATTGTGCAAGCTTCCATAGAGCAAACAATTGCGTGATTGCATTGGTCCCTTCGACTCAAGGCGTCGGCAACCACGTTGGCTTTTTCGGGGTGATAATGAATTTCCAACTCATAGTCCTTGATGAATTCTAACCACCTACGTTGCCTCATGTTCAGTTCTTATTGAGTGAAGATATATTTGAGACTCTTGTTGTTGGTGTAGATATTAACAAGATTACCGAGCAAGTAGTGATGCCATGTCTTCAAGGCTAGGACAACTGATGCCAATTCCAAATCATGAGTGGGATAATTTTCCTCATGCTTTCGAAGTTGTCATGAGGCATAGGCAACGACACGGCCTTCTTGCATAAGCACATAACCCAATCCGGTGCCGGATGCATCACAGTAAACATCAAACGGTTTGGTAATATCGGGTTGAGCCAAAACCGGAGCAGTTGTCAAATGCTTCTTGAGCGACTGAAAGGCTTCTTCACATGCACTACTCCACTTAAACTTAGCATCTTTTTCCAATAACTTGGTCATAGGCTTGGCAATGCTTGAGAAGTTGGGAATAAATTTCCGATAATACCCGACAAGACCAAGGAAACTACAAATTTGCTTGACCGATTTTGGAGCTTTCCAATTCAGCACATCTTCTACCTTGCTAGGATCAACGGCTACTCCTTCTGCTGAAATGACATGACCCTATAATGGAACTTGCTTTAGCCAAAATTCACACTTGCTAAATTTGGCATAAAGTTGATGATCTCGGAGTCGTTGTAGAACAATACGGAGGTGTTTGGCGTGCTCTTCCTCGGACTTGGAGTAGATAAGGATGTCATCAATGAACACAACTACAAACTTATCCAACTCTGGCATGAACACGGAATTCATCAAGTACATGAAGTGGGCTGGAGCATTGGTGAGACCAAAAGACATGACAAGATATTCGAAAAGGCCATATCGCGTGGAGAAAGCAGTTTTCAGAATGTCTTCGGCTCGGATTTTTATTTGGTGATATCCGGATCGGAGGTCAATCTTGGAGAAGACTTTAGCACCCACTAGTTGATCAAAGAGAATATCAATTCGAGGTAGAGGGTACTTGTTCTTGATGGTTACAACATTTAAAGGCCTGTAGTCGACGCAGAGACGCAGGGTCTTGTCTTTCTTCTTCACAAAGAGGGCAGGACAGCCCCAGGGAGATGAACTCAGTCGGATGTAACCCTTGTCCATAAGCTCTTGCAATTGCTCTTTTAATTCTGTTAACTCATTAGGAGCCATTTTGTATGGCCTACGAAAGATAGGTGCCGTACCGGGTATGAGTTCAATCTTAAACTCGACATCCCTGTCCAGAGGCATTCCTAGCAAATCATCTGGAAATACATCGGGAAAATCACATACCACTGGAATATCTTCTAGCTATTTTCCTTCAACATGACACACTTGAGAAGTGGACAACTTGGGATATGGCAATCGGAGGATAGACGAGCCATGTAAGGGTGAATTCAAATGGACTTCCCGGGATTCAATGTGCAAGATGGCTTTATGTCTAGTCAACCATCTCATACCAAGAATTATGTCAATGCTTTGGCCGTCTAAGATGATTAGGGAAGTGGGGTATACGTTGCTCGCTAACTTAAGTGGCACTTTTCTTAACTCAAGATGAGCCCTTATTTTTCCACCGGGAGATGTGATGATGTATGGTGTTCCCATAGTGGTGGAGGTGATTTTTAACTGATTCACACATGCTTGACTAATAAAATCATGTGTTGCTCCTGTATCAAAACGAACCATGGCAGCATGTTGGTTGATCGAGAACATACCCGCGAGAACGGGTTCTCTAACTTGGATCTCTTCGACCGTGGTGTAGTTGACTCGGCCATTCTTTTGCGTGGGGGTAGAAAACTGGGGACGACTTCCATTACTGCCATTGTTGTTGCCGCTGCTGTGGTTGTTGTTGTTGTTCTTCCTGGAAGTGTTGGAGTTGCTATTGTTGCCCTGGTTGCGCTTCGGGAAACGGCATCCCTTTGCAAAATGACCGGTTTGACCGCAGTTGTAGCATGGCTGCGAGGAGTTGGTCTTTACCACTTGATTACTCTGCTGCGGAGGGGATTGCTGCTGGTTGCCTCCATGGAATGTTGCTGTGAGAATGATGGACGAGGTCCTCCTCCCGACGGTACTGCAGCCCGGAATTTCTGTCCAGTCAAGGAGGTGATTGCCAGCTTGTACTTGGGCAGTGCGGAGCCGGATGAACTTCCCATAGCATGTTTCCTCTTCTTGGCTTCCTGGTTGGCACGGATGGCGTCTTCTTGCACGATGGCGGCACTCACCAAATCGTTGAATGTGCCGGCGGTGACTTGGGCCAAGAGGTCTTGCAGCTTCGGGGTAAGACCCAAACGAAAACAATCCTTTTTCTTCTCATCCGTATCAGCATGATACGATGCGTACTGAGCCAAGTAGTTGAACTTCCGTGCATACTCTAGCACGGTTCCAGAGCCTTGCTTCAAGTTGAGGAACTCTTGCAACTTGCGCTTCATGAGTCCCGCAGGGATGTGGTGCGCACGGAATGCTATGCAGAATTCCGTCCAAGTGACTTGATGACCAGCGGCAAGAGCGGCGGTGAAACTGGCCCACCAAGCACTTGCGAAGCCACGGAGTTGCTGCGTGGCGAAGAGGGGCTTCTGCTGTTCGGTGCAGTGAAGAAGGGCGAACTTTGACTCCAGGGTGCGAATAAAATTATCCGCTTCCAGCGGATCACTGGCTTCTCCGAAGGTGGGCAGATGAGTTGCCCAAAAGTTGCTATAGGAGGATTCATGAGGCTCTAGTGGTGGTGGTCCTGTAGCTCCTTGGCAGTTCATGTTCTCCATGCACATGCGGAACATCTCGTTCTGGTTATGGATGAGCTGCTCCATAGTTGTCATAGGTGGCGTGTTGGGTAGCGGCCCGTTTCCACCAACGTTTGAGGCACCGGGAGCATCACCGACGTTTTCTCCACCACGGCGAGTTTGCACCATCTGCCATATGAACAAAGCATGTTAGCCCGAAAATGACATGAGACAATATGATAATAAGGCTATGACATGGCGACAAAATAAAATTTCAGATTGTTCATAAATCAAAATGCTGATATGTAAATGGTGCGGACATAAGAGATAACTTAAATTCCATTAATTCCAACACTATAGGCAACATAAGTACGATAAAAACATAGATACATGGGATGCAACTTTTGATACATGACAAGTCTTAGGTTACATCACTCGAAACACGACACCACACGATCTCGGAGAGCTTAGGTTACAACTTAACTTAGCACTACCAACACTATCCACATACAAGCACGATGTCTCACGAGATTTTCCACCCAACACACATACTACTACTCAGTCACTCGGCGTGGCTACCACCATCGGACTCCACGTCCATATCACCCAGTCCAGGGGCTGCTTCGTTGTCAACGCCGGAGTCACCATTCTCACTCAAGCCAGCGTCATCGGGGGGGGGGGGGGGGGGGAGGGGAATCACTGCAAGTGGAATGGGTGGTTGATCATTAAGGATGGCGTTCTGCTGGCCATTAGCAGCTTGGAGATGCCCAATGATCTGCTCTTGCTACGCAATGATGGCGTGAGCGTCATTGAGGTTCCCTTCCATGACATCCCGCGCATCTTGAGCTTCTTCACGCTGAGCCCGTAGCTCACTTCTCTCTTCCAAGAGAGCGGTAACCTGTCCGTGAAGATAGTAAATCTCCTCTTGGGTAGTGGTGAGTTGGGCATTGCGCTGGTTCAGTTGCTCCTGCAACTGATCGCTTGCATTGCCCTCGATGATGAGCTGAGCATCATGGAGTTGCTCGAAAAGATTGGTCTGCTCCAACTCGCTAGTGTGCAGCTTGTCCTCACGAACTTCAACCTGAGCGTCATGCTCCACGAGCTGGGCATCACGGGCAACAAGTGTGGACTGCAGCACCTCGCGCTCTTGTTCCAACTCGAGAATGAGGGCGACAAGGTACTCGGGGTCCTTCATGAGCTTGCCAACATCCATCTGCCAGATTGAAGTTTTGCAAGGGTGAGTCAAAACATAATATCCCACTAAGCACACATGCTCGAAATAGCATAAGGATCTGTTGGTAAAAGAAAAGACACGAGTTCCTGATCCGTTTAACAACCGACAACGGCAAATTCTGCGGTTGACGGAGTAACCCGCAGAAATGAGCAAAAACACTTAGCCTCTGGACAAAACTAAAATTTTTGCATTTTACAAAAGTTGTGGAGAATTTTTTTATCTTCCCAATGCATACTCACACATATCCATCCGATAAAGTCTCTGGGAGTTATGATCATCCAAAGACAGAGGACAGAAATGAAGCAATTTCTGACATTCCAGAAAATCCTACTGTTTTTACCAAATTTGACCCAGTTGCAGATTTTTCTAGGACAAACTCCCTGAACCAAACCTGTAGAGCGAAACATCAGCTTTCCAACGAGTACTTATTCACCTTCATTGAATTAAAATTGATGAAGTTATGCTCATTTTAGTGAAACTGACTTTTCTGGCAAGGTTCGGTTCTTATCGGGTGAGTTCAAGTTTTAGGTTTAGGTGCCATAGGAGTTCAAAATTGCACATAGCTTGGTCATTTCACATGTTTGCAATATTAGTAACCTTTTTACATGATTTGGTAAGGATGAATGCATATGGTATGCATGAATGCCAATGCTCAATATGAC
Source organism: Eleusine coracana subsp. coracana (assembly GCA_032690845.1). NCBI lineage: Eukaryota > Viridiplantae > Streptophyta > Magnoliopsida > Poales > Poaceae > Eleusine > Eleusine coracana. The sequence goes on from CM064422.1 coordinate 29,668,374, forward strand.
GGTTTCCTACATCCTCACAAAAAAGAAAACTTGACCGAATATATAAATCAATCCTTTCGGTGGCACACACACCTCCCACACGTTTGTCTAACGAACTACACATGGTTAGTGTACCTCAATAGATCCATTTCAGAAATAATACATCAAATTAAAAAGAAACAAGCCAAAATAACAATGATAGTTTATGCCCAGGTATTTGCCTACCCGGAAGGCAGCCGACGTTTAAACGCATTCGGTCCACGCATCAATCAAAGCTCAGATCTTTGCCCACCCGGAAGGCGTTCGGTATTTACAACACAACCGATCCGCATACAATGACATACCTTCGTTGAAGAATCCATAGATGCAAGTAATTTAAACAAACATAACCTAGGGTTAGCTTTGCCACCTGCTACAAGACTCTTATATGGGCACTACTAGTTCATACCTCACCGTAAGGCGTAAAAATGACTTGTTTATGTTTTAAAATGTTCATTTATGTGTAGCTTATCTCGAGATGGCTCTAATACCAGCTGTGACAACCCTACTCCGAAAAAATAGAGTATGTCATACAGAATCACCTCGGGAGATGATTAACGAAGTAACCATACATAGCATCCACACATGAACATTCATCATTTACAAAGATACATTACTGAATGCATAATATTACAAGTTTGAGAGTTGAAGCAGAAGCAATTCAGATTACATTACAATACATATGTCCTTGGTTTATGTTACATAAAGGCGCGGAAGCGAAAAGACGACAAAACACGACGTCGATCACCTAAGTGAACCATGCCGGCCCTATGGCGATGGCTCACTCATCACGGTTAGGAGAGCTAGGGACCCATTCAATGGTTCAATTCTGAGGCTCCTCACCTTCCCAAACCATTGTTACTACAATCACAGTAAGTAGCTTGAGGGAAACCTGAAAAACAACATAATCACAAAGCCTGAGTATCTAACATACTCCACAAGACTTACCCGTCAAAAGGTTTACTAAAACCGACTCCTAATATGTATCGGGCTTATTTGATATTTGCATAAAAGCTCCTATTAGTTCTATGCTGCACTTTCATTCCTTAACCAAGATTTTACTTTGCTTATCGCAGAAAAATAACTATGGTGAATCTAGCTAGCTGCTAAGACTTGAACATAAGTAAAGAATAATACATCATAGCAATATGTAGCTATAGCATAAGTAAATTTCAGAATCATAACCACCACTTCTCTACTTAAGTATCATTGCCCCTGCTCGAACAAGAGGTACTCATAACCACGAGGGACGACAATGCAAATCGATTTACATCCTGCAGGGATTAACCCAAGTACACGACATACGCATCATTTAAGAACGCGTATGGCCACCGTTCACGAGATTGCTATAAAGTCGATCCGGGCCATCGATCCCGAGTACACATCCTCCCCGCGATACAGTACTTCATATCCGAGGCCTAACCCGTGCACTCTCCAGCGGTTCTCAAACCCGTGCATCCACCGTGCCATTCACATCACCTCTGGATCAATGAGTAGGGCCGTCCAACAATACGGTGCCCAAGTTACTTGGTTTACCAATTCCCATATAAAGGTATGTACTTGGTATGGTTCAATACTTGTCCGCGGAATTGCAACGATAGGTGCTCCATTTTATCAAGTTCATCATTCATGTGAACCATAGTTGAGTCAAGTGATTCTATAACCTACCGTTGACTCCACTAGTTTAAGCATAGCATTTGCTAACGGAAAGGCTTACTAACATAAACTAATTATAGGTCATTTGCTGGAGTATACAAGTGGGTTCCATCCAAGTCCTATACTTAATGCACAATACAATACTCCTAGCTTGTGACAAAGTAAAAAGGACTCGTAAAATAATTAGGTATGCACCGGGGCTTGCCTTGGGAGTGATTGTAGTTAGCGTCTTCGCCAAAGTTCACTTCAGATCCCGTTTGCTCAGGTGTGATCTCCTCGACCTCGGCCCCTATATGAAATGAACATGCATAAATAAAGAGGAATACACAAGGGTTCATGGAGTTCCCTAATCAACTATGAAATGTATGGCATGATGATTCATGGCACTCCCTCAACAAATAAAGTTAAGGAGATGATGCTCATGCATGAAGGGATATGCACTGGTATGCGTGGAATGACAACCATTTAATTGAAGGGAACAAACTTCTAATTAGGAGAAATATGAAATTTATTCATTAGAACCATACTTTATGTCTACCCTAAATACGAGTATGGCATCATTGAGGACTACACTGCATTACATGATGAAGATGACAGAAAAATCTAGTACTAGGGCCTAAACATCAGCAAGATCATTTTGAGCAAAATAGCTAAGTGACAATTATGCAATTAATCATAGCAGTACATGGGATTAACAAGGCTGAAGTAGATAAAATAGCTCTAGGAACATATAAGCTAATTATGAGCCATTAGCAATAAATGAAGAATAAAAACCCTTACTGTAAATCAAAACTAACATCCTGCATGAATAGTACCAGGGAGGAATTTAGCTAAAATACTAATTATATGCACATATATGGCAATATTCATACTGAAATTTCCATGGCTATTTATCCAATGAGCACTTTAACAGCAAAAAGCATACTGATGGTGCTCACAATTTTTTCATAGAAATTTACAGAGATGTATAAATGCACAAAGAACAGGAATACCAAATTTCATAATTAAATTCCTAACAAAGAATTTATATAAATTCATTTACTGAAAATGGTGATTATGCATTAACACTAAAAATATGTATAAAAATGGAAATGTGCTTTTGCAGAAAGTTTAGATACGCCATGATATTCTTACTGAACAATTTTCATTATTTTACCATTTTTATATTTTTACTTATGAATTTATTATTCTAACTAGGGTTCTAACTTTTGGGAATTAATTTAATTAATGTACTACATAACCTTGGCCCTCAACTTGTTTTTCTGGTAAAGGGGAATTTTACGAGTCGAACAAAATTAGTTTCATAATTTTAGGACTTTTATTTCTGGAGTTATTGATTTTTGAAATTTATGTCAAAGTTTGGCTTAATTATGAAATTGCCACTACGCAATTCAAACCTCCCCGCGCACGCGGCGGCAGAGGGCGATCGCCGGCGGTGATCGACGGTGCGAGCTTTGGCTCCAAGTGGCTCTACGTGCTCAGTGTGCCATGGCGGTGCGGTGGGGGTGGCGATTGGTGCTCGGGTCGCCGGAGTGCTACCGGCGACGAGCGGCGGGTTGGTGCGCCGGCGGCCGGCGGTGACCGACGCGTAAAAGGGGTAAGCCAGCGAGGGAGAGGGTCCAGGAGCTTCACCTTGATGCCGTGGTGCTCGCCGAAGGACTGGTTGGGGTTCGGGTGGCCGGGAGGGTGGTTCTCGTCGGCGGGGGCGGCGGGACTTCCGACGGCGGCGGCTCTGCTCTTCACAAATTCGAGCACGGTCGCTGCAACCTAGGGGGAACAGGTCTATGGCTCATCAGGGGAGAAGTTTGCGCGATGATTTGAGGAAAGGGCGGAGGAGAGGGAGCTACCTAGGCGGAGCTGGAGGCGGTAGCGTCCAGGCGGCTCGGAACATGGGAAGTTCGTCGGTTTTCTTACAGAAGAGGAGGAGGGAGGCGAGGGCAAGGGCGCCAGGCTTCGGGGAAGTTCCCTGGGAGTGTGTGGGTTGCGTGCGAGCAGAGAGAAAGAGGAGAGGTGCACAGTGGTGAGCTGCTACTCTTATGGCACCGATCGGCAGAGATGGCAGAACAGAGAGAGGGAGGCCGCGAGCTGGCAGCAGGAGAATGGAGAGAGGACAGCGGCTTCAATTCCGGTTGATGACAGAGGGAGTTGGCGGTGCAGTGGCCAGGTTGCTGTGGTGACGTGGGTGCAGTGGCTGGCGATGGCGGGTACGGCGGTGTCAGACGGTCAGTGGTCCAGTGAAAAAGAAGGAATTGACCCCCCCCCCCCCCCCCCGACTCAAAATAGTGCTTGGTAATTGCTTAAATTCACCAAGTTCTATTGCTCAATTTTACATGCCAATTTTTGTGCAAGTTGAGGAAATTATACTCTCCAACTTTGCTTTCGGGGTCAAGTTCTAGTTTGGCTCAGATCATTGCTGAAAATTCCAGAACAGAGGGACATTTATCAACACTTAGGGAATTTTTAAGGGTGTTAAATGATTACCAAAACATCTGATAAAATCCTCAAAATTCTCTTTGGTACCTTAATTATTTATATTTATGGTGAAAACAAGCCATGTCACAAAAGGGTATTTGGACATTTAATGAATTAATTTCCTCCTTATTCTTTGGCACCTTAATTATTTATATTTTTTAATTAGCCCTCAATTAGTATTAGAGTTAGCTTAATTAACCTTTTGTGACATGGGATGTCACAGTATCGCATCAATATATCAGCCGTTGCAATCTGCGTCAGTGTATCACAACGAAATGAATAGCATACATCAATCCAATATTATTGATGCGGTTGTATGCACAGAAATCCAAAATTATTAGTTACATCAATCTAGTATTCACTCACACAACCCATTCAAATTCAGAACTGCAATTGTATCCACAAAAATTTCTGCATGCCGCAATGATAACAATGAAGGGAGACACTAGGGTTGCTTCGCTCCTAGGCAATCCTGAACCTTGTTCTTACATGCATGTTGATTCCTTTTGCCTCCTCGTGTTCTACTTAGTGCTATCAGCTCATTTTGAGATATCAAATTTTTTTATGCCTCATGATCATGATATTCCTTCACCAAATTCTTTGACAACTTGGTAGGTTTTGGTTTGCGAGCCGGAATATTTTCTTTTTATGTTGTGATAATGCTTCTTGTCTCAATCTGGTATGAAGATGTTGGAATATTTTTAGCTATAATCCAAGCACCACATCATCATGATTTCCATACTTGTTCAAAACCATTACCTGCTCCAGCTCAAGTGTTTGAATGTTATGCACTGGTGTTGCATCAATGTTGTCCTCAGTGTTCCTATCTTCAGATTCGGTTGTATTGCAGCTTATTATATTGTTTGTCACTTCATTGGTCTCGTCTGCAATTATGCCTTCAGTGGTCCTGTTCGTCCCTTCATTGGTCTCCTCTACAATTATGCCTTTAGTGGTCCCTAATGCAATATTGGTTTCATTGGTAGCAGCCTGCTAATTACAAAATAGAGAACAAATTATGTAATATGACAAATTTAAATGCAGTTGATATTTTCACTATAATCTATGTGAGCAATTGAGGAAACTTTCGGGAGCATAATGAATCTTTAATTGGCAACAGAGCTTGGCAGTGACGGAGCTAGGTCCAAGCTCTAGGTTGGGCCAAATGCTATCGGGCAGGTTTGGGTGGGCCAAAGGAAAAAATGTCAAAAACAGATGCAAAAAAATAAATGTATCTTTCGGATCTGAGGGTGGGCATGCGAGTGTTATGGCCTGTTTGTTTTCTCACCAGATTAATTTATCTAGATTATATCACTAGATTATTTAATCTGCATTATTTTAGATGGATTAATTAATCTGAATCTGGTGTTTGTTTTTTAGATTATTTAAGCTGGATCAAGTAGTTATAGGGAAAGAAATAGCCCATGACATGAGTTGTAAGGGTCTTATACCAAAATAATCCAAAATAAGTACCTATTGAGGAGATTATTGGATTATAATAATATACCCTCTAGATTAATTCATCTAACCTTTTAATCCAACCTGTTTGTTTTCTTACTAGATTAATTAATAATTAAGCTAGATTAATTAATCTAGTGGATTACAAAACAGAGAACAAATTATGTAATATGACAAATTTAAAAGCAGTCAAGATTTCGACTATAATCTATGCGAGCAATTTCAGGAGCATTATGAATCTTCGATTGGCAACAGAGCTTGGCGGGACTTCCTATATACATGTCGCGCTACGTGTAGCTTACACGTAGAGAGGCCCATTAAGACCCACGAGCTCATTTGCTTATACACATAGAGTGGCCCATTAAGGCCCATGAGCTTATTTGCTTATACATTATGAACTAAAACCGTTAGAACAGTCAATATTCATCATTGGAACAACTAAGTTTCACTACTGAAACAATTCAAAAAAATAAAAAAATCATTTAATTCAAAAAATACAAAATATGAGAACAGTTGATTTGTATTGTTAGGACAATGCATGAAATTCAAAATTTTTAAATCATAATTTTAGAATTTTGAAATTCAAAATTTTTTTAATTCATTACAACAAGTATAATGAACCAAATGAAATTGATAACAGAGTTATGGTTTGAGAGAAAAATCTATTTGACATTTGAACTAAACTTGAATTTTGTTGCTCCATTCACTGCATGACACGTGTTGCTCGTTTGTTCTTCATTCCAGCCTACACTCACCCCCGCAGCCCACTAGTGCTCTTCATGGGCCGTTCTCACCCTCTTGGGCCATTTTAGCACGAAACTAAAGCGCACTACATGGAAGCTCTACGTAGCGCGTGCTAGATATAGAAAAACGAGCTTGGCAGTGGCAGAGCTAGGCGCAAGCTCTAGGTTGGGCCAAATGTGATTGGGCTGGTTTGGGTGGGCCAAAGGAAAAAAATGCCAAAAACAGATGCAAAAAAAATGTATCTTTCGCATCTGAGGGTGGGCATGATGCATGAGAGTGTTAATTACCTTCGGATTGCAGTTTTGTGGAAACATTGCAGGGAACTCTTGCGACAATTTTTCTTGAAGTTTGGCCATGAGTCGCTCCTCCTCTTTTTCCCTGTCGACAGCTTGCTTTGCAAGAAGCGCTTTTAGTTGCTCAAGCTCATAAGCTTGTTCTTGGACTCTTTCCTTAAGCAGTTGATTTTTATTTAGATTATGCATCATGTAACCTTGGCCATGTAACCTGCTTGATTTGACGTCGGTTGTTTCCATGTACGATTGCTAGAGAAGAAGGGCCTCTTTACCACATGCAGATGTGTTGCTTCTTGCTTTGTCACAACCCAATTCAGATGATTCAGCCATATGCAATCTCCTAGCTGCATTGCTCTGAGGAAAAGAAACAAATGTATGTGTAATGTTGTGACAAAAAGTAAATTAGTTCACAAAGTTTATAGCACTCACATAAATACTTTCACATGTCTCATTTGATCATTGTCCATGCTTCGTGTGAGTAGCCTTGAAGAGTTCCATAGGGCCTGGCTCAGCACCAGTTTCTATATCTCTCTACAAATGCAAGCGTACACATCACTAATATATCAGATTAATGTGTAACAAGCAGAGAACAGTCATGACAATGTTTACCATTTCTCAACTACACTGAGAGAAAGGCTTTGAACCTATCACATGCATATTTTTCGTTGCCTTACGATTCATAGTGTTCTGGCTGCTAATCTTCTACGGAAAGTTAAAAATTATAGTTTGGAAACTCAAACTACCACTGCAAAACATAGAAGGTCAGGAATTTCCAATAGTTCAATATGTAGATGATATGCTCCTAATAATGGACAATACAACACACTTTCATCCCTGCCTGCTTGGGTCATGCATGGTTACATGGCTCCTAATCATAGTTGTACTAAATGTCAGCAATGACAGAATGGAGGTCCTCTCTAACACAGTTGGGTGTAACATGGGAAATTTGCCATTCACATACCTATGATTGCCACTATTTACCACAAAACCAAGATTAGAGGATTTCATCCCACTTGTCCGAACAATTGAGAAAAAGAGACTCACAAGTTATTACCTTGGAGCATTTGGACTACAAGAAATAAACATTGTGTTACCTTGAACTTTGGAGTTCTAAAGTACTTGATTAAATAGTGCCACTCTACAATATCCAGGTCTTCAGGCTTATGCTTCATTCTGGCATCATAACTCTTGTATGCCTTACATGTAGTATTAAAAGTGGATCTCTATCCTTTGTAGCGCTCTTGCAGAATCTTCATTATCTTTTCCTTGGCATCTACAATGTGCTTCATGTTCCATGCTTCCTATTATTGTAAGTCACTCATGTTAATATATTGTCAACAACTGATAAATGGTATGGTGTACAAGGAAATTAACATACCATAATGCTTTCTGTGATGTAATTCTTGATTTCTATGCTTACATGTTTCCACTGTCCAACTCCAATTATTGGAGTCTTTGTCCTTGTAAACGTAACCACTTCATCCACAAATGCACGTCTATTTTTCCCACAAGGACCACCCAAAGTTGGCGAAAATTCAATTTGCATTTTCACTATATTAGCCTTATATCTCCTGTCAAGTGCAGCTAGACCTTTCACGCATCCACGATCAACAATCTTGCCATTTCCTAATAATCATAAAACAAATGGCTATGAGATATGTCGACAACCGAGGCATTGTTTGAGACAATTTGCAAAGTGTCTGAAAATAATTAGCATAGAGACATTCTTGTGACATTTTTAAAATGTCTATATCTTGTAGAGACATTACTAGAGGCACCTTATGCTTTTCTAGAGACATTATTTCACTAGTTTGCAGCACTTCTTAAGAATAAACTCTGAAAATATATGTAATATCATGGGTAGGTGAGTTGGCTAGCAAAGCTTAACATGTTGTTATTTCACCATGCGGTCTTGAGTTCAAAACTTCACATCAACATTGTATTTTTTCACATAGTTAAATACTGTATTAATAATGCCTCTAAGTTTATTGAGGCATTGTGTAATGCCTCTACAAAGTTGTCACTAATTTCATAAATACGATTTATAAAGTGTCACTACATTCGTAGAGACAATGCATGATAAGGCATGTATGAGGCATTTTAGAAGATGCCTCTATACGTGTCTAGAGACATAATAATAATGACTCTACTATACAAAGAAAATGCCACTACAAGTCAATTTTCTTGTAGTGTATATATATAACCTTTTGCCTTCTTCTTTATTCTCCTAGCATGAATTGGCCATTCTTTTCCTCCTGATCCGCTGCCACCAGTGCCCTCACCATCTACTTGTGTAGGCTCCTCCCTATAATTGTTATAACATACTGAAACATTGCAAATGCTGATGTCTTAGTTATAGAAAAAAACATGTTTACAGAACAAGAAGTAAGAATGAGAAAAGAGTTACTTATGTCTCTCAGGAGGCCTTTCTCCTTTAGCCGCAGTGTATGCTGCAATTGAACCATTCCGGTCTACATCGCAAAGACCTTCAAGATACTAACAATAGGACTACATCAAATAGGAGCAAAAATATAGTTTACATGTGATTTGTGAAGTACAAAAAGAACATGTATACCTGTATCAGATCCTTGATTCTGAAGCCAATATTTGTAAGCATCAACATTCTTGTCATTACCAAGACTATCACCATCATCATCATCCTCATCAGACTCAGACTCCCTCACTCGTTTCAGGGGTGTAATGCTAACGTCTCCATTAGCTGATTCATCACATGTTGTCAATAATATCCTAACTTTCTTCTCAGCATCGATGCAATCAATTAACTCTCCCAAATGAATTGGCAAATCAAATGCCTTGAGACTTGCTGAGCTATTTCCAGTTCTCTTCTTGTAGTAGTAGTAGTCCCGTGCACTATAACCAAGCTTGTGTTTCAATGATATAAGGCTGTCAAATTTTAGTATATCCGGGTACACATGACCCTCAACGGTTTGATGTTCCCTGTTTCTTCCCATGCATTCAACTGCTAAAGCCCATGCTTCACTACTCCTCAATGGGGGGGAGGGGGGGCTGCGCATGTGTACATAAATACTATCAATACTAGGGACATCTTGACATCTAAGCAGTTGTATCAGAGTACTACATACTTTTCAGGCGCCTGAAATCTAGGAAATTCGGCATACTATAGCAAGTGCAAGTACTCACCTTTCGCTTGTTGGATCAAGGTGAACTGCTTCAACGTCTCGCCGTCATCTCACGGCTACACCAGAGTTGGTGGATCGGTTGTCGGAGATATCAATGGTGGCAGAAGTTGCGTGGTTAGTGCTCAGAGCAACACCGCACAGCAACCAGCTATCTCTCCTTGTCCGCCTCCAAAAGATTATGCAAATAGGCGGCAGCGGCTGTGAGTTTTCTCGTTTTGAGATGCCACTGTGAGTTTTGAGTAGGTGGCTCGGGCTGAACCACATTAATTTGGAGTGGCTGAGTTTAAATAGGTGGGCTCGTGAAAAAATTTCACCCATGTGCGCCTAAATTTTGGAGGGAACATTCCATCAAATAAAAAAATTAACCTTCCAATAAGTTTCAATCGCTTGAAAGTTAAGGAACCTTTCAAGCAGCGCTATTAACCATCGAATGGACATCATGTTGATTATAAAAGTTTCTTTGCTTTGAATCACGTGAAAACAAGTACAGTACAGATGTAACAACTTTTAACGCCTTCGTGAAAAAACATATTAGTATTCAATTATTTGACATTGTTTTGCATAGAACAGTGATTGAAAGCAAGTGATTTGTTTTGAATTATTTGACATTGTTGTGAGTCAGTTGCAATAAACAAGGGTGAAGCTACCTTGTAGCTAGTGGGTGCAAATGAACCCACAACAAAATGAAAAATCTGTTATTACCATATTAGCAGTCAAGAAAACAATGAAAAAACAGCTGCTAGGTTGCAGTAGCAGCACCCCCTTAGTTTTAGCAGGAAACAAACATGCCCTTAGCTAGCAGCACACCAGAACACATAATACATTAACAAAATAAGGTAGTTCAACCACTACATCAATAAAACACAATCATAAGTGTTCAACACAAACATACAACTACAAAGAAAAAAAAGCGACGATGACAACAAGACCTGAAACTAGCTACACGACGAGGAGGGGATGACGAGCATCCACAGAGACGAGCGACAAAGAGGGGATGACGAGCATCCACAGAGACGAGCGATGACAGAGACGATGAGGGGACTCATCAGTCAACCCGAGCAATCTTGCAGTGCAGCTCGACGGTGTCGGGCCTCCCACCGTTGTGAGGGTGGCTGATGAACCGGGACGCGTGCATGACGACTGCCATGCTAGAGTCGTACTGCTGGTTGTCATTGCAGAATAGGCAATGGTACTAATACTTTCTGGAGGGGGTGGACCGGGAAGGAATGCGCAATCCGGTGGTGAAGGGGGGCTCTTCGTTGCTGCAGTGGTCGGTGGTGGTGTCGTCATCGCCAACGGTCACCTTGACGGCCTTCATCGGTGGCGCCTCCTCCTCCTCTGCTGCCGGGACGACCACCTCCTTCCCCTTCACGGCCGGCGAGGCGGCATCCTCCTCCTCCTCATCCTCTAAAGCCGGGATGAACTCCTCCTCCTATGACGCCAGGACGACCTCCACCTCCTCCTCTGACACTGGGACGACCTCATCCTCCCCCTCTGACATCGGGATGACCTCCTCCTCCTCCTCCTTCACTAGCGCTGAGACGTCCAGGGCCAGAGCGCCACGGATGTGCTTAGGCGAAGGTGCTGACACTGGGACGACCTCCTCCTCCTCCTCCTTTGCTGGTGCCAAGATGTCCGGTGCCAGAGCGACATGGACGCGCTTCGGTGAAGGCGAGCACGACTCACCGCAGCATGCTCCAGCCACGGAAGAAGACGAACCACTGTTCTGTAAAGAGTCAATGAACTATAAAAAATCCCCTTCCATAAATTGTGATATATTGACTCGATAACTAAATCAAAGCACAAAATAGTACCGATGTCGGCCTAAAAGAGTCGAGAACTATGGAGAATGATAGGGATATTGAGCAAACGAAAAACCCCAAAAATTGCACGAAAATCATCATGGAACGTGGGCAGGAACATACCGCGAACTCTAGGAGGAGAGGGGTGTGGAGGTTCCCGTTGCCAACGGCCTCCGTCGAGTCCCCCGTGGACGCCATGGCAGTTGAGCATGGCGAGCGGCGAGCGAGGGTTTGATCACTGCAAAGAACACGAGAAACGGGAGAGTGGAGTGATGGCGGAAACGGGAGTGCGCCCCTGATACAGGTATGAGGTTGAGAGGCGCCTTCTCTCATACTAGCACGCTTAACGCACTGAAACATGGGGCCTCGAAACATGGTCCCACCTATCCTTGAGTGCTGAGTAGAACTTCAGCGTATGTCATAAAAAAATGGAAGGCAGAAAGTTTTTCCTTCTTTTAGGCCTTGTTGGGATCCATCTTGTTAAATTTTAACAAGGTGTTAAAGTTTAACGACTTCAAAAATCTGAAGAGAGAGATAGACTCAATTGGTAATGATCTATAGTATTTTACCCATGTTGTAAAGTAGTATATTCACTTGGGATTCAATTTTTTCCCACAATATACTAGTTCTTACAGTAATGTAGTATATTCACATGGGAATGGGTGCATCTGCACCCACAACTATCTACTAGTACTAGTACTACACGTAGCTTCGCCAGTGTTATCGAGTGCTCTACTAACTACTATACTCCATAGCCCTGCTCCCTCCAATGGCAATTACATACTGAGCGCATGCGCATGACTCACGAGCCATGTGAACGCACAAAACTAGATGGAGACCATATGTGAGTTGAACGAGGCACTACAGGCCTATGTCCCTCTAATTTTTTCCCCTTGGTTTCTGTGTAGTAGGACAGAGGGGGTAGATCGTCGTATCTTTATGCTTTGAGAAGAAGGATGCCAAAGTGCTCATAATAAAAGAGCTCCGGGATCCAGATCGAGATCAAGATTGTGCATTTGCCATTTGGGTAGTACCACAATAAGAGAAATATACACAACTTCATATCGGTTTTACTAGATTCAAAAGGCCAAATACAAAGAACACCTAAACATGAATCTCTAATTAAGTTGGCTTCCCCGATCGCAGGTTTTGCGTGTGTTCGCTGCTTCCCCCATCGCGGGCTTTGCGAGGGGATCCAGTTTACTACGAGCGGTGCCGCTCACCTCGATTCGAGTCAAGCGACGTGACCATTCACAGTCAGCTCCTACTATCATTACTCCACGCAGGGCCATGAGACCGGAATTGAGCAAAGTCAAGAGATCGGACTGGAGGCATGTCTAGTGGTAGTCCTCACCAAAGCATATCCAATCACTATATGTTTGATGGTGGTTGTTATACACATGCCACGTCCAATGGTTACTAGGCAAAAATTGCTACAAATGACTCTTCGATGATGGTATTTTCTATAGAGCACACCTCAATTCTGATTTTTGCTACAAACCACTCTTCAATGATGGTTATTTGCTAAAACACACTTCAGCTACAATAATCATGAGCAAATTTGCTGCTGGACACTTTTCTTTTGTGGTCTTTGCTAGAGGATACTCTAGCTTCAAATGAGTCTTTGCTCATGGACACTACATATTACTTGTGGAAATTGGCCAAAAGACACTATGGTGAATAGAATATGACATCTCATGCATGAAAGAGAGAGAAGATTTCACAAATGGCTAAATTGCCCTTGAAATTATTAGCAAATTTGACCATATATAATTAGCATATAATCTAGGACTCAGATTTAATAAAAAAATTGATAATGTGCTAAGATTTAATAATATTTATGATATTTGATTTATAAAATATAATTATATGCTCAAATTTGTTAAAAGAATTGCAAGGCCAATTTAGCCATTTGTGAAATCTTCTCTCTCTTTCATGCATGAGAAGTCATATTCTATTCATCATAGTGTCTTTTAATCAATTACCACAACTAAGTAGTATATATAGTGTCCATGAGCAAAGACTCATTTGAAGAGTGTCCTCTAGCAAAGACCACAAAAGAAGAGTGTCTAGCAGCAAATTTGCCCAATAATCATCTAAGAGAGATAGAACTTTTCAAAGGCCAAATTTGCTAGTGGACATCATTCTTTTATGGTCTTTGCTATAATAGACACTACTACTTAATTATGTAGTTGCTTTTCCCCAAAAAAAAATTATGTAGTTGCTACAAGACATTCTTTAATTGTGGTAATTGGCTAAGAAACACTCTAATCATTAGAATATGACTTTTGTTGCATGAAGGGGAGAGAAGAGTTTGCTAGTACTCCCTCTATCCAATAATATAATTCTAGCTTTAGTCAAAGTCAAATATTTTAAACTTTGAGTGATAATATCTCTAAAAGTAAATATAGTTATAAATATAAAGAGTTGCATATAGGCCATTCTCAGTGGCCTCTTTCATTTCACAGTTTCTAAGTGTGACACATCAGCTTTCTAATCTTGTTCAATGAAATGAAATGTCATCTCTTAGTGCACACTTTCATTTCACAGTTCCATAGGATTGCTAGAATATTAAACTATTGCTAGTTGGCTTTCAATTACTGGTTGAGGGTGTTCAATATGAAAGGAAATACTCTCAGGGCACTTTCATTTGGCTTTCATCTTTTTGGAAAGAGTGTCAACATCCTTTCATGTGGATGAAAGACATCTCTCCTCTTTCATATTAAATTCCTTGCCATGTCACCATTTTTGCTTATGTGGCAGCTAATTAATGCGAAATGAAAGATCCACTAGGCCATTCTCAGTGACGACCCCTATCATTTCACGGTTGCCAAGTGTGACACGTCAGCGTTCTAGTTTTGTTCTGTGAAATGAAAGGGTATCTCTTAGTCGTCTCTTTCATTTCAAAGTTTCATAGACTTAAGAGATCATTAAATTGCTGCATGGGGATATGATCAAATGTGTCATATATGATCTGGATGAAAGAAAGATTTGGCCTCAACAGACTTTCATTCTCCTTTCATTTAGTTGGAAACAACGCCACACACCTTTCACTAGGATGAAAGGGTTCTCTTCTCTTTCTCAATTAAATTATTGCCATGTCATCAAAAAGTCTGACGTGGCACCTAATTAGTGTCAAATGAAAGGGCCATTGAGAATGGAGTGGCCTTATGATAGATGCTTTTAAGATGAATCTAGCAATATCTTTTATACTTGATCAATCTTCATAACTTTTTCTCCATTGATAATTGAAGTTAAAATTATTTGACTTTGACCAAACCTAGAAATGCTTATATTTTTGGACAGAGGTAGTAGAATATGACTGGAGGTGCAAACTACTACTCCTATTGTGTCGTTCCCTACTAAACCCAACACTCCTCTACCCTCTCAACCCTAACTGTTCATCTCCTCACTAAAACATCCCATCGGAGAGTCAACTTTGTATCCCCAATCTCCCCTACGACGCCGGCAGCCATCCTCTTCAACCTCAAGGGCAGCTATAGGCGCCGACGATGCCTAAACGCCGGAGGTTCCAGTTGCGTCACCAGATGCGCGACGCATGTGGGCGCTTCTAGCGTAGCGCAGTGACCACGGCTTCTCCGTCGGACACCCACGACTCCTCGGCCCTCATCCCGTTCGACCTGAGCTTTGGCCACCATGGCACGCCTCTCCCTCAGCCTGAGACACCGCGCACCTCGAGCGCCACGGACAAAGGGATGTGCCTTGCTGAAGCCTCTGTTTCAGCCACCGCTACTGTGAGGAAGAAAGGGAAGGGAACAGCAATAGTCTCTGCATCAGCCATCACCACGAATCCGTCTATGCATACTGCGTACTACTCCTACGTGCTTCACATGATTAATCTGTTAAAGTAATTAGATATAATGATTAATGCACTTTCAGATTCATTAGAAACGTGCTAAATTATGATTATAGCCACTCTCTAAAATAAAATATCCTCTAAAATAAAGAAGTAATCCAACAGACTCTCTAAAACTTCTTATATCTATATTTAAATATTGTTAAAATATAGGCAAAGTTGGGTCTAGTTTTGAAGCTATCATCACTACGAATACGTTGGTGAAATCATTTTTGAACTTGACATTTGATTTGAGAGTTACCAATTTTTTTAGCTTTAAAATTAAAGTTGCATGCAATGATGTCAGCAATTCTATTTTTCTCCTTGCATGCACATGTTTTCTTCCCCTGCATGCTTCCATGACTGGCTAAAAATAACTATTGCGAGGAGTATTTTACTAGCTATCGGAAAAAAT
The DNA here is from genome assembly GCA_032690845.1 of Eleusine coracana subsp. coracana. Taxonomy (NCBI): domain Eukaryota; kingdom Viridiplantae; phylum Streptophyta; class Magnoliopsida; order Poales; family Poaceae; genus Eleusine; species Eleusine coracana. The sequence continues at coordinate 29,684,246 of CM064422.1, forward strand.
AGAAACACATATAGGACACCTATTGGATGGCTTTTTTTGTTGAAAATCTTCAAATTTATTGATAAAGAATAATATAGAAGAGCTCTTGGAGATGCTCTTAGTTTGTTTATATATGCTATACGTATTGATCTATGAGTACCCTCTCCTTCACTTTATTAATCTGTTAGTCATGCTATCCATCAGAAAATTATGATTATCTCATGTCATCAATCTATTTATTATAGGTCCTCAAGCCCAATTTACCCGATGTGCCACCAGGATTTGAAGACAAAAGGAAGAAGAAATCTAAAGAAGTGATCTTTGATTTTGTTTATGACGCCGGTGTGCCACCAGGACGTGAAGTCCAATGTGACCTCAGGTTGGAAAAAATGCACATCAAGTTTACGTTCACTAATGAAAGTCGCCATGTTAGACCTCACGAGGTGTTGTCTTGCTAGGAGGTGATGGTCCTTCCCTGTTGATTACAAACTCTGTGTACAAGAGGACCTTCGACATGTTATATTATACTTATTATTAACTATGCGCCTTGTAAAACTTCAGATCATTGCTAGGGCAGAGGATCTTCGGATTATTCTGAAGAAAAAGGTGATGGACACTGTGTACAAGAGTAACAAATAATCAACTTTTAGCCATGTATGAATGATCTTATCTAGTGTCAGGGTGACTTATGTAATGAATGACACTTTGTGATTTTGAAATTATGACGGATTATTCTAAATAAAAAGGATATTGTAGTATGTCAAACTAACTAGCGTCTTATAATCTCCACAATCTATTAATTCTGATTCGGACTCCTCTGTGCAGATCTCTGTGCGGGATCCATATCTCCTACCTCCATAGTCCAAATAATATGGTCCATATATGTTTCAAAAAGTCCTCGACGAGATCTATAACTTTCGTGTTTTAACTTTTTCCATTAGAGCAAGTATTCAATTTTAAAATTACATTACAATGCAGTGCTATTTCTGGACTCTATGAATTAATTTTTCCTTCTGGATAAAGCTTTTAGAATATGGTAAAAAATAGTGATAAAATTATTACTTTTGACATATAAAATGGTATACTAAGAAGCACCAATGGTAATACGAATATAATCTTTCATGTAAAAAATATCAATAATATTGTATATATCTAATAATTATATTGTGTAAATAATTTATTTTTAAATTATAAAGAGTGTTTTGTTTTTTTAAGTCCGTAGCAACGCACGGACACTTTGCTAGTATATATACATTCAAAAAATAGCATTGTCTAGTTCACCACCACTGGATATACATAGATGAAGATCGACATGCATCGATATGTGCCTGTTCATCATCAGCACACGAAAAGAAAGAAACAAAAAACAAAAGCATCAAACAAGTACTAGTAGTTAACGACTATGAATGGGATGACCAAAGGGCGGTGGTGATAGCAATCTAGGAGGAAATCGATCTCTTCTTCAAGGCAGACTTGTATCCCGTGTCCCAAGCAATCTGACGGTGCCTCTCAATGTCATCGGGCACCCCAACATTATCGCGGAATAACCGCAACGCGTGCACCTGAACCTCCTCCTTGTACTCGAACTCCCTATCTTGGCAAACCGGGCACGAGTACAAGGTATTGCGGAGGAATAATCCACTCGGTACACGACGCGTGTGCCGCCGTCGGGGGAGTGGTAGTAGTCGGCGGAGTCGCTGCTGTCGCTGTACTCTTCGTCACTGTCATCATCGCCGACAGTCGCCTTGACGACCTCCAACGGCGCCACCTCCTCCTCCTCTACCGCCGTCGGGACGACCTCCTCCTCCTTCCGTGCCACCAAGACGTCCGGGGCCAGAGCGCCACGGACGCGCTTCAGCAAAGGCTAGCTGGACTCACCGCGGCGTGCTCCAACCACGAAAGAAGACGAACCACCGGTCTATATATAGTCAATGAAATGTAGAAATCCCTAAAATTGTACGGAAATCACAGAACATGGGTAGGAACATACCGCGGACTCTGGGAGGAGAGGGGTGCGGATGTTGCGGTTGCCAGCGGGCTCCCTCGAGTCCCCCGTGGGCACCATGGAAGTTGAGCATGGCGAGCGGCGAGCAAGGGCTGAGGTGGTTTGAGCGCAGCGAAGAAGACGAGAAGAAGGAGAGAGGGAACCGGATCTGCTGACATAAGGCACCGGGTGGTGGGTCACTGCACAAGGGCCATGCACAACCACTGCCCCACTCGTCAGAGTGAGTAACTTAAGTCAGCGGAACCCCGTACGAGAGTGGAGTGATGGCGGAAACGGGAGTGCGCCCCTGATATGGGCGTGAGGTCGAGAGGCGCCTTCTCTCATACTAGCATGCTTAACACACTGAAAATGGAACCGCAAAACATGGTCCCACCTGTCCTTGAGTCCTGAGTAGAACTTTAGCGTATGTCGTAAAAAATGGAAGGTAGAAAGTTTTTCCTTTTTTAGTCAGGAAGGCAGAACGCTGGAATTGATATAACTTCCCTTTTGATTTAAGAGCAAGTTTAATTAATCATGTTGTAAGCTTCATGACCATTGGTGATTGGATCCCTAAGGTATGGATGTTTTGGTGATAGATGACAACTATGAAATTGTGGGCTAACATCTACACGAGTGTTGTCTATATAGGAATCATCTCTTAACTCTAATATAAATCATATGGATGATGGTTGCCTTGGCGATTGACGACAATGACCGCAAGCATGGAGGCTTGTGAACTTGATGGAGTCCATGGGTTGATGGAGATGGATCAAAACGGAGAACAAGCTATGGTGCAAGTGTTTGGAACACTTGACTAGTTGTTAGGGCTTTGAGTCCATAGGAAAACCGGACTATCAAGGGGGTCTAGGTCATTCTCTTAGGTCATGTCTAGTCGGTGATGTGCAAGGTTGCTCGGTGAAATCACAGGCACTAGGTGACAATGGAGAAGCCAAAGCTATTCGAAGAAGTCGGGAAACAAAGTCATGTGAGGATGACGAGTTTTAGTTTCTGGACATAGAGATCGAACAGAGGGGTCAGTAGAGACTGGACTGTACGGTCGCTATGGGGAGTTGTCCAAGACTTAGAGCGAGAAGAAGGAAGTCTGTCAGTAGGAGACCCTGTACAGATCAGACGGTCCAGTCTACTGATTGGATGGTCCGGTCAGTAGGGGTGCAGAAGGGCAGCAAGGAGCTTCAGCATAGAAATGTTTCTGGACTGGAGAGAGAAACTGACCAGATGGTCTGGTCTACTAACCGAACAGTCCAGTTAGTATAGGAAATTGTCTGGACAGTACAGCCAATGGTTCTGGGAACCGTTACCCGAGTGACCGGACTGTCTGGTCAGGGAGTGACCGGACTGTCCGGTCTGGATGTCCAGAAAGGCAATTTCGTAGAGCAACGGCTAGTTTGAGGTTAGGAGCCTATATAACTTTGTTGCTGGGATCTTGGAGACCTCTCTTGGCCAGTGGAATACCTGAGAGCATTTGGTAAGGTCTAAGAGAAAAAGAGGAGAACACTAGAAGGAGATATTGCATATCTTGAGAGTGCAAGAGAAGAGTAGCTTGAGCATCTTGCATATCCAAGGCTAGGGTGTCCTTGAGGGTGTGATGTAGATTGTTACTCATGGTCTATGGTGAGACCTATACCAGTTAGGTGTCGGTGATCGAGCCTATCGCAATCGGTTGTAAAGGCCGTCACACGTTTGCACACGGTTTGAGCCCGCCGGTGAAAGGGGCATCGCTAGTGAGCGCCCGTGCTGGCTTAGGGAGTTTGGTAAGTTCTCGAGGGAGGCGAGCTTGTGCTTTGTGCAGCGATGACGCACACCGTGTCTTCAATCTAGGAGTGATTGCGGGCTCGTGGGCAAGAACTCCACTTGGTGGCGGGAGGGACCAGGACTCCGGCAGGAGTGGTCCAACAAGGATTAGGGGAAGGCGCCATCCTTCTAAGACCTCAGGAAAAATGATGAGCATTCCTTGACCCCCTCTTTACTATTCCGCAATTATGTGCTCTAGTGAGTAGGGTGACTTGTGGCTTGCGTAGGCTAGTGTGTTTGGCTTCCGCTCTTTATCATATCATGAACACTAGCATGTGTAGGGTCTTGGTCTACTAGAATTGCTAGCTTGCTTATCTTGGTAGACTCAAGTAGTGGAATTTGAAGTAATTGGTTTCATGAGCGGCTTATCGATTCACCCCCCCCCCCCTCGGTACGGCTTCGGTCCCTACAAGTGGTATCAGAGCCAAGTGCTCATCTTTGAGGCTTCACCGCCTTGAGTAAGGATGCCGGAACAGGCGGGGAATGTAAGTTGGCTAAGGACCGTGTTGGAGAGCTTGATAGTGAGCTCAAGTACCTTGTCACATCTCATGAGGCCCTAAACAAGATTTATGACAAACTCAAGGGTCATCATGTAGAGCTTCATGAGAAGTACAAGGCCCTCTAGATCACTTATGAGGCCATCAATATCGAGAACCTTGCCTCTCCCACCTCTAGTTCATCAAAGAGTGATGCTTCTACTATGTGTGATGAACTAACAACCTCGGTCAAGGTTTCTTCTCTTGAGCCATTTGTTTTGGAGGACTACCACAAGCTCAAGGAAGAGAGAAAGATGGTGATAGATGGCTTTGAGAGGCTCACATGTGGTAGAGCCATCCACAAGGAGATTCTTGGGAGGAACCTTGTGAACAATGTCTCCCACCGGGGACTTGGCTCATATCCCACTGCCATCGACATCATAGGGACGAGTGATTCCATCCCCGCATGGATCAAACCCCTTCTCGCCAATGACTACTATTGCGAGAGGTGTTGCAAGGATGGCCACACCATCAAGGATTGTCCCATAGTGAGAAGTTACATTGTTTTACCTAATGCTAACTTGTTCCATGAGAACACACATTTCAATCTTTTTAGGAACAAGGATGGCAAGGTGAAAGCTAAGGCCTTGGGACCACCAAACAAGAAGAGGAAGGTCAAGAGCATATGGGTGCCTAAGTGCATTGTTGATCTTGATAGATCGGCTACGTACAAGTGGGTGCCCAAGAATAAGACCTAGATGGTGGTGGTGGTGGACCGAGCGCTTTCATGAAGATCATGTAAAGTCCACCACAAGTGACATGGACCTCAACGACCTATCTACTCATGAGGGAGGTAATCGTGTTAGTTCTTTTTAGTTGTAGTGTGTTTTCCTTTCTCTTGCATTGCATGATAATTAGGACTCCTTTTTGGCTAGTATGCTTTGCATCCATGCATGTGTAAATAATTAAAAGAAAAACACATAAAAATTAGTCAATGTCTAACCCATCCAAGATTGCTATAAGCAAGTGGGAGTGCTTGAGATGATGGTTTGACTTCTCTCAAGGCAAGGGCATGGCTTACAGTGAGTAAGCTTGGGAGGGGATCAAACTTGACATTGTTAGGTTTCCTTGGTGTCTTGTTCTTTAATATTGCTTGCATTCACATGGCATGTTTACTTTCAATGCATTTGTAAAATGCTAGTTGCATGCATCATATAGGAAACACAAAGGAGGCTTGTCCCACTTGGAAATATTTTTGCCTCATGTTTTATATGAGAATACATCTCCATAAGTGTGACCAATGGAAAGGATTGTGCTTCATGCCCATTGAGCAAGCTCTTATGAACTCCGAGGTTAAATCTACTCACGTGGTACATGGACTAAAGCTCATACATACCCATTTGGTTCTTAATTGCCTTGGTTCTTATTTGCTCCATCTTTCATTTGGCATTTGCAAAAATTATAAGGCCATAGAGTGCCACTATTTGAAAATGAGTGTTTGAGAGTTCCCTCTATATTCCAAGTGCAATGTTTAATTGAGTGTTTGGCGAGGACACTTGGAAAATAGAGAAATTCCTTGATTCAACAATATTCTGGAAGTGACCTTATGGTCCAGTCATATGACCGTACAGTCCAGTCAGTGGCACTGGACACAGTGTCTAGGGGGAGTGTGGTTGTAGAGACCGGATAGAATGGTCCTAGAGACCGTACCGTCCGGTCTGCAGAAAGCCGGTACAGCCCAACCTGACCAGACAGTTCGGTGTGGAGACCAGACCGTCCAGTTAGTTCGGTCGATCACGCGATGGGTTCCCAATTCTGAGCCGTTGATTCGTTCCTTGTTGAATCTCGGCAGTTCATCAATATTTGACCAAAGTCAAAATTGGGCAGAGTTGAACTGGTTTCTTCCTCGTTTGACTTGTCGCCGAGTTCAAGTCCAGAGTGTCGTCTCCCCTTCGCCGTCATGGACGCCACCGCTCGCCCTCACCGCGCAGCTCCCGCGCGCTGCCGCTTGCCTGCACCCGCACCACCGCGCCGCCTCACCCCCGCACGCATAGCCACGCTGCCTCGGCCTCACCACGCACCAGCACTCCAGCGCCGCCGCTGTCGAGCACCTCCACTCCGCCCGTGCCGCCACTGCAGTGCCGTCGCACACGCCTCTGCTCCCCCCCCCCTTTCGCACCCTCGTGCGCACACACCAGAGCAGAGTTCATCTCACCTAGGGCAAAGATCAAAGCTTTCCCCTCAACCCCCATTGCCGGTTTCAAAAATTGCTATCTTTTGGTAATCGGAGAGCGTTCCTTGGTGTTCATCATCTCGGTGTTTGTCGACTCCCTCCCAGGGTTTTGTGCCGTTCACTCCTTTCATCGAGTTATGCCCTAATCTACAAGTAATTAGTTAATTGATGCAATTTAGTACTAATTCTCATCATTAGTTGCATTAATTGATTAGTTGGCTCAACCTAGTCTGCAATTAATTCCATGGTGATCTGTTAATTGCATGTCTAGGGTTATCTCGTGTCTAGTCTACAGTTAGATCTTATTGCCTATTATTTGACTGTATACTAGATGACTCGCACCAGCCAGATATAGTCGATGATCACTATTGTTACTTTGCATAATTGCCTAGTGATCATGTCCTTCATTCAGTGCTAGGATTTCTATTGCGCATTCTTTCCTAGCGGTGCTTTGCCTGTAGATTTATATAGGTTCTCATACTTATCCTGTCTCTACCTACGTGCATGCAGTGACAGCAGCAGCAGTCAGATGGCAGGGTCAGGATAGGACAATGGCAAGGGGAAGATGCGTGAGAAGCCCAAGACCAAGAAGAGACCGAGGCTGGACCCAGAGTTAGAGAGCTAGGAGAGTGGCTAGGCACTTGGATGCCATGGAGCAGTCTTGGAGGATTCTAGGGACACGGCTGATCCTAGAGTAGCCTCGTGAGACATAGAGCTTGAGAAGGAGCACCAGGCAGAGGACTGCACCTCTGGTTGTTGGAGTTATTTCACCGCCATGGCTGCAGTGTACTTTAGTTTCCCGTTAGGGGAGATCGTTGAGAACTACAGAGCAGGGATCCTCCAGGCAGCAAGAGGAGGAGTCTGAGGAGGAGGAGACCGCAGAGGAGGAGACTTCAGGTTCTGAGTCTGAGGAGCTAGTAGAGGAGGAGGCAGAGGAGACAGGGGAGGAGGAGATTGAGCAGACTGTTCCCTAGAGGATAGCTCACCGGGTAGGAGACCCGAGGTGCACCTGTGAGGTGTGCACTAGGAGGCTGCAGGGACTGGTTCAGACAGCCGGAGAGCCAGATATCCTTAAGATTCCTGCAAAGTACCTTAAGGTACTTCGCTTGGTACCTTTCGAGTAGTGGGTTCCAGTCCCCAGAGACCCCGCTGCTAGAGAGAGGTACTGGACAACCCTCCAGAGGAGGATTGGTGTGGGCTTGAGACGTTGTCTAACCCTGAGGACTAGAGACAAGGTGTTTGTACTACAGCAGTACACCACCTACCAGGCCATGAGGAGGGCCACAGGCACAGACATGGAGCAGTACTTCTTGTACTTACTAGGGCTAGCAGAGCTAGTTACTGATCCACACCGGTACAGAGAGGACATGGTCCTCGAGTTCTATGCTACGCTGTGGGTTGCCAGAGACCACTGAGTTCTGGTTCCTATTTAGAGGGCAGCCACACCACGTCACTAGGGAGGACTTGATTGCCAACCTAGGACTCCTGGCTTCAGACTTCTAGCTTTACAGGAGTGCCTACGGTACACTAGAGCCACCCCGCAGACCTCAGAGAGGGAAGTTGCCTTCAGACGACCTAGTGTCGATTGCTTTCCCACCTCCACACACCCCAGGCTTTGAGAGAGGCCCTGCGAGAGTCACTACAGAGGCCAAGGTGGTAAGAGTGATAGTCACTAGGACTATTGTTCCTAGGTCTGGCTATAGAGAGGAGTTCACGCTCTTACACTAGTGGGCTGTAGCAGCCATCCTGAGGAGGCAGACTTTCGACTTGGTAGACCTTCTCATTGAGACAAGGAGAAGGTTGTCTCTGAGAGGGTTGGAGGACATCACTTGGTCTATGGTCCCTACATCTGCTATCTCTTGAGGATGATGGGCCTTGTGATGGAAGAGCAGTACAAGGCATTCCCTGAGGTGACCACCAGCTACTCACCTCGAGTCCCTAGGGGATCACAATCTACCTCCAGCCATCAGATAGGAGAGGAGGAGCAGGAGTCACCGGTACTTCACAAGCAGGCAGCTCAGCCAGACACGGTGATTCCTGAGTCAGCCAGCACAGGAGCACCTCCCCAGCACACAGGTTTGCAGTCTGAGGACACTGTCACAGTGGTAGATCTAGCAGGACGGATGGGGGAGTTTATACAGAGTGTGTCAGAGGACAGGCGTCAGATGATGGAGGTCATCAGAGGACAGGCAGAGTTTCAGCGTCAGCAGATGGCACTTGTGTCCGCTCTGATGACTCAAACGATAGAGATGAGACAGACAGGTCAGCAGCCAGGATCGTTAGTGTTCCCTCAGTACCAGCAGTTGCAGACTCAGCCAGGACCCTTCACTGCTCTGATGACAGCTTAGTCCAGTGGACTGTCACTTTTAGGGGTCTTACCGATAGGGGGAGTAAGACAGACTTTCTCTTCAGCACAGCTCTCCCCCATGTCAGCTTTCTCAGTTTCTGCCCTATTCGTCTCACCGTCACACTCTTCGACCTCACAGATGGCAGGACACTCCAGCTCCCAGCACATACCAGTTAGGAGTCTATTCTCAAACATCGTGCACACTACTCGTGCAGACTCCCAGACAGTCCCAGAGACAGCTACAACATCAGCTCCACCTCTTAGTGCCAATGTTACCACTCTTACTCCTCAGGTAGCAGAGGATCTTGTCCGTGGAGGCTTCTCACAGCAGGATGTGGCAGATCTCTTACTACTCCAGACCTCAGCTCAAGAGACTGCCACGGTCACTCCAGCAGCACAAGACAGTGGGTCTGAGTCGCCTATAGACCTTGGTTTCTTTGAGCAGCTGGATGCTCAGGTGGCACAGGCTCAGGGAGCACAGCCACATCCACCTCAGGAGCAGCCTGGAGTAGAGCCTACAGAGGACGTCGTTGCACCACTTCCTTCAACTACGAGCGCTTAGATGTTCATCTTTTCCCGCCTTTTTGGCTTTTTGGTGCTTGTTGCCAAAGGGGGAGAAGATACTAGATCTAGGGGGAGTGGGAGTGTGATCCTGTGCAATCAAGAGTAGCTTGTATCTAGGGGGGAGCATACTTGTATATCGGTTTTGGGAGATAGATACATTTTGTTAGATGCTTTTGGATCTTTATTTTGATGGAGTTATTCGATGTTCTTTCATTCGCTTGTGTTTGACTCATTTTAATCTCACTTGGTTTATTTCCTTTTCATATGCAGTGCCTTGTATTCATCTATTATCCTATATGCCTATGTATGATATCATGATGATGATTGCTTGATCTTAATTCCTATGCATTGCTATGCTAACTTGTTGCATCTCATCATTTACGTCTTGCATTGCTTGTCCTTATGCTTTCATTCAATATATTGCAATGACATGCATGCATTCTTCATCTAGAGTATGCTCTTCACTCTTTTCCTTGTATCTCTAGATGATGCTTGATTGAGTAGGATCTTATGGGTTTCTCTCATATGTTGTTATGGTTCCTCTCGATCTTTGTGTAGCTAGTTCAGTCCGGTTGTTTATTGATTAAAGTTTTTCAATTAAGTAGTGGTCGTCATCAATCACCAAAAAGGGGGAGATTGTAAGCTTCATGACCATTGGTGATTGGATCCCCAAGGTATGGATGTTTTGGTGATAGTTGACAACTATGAAATTGTGGGCTAACATCTACACGAGTGTTGTCTATATAGGAATCATCTCTTGACTCTATTATAAATCATATGGATGATGGTTGCCTTGGCGATTGATGACAATGACCGCAGGCATGGAGGCTTGTGAACTTGATGGGGTCCAAGTGTTGATGGAGATGGATCAAAGCGGAGAACAAGCTATGGTGTTTGGAACACTTGACTAGTTGTTAGGGCTTGGAGTCCATTGGAAAAATTGGACTATCAAGGGGGTCTAGGTCATTCTCTTAGGTCATGTCTAGTCGGTGATATGCAAGGTTGCTCGGTGAAATCATAGGCACTAGGTGATAGTGGAGAAGCTAAGGAGCTATTCGGAGAAGCTGGGAAATGAAGTCAAGCGAGGATGACGAGTTTCAGCTTCTAGACATAGAGACCGGACAGAGGGGTCAGTGGAGATCGGACTGTACGGTCATTATGGGGAGTTGTCCAGGACTTAGAGCGAGAAGCGAGAAGTCTGTCAGTAGGAGACCCTGTACAGACCGGACGGACCGGTCAGTAGGGGTGCAGAAGGACAGCAAGGAGCTTTGGCACAGAAAGTTTTCTAGACTGGAGAGAGAAACTGACCGGACGGTCCGGTCTACTGACTAGACAGTCCGGTCAGTACAGGAAATTGTTTGGACAGTACAACCAACAGTTCTGGGAACCATTACTCGAGTGACCAGACATGTCTAGAAAGGCAATTTCGTGGAGCAACGGCTAGTTTGAGGTTGGGAGCCTATATAACTTTGTTGCTGGGGTCTCGGAGACCTCTCTTGGCTAGTGGAATACCTGAGAGCATTTGGTAAGGTCCAAGAGGAAAAGAGGACAGCAGCAGAAGGAGATATTGCATATCTTGAGAGTGCTAGATAAAGCGTAGCTTGAGCATCTTGCACATCTAAGGTTAGGGTGTCCTTGAGGGTGTGATCTAGATTGTTACTCTTGGTCTATAGTGAGACCTAGACCTGTTAGGTGTCAGTGATCGAGCCTATCATGATCTACTAGAATTGCTAGGTTGCTTATCTTAGTAGACTCAAGTAGTGGAATTTGAAGTAATTGGATTCGTGAGCGGCTTACTGATTCACACCCCCTCTCGGTACGCCTTCGGTCCCTACACATGTTTCCTACCTTTCAGCTGATTGAAAGCTTCGAACCAAAAGCATACCATCTCAATTCCTATATGATTTGTATGCTAGTATATTCAAGGGGGGGTAAATGAACGAGGTCGGCAGTTTCTACAATTTGAATATATTAAAAGGATTTTAGGGCTAGAAATCACCATATCAATAGGAGAAAAAGAAAACTTAGCACCATTTTAAACGATATAGATATTACCGAATGACTTTCTCTACAACAAATCAACACGCCAGCTATGAACATGCAAGGCCAGCTCTTTATTCATATTTTTTATATAGAGAACTAGGATGAGGTTAACCCCCGCGCAAACTTGAATTTGTAAGAAGAATCATAATTTTGTTTTGTTATTATTAATTAATTTTTTAATTTGAAATACCACCTACATACAATATTTCCAAACATTTTTGGGATGAATCCTTCCGAAACCCATATATCAGTGGGCCATGTGAAATGAGATGTTATACTTGAATAAGCACATCTGAAAAATAGTACCATAATGAGTTTGGCAGATAGAGAACAAAATTAAACTGCACTATTAAGACGCAAATGGGTAAATGTCTACTATGCTAGGCTTGTATGGTGGTGGTGGTTGCACCACCCCTACTAGAAAACACGTTGACATGTGGGTCCCATCAACCCCACAGCAAGAATGTCTCGCTTTGAACATTTATGTCTCGCTTCCATTCCAAAATTCTCTCTCTCTCTCTCTCTCTCTCTCTCTCTCCTTGCTCCCTTTTGCTAGTACTACCACGTGGGCCATGCACAACCACTACCCCACTCGTCAGCGTGAGTAACTTAAGTCAGCGGAACCCCGTCCGAGAGTGGAGTGATGGCGGAAATGGGAGTGCGCCCCTGATATGGGCGTGAGGTCGAGAGGCATCTTCTCTCATACTAGCACGCTTAACAAACTAAAAATGGGACCGCATAACATGGTCGCACCTATCCTTGAGTCCTGAGTAGAACTTCAGCATATGTCGTAAAAAAAATGGAAGGCAGAATGTTTTTCCTTTTTTTAGTCAGGAAGGCAGAACGTTGGAATTCATATAACTTCCCTTTGGATTTAAGAGCAAGTTTAATTAATCATGTTTCCTACCTTTCAGCTGATTGAAAGCTTCCAATCAAAAGCATACCGTCTCAATTCCTATATTTTTCGTATCCTAGTACATTCAAAGGGGGGTATATGAACAAGGTTGGCAGTTTCTACAATTTGAATATATTAAAAGGATTTAGGGCTAGAAATCACCACATGGCTTAACAATTCATATAAGTCCGTTGTACAATACCATCTTGAGTACATATATATGCTTATGGTTAAAATGTTAATTGGCCTAAGCTAAAGAAATGGTCGTTCAATTTTAATAGAAATCTTTTCCCTTTTCCACATCCTCATGTAATGTCATCAAATCTCATGACTCAATCCCCCTTCCAGTTATAACATAATCTTCAGTTTATACTGCTGTAATGAATATCAATGAGATTCAATTGAGATAACTAAAAAATAAAGATCTAGAAAAGAAAAATAATCTTACATTTGAATATTTTAAAAGGATCTAGGGCTAGAAATCACCATATCAATAGGAGAAAAAAAAACTTACCACCATTTAAACGATATAGATATTACCAAATGGCTTTCTCTACAATGAACCCAATTGGCTAGTATCGGATCAGGTTCCCACTGGGCCCTCCAAAAAAAATTCATTGGTGAGTCAATAGGATATTTGAATTAACATACTCCCTTCATTTTTAAATTATTATGACAATACCTTGTTTGTTAACTTTCATCATTCATCTTATTCAAAAAGAAATAAAAATATTATATATATTATTATGGTTTATTTTATCATCAAAATAAATTAATGCATAACTTATATAATTTAATGGCTAGGACGACCATGGCCTGCTCTAATGTGCCTACATCGTCTATCACACTCGCATGTTATGCCCTTATATATGCCACATTTATGGACAATTTTGTCTTGCTTGTAATGGTGCTCATGATCACCATCGAGCTTATGTAATGGATGCAATTGTTCTTTTTAAAGGCTGTTCTTCATGATATGTTATAGAGTCCGAGTAGTGTATTTGTAAAAAAAAAGAGTCCTAGTGGACTTCAACTCGTCATGCTTGGTGGACATTAACTCAACACGCTAGCTATGAACGCAAGGCCAGCTCTTTATTAATATTTTTCGTTAATGCATCATCTTATCTCCTTTCTATTTGCTAGTTATGAGTCGTATTTGGTAGTCTTTATTATGGTTGTTTGCTTCTGAATTTGTAAGAAGTATCATAATTCTGTTTTGTTATTATTAATTAATTTTTTAATTTGAAATACCATCTACATACATTATTTCCAAACTTTTTTGGGGTGAATCCTTCCGGAACCCACATATCAGTGGGCCATATGAAATGAGCTGTTATACTTGAACAAGCACATGTGACCAATAGTACCATAAGGAGTTTGGTCGATAGAGAACAAAATCAAACTGCACTGTTAAGACACAAATGGGTACATGTCTACTATACTAGGCTTGCATGGTGCTAGTCGTCACACCACCCCTACTGGAAAACGCGCCGACATGTGGGTCCCATCAACCCCACAACAAGAATGTCTCGCTTTGAACATTTATGTCTGGCTTCCATTCCAAAATTGTCTTGCTACAACAAGAACACTTTTGTAGTGGCACTAGCAAAGATCTGCACCAGGCGATTCTGATTCATCACGGGAGTGACAAAATCAGGGTTGGGGCGACCTAATTAAACACTGCAGAGGAGATAATGGTTAATACCCAGTGAAACAAAGAGAAAAAAAGCATGAAAAAGAGGCACCGCCGTTTGCAGAACTGGGGCATCGGCGAATGAGGCATTGAGGACCTCAAAAAATTACTAAAATAGAAATCCTCAACTTATGGAAAATGCGGTGACATCCTCAACTTATGGAAGATATCAATTTTGCATATGCACTAAAATGTTTTGTCAATCATTCTTCATCATTTTATTTTTTTTATCATAGCAACGCACGGGCATATGGCTAGTGATAGATAAAAGTTGGGTTAATTGCAAAAACCACCCCATAAGTCAGTTGTAGTTTGAGACTCCCACACATAAGTCATTTTTTGATAGATACAAAATTTTGAAAGTTTCATCTTCAACTCATCACGCTTGGTGGACTTTAACTCAAACACACTAGCTATGAACGCAAGGCCAGCTCTTTATTAATATTTTTCATTAATGCACCATCTTATCTCTTTTCTATTTGCTAGTTATAATTTGTATTTGGTATGAAGTCTTTATTATGGTTGTTTCCTTCTGAATTTGTAAGAAGAATCGGAATTCTGGATCATTAAATCTTCATAAAATCCGACGGTCTATGTCTTCTCTTTTTTAGATTAACGTGGTAATTTCGTGGTCTTGAGAGCGAATGTGGTGGCTTCTTTTGACTTTCAAATAAGAAGAGAATAGAAGATAGATATGTAGCTAAAATATCATGGCACATTCGCACATGAGTGCCAGAGAATGCACCACGTGTTGTGACAAGAGACAGACACGCTTCCACCTAAGATGCCATGGCAGCTCTAGATGGTATATCCACGCCAGTTGACATATGAGTAGTAGCCTGTGTGGTTTTTTGCTGGGAGTTGCTGCCTGGCCCAGACAATCAAATCCAAATCCAGGCTGAGAAAATCCAACCCCGGGCTGGTGAAGCTGCCTGCATGCACCAGGCAGTTTTCCCCCAGGGTCCCAATAGCCTTCAATGCACAACTGCCCTATCTCTCTCTGTCTCCTAGATGCAGGAGTATGAAATTTTCAAGGAATATCGTATCTCTCTCTCTCTCTCTCTCTCTCTCTCTCTCTCTCTCTCTCTCCCTCCTTGCTCCCTTTTAATAGTACTACTACTAATGAACATCGACCTACAAAATTCCTTTTTTTTCCTGTGAGCGCATGCGCATGACTCTCGTCAGCCAGCTTACCCAGTCCCAACGCATGCCTCAGCGATACTGAACGCATGCGCATGACTCACGAACCCCTCCTAGGCGGCGCCGCTCACCTCGATTCGAGTCAAGCAACGTGACCATTCACCGTCAGCTCCTACTAGTATACTGTATTTACTCAATGTGATGTGTGTAACAGCTACTAGTTATCATTACTCCTCGACCTGCAGTCTAGAGAGCCGAGTAGATAGCCAGTCAAACAACGACTTAAGAGCATCTCCAATAATTATGTCAAAAATTACTCTCTAAATATGGATTTAGGGAGTTTCTAAAGAATTATAAAGAGTGAAAAAACTTGTTTCCTCCAACAATTCCTAATATCTAGTCTCCAAATGAATTTTATGTATTGGGAGTTCCTATTTCTTTTCTAAATGTAGCAACCTACAACACTTGTTTAGGGAGTTGGTATATTTAGGGAGCTGGCCTGGTTTACATAACGGTTGGAGAATGATTTTCCTAATAACATCCTAAATTTTGATTTAGGAAGTGATTTTACACAATGGGTGGAGATGCTCTAATGTTGATAACAATGGACCGAAAACTCCTTTGAATGGCATGGATAGAAAAATCTAGTCATAGTAGATACATATAAGCGCATGCATATACGTCATTCTTTTTTAGCTTTCCATTTATTTGGTTTGAGTGTAGACTCATTTTTTGTGAGAATTTCTTCATTTTTTCTCCGATTAACATGGAGGCATCAAAATGAGGCTCTAATTAGTAAATATATAGTATAAGATAAGATTTGTATGCTAAATGTTGTCTAAAACAAGTTCCATTATGCACAGAATCAGAGGGACTATATGACTCATACCAAGCGGGAGGTAAATAGTAGCATTTTGTCCCTCACAAAAAAATAATACCAGCGCGGGACCCCCAGTTCGTGTCGGCTCCAATGTTGTCTATCTACTAGTTGCTGTTGGTGTCTTCGTCCTCAGCTCCAACGTCGCCTCCACCCTAGCACAGCTGCTAGTGACGCGGCCAAGGCATTCGGCGGCGAGAAGACGCGCGCGGCTAGGATTGTGGACGCCGGACTTGTCCCGCACCCCGCCTCATAGAACACGAGCCATCCACGATAATTAAGGTCGAGATCTACTAATACTCTTTGTGATTGGGGCTGATTGGCAGATTAGTAAATCTGAGTAGTTTCATTTGTTTATGATAGTAGTTTCGATCGTCGTTTGTTTATTAGTCCACCATCAGCAACCTTTTCTCCTGTTTCAGGACTTTGTTAATTAGTTCCTTTAATTTCACTGATGGCGTCCAGGAACGATCGGAGTTAGATGCTGTTGTCACATGGAGATAAGGCTTGCCAGGACGGAGTTGAAAAATTCATTGAAGACACCTTTGAGGGCACTTATCCAGGAGAGACTGCGAAATGTCCATGTAGTAGCTATGGTTGCATGGCATATAGAACAACACCTGATTGATAGAGGGTTTCATAAGGAATTCATAACACAGGAATGTCTTTTTCGTGATATAGCTGCTAAGCCTAGGGTTCTGGATGATAATCGGGATTTTACTAATGAAGGTGAACCTGCTCTTGATGGCCCCACTGTTAAAAATCTGATTGACTCACTAATCAGTGGTGCTATACATGGAAATCTTAACAGAAGTAGCAATAATACCGAGGAGCCAACTGATTCAGCAAAGGCTTTTTTCAAAATAATGCAAGAAGCAGAAAAAGAATTATACCCAGGTTGTAAGAAGGCTACAAAAGTATCTTTCATTGTGAGGCTATTTCAAATTAAGTGCATGTTTGGCATTAGCAACAATGCCATGGAGCAGATCCTTTGGTTAATATGTCTTTTGCTCCCCAAAGGACATTGTGTCCCAGATACATTGGAAAAAGTTAGAAAGGTAGTTCAAGAACTTGGCCTGGACTATGTGAAGATTCATGCTTGTGTCAACGACTGTGTGTTATTTCATGGAGAATACCAGGATCTGCATGAGTGTCCAACATGTAGAGAAAGTATATGGAAAAATGTTGATCCAGAGGGGCATGCAAAGGGTGGTGCCACTCATGATGGTGGAGTAAAGAAGAAGAAGCTCTTTCCTCAAAAAATACCGATGTACTTTCCACTTATTCCTCGCCTTCAAAGATTATATATGAACGCGACCACATCAAAGCAAATGTGTTGGCATGCTCATGAATTGGTCGTTAAAGATGGGAAAGTTCGGCACCCGGCCAACTCATTGGCATCAAAGCATGTAGATGGCGAGTATGAGGACTTTGCATCGGAACCACGTAATGTTAGGCTAGGACTTGCATCAGATGGCTTCAATCCATTTGGGATGTTGAATGTAAATTACACTACATGGCTGGTGCTCCTAATTCCTTATAACCTGCCTCCATGGTTGTGCTTGAAACAGTCTTATTGGATGATGTCGATGCTCATTCCAGGGCCTAGATCTCCAGGAATTAATATTGTTGTGTATTTGCAGCCTCTGATCGATGAGCTGAAAGATCTCTAGATTAATGGAGTTGTGACTTGGGATGCAAAAGCGAAGAATAATTTTAATCTACATGCAGTTTTACTTTGGACAATAAATGATTTTCCTGCATATGCGATGTTATCTGGTTGGAGCACAAAAGGAAAGTTTGCTTGTTCTCATTGTCACAAGGATACTGATTACTTGTGGTTACAACATGGTAAAAAGCATTGCTATATGGGGCATCACCGCTTTTTGTCTTCAGGCCACAGGTGGCGAATGAACAAGGTGAGCTTCAATGACAAGGTTGAAGAGAGGGAGCCTCCAGTGCCGCTAACTGGTGAACAAGTTTTGCAGCATTAGGAGAGTTTTGAGCAACTATGTTTTGGAAAGACTACTGCAGGGAAGAGGAAGTAGCGAGATGAAGATATTAGGTGGCACAACTAGAGGAAGAAGAGTGTTTTTTTTCAGCTTCCTTACTGGAAAAATTTTCTGATACGCCATAATCTAGATGTCATGCACATTGAGAAGAATATTTGTGAGAGCTTGATAGCGACTTTGCTTGGTTTAGCTGGTAAATGTAAGGATGGTGAGAAGGCTTGACTTGATCTGCAAGAACTGGGTATAAGGAAGGATCAGTATCCATTGCAAGAGAAAGGTAAATACACTTTGCCACCAGCGTTGTACATGTTAGGAAAAGATGAGAAGTAATTTTTTTGCAATTTCCTACAAAATATTCAGATGCCAGATGGGTATGCTTCCCATATCAGGAGGTGTGTTGATGTCAGTGCCTGCAAAGTAACTGGACTTAAAAGTCATGACTACCATGTTTTATTACAAAAACTTCTACCCTTGGTGGTACATGACATATTGCCTAAGGATGTAGTGGTTGGGATCATTCAACTCAGCAGGTTTTTTAACGCAATATGTTCGAAGGAGCTTGTGGTTGCTGAACTTGAAGAACTTGACAAATCTATTGGAGAGACCCTTTGTCACCTTGAGATGATTTTTCTGCCTACGTTTTTTGATATTATGATGCACTTACCAGTTCATCTTGCTTGGGAGGCTAAGTACGGTGGCCCAGTTTGCTACAGATGGATGTATCCGTTTGAGAGGTACCTGTGTACCCTCAAGGGCTACATGAGGAACAAAGCGTGTCCTGAAGGTTCAATAGCAGAGGGATATCTCTCGGAGGAGTGCCTTACATTTTGCTCGCGCTTCTTTGAAGATGTTAGTTCAATCGGCCAGAGCGTCAAGAAAAGAACGTTGTTACTATACCACCTTCTTGTGATACCCCAGGTGTCTTACTTCTATTTAACAAACATGAAAGAACACAAATCATGAATAATATAGCATGAAATGATGAAGCCTCACTCCAATTATTTAAATTAATTCTAGGTAATTAAAAACCCTGCAAATCAAATTTTGAGCCAAATGAAATTTTATTATACAACATATGCCAAATTATTTCATAATCAGATTGGTAATAATAAAATATAACTTTATGAATTTAATGAGCACTTTACCATATTAAGAAATGCCCCAAATAATTAATTAAAACATAGAAACCTTTCACAATGGGGAGTTAATTATAAAACTTCTGACCAAATGGGTCCCACCAGAGCACCACAAATATCTCTCTTGGCCTTTGTGCAAAATCCCATAATTTTTGGGGCTCCCTAGCTAGTTTATTTGGAAATACAATTGACCAGGGACTGTTCTGCAAGAAATCAATTAGTTCAAGGGTTGCAGTGCAAAATCTTCCTTTCTTCTTCCTCACTGGCGCGGAGCTTCTCCCCCCGACATCTCTTCTTCCGCACGCCATCACCACTCTCGTCCTCCCCCACTTGCTCCTCTCCCCTCTGCGCAATTCAAAGCACTCCTAGGAGACTCAAACACTCTCCATTCCCCGCTGCTCGCTGCTGTTTGCTCTCTCTCTCTCTCTCTCTCTCTCTCTCTCTCTCTCTCTCTCTCTTTTTCCCCTCTCTGAACTCTGCTCCCTGCCATCACCGAGCGCAAGCTCAAGCTTGAGTTCCCTATTTCCCTGCCTCCCGAGCCGAGCCATGGACGCAAATAGCTTTGCTCAAACCTCCTCCCCCTCCCATGCCCAACGCTCGGCCAACATCCGCTGGGAATCAAATGAATTTGGAGAAAATCCGAGAATCGCTCCTGGTTGAGCTCCATTGACGCCTACATCGATTTTTCCCAAATTGGTGAGCCTCGGCCTTGAATCCTTATTCGCATTTGAGCGCAACTTGTTACCGAACACTCCTAATCGGTTCTCCCCCCCTTTTTTCTTCTCACGAGGCCACGGCACACCGATTCCTTCGGCCATCTCCCTCTCCGCCTGCAGAACCGAGTCGCCTCTGCGGTGAGCTCTACCTTCTGCTCCTCCCCAAAGCAATCCAACGAGATGCCGAGCCTCCCCGAGTCGTCTTGAAGCCGTAGGAGAAGACCACGCCGGGTTTCCGGCTACGAGCCGTTCCCATGACGCCGCCGACGACCCCCCCCCCCCTTATGCCGCCTCTCACTGACGACCATCTCCCGGTGAACCCCCATCCTCGCGAACCCCACCAACCCGTCCGCCTTGGTGTGTGCATCAATCCCCTGCTTCCGCGGCGAGGTTCCATCGCTCGTGCATGCCAGCGGCGAGCTTTGACCGAAGCTCCGGCGAGCCTTCGCTGTTGACCCCCCCCCCCCCCCCCCCCCCCGTGCACACTGGCACACTTACTGGCACCTACTGGCGGCTGAGTTGGCTCCGACATGGTGCCTACGTGTAGCCCAGGTGTCGCCTACGTGGCACACTCCTTTAACTAGAAAATGCCCAGAAAATCACCAGAAAATGCTAAACTTGGAAAACTCATATTAAATCAAATTCAAAGCCATTGTGGCCCACACAAATTTTGTTGGATTCATCTTTCAGTGATCTATTTTAGTAAAATGATAAATCACTGTCTCTGTACATTTATTTTTAATAATACATTAAATTGTGAAAACACTAAATAATTAACCAGAAATTCTAGGAATAAAATTAAATCTTGATTTTTGGCATGCTTAGCAAAAACATGATTATCTACCACCACAAATGTTGGTTTGGTAAAATATGAATTATTGTAGGCTCTGGAATTTATTTTGTGTGTTTACTTAGATTAATTCTTGTAATTATACTGTAAATAATTTGCCCTTGCCACTTGGCATAGAACTCACTCATATAAGCCTCTATTCATAGTAAATCACACATGTCCAGAAACATAAGTTTGCTTTATTAATTAATTTAATTGCTCATATCACTCATTTACCTTGTTTAATTGCATAAAGAATATATATACCTAAAATCTTAATTAACAACCCAACTTGGAAGCAACACATGGGTGTTGACTGCGGTAGCCGTGCCTTATCGAACCTAGGACCCGTCCGTGGTCGGCCCCTTGATCAAGTATTGAACAGTACCGAATACATGCTAGTTTATGGGCACTAGTAAACCGATGTAGCATTAAAGGTCACTTACATTGAGGTCGGTTAAGGTGCATTGGTCTTTGACCCTCCTGCTGCTAGAGTGGGCGGTTCATACCATGAAGTACTGTTGGCAGAACGGCATGCCCACTCGACGTCACCACACCCGGTCTGAGATATGGGCGGTTTTTCTTGTGAAAGGTTGCCATATACGACCTTAATTGGTGCGTATGTGTCGTGTATTTTAGGTTTTCCCAGCTGGTGTAAATCGATTGCAATTATTGTCCCTCGTAGTAATGAGTAAGGCTTGGTCACTGCGCCAATCACGTAGTTGCAAATGATACTTGGAAATGGATTATTATTGCTTATTGTTGATTATTATTATTGCTGCTCTTATGTTGTACTTATTTTATGTATTGTCTTATTATCCTATTGTTGCCACTAAAGTTACATTTCAGCTCAACCCATTTAATTGGACAAATAAAACTTGATAGAGCTAATAGGTTGCTTAGTGCGAGTCCTTTCAAACAAGCCACCTATTAGAGCCTTTGCATGTCTAGGTGTTCGACGGGTAAGTCTTGCTGAGTAATTAGTACTCAGGCTTTGTGCCATTGTGTTTTTCAGGTAATGAAGAAATAGAATTTCCTGTAGATGTGACGCCTTGGGACATGCAAGTCCCTGAGGGTTGGACTGCCCACTGGGAGTCCGACTTGCCGCCGCAGTGATGTTGTGTGCTGCTAGAGTGATGGTTCTTCGGGCATGAATCATTACTACGCTGTATCGTCGAGCTCGTAGTTTCCTTATCATTATTTTCTTCTGCTGTTTTCGAAACATTCATGAACTTGTACTATTCCGCTGCACTCTGATAACCTTAATGATGTAATATTCAACTTAAATTTGGATAAATATTGTATTATCAAGTGTCTGCGTTATCAGCATCTTTGGGACCTCGATCCTCTGGGATGGGGCGCCACAGCTGGTATCAGATCCGTGGTCCATGATAATACATCAAATAAATCGTATTTTCAAAAACTACAACATTACGTGTGAGGATACGTTAGTATTGCCCATATAGATAATAGGGTGGTGACAAAGTTAACATGGGTTATGATTGTTTACATTATTTGCATCTACAGCTTCTTCAAACGAAGGTACGTGCACGCTTAACTGACACACGTGATATCGGTGTTTGTGCTCGCAGGCGGATACAAGACACTGTTGGCTCATGACTTATCACGGGGCGATCCTTTTTCCATGGATCGTTACTAGTAGAAATGTGCTTATTTTCATAGTTTCTTTTGAATTTGATGTATTATTTCTGAAATGGATCTTCTGCAGGTACACTAACGCCATTAGTATAACACTTAGAATAACTTACGTGTTGAGTGCGGGTCGTCACCAAATACTCGAGCCGCTAAGTACCGGCAAATTATGTGTTGTGTTGTGAGGAACGATAGGTTAATAAAATAAAAATTTTTGCACCATGCATCTCTTTCTAACTAAACTAAAATTTTATTCTCATCTTGCTCACTAACCTCTGGATATAAAATTTCTAAGCTTGTTGAGCATAAAAATTTAAAATACAAGTCCAATTGTCAAGTTAATAAGAATCTGTCCTGTTTTAAGCTGTCAACTTTAAAAATTCATAGTTATTAATTTACTCAACCAAATAAGGCATACAAATACTTTTTAGGAAGGTATAAACACCCTCTGTTGCCCAATGCTTAATTTAATTATTGATCACTGGAGTAACAAACTCAGAAACAGAGAACAAGTATAATCTGCCAACACATGTTTCCGGCATGACCCTGAACTTAAAAATTTCATAACTAAAGTTGTACTTCGAAATTTTAGGCTTTTGAACCCATTATGGAAAGCTCTTGAAGTCTATTTTCATCTCCAATATATTTCATAATTTTACTAGCTTCCCCCTGTCCAGTAGAGCCAAAACACTAAGCCTCTGTCGCCCTGAAACAGAATCTGCCAACCTGAATTTGCAAAATTCATAAGTCCAGATTTACTTGGAATTTTTGGGATTACAAATACAATCTGGAAAGATATGAAAGTCTATTGTAACATAGTTCCAAGCACTAAATTTTAAGACCTTGTTTTCTGATTGAAATACCCACTTTTCTGACTTCTGTATAGTCAAGACAGAATCTGTTTAAAACCCGTTGCCATATTATTGCCCTTTGAGATTGGAAAATGTAAATCAAAACTTTGTTTTTGTATTTCATAGCACTTTATGTGAAATATATTTTTACTGTAAGTAAGGTTTGACTCAATCAAATTATTTTCCTTGTAGATGGCTGAAAACAACAACCAACCACCACCGGGTTGGGAATTCACCGACGGTCTAGAATTCACTGGGATGGTTCATCTGCTTTGGAGAGTTCTCCAGAGATTCGGATATCCCATTCCTCCCACTTATGTTGGCAAGGAATTTCAGGAGCATGAAGTTCCCTCATGTGTCATTTATGTGGCAGTTTCTGCCAACTACTCGGTCACTCCCGCATGGGAATCCTGGACCATTAGCGTCACTGGGACAGATTTGCCTTCCACTTGGAATGTTGCTGCTTTCAAGGCACTCACTCGATTCTACGAAGACCGCAAGCATGATGTCGCCGGAACACCCGTCGCCTTGCTGCCCATTAATGATGTGACAGATTTTGAGTGGATTAGGCGTGTGGATTTCATCTTCGATCCAAACCATTGCCACCATGATCCTATGCTGCCCAAAATAGAGTATTATGGCTTGTCCGCTTTTGCCTTGTGCATAAACTTGTGTCGGCGTCTGGATGTGTTTCATGCTGCACTTTGACTTTCTGAAGTCGAAAAACAAGCTAAGGACGAGGAAATTGCAGAAGTGAACCAACAAATTCAAGCAAAGAATGAAGAGATGGATGTGATTATAGAAGAACGTGACCAAGCCTTGTAGGATGCAGCAGATTATGAGCATGACATGATTGAGGCTCAAGATGACTTGGACGCATTCAAGGCTACCCACCTTCCTATTGAAGGGAATTGGGATGAGATCATCATGGAGTATGGAGAACAAGATGATATAGAGATGGCACCTGCCGGTATTAATGATGTGGAAATGATGGATCTAGAGGAACCGAAAGAGCCTATGGAACCGGAAGAACTAGAAGAGTCAGGAAATATAGACCAGGAGTAGATGATTCGCTACACCTCTGTGTATGGTCGTGTAGTATATGTATCCTTAGTTCGATGTAGGATTGTGAATCTTGAATAATGTGTCCGCAATACCGTAGCTAGGCATTGGCACATATGTGTAAGAAATTGTGTAATGATGTCCTTTTAACAACCATGTAGTCTTAATTGAATTAATGGAGATGGTTGTCACTTCTGAAATTCATTCGTGCCTCTTGCAAATTTATATTCTTGCACATGTGTTTTTATGGATTATTTTGAGAAATAACTAATATGCAACTTGTATAAATTGCAGCATGGTGCGTACTCGGAATCAGGAAGATCCTGAGAGCTCTCAGCAAGGAGCTAATGCTGAGCCCTCACTAGCTGAGGTATTGGCTGCTGCACTCAACTGGCAGCAAAATGACTCCGAGTTAGTTCGTTGGCTGGTAGATACTACGTCCCACTTGGCTGGACATGGAGGCCACTGCAACAACAACAACCAGCCCCGACAGAGCACTTACTCAGACTTTCTGGGTACTCATCCGCCGACATTTGAGCATGCCAAAGAGCCGCTGGACGCCGATCATTGGCTGCATTAGACTGAGTCTAAATTTAGTCTGTTGGAATGCACCGAGCACCAGAAGGTGTTGTTCGCCACCCAACAACTCTAGGGCTCTGCTAGTGTCTGGTGAGCCAATTACGAAGCTTCTCTGCCCGCTAGACGCTGCACTGAATGGAATGAGTTCAAGGCTGCATTTCGTGCTCATTTCATCCCCGCTGGCCTCATACAGAGGAAATTCCAGGAATTTATGGATCTGAAACATGGAGGGAGGAATGTCCTCCAATATTCTGAAGCTTTTAATCACCTGGCTCAGTATGCTACTGAGTATGTCAATACTGAGGACAAGAAGAGATATGCATTTCTACGTGGTATGAATGCCACACTTAAGGAGCGTCTGACTTGGCCGGCACTTACAATGACTTGGTCAATGCTGCTATTGTCAAGGAAGGCGCTATGCGCCAAGTTGAAGAGGAAGATCGCAAGAGATAGGCCCCTGCTAGTGCCTCTGCTGCCCCACAGGCGAAGCACCGCCTGATTTACACTTCACCTACCGGACAGCGTTTCCGGGCATCTCCGCAGCAGCAGTATCAACGACAGTTTGGTCAGAACTACTCGAGGCCACCATAGCAACAGAACTTCCCACCCCGTGCACCGTACCAACAGCAGAATAACTAGTACCGTGCACCATGTTAGCAGCAAGGAAATCAGAATGCTCGTGCCACACAGCCTACTGATCGTGGAAGCAGCTACCCATGCTATAATTGTGGTCGTACCGACCATTTTGCTAAGAACTGCACTGCACCCAGGCGCAACAACAACAACAACAACAACAACCAGCATCAGAACCAGAATAGGAATGTGAATACACCGTCTCGTGGTGCCCAAGTGAATTATACCAATGCTGAAGACATCCCTCTGGGCGAACCCGTGCTGACCGGTACGCTCTCACTCTATCGCCAGCCTGTCCTTGCACCTTTTGATTCTGGTGCTATGCATAAATTCATTAGCAAAGCTTGTGTGCAAAAACATAAACTCCTCACCACCATCATAAATAGATGCTACACCGTCTGCTCTCCTGCTGGGCAAATTTTTGCTAACGAAGTAGTGTGTAAAGCTCCACTAGAAATAAATCGAAAGATTTACCCCACCGATTTCATCATGCTCAAGGATCAAGAAATTGACCTGATTATAGGTATGATCTGGATGAAAACCCATAGAGCCATGCTAGACATCGAGCCCCGTACCGTTCACATCAACTTCCCTTGCATGGAAAAGACACACTTTCTCTAAATACCGATTCATCGAAAACCTTGATTGTCCATCACTTGGAAGGGCAATCACTAGAAAGTATTCCCGTCATTTGTGAGTATCCAGACGTGTTCCCTGAAGACATCTCTGGCCTTCCACCTGACCGAGAAGTGGAATTTAAGATAGATACAGCCAGGAACTTCTCCAATATTCCGTCGTCCGTATAAAATGGCACCAAATGAGTTGGCCAAATTGAAAAAGCAATTGAATGAGCTATTGGAAAAGGGATTCATTCACCCAAGCACTTCACCTTGGGGCTGCCCTGCTATTTTTGTGAAGAAGAAGGACATATCTCTGCGTCTCATCGTTGATTATCGGCCTCTCAATGAAGTTACCATCAAGAATAAATACCCACTACCCCGTATTGATATCTTTTTGACCAATTGGTTGGTGCCAAGATCTTTTCAAAAATTGACCTCCGTTCGGGTTATCATCAAATCAAGATCAGAGCCGAAGACATTTCAAAGACCGCCTTCTCTACTAGATATGGATTATTCGAGTATCTAGTAATGTCATTCGGATTGACAAATGCCCCTGCCCATTTCATGTACCTCATGAATTCGGTATTCATGCCAAAGTTGGACAAATTTGTGGTGGTATTCATTGATGACATCCTCATCTATTCTAAGTCCAAGGAAGAGCATGCCAAATATCTTCGCATCATTCTTCAGCGTCTCCGAGAACACAAATTGTATGCAAAATTTAGCAAGCGTGAATTTTGGTTGGACCGTGTGCCATTTCTCGGCCACATAGTTTCGGAAGAAGGAATCTCGGTAGTGTTCGAGTGTGATTGGTTTGATGTTCCAGCATCGGACAAAAACAAATCCAGAGGGTACAGTAAGGATAAATATGGCATTATCGACATTGATACCAGTCGGACTCGATATCCAGAGGAGTCGTACATCCTGGCTATCCAAGCAGAGCAGGTGTGTTATGTGAAAAGTGCCAGGAGAGCGAATTGGTGCAGTGTCCTTAGAATGAAACCTAGGAACCTGTTTGCCATGCCTGAAGAAGGAGAGGAGAATGAAAATAATTTTGCTGATACCGATGTTGACTCGGTCATCGTAGGAGTGGAACATATGAACATTGAAGACCGACCTAAGGAATTGAGAAATTGGAGCAGGACTGACGTGGAAGGGTTAAGTGTCGATGCTGCTGTACTCGAAGAGGCGCGTGCTACCTCCGTGCCAGAACTGGATTATGAGGACTTACAAGATGACTACGATGATTCTGATGATACCTACACTACTGATGGAGTCTTAGCTGCAGTAGATTTCATGGAAAATGACAATGATGATTTTTTTGTGTAAATTTGAGTTGCACTCTAGCTCCTCCAACTTTGTTATTGTATTGTGTTATCTATCATCAGCTTGCATCTACAGATCAATATTGCACATAACTTGATAGCCAATTAGATAATAACCAGCATACATCTGACACATGAACTTAGTTCGGAGACATAACCAGCATACATGCAGATGAGGCTGCTTAACTACAACACAACACTAACTGGATATACATGCACCTACTGATTGCGAATCCACATGAACAACACAATGGCAACAAAGAACACACATAACGCCTTCAGCCCGGTCTTCTCCACCTCTAGCTTCCTGACTTCTGCCTTGAGGTCCTCTTTTTCAGATTTCAAAGCATCCACCTTGTCCTCTTCTTCTTCTTCACTGCTGCCAGCTTCTTCTCCATCAAATCCACCTTAGCGGTTGCCTCACCAAGAGCATCATTCAGTGTTGTTTTCTCCTTCTGTCACAACCCCCTTGGACCGAAGTTTCCGAGGTACTGATTAAGCAGACACAATATAATACAACAACCGACCAAGTTTAAAATACATGGAAAGAGTGTTATTTCTTATGCATCAGGGTTTAGTACGTAAGTGCAGCGGAAAATACTACAAGATCAGTTTTGAAAACAGCGGAAGAAAGCATGATTAAACGTCTATAATTTACAACTCGATGATAATAGCAACTGTGACAAATCTGAGCCCATACAGATTATCACCTAGCATCACATAACAGCAGCGGCTACTTAGTCTCCCAATGGGCAGACCATTCCTCTGGGATAGAAATATCCCAAGGAAGAACACCCAAAGGTAACTCATGAGCATCAACATTATTACCTAAAAGAAAATAAAACAACAACATGGCAAAGCATGAGCTACTAAGCTCAACAAGTCTTACCCGACAAATATTAAATCTAAACATGCATAGGCTCATAGATGGATAAAAGTAAATTTAGTAAACATTCTAATAACTATAATAGTGTAAGATAACTTGCATATGAAAATAATAAGTACAACAAGCAATCTGAAATTTCAATTAAGTACAAAAGAACTTCAGTTCGGATTCACTAAAACATAATATTCTTCATTCAAACATTCCATTAATTATTATTAGTGAGGTTCTTAAGCTACGATGTGACTCAGTGAACAAGCGGTACTCATTACTGTGACGGACAACGATTGCAATCATTTTACACCAGCTGGGAAAACCTGAAGTACACGGCATATACATCATTTAACAACATGTATGACAACTTTTCGCGAAGTCATGATACATGTCAATCCAAATCTAAAAGTCCCGAGTGAGGGCAGCCATTCCACGGTAACATTGGGAATCTGTCCACTCCTACTAGATCACATGGCCAAGACTTTTAAGTTATCGTCCAAGCATGTATATGACAATGCTACATAAGTTTACTAGTTCCCATATACTAGCATTCATTCGGTACAGTTCAATACTTGCTCAATAGGGCCGACAACGGATGGGTCCTAGGTCGACACAGATAGGGCTACAACCTTGCAAGCCATGTCCTTTGAAGGCACATGATCTTTGCCCTTTCACCTACGGGGCCTGTCCACGTCTCAAATTTTAGTTGTTGACATAAGTGGACTGCCACCTTGCGAGAGAAAAACCATCAGAGGTCCTTTGCCTTCGCCCTTTCCAATACAGACCCGTTTAGTCCAAATTTTAACATTCTTACTTCACCATGTGACTATCATGATGTTACTAATATTTCAAGTACCATAACAGTGTACATCCAACAACTAAGCACAATCATTTCTCTATTAACTACCTATACCTGTATACCATGTCTAAAATAATATAGGATATTTCTAGGAAATGCAGGTGGGTTTTCATCCAACTCCTAAACTTAATGCACAAACAACCTATACACATCTAGTAATTTAATTACTGGAAATTAATCAAATTAATACAGGGGAATGTTCCGGGGCTTGCCTTGAGTTTCAACTATGAGGTCAGTGCTGATGTTAGAGTTTTCTTGAATAGAGACACCCGAAGAATCCTTCTAGAAATCCTCCTTAGAAGAATTAACGTTCCCTATGATAATACCGACATGTCAATATAGAGAATGTATAGAACATGCAGCAAAATGTGATGCACAAGTCAATGAAATAGAACAATTCAAATTCTTTCCTTAGCATGGTTCTGGTGGACATATGTTTCAGATAGCAATCTTAATAAAAGGAGTTTTCAAAAAAAGTTTCCTAAAGCATTTAACTATGGTTATTGAGACATGGAATGCAATTGGACCACTTAGAAAAATATTACTATGAAACTGCACATGAGTGATCTTCAGATGATAGATATATCTATGATTAGCAAGTTTATCAAGTTTTACTACTATATTATGAGCAATTAATTAATAATGCATTTAACAAGATTTAAGATTAAATAAATTCTAGTCGAATATGAACAGCAGATAAATTCCTACAAAAATTCATGGTGATGCAATATGACAAGCATGATTTTTGTGCATAAGTATAAATTCTAAGTGTTTATAGAAGTTACTTTAATGCATTTCTAAGCATTTCAAAGATAAAATCATATATAATTTTATGTCCAGAAACTAGGGTCATTAATTATAACATAAACTAGGCACGTCAAGAGAAGACCAAAACAATTTAATTTACTATTTTATCAAGTCTACAACTAAAAATATGAATTTAATGAGCTTTACCCTAATTAATTAATACATCAAAACTTTTCATATAAAACATGCAAACCAATATGTTCACTGCATAGATCTCTTCACAGGGAAGCTAACAAAATTTACTTTGCAATTGTTGAAGCTATAAAACTTCAGATATGGATTTTACAAGATTAAACATTTTTCTGGAATTTTATTTGAACTTTGCAATATTTATGAAAATGTCATTGCTTCATTTGAATCTCGCGTGCGAGTGCGTACGCCGCAGCGCGGCTGCCGAAGCGGATTTCGAGCTTGCCGGCGGGCGATGTGCTCACCGAAGCTGGGCTTCGTACTCACCTGAGCGTAGAGCATAACATGGCGAACACGTCAGCGGGGTTCGCGAGGAGAGGTGCTCACCGGAGGTACGTCGACGTCGATCCGCAGCAAAATAGAGAGGTTC
This sequence comes from Eleusine coracana subsp. coracana, assembly GCA_032690845.1. NCBI lineage: Eukaryota > Viridiplantae > Streptophyta > Magnoliopsida > Poales > Poaceae > Eleusine > Eleusine coracana. The sequence goes on from CM064422.1 coordinate 29,714,807, forward strand.
GATGGCGGCGGGAGCTCAACTTGGAGACCGAGGAGAAGAGCGGAGTGGTCAGAGAGCACCAGTGGTTCAGTGTGGAACTTGGCGTGATCACCGAGGAGACAGAGAAGGTCCGATTCCGGTTGTCACCGTGCACCTCCCATGGCTGCTGACGGCGGCTGAAGGGGAAAAGTTTGAATGGCGACGAGTTCTAGTCTAAAGCCTTCACCATAACCTCTCCAGGAAGTGCATTAGGGAGGCATGCATCCATGAGAAAAGGATCAAGACCAAGAAGCTCACTAGAGGATGTGAATTTCAAGAAGTCATGAATTGGCAACCAAAAACAGGGAGATCGATTCTTGCTTCAAATCCTAACTGTGTGGATGATGATTGGGACTGAGTTCTCCCTAGGACTTTCCTATCCTCATGACGCACTCATTCTGTTCTTTGGTTCAAATGCAAAGCAATAGAGAGGCCGGAGTAAACGAGGTGCAGAGGTGCGGCAATGGCGATGAGCCAAAGGAAAGAACGAGGCCGGGGAGAGTTGTTTACACAAAGACGCCGAGGGAAGTGAACGGGGAGGCCGAGGAGTCGTCGGGGAGGAGAATTGAGGCGGAGTTTTGTGTGCTGGAGCCGTCAGCTGAGTGATGACACGAGGGCGGGTGCGTGTCGGCACGCATGGCCATCGAGCGCCAACGGGAGAGAGAAGGGAAGAGAAGAAAGAGACTGACTGATGGGTCCCACGGTCAGGGTTTTATTCATTTTTCCAGAATTATTTCGGCCACTACTTCAACAATTGATTTAAAATAGCTCCAAACCTCGAATTGACTTGGGAAAATTTGTACAGAAACCTTGAGTTATGAAGATTACAATGTGATAGGTTTCAAAGTTAAATTTCAAATAGTTTAAGTTTGCCATTTATTTGAAGATGAATAAAATTCAAACTTCTAGGAATTAATGGGGACACTTCCTCTTAGAATACAATTCTGAGAAAATTCCTAAAATTCTTTTAAGGCCAAACCTGTCACCTAACTTTTTGGCAACACCAAGTTGTATGGAAAAATTTGAAATAGTTTCACAACCTAACCATACTTTGGTTTGAATTCAAATTTGAATAAATTTGAATTGCAACCCAAATTGAATTATGACTTGATGAACCAGAACTAGGTGCAATTATGTGATCAAAAGAGTGTAGTGACACTAGGGTGTCACAGCCCTCCCTCCTTAAGAAAATCTCGTCCTAAGATTTAAAGTGAACTAAAGGTAGGTAAAAGATAAAATTTATTACCTGATAATTGATGCAAAACTTTTAGATAATGAGTATTAAGGAATTCTGCAGATTTGCAAGTTGCTTCATCTTTAGAATGATTATTCCATTGCACTTTATAAAACTTGATGATTCTCTTTCGAGTAACTCGATCTTTTTCATCCAATATTTTTATTGGATACTCAGAATAAGTCAAAATCAAATTGTAGGTTTTCATAATCATCCAAGATAACATCTATAGGTGGCTTAAGACATTTCTTTAACTGAGAAACATGAAATGTATCATGCACATTTGAAAGATTTTCAGGTAATCTCAACTTGTATGCCACATTTCCACATCGTTCCATTACTTGGAATGGACCAATATAACGGAGAGCTAATTTTCCATTGACTCCAAACCGTTGAATACCTTTCATAGGTGATACTTTTAAGTAGACATGGTCACCCTATTCAAAGACTAAAGGTCGACATCTTTTATTAGCATACATCTCTTGTCGTTGTTTTGCCGTTCTTATATTACCTGAATAATCCGAACCTTTTCCTCAGCTAGTTGCACAAGATCAGGTCCGAAGGTGACTCTTTGTCCAGATTCTGACCAATTTAAAGGAGTTCTACAGCTATGACCATACAATGCTTCAAAAGGAGTCATACCTATACTTTCTTGATAACTGTTGTTATAAGAAAATTCCATGAGAGGTAAATGATCATCCCAATTACCACCATGTGTTAAAACACAAGCTCTAAGCATGTCTTCCAAAATTTGGTTAACACGCTCAGTCTATCCATTAGTAGTAGGGTGATATGTAGAGCCTCAGATTAAGTGAGTACGCAAAGATGCATGAATTTGTTCCCAAAATCTTGCTACAAATTGAGTACCTCGATCTGAAATAATCGTCTTTGGAACTCCATGTAAGCATAAAATCCAAGAGATGTATATTTTAGCATATGGACGTACTGAATAACCATTATTTACTGGTATAAAATGAGCGGACTTGGTAAGTCATCAATCACAACCCATATGGAGTCATGTTTTCTGGAAGTCATTGGTAAACCCACAATGAAATCCATACTAATATCATCCTATTTCCAAGCTGGAATGCTTAGTGGTTGTAGAAGACCAGCCTTCTTTAAATGATCAACTTTGATACATTGACACGTATCACATTCCGCGACATAACGGGAAACTTCCCGTTTCATCCGTGTCCACCAAAAATTTTCCTTCAATCCTTGATACATTTTGTTACTACCGGGATGAACAGAGTACTTGGATTGATGGGCTTCATCTAAAATCTTATGTCGTAACTTAAGATTATTAGGAACCACCAGACAATTGTTAAACCATAGTACACCATTCTCATCTTGGCGGAAACACGTAGCTCTTCCATCCTTGATATTTTTCCTGATGTGTTCCATGCCCTTATCATTTTTTTGAGCAACAATTACTTCATCTCTGATGGTAGAATGGATTGCTAAATTATGTATAGCAACCACAGGTAAAATATGGACACTTGGTTCAGTAGGAAAAATGTTCATGCTGCTGTCCCAAGTCAATAAATTCAGATTGTTGCAGTGTTCTTTTCGGCTTAAAGCATCACCTACGACATTGGCCTTACCGGGATGGTAATGGATCTCCAAGTCATAATCCTTAATTAATTCAAACCATCTGTGCTGACGCATATTCAGATCTGATTGAGTGAAGATATATTTGAGGCTCTTGTGATCGGTATAGATATGCACTAAATTTCCCAACAAATAATGTCACCAAATATTTAGTGCAAGAACCACCGTTGCTAATTCCAAGTCATGAGTTGGATAATGTCTTTTATGCTTGCATAATTGCCGAGATGCATAAGCAATCACACGACCTTCTTGCATTAAAACACAACCCAATCATGTTCCAGAAGCATCACAATGAAAATCAAAAGATTTAGTGATATCAAGTTGAGCTAGAACGGGTGCTGTGGTAAGTAATTTCTTCAAGTTCTGAAAGGCTTCTTCACATTGTGGAGTCCATACAAAAGTCATATTGTTTTGTAGCAACTTAGTAATCGGTTTAGCAACTTGAGAAAAATTTGGAATAAACTATCGATAATATCCAGCTAGCCCGAGAAAACTGTGGACTTGAGTGACGGTTCAAGGCGGTTTCCAATTTAACACATCCTCTACTTTCCCTAGGTCAACAGAGATGCCCTCGGCTGAAACCATATGACCAAGGAATGGCACTTGTGTCAACCAAAATTCACACTCCTTGCTGAACTTAGCATATAACTTGTGATCTCGCAAGCGTTGAAGCACAATGCAAAGATGTTCAGCATGTTCCTCTTTAGATTTGGAATAGATAAGAATATCATCAATGAAGATGACCACAAACTTGCCTAACTCCGGCATAAATACCGAATTCATCAAGTACATAAAGTATGCTGGAGCGTTGGTCAATCCAAATGACATAACCAAATATCCATAAAGTCCGTATCTCGTAGAGAATGCGGTCTTAGGAATATCCTCTTCTCTGATTTTTATTTGATGGTAGCCTAATCGAAGATCAATCTTTGAAAAGACTTTGGCACCAATCAATTGATTGAATAAAATATCAATCCTGGGTAAAGGATATTTATTTTTGATGGTGACTTCATTTAACGGTCGATAATCAACCACCAAGTGCAGGCTGTTATCTTTCTTCTTTACAAACATTGCCGGACAGCCCCAAGGTGATGAACTTGGGCGTATATAGCCTATGTCTAGCAACTCTTTAATTTGTTTCTTGAGTTCTCCCAATTCATTATTTGCCATTTTATATGGTTGTCTAGAAATTGGAGAAGTCCCAATTCTGAATTCAACCTCACGGTCAGGTGGTAGACCAGGAAGATCATCCGGAAAAACATCTGGGAAGTCACAAACAATTGGAATCTTCTTCACAGAATTTTCCTCAAGATGATGGACAGTAATGGCAGTGACCGGAGATAGATGCAAAGGAATCGAGTCAATGCCATGAACTGGAGAATCTATGTGGATAATACGAGGTGCAATATCTAACATGGCCTTATGAAATGTCATCCATTGCATACCCATAATTAAATCTATGCCTTGCTGTTCCAACATTATAAAATTTGCAAAATAGATCTTGTGATTCAACCTAATTGATGCTTTGGGCAGAAATTGACTGGCACAAATTTGTCCACCCGGAGATTTAATATTACAAGGTGTAGTGGTAGTATAGGTTGATAATCCAAGCCTTTGTACACAGGCTTTACTAACAAAGTTATGCGATGCACCGGAATCAAATAATATGATGACAGGTGAATCATTAAGCGAGAACATACCCGCAAGTACTAGCTCGCCTTGAGGAATGTCATCAAGATTAGTGTAGTTGACATGTCCAGATTTATTTCCTTGTCCTCGCTGCTGATTTGCAACACGGTCACGAGCTTGCTTTCTAGCTTCACTGCGGGGATACGTGCATTCCTTAGAAAAATGACCGACACGGCCACAATTATAGCACGGATACGGGTTGTACTGTCCAGCTGAGGGTGCATTGCGTGCATTCTGATTTTGTTGTTGTGATGATGCATGCGACACTTGGGGCTGCTGTGCTGGTGCTGGAATACGAGACTGTTGTGGCGGACGATTAAAATTCTGAGGTCCCCGACGATAAAGTTGCTGTTGTGGTGCTGCCCGATATCGTTGTCCGGTTGGAGGAGTATACACCAAACGATGTTTGGGCGGTGGTGCAGCAGTATTTCCAATGGGTGGAGCCTTCCTTTTACGTTCTTCAGTCTGCACTTCATGATATGCATCTTCTTGCATAATGGCAGCATTGACTAGATCATTAAAAGTTCCAGTGTTCTACCAAGTTAACTTTTCTTTGAGTGCAGGATTCATGCCACGATGAAACTCAGCACGCTTTTTAACTTCGGTGTCCACATACATAGGAGCATACTGTGCCAGATGATTAAATTTCTGAGAATATTCTAGCATAGTCCTCCCTCCTTGTATTAAGTATAGGAACTCCAGGAGTTTTATCTCCATAATTCTAGCAGGAATAAAGTGAGAACCGAATGCATCTTTGAACTCATCCCATAGCACAATATGAGCTTCTGGAAGCGAGGCCATATAATTTGCCCACCAAATATTAGCTGAGCCTTGAAGTTGTTGTGCAACAAATAGTGGCTTCTATGCATTGGTGCACTGCAGCAACCCAAACTTGGATTCAGTGATGTGAATAAAATTGTCTGCATCTAACGGCTCTCTAGCATGCTCAAATGTTGGTGGATGAGTGGACAAGAAATCTTGATAAGTACTCTGTCGTGGCTGATCATCACGACATCCACCATTACGGTTCAGATTCTGAGCTATTTGCCTGAGCAGCTCAGTATCTTCTTGTCTTGATTCAAATAACATCGATATGACTTCAGCCCATGGATTTGGTGGTGGAGGTGGACGATCATTATTTCGAGCTCCTTGTTGTGAGCTCTCTGGCTCACCATGGCGGGTGGTAACCATTCTGAAATTTCAGATCATACATTAATTCATCTTGAATACATGAATGAATTAAGCAAAATATAAATTTGACATGAGCAAAAATAAAATTTCAGAACTGATCCAAGAGTTAAAACAACGACAACCATTTTTCATTCAGCTCTCAAAAAGAATATACATGGTTGTAGTATTACAAAGTTAGACTAGATATCATACATTTACCACACTTCATGATATGATACAAGGATGATTACAAACATCACTACATGGTTACTACAAGATATATACATTTTTACATCGATACTAGTACAGCTCATAAAACCGTCTCGTTCCTCATCTAAAGAGTGGAGGCGCTGCTAACAACATCAATGGCATCATCCTCATCCATAGCAGGAGGAAGAGTAGTAGAGTCTGCAGCAAGGTTACCCAAAATCAGCTCATCTGGAGGGATAACCTGAGGGTGATGTTGTAGCTGATGCTCTACACCTAGCTGGTGTAACTCCTCAAAATCATGCTGAGCATCCTCCAAGTCTATTTGCAAGTCATGATTAACCTCTTGGGCAAGTCCTAGTTGTTCCTGAACCTCAACCAGCTGCTCCTCTCTAGCAACTAACTGCTGCTCAAGCTCAGTGATACGTGCAGCCTGAGTAGCACTAAGCTGGAGCTGTTCCTCAATATGCTCCCTCTCATGCTCAATAGTAAACTGAAGTCCCTCTACTTGTAGCTGTACCTCTGTTTCACGACGCTGCCAGCCAGTGTAAAGTTCTGTAGCATAGTAACAAGGCACAACCACAAAAGGATTATAAGTGGGGGCTGACAAGTCCTGAACAAGAGACATACGGAGGCATCATAAATGATTATTGGCCAGATACATCACAGGTAGAAGAGAATACACCGTCCCAGCAACTCTAGGGTGGTTCTCACAGAAAGTGGTGATAGCTTTAAGAGCAGCCATCTCCCAAGTCCCAAATAAATGGGATCCCTCTACGGTCACACACCAACCATCAATGTAGGGATCAGTGAGCTTAGGAGGAATGCACAAGTGCACAGTGCAAGTACCCCTAGGCAAGTCAGTGTACTCCATACCCACATATACCGGTGGCTCGGTGTACCCAAAAGTTTGCAACATTCTCCACAAGAATGCCGGTAAACCAGGACAGTGGAGAGCCTCAGTGTAAGTCCAACCATCATGTAAAATGTGTACCTAAGGATCCATCTACACAAGATAATGGTTCAGAAATAGTATTAGAATGACAGACATCCTAAATATTTTGGGGCAAAATTTTATCTTGAGTACTAATTAACAAGTTGTTACTATCACATGAACAAAAATTTTACTTTCTATTGAACAAGGTGTTAAAGTTTCACAATTCTGAAAATTTTAGAGTCAACTCAAAAATTATGCATATTATCATATTATAGAGGACTTCATAAGATTTTCAGAATGTACTCATACATGTTCACCACATTAATGAAAATAAAGATGTGAAATTCTTAAGTTGATGCTAGAACATAAAAATCTGGACTGAGTAGGATGCAAATTTTGACATTCTGGAGCTGTGTTGAAAAGATTTAAATTTACAATTGAGTTGTAAATCAAAGATAACTTCAATATATTTCCAACCCATATTTGCTCAACAATTTAGCCAAAGTAACACTAGAGTTATGAATTTTGCAATCAGCCCATTATTCTGTCAGCTTGAGCACAGAACAGAATATCAGACTGAAATTCTTCAACTGTTCTGACCAAATTGCGTCCAGAATCAGGAAAAAACTGATAACTACAAAGTTGTAGCTCGCCAAATGATCTTTCCAACGGCAACTCATAGAGAATTTTAGGATAAATATGTTGGGAGATATGATATTTTTCCTCTGATCTGTAAGGGTTAGATCAACAGAAAACAGATTTACATGTTATTCAATTCTGGAGCATTTATTAACATAATTTAGTTTCGACAAGAGTTGGAAAATCAAGAGGACTCCCAGCTCTCTCCAGAAAGTATTTGTATGCTCCAAAATTCCAAAGGAGTAATAAACTATGAATTTTTGAAAATCAGGATAGATTGGTTTGAAGTGAACAAATTAGTTTTCGTTTGGATAGATTAGTTTCAAGCTTTACAAGTTACTTTGCTCAGATTTTAAACACACAATTGAGAAGGTGAATCAGAGGTAAGATCAAATTTTAGTTCACCTGATTAAATGCCAATGCCATGAATGCAAGTACAATTTTTATCCTAACCGTTCCTCACTCAAAGGAAAATATATAGACATATATACCGACACATTGTGGTATTCGTAATTTTTTGTGACGACCCGTACTCACGAGCAAACATTCTAAGTTTTTGACACACACACGCACTCTAATGTGGTTAGTGTACCTGCAAGGGATCATTTCAGAAACATTACATCAAATTCAAAAGAAACTACAAAAATAAGCAGTTTATATACTACTTGGCAACTGTTCATGAAACGAACCGCCTTGCGAAGCCACGATGCTCGCAAGCGGACCCATGCTCATAAACCTACCATGATGAGCATCCTCTACAAGAAAAAGTTGGCACGGTTTATGAAAGAAACCATCTCACGAAACCACAGCCCTCGTGAACGAACTCTACACTCCAACACTTGTTCAAGGAACCAAAAAGAAAATATGTTGGCAACGATTCATGGAAAGAATCGTCTCGCAAAGCCACAGCCCTTGCGAGCAGACTATAAATATCAAATGGAAATCCAATTAGCAAACCAACTCAAATATAACCCATTAGCTTATCACCATTCTAACCTTTACTATATAGTTGGGCATATACTAACATATCCTCACCATATACGCTATATTTTCAAAATATGTCTAAATTGTTGTATTATCCCTGATCATAGCTCTGGTACCAGCTATCACAACCCCCTTGGACTAAAGTTCCCTAGGTGCTGATTAAGCAGACACAAGATAATACAACAACCGACCAAGTTTAAAATACGTGGAATGAGTGTTATTTATTATACATCAGAGTTTAGTACTTAAGTGTAGCAGAAAATATTACAAGATCAGTTTTGAAAACAGCAGAAGATAGCGTGATTAAATGTCTACAATTCACAACTCGACGATAATAGCAACTGTGACAAATCCGAGCCCATACGGATTATCACATAGCATCACACAACAGCAGCGGCTACTCAATCTCCCAATAGGCAGACCATCCCTCTGGGATAGAAATATCCCAAGGAAGAACACCCAAAGGTAACTCATGAGCATCAACATTATTACCTGAAAGAAAATAAAACAACAACATGGCAAAGCCTAAGCTACTAAGCTCAACAAGTCTTACCCGATAAGTATTAAATCTAGACATGGATAGGCTCAGAGATGAATAAAAGTAAATTTAGTGAACATTCTAATAACTATAATAGTGTAAGATAACTTGCATATGAAAATAATAAGTACAACAAGCAATCTGAAATTTCAATTAAGTACAAAAGAACTTCAGTTTAGATTCACTAAAACACAATATTCTACATTCAAACATTCCATTAATTATTATTAGTGAGCTTCTTAAGCTATGATGTGACTCAGTGAACAAGCGGTACTTATTACTGCGAGGGACAACGATTGCAATCGTTTTACACCAGCTAGGAAAACCTGAAGTATACGGCATACGCATCATTTAAGAACACATATGACAACTTTTCGTGAAGTCATGATACATGTTGATCCGAATCTAAAAGTCCCGAGTGGGCAGCCATTCCACAGTAACGTCGGGAATCTGTCCACTCCTACTGGATCACATGACCAAGAGTTTTAAGTTATCGTCCAAGCATGTATATGACAATGCTACATCAGTTTACTAGTTCCCATATACTAGCATGCATTCGGTACAATTCAAGACTTGCTCAACATGGCCGACAATGGACGGGTCCTAGGTCTACACAGACAGGGCTACAGCCTTGCAAGCCATGTCCTTTGAAGGCACATGATCTTTGCCCTTTCACCTATGGGGCATGTCCACGTCTCAAATTTTAGTTGTTGACATAAACGGACTGCCACCTTGCAAGACAAAAACTATCACAGGTCCTTTGCCTTCGCCCTTTTCAATACATACCCGTTTAGTCCAAATTTTTACATTCTTACTTCACCATGTGACTATTATCATGTTACTAATATTTCAAGTACCATAACGGTGTACATCCTACAACTAAGCACAATCATTTCTCTTTTACTTACCTGTACCTGTATACCATGTCTAAAATAATATAGGATATTTCCAGGAAATGCAGGTGGGTTTTCATCCAACTCCTTATTTAATGCACAAACAACCTATACACATCTAGTAATTTAATTACTAGAAATTAATCACATTAATACACGGGAATGTTCTGAGGCTTGCCTTGAGTTTCAACTATGGGGTTAGTGCCGATGTTAGAGTTTTCTTGAATCCTTCTGGAAATCCTCCTCAGAAGAATTAACGTTCCCTATGATAATATCGACATGTCAATATAGAGAATGCATAGAACATGCAACAAAATGTGATGCACATGTCAATGAAATAGAACAATTCAAATTCTTTCCTTAGCATGGTTCTGGTGGACATATGTTTCAGCTAGCAATCTTTATAAAAGGAGTTTTCAAATAAAGTGTCCTAAAGCATTTAACTATAGTTTTCGAGACATGGAATGCAATTGAACCACTTAGAAAAATATTACTATGAAACAGCACATGAGTGATCTTCAGATGATAGATATATCCATGATTAGCAGGTTTATCAAGTTTTACTACTATATTATGAGCAATTAATTAATAATGCATTTAACAAGATTTAAGATTAAATAAATTCTAGTGAAATATGAACAGCAGATAAATTCCTACATAAATTCTAGTGATGCAATATGACAAGCATAATTTTTGTGCAAAAGTATAAATTCTAAATGTTTATAGAAATTTCTTTAATACATTTCTAAGTATTTCAAAGATAAAATCATATATAATTTTATGTCCAGAAACTAGGGTCATCAATTAACAACATAAACTAGGCATGGCAAGAGAAGGCCAAAACAATTTAATTTACTATTTTATCAAGTCCACAACTAAAGATATGAATTTATTAAGCTTTACCCTAATTAATTAATACATCAAATATAAGACATGCAAACTAATATGTTCACTGCATAGATCTCTTCACAGGGACGCTAACAAAATTTACTTTGCATTTTTTGAAGCTCTAGAACTTCAGATATGGATTTTACAAGATTAAACATTTTTCTGGAATTTTATTCGAACTTTGCAGTATTTACAAAAATGCCATTGCTTCATTTAAATCTCGCGCGCGAGCGCGCGCTCGGCGGCGCGGCTGCCGGAGTGGATTTCGAGCTCGCCGGTGGGCGATGTGCTCACCGAAGCTGGGCTTCGTGCTCACCCGAGCGTAGAGCATAACACGACGAACACGTCGACGGGGTTCGCGAGGAGAGGTGCTCACCGGAGGTACGTCGACGTCGAGCGGCGGTAGAACAGAGAGGTTCGATGATAGCGGGAGATCGACTTGGATACCGAGGAGAAGAGCGGAGTGGTCGGAGAGCACCAGTGGTTCACGGCGGAGCTTGGCGTGATCACTGAGGAGACGGAGGAGGTCCGATTCCGGCTGTCACCGTGCACCTCCCATGGCGGCCGATGGCAGCTGAAGGGGAAAAGTTTGAATGGTGACGAGTTCTAGTCTAAAGACTTCACCTTAACCTGTCCAGGAAGTGCGTTAGGGAGGCACGCATCCATGAGAAAAGGATGGAGACCTTGAAGCTCACCAGAGGATGTGAATTTCAAGAAGTCATGATTTGGCAACCAAAAACAGGGAGATCGATCCTTGCTTCAAATCCTCACTGTGTGGTTGATGTGTGGGACACACTCATTCTGTTCTTTGGTTCAAATGCGAAGCAATGGAGAGGACGGATTAAACGAGGTGCGGAGGTGCGGCAATGGCGATGAGCCAGAGGAAAGAACGAGGCCAGGGAGAGTTGTTTGCACGGAGACGCCGAGGGATGTGAACGGGGAGGCCGAGGAGTCGTCGGGGAGGAGAATCGACGCAGAGTTTTGTGTGCTGGAGCCATCAACTGAGCGATGACACGAGGGCGGGTGCATGTCGGCACGCATCGCCATCGTAGCGGGAGAGAGAAGGGAAGAGAAGAGAGAGACTGACCCGGTGGGTCCCACGGTCAGGGTTTTATTCATTTTTCTAGAATTATTTCGACCACTACTTCAACAATTGATTTAAAATAGTTCCAAACCCCAAATTGACTTGGGAAAATTTGTACAGAAACCTTGAGTTATGAAGATTGCAACGTGATAGGTAACAAAGTTAAATTTCAAATAGTTTAAGTTTTCCATTTATTTGAAGATGAATAACATTCAAATTTCTAGGAATTAATGGGGACACCTTCTCTTAGAATACAATTCTGAGAAAATTCCTAAAATTCTTTTATGGCCAATCCTGTCACCTAAATTTTTGGCAACACCAAGTTGTATGAAAAAATTTGAAATTGTTTTACAACCTAACCATACTTTGATTTGAATTCAAATTTAAATAAATTTGAATTGCAACCCAAATTGAATTATGACTTGATGAACCAGAACTAGGTGCAATTATGTGATCAAAAGTGTAGTGAAACTGTGGTGTCACACCTTCTTGAGAGACCACACGGCATTGCGCAGATCCACGAGCAGTGTCTGCAAGAATGCATCGTGTCGGCACTCATACCTACATATGAAAGCACAACCGCCAACCTGATGAAGAAATAGGGAGGCCAAATAAACCAACCGTGAATTCAAAATCAATCGAATTGGAACAAAACTATACTCACCCAAGCTCTGTAGCACTTGAGGTAGCACCGTCCGGGTTTGTCGTCGCTCCACGAGATCCACAGCGCCGCCTTCTGCTGGTAGTCGCAGTACACCGGGGGGTGGTAGTCCAACGGCCCGACATGGTAAGGGATGGGGGAATGGCGGTTCTCCTCAGACTCGCCCAAGGATTGGGTCTTGGCGGTGGTCCGTGACGAGCTCGAACTGCCGACCATGGCGCACGCTCAAGCTAGGGTGACACCTCTGCAAGCTCCTCTCTGTTTATCCGACCCTACTCATATTTCGAGTAGCCACCTCTGCAATGCAAGCTCCTCTATTTTTGTTGGACACTGGAACAGTTGTAATATGATGTATATGCACTCAGATTCTACTTTAACTGGTTTTAATGATGTTCTCAAATATTTTTGCAATAGTTTTTTCCACGTGCACACATCATATTATACTCATCACATAAATACAAATTTAATTTACACACATTATTTTGTAAGATAAAAAAAGAATTAATAATAATTATGAAATATGTAAACGGTATTGCAATAATGCAAACTGAACTAAACATATATTTAGTGATATTGATATTAATTACTTTATGTACACGTGCACGAAGGTGCTACACACATAGCACACACCATACTTCTTCTATGGCTTGATGTTTAATCTCTGACCAAGCATGTACCAGACGCAAGCGTCTATAGCTACGTAATTGATGTGCAGGCTACTCAGGTCCTTATCCCCCCAGTTTTGGTGAAACTTACCACCATCAAAATGCTTGGCCATTGTTAGACCAAGCACTCTCTGACACACGTTCTTGAGTCCAAGTCCGAATGTTGAATTTAGCTTCAAGTGGTCCGGCGCGGCATCTTGCAGCTCCGATGTCCTGGCTACACTGATGTTGTGATCAGTGGACAACCAATGGACGTCGCCTCCGATCTTGGATCCGACGAACATGCACCAAGGGCTCTCCAGGAAATGCTTTAGTTTTTTTGGAACCATGTCGGCGTGACACACCTGGAAGAGCTTTAGTTTTTCTGGAACCATGTCGGCATGACACACCTGGAAGAGGAGACACCAATATTGATGTTGGTTCCCGTTTGGCATGCCCACACAGACCTGAATGATGGCTGTCTTGTTTGGTTCATCATTCACGTGATCGGCTTTTGGAATGATTAGCCACTCTGTATCCAAACCGACGAGGAGCGGTTTTTCATTCGGCCATATCTCATCAAGGAACTGGACGACGATGCTGCTATCGGAGGTGACCGTTGCGTTGATGTTGTGGTGGAACTTGACGTCGATGATGCGCGTCTACATTGATGGCTGGCGGCGGCTTGACAGGGCTTGGTATCGCGAGGCGGCGGCGCTCTCAAGGTGCAGTGGAGCAGGCCACACCGCCCAACCTACCGGATCGATAGGCGGCGCTATCACGGTGCATCGGAGCGCGAGGCACCGAGCGGGAGCGCGAGACTGCGCTGCCGCTGGTCGTCGTGATGGAGTAGCGTTTCAAGCGCAAGGCGGCGCCACCGCTTGTCATCATGCGTGAGGAGTGTTTGAAGCGCGAGGCGGCGTTGCTGCTGGACGGGCTGGTGGGCACCATGAGCGGGGTGAGGAGCACGACAGTTTCAGGAACTGAACGGGGGAGGGTCGGGTGGGCGTCTGCAGTTGCACTGGGCGGGTGGGCCTCGTGAATGTGGTGCGGGAGTTGTGTTATGAGCTCTGAACAGGGTGAGAATCGCGGCAGTTCGTTCCCAGAAGCCAAAGAGCCCCCATAGCCGTAGGCCCGGTTACACCAAAAGCCCCCGTCTGGGAAGTTGAACATGTGAAGACAATCAAGTGGTGACAATCTCTCTCCTCCTTGTTTCCTGTGCACCCCCCAATGCCAATCTCAGTGCACTCTTTCATTTCACGGTTTCCAAGAGTGACACATCATTTTTGAAGTTTTATTTTATAAAATGAAAGTACATCTCTCAGTGTTCACTTTCATAGCACAATTTCATAGAACACTAAGTTATTGCTAGTTGGTGTTTTGTTATTGGTTGAGAGTGTTGGGGATGAAAGGAAAGACCCTCAATCCAATTTCATTTGGCTTTCATGGTATTGGAAATAGCGTCAACATGCTTTCATGGGGATGAAAGGCATCTCCTCTCCTTCATAATAAATACCATGCCATGTCATCATATTTGCTGATGTGACATGTAATTAATTGCAAATGAAAGACCCATTGAGAATAGGCACAATTTTCTCTAGGACATCCTTCAATGTTGACATTTGCTCTAGAACACTACAAAATCTTATATTTGCTAGAAAACACTATATAATTATGGTAATTGGCTAGTAGAAACCTCAATCATTAGAACAGTGATTATTTGTATGAGGGAGAGAGAAAACTTCGAAAATAATCATTTTATCCTTTAAATCAATTTAACAATGTAAATATATTTTTTGACATATCATTATTCATAATGATATAATAAATTATATTTATATTTTATTACAAAAAAAATATTTTTCATAGAAAATATTAACAGTAATAATTTATTTCATAATGTATATTAACTACAATAATTCTTAGAAATATGATTATGTTAGAAAATATTTAAATTGGTTGTAAAACAAAAAGGTCATTCAAAATATGATTATGTTAAGAAAGATACATTATTTTTTATAATTTAATTATATATGTTAAAAATTATGATTATGTTGTAACAAATGTTAAATTAGTTACAAGAGCAACAAAGTCATTTAAAATGTTCTCTCTCTTGTCTATATATAATAATCAATATTTTAATTACTTAAGTATCTACTAGCCAATTACCACAATTGCATAGTGTCTTCTAGCAAATACAACATTGAGTAGTGTCTTAGAGCAAATGCCAACATTTAGTAGTGTCTATGAGCAATTTTTTCCTTGAGAATAAAAAGATGACATGGTACTCTTGGAAACATCAAAATGGAGCAGCCTTAGTTTATTGACACCAAGAAGGACCCACTTGCATTGCCTTCCTTGCAAATAAATGTAAGACTATCCCGTGCACCAACGGGTGTGACAATAAACTACTCCCATCTCGACTTCCTCGCCTCTCTACTACCATCGCCCTTCCTCCCCTACATCGCCGTTGCCTTCCTTGCTATCGCAGTATCCATGGCCTCAGGGGCGAGCCCGGAGTCATCACCGTTGCCTTCCTTGCTGTCGCAGTATCCATGGCCTCAGGGCGATCTCCTCTGGGCTTGACGTCCTCGGTGAGTGTTGACACTTCTTAGCATCGCACCAGAAATATTACTATCCCCGGCAACGGCGCCAAAAATGCTTGTTGGTATTTCATACGATCACAGATAAATCCGCAAGTGCACGGATACCAATGTAGCACTTCACCTAGGAGTATTCCAGGTTATCGAATCACAGGGAATGTGTGTGTACTAATCTCCTATCCTAATCCATCCAAGGACAACAAGAATATGGTAGGCAGAGGGTAGAGAGGATTCCTATGGTAAAAGATCCTAAAATAAGATTGGTTCAGTCTATTAGTGCTTACTTCGGGCACCGGCTTACTCCTGCATCCACAGGCGACTCCGGCCAACAGCTCTCCGATGTACCCGAATGTGGAGGATTACTAAGGCCGGATAGGGCTTTCACCACCGACCGACTACCTCTACAAACCGTGGGGCATGCGGCAAACAAAGGTAACCTCTAGCCTAGATACCACGTCTATGCTATTAATTACTATCAAAGTCTCGATGTCACGCTAATAGAAGACTATGATACTCTAAATAAATAGAGCGATGATCCCGTAAGAAACTAAAGAAAGAACTTACTTAAAAAGGAAACTTGAATACCAAGGGAAGATCATGAATACTTACTAAGAAAAGAAAGCATCTGCCGATGTACAAGCGTGGAGAAGGTGCCGACAAGCCCGGACCTTCTCCTAACTCTCCCTCACTCTCTCCCTATTTTCTAAGCACTTTGGTAGTGCTAAAGCCTTTGAAATGGAGGTCTAAACTCTCTTCTTGTGTTGTATCTTATTTATTCCAAATTCCCCCTCTATTTATAGGTGGCGAAGGCTTGGCGGGTACTTCAAGGTCGACGAGAGTCGGTGGGCAAAAATTCCCCCGCTAGGCAGCGGGCCATGCCAGGCGGCCATGTGTGCCGGGCTGCTGGGTATGCCGGGCGGCATGCACCGGTGGGTGGTAGGGTAGGCCGGGTGGCTGTTAGATATGGTCGGTTCCCGATCGACTCTCTTCCAATGGCTCGGATCTTGTCCCAAAGGCGGTTGTTGGGTTGGTTTCCACCGACTCCTTCATTTTGGGGTCGGTAGGCGTCTTAGGCCTAGTGGGCTGGCAACCCCAGGGTGGCATCCCATGCTGGGTGGCAAGCCAGGCCGGGCGGCGGCCTAGGTCGGGCGGCATGGTCGGACGGGCGGCGGCCTAGGCCGGGCGACGGCCTTGGCCAGGTGCCGACCCCCTCCGGGTCGCCCCTTGACTTCTCCCGGTTAGGCCACTAATTGGTCTACTTTTCTTAGCCATATTTCATCACTTTTGGTCCGGGAGGAGAAAACGGCCTCATGGTGAAGTGTTTTGCAGAAGCGGCCAGGTCGGATGATTAGCATGAAAAATGACTCAATTTAACCAGCCGGGTGCCTGATTTTAGCCGGTTATGACCTTGTTGGCTCATTTCTACCGGAAGGTGACCCTGTTTAACCAGCCGGGTGCCTGATTTTAACCGGTTATGACCTGTCGGCTGGATTCTGCCTGAAAACGACCTTGTCGGCCGGTGAAAACGGCTGTTTCATAGTCGTGATCGGCCGACGGGGTGTTTCTTCATGTTTTTGCATATTTTGGCTCTCTTATGCCTGCAAACACATATTTCACCAAAACTCGTGGAACATGTTAATAATAAACTACTGTCACTATGTTGTTTATTCTTTTTATGTTATTCATGCAAGGATTTGATGGTCAGAATTAGCATTGAAGTACCGCCAACAAAATCCCCCACACTTAGCCTTTTCTCGTCCTCGAGTAAAAGTTAAAGAGTAAGGTGGATCATAACTTCAATTGGTATGATGCTAGCATGCAAATTATCCCATGTCATACCAGTACCTAATGAACTTTTGAAGTATTGACTCCAATCATCTTCACTCATTCTGCTATGTAGCTTGGGTTTTTAAAAAGATTTTCAAAACAAATTGTAGCTGTACTCCTCAAATGATTCTCTCAAATCGCTCAATGTGTATGGTTCCTTACCACTGCATTGCCTCTTTTCATCCTACTTCTAAATATGGCTTTATGTGGAGCTCAAGGTAGGGGTAAAAGAGTGGCATACTTGTGTCTCATATATCACTAAGTCAAAAACCGGATCCATGGAGAACAATTCATGAACTTTTGATCAAGCATGTGCATATGTGGATATGTGGATGGAAAATGTCTGAACGTGAATACTCCCCGTTTTTAAGATGCTCCCTCCCTTCTATTGGATATGCATTTGAGAACATGGGCTAATTCTTTCTCTCTGTCACTTTTCTTCTTTTTCACTCTTTTTTTTAATCACGAATAGCCCATGTCTCTTTTACAAGGATATTTGGAGAGGGAGTTCATCAGAATATGATGGAGTACTTTATTTAATGGATGGATGATGACACGGAAGTGCTATCTTCCAGTGTAGAAGATTTAGCACATGGATGATGGATATGGTGGTCCTGACTTCCAGTGAAGAAGTATTAGCGAAGTGGTGTGCACATAATCTTGGTAAAAAATTCATTAAAACTAAGTCACCAGGGTCACAACAATTTGACAAAGTTCAACAAAACAACAAGTAGCATATGCATAAGGTTTTCAATGAGTTCATCATATGGCTTTGGTAGGATGATATAATCATTGAGGAGTCAAGCTATTTGTTTTAATTTTTGTAAGAAAAATTCCCAAGCACATTAAGCATAAGAGAAAGATTCATTTCATCAAACCATATCTCATGCATCAACTTCCTAGGTGACATGATTTCCTAAAGATGTAGTTCACAAGCAACAAGTCTATGAACTAGGAGTAAGGAGCATGCAAGCCAACCAAATAGAAGCATGAAACAAAATGGGGCTTCCACAAGGTTCATTTTAGTTTTTGAGTTAAATTTTTATGATTGATCAAAGAGAATAATAATATTAACTCACGAAACAAGGAGGTGAAGGGATTGAGTGCGCAAATCATCGTAGTGAAGAGGGTGGAAGCTGGGATGTGCCTGGCTGTCATGCTCTTTCTCATGATGTTGACCTCTTGCACATCAAAAATCCTGAGAAGCCTCCCCCACACTTGTTGTTGTGCCTGGGAGCTTTTTATTCAAAACAAACAGAAGATTGTGCAAACAAAAAGGACTTTACTAGGTCTAGGACCGGAGAGTCTAAATTTATTCAAATGAAAAAGAAGTGCGGAGAGGAATGCTAGGGTAGAGCATTGAAATCAATTAAATTGATTTCATCTACCTCCTTACCTTGGTTGTCATCTGGCTCTAGGAAGACTTTTAAACGATGACCATTTACCTTAAACTGGTTCCCTCCATCATCTTGGAGTGTGATTGCTCCATGTGATGTAGCATTAATGATGGTGAATGGTCCTTCCCATTTACTCCGAAGCTTCCCATGGCCAAACAACTTGACTCTAGAGTTGTTGAGCAACACCTTGTGTCCTGCCTTGAACTCCTTAGGCTTAATCCTTCGGTCGTGCCATCTTTTGGTTCTATCCTTATAGATCTTGGCACTATGGTAAGCCTTCTCTCTCCATTCCTCTAACTCGGACAGCTGTATTTTTCTACATCTCCCGGCCTCCCTAAGATCCATGTTCCATTTCTGGATGGCCCAGTGTGCTCTATGTTCCATCTCGACTGGTAGATGACATGTTTTTCCATATATGAGCTGGAAGGGAGACATACCAATCGGTGTTTTGTATGCTGTCCTATATGCCCAAAGTACATCTAGTATCTTCATTTTCCATCCACTCCCCATATGATTCACGGTCTTCTGCAGGATGTTCTTAATCTGTTTATTTGAAGTTTCTACTTGCCCGCTTGTCTGAGGGTGGTATGGGGTTGCAATGTTGTGTTTTATTCCAAGCTCTCTTAAGAAGTTTCAGAAGATCTTATCAATGAAATGAGACCCTCCGTCACTTATCACCATCCGCGGTGTTTCAAAATGAGGAAAGATGACCTCGTGGAACATTCTTCGGGTATGCTTGGAGTCGACAGCTCTGCATGGTATTGCTTCTATCCATTTGGATACATACTCAACAGCCACCAAGATGTACTCGCAATCATAGGACTTTGAAAATGGTCCCATGAAGTCAATGCCCCATACATCGAATAATTCCACTTGAAGGTTGTATGTTAGGGGCATTGCATTGCGAGCAGTAATCCCTCCATGCTTCAGGCAATTTTGACATCTTCTGATGAATTCTTTTGTGTCTTCATGCATCGTTGGCCAGAAGAATCCACTCTGCCAGATTTTTGCTAGGGTACAGAATGCACCAAAGTGGCCTCCATATGGAGATGCATGGCATTTCTCGATTATCTTGGTGCCTTCAATTCTTGGGACACATCTCAGCAACCCGTCAGAACATACTCTATAGAGGTACGGGGCGTCCCATAGGTGACATCGACTCTCATAGATGAGCTTCTCCTTGTTCTCCCTTGGTGGAACATACCCTGTAACTATGATATTCACAATGTCTGCATACCAGGGGTTGGAGTCCCTCACTTTCAGTAGCATGTCGTCATGGAGTAAGTCATTTATCAGAATTTCCTGCATGTTAGTCACTTGCATACGCGACAAATGATCCGCAATAGAATTTTCTACTCCTTTCTTATCTCTAATTTCAATGTCAAATTCTTGGAGTAGAAGAATCCATCTAATTAGCCTTGGTTTAGCATCTTTCTTAGTGAGCCGGTATTTTAAAGTAGCATGATCAGTGTGAATGATAACCTTTGCTCCTACTAAGTATGACCTAAACTTATCGATAGCAAAAACAACGTCAAGGAGCTCTTTTTCTACAGTGGCATAATTAAGTTGTGCTCCTGTCATGGTCTTGCTAGCATAGGCTATGAGTGATGCTTCTTATCTTTGGTTTGGCCAAGAACAGCCCCAACAACATAGTCACTAGCATCACACATGATTTCGAAAGGCAACATCCAATCGGGGGGTTGAATGATTGGAGCTGAGATGAGTTCCTTTTTAAGGATATTAAAGGAATGTAGGCACTCATCATCGAAATCAAAGGGAGCATCCTTAGCCAAAAGACTAGTGAGGGGTCTAGCGATCTGGGAAAAGTCCTTGATGAAACGCCAGTAAAACCCCGCATGACCTAAGAAACTCCGGATCCCCTTAACCTTAATTAGAGGTGGAAGCCTTTCTATGACCTCAATCTTAGCTCTATCCACCTCAATACCCCTCTCGGACATAAGGTGTCCTAAAATGATGCCCTCTCAGACCATAAAGTGGCACTTTTCCCAATTAAGTATCAAGTCCTTTTCCTGGCATATTTGTCAGACCCTATCTAGGTTCTCAAGACAATGCTCAAATGTTTTCCCATAAACAGAGAAATCATCCATGAAGACTTCCATGATTTCTTCGATCATGTCAGAGAATATAGCCATCATGCACCTTTGGAATGAAGCGGGTGCATTACACAACCTGAATGACATTCTCCGATAGGCATAGGTTCCGTAAGGGCTTGTGAAGGTAGTCTTACTTTGATCATCGGGATGGATGGGAATTTGATGGTAACCAGAGTACCCATCAAGGAAACAAAAGAAGGAATTTTTGGCAAGACGCTCTAACATTTCATCAATGAAGGGCAGCGGGAAATGATCCTTTTTTGTTGCCTTATTGAGCCTCCGATAGTCGATGCACATCCTCCATCCCGTGACCGTGCATTAAGGGATCAACTCATTTCTATCGTTTCTAATGACCGTCATGCCTCCCTTCTTAGGCACTACTTGTGCAGGGCTAATCCATTCACTATGAGGAACAGGAAAAATTATCCCGACGTGCAAAAGTTTCAAAACCTCCTTCTTAACAACCTCTCTCATTGCATTATTTAGCCTCCTCTGAGGCTCCCTAGAAGGTGTGCTATCAGGATCAATGGGAATGTGATGGGTGCAAAGAGCGGGACTAATTCCCTTAAGGTCTTGGATTGAGTAGCCTAGGATAGATCAATGCTTTTCCAGGATGGATAAAAGTTTAGTAGTTTCATTCTAGGATAGTCTATCACTTATGATAACAAGGGCTTCGAGGTCACCATTTAGGAAAGCATAGCGTAGGCCAGAAGGTAAGGGCTTAAGCTCAATCGGAGGTCATGATGGTGGTTCTTCAATGGGTAGCTCAATTGTCTCTTGAAACTCATCCTCCTCTTGGATAAACTCTTTAGCATCTCTTTCTAGAAGAGGTTCAGGAGAATCAAATTGAAGAATAACCATTACTTCCTCGATTGGCTCTTCCTCGGGGGAAGGATCTGGTAGGGAGTTCTTTGATCGGGAGATCAAGACAGAAAACTCCCACCCCCCTAGTTTTACGTCGAGACTTCCAAGTATCGGTACATCCATGAGTAATTTCTCAATGGGATATCCGATTAAGACATCAAAATCCTGAATGTCAAAGACATGGAAGTCTAGGGCAGCCTTGATGTTTACGTGCCTTATGATCACATCTTTCAAAATCATGTATCCTTCTAAAATAGGGCCAAAGGGGCTCTTGAAGGATTTACTAGTCGCTGCCAATGGCGTATCGCCCAGAATGTCAAATGCAAAGGCACTAGAAACTATGTTGGCACCAATAGTGGGATTATAAAGAACTTCCACCGTGACTCCTCTAATGTCACATTGAATAGTTGAAGAGGGAGAGCAGATTTGAATTACTTCAGAGGATAGCTCAACCTCTTGCAACCAATCGTCGCTCATAATTGAAGTTAACTCCTTTAACATCTCTTGGAGGAATGCCTCTTCAAGTGGCTCAGGAGGAAAGACGGGAGTCGGGGGTTTCTTTTGGCAACAATACTTTGAGGTGTTTCCATAATCTTCAAAAATCTCTTCCTCAAAGTCAAATGGGCATTCTGAGGGTTGAATTTCTTTTTCCCTAGGTGTTCCCGGTTCGGGTGAGGGCTCAATGGTTGAATCTTGGGGTATGCAAAGAATGGGGTTGGATTTGGCTATTAAGGGTTCCTCACGGCTCGACTTGGCTTCCTCCTGGAGGGGTTGGGCATGATTAGAAAGGAAATAAGTGTTTGCTAGAATACGGTCTAGGATTTCTCTTCCTTCCGTCACGGTCTTGTGGATGAACGATCCTCTAGCAGCAATATCTAGGTATAGGGCAGCTTCCTTGTTCAAACCATCACGAAAATGTGGTAGCAACATCGGGTCGGGAATGGCAAGGTTGGGTCCGGATTTGGATAGCAAATTAACCCTAGCCCAGGCTGCAGCTAAAGATTCCTTCTCATTCTGGCGAAAACCAAGAATTTCCATATGAAGGGAGACAATACGAGACGTAGGCAAGAAAGCGAGACAAAATTTATCTCGAAGTTCTTCCCAGTCACCATTGACACTCCCGACAGTACGAGTGTACCATTGTTCTGCCCTCTCCATGAGGGAGAAGGGAAACAATTTCTACTTTAGAATTTCCTATGTCATGCCCTTTATAGAAAGGCACGAACACAGTTGCTCGAATTCTCGTAGGTGATGGTATGGGTTTTCACTTTCTAAGCCAGAAAAGTATTGTTCCCAAACCATGGCTATAAAGCCAAGGCGAAGTTCTTAGCTAGAAGTACGAATTGGGTCCACGGACGACGGTAGCTCAAAGAACTTGCTCTTCGGAGAAGAAAAGGATTGGATAGAAGGTTGCTCCATTGTAGAAATGGGGAAAGAAATAAAGAAAGAAAAAAGATACAAGGACAAAAAAGGTTCAAAGATAGAACAACAACCGTTCCCCGGCAACGACGCCATAAATGCTTGTTGACACTTCTTAGCGTTGCACCAGAAATATTACTATCCCCGGCAACGGCGCCAGAAATGCTTGTTGGTATTTCTTATGATCACAGATAAATCCGCAAGTGCACGGATACCGATGTAGCACTTCACCAAGGAGTATTCTCGGTTATCGAATCACAGGGAATGTGTGTGTACTAATCTCCTACCCTAATCCGTCCAAGGACAACAAGAATATGGTAGGCAGAGGTTAGAGAGGATTCCTATGATAAAAGATCCTAAAATAAGATAGGTTCAGTCTATTAGTGCTTACTTTGGGCACCGACTTACCCCTGCATCCACACGCGACTTCGGCCAACAGCTCTATGACGTACCCGAATGTGGAGGATTACTAAGGCCGGATAGGGCTGTCACCACCTACCGACTACCTCTACAAACCATGGGGCACATGGCAAACAAAGGTAACCTCTAGCCTAGACACCACGTCTATATTATTAATTACTACCAAAGTCTCAACGTCACGCTAATAGAAGACTATGATACTCTAAATAAATAGAGCAATGATCCCGTAAGCAACTAAAAGAAACAACTTACTTAAAAAGGAAACTTGAATACCAAGGGAAGATCACGAATACTTACTAAGAAAAGAAAGCATCCACCAAGGTACAAGCGTGGAGAAGGTGCCGACAAGCCTGGACCTTCTCCTAACTCTCCCTCACTCTCTCCCTATTTTCTAAGAACTTTGGTAGTGCTAAAGCCTTTGAAATGGAGGTCTAAACTCTCTTCTTGTGTTGTGTCTTGTTTATGCCGAATTCCCCGCAATTTATTGGTGGTGAAGGCTTGGCGGGTACTTCAAGGTGGAGGAGAGTCGGTGGGCAAAATCTCCCCCGTCGGGCAACGGGCCATGCCGGGTGGCCATGTGTGCCGGGCGGTCGGGTATGCCGGGCGGCATGCACCGTCGGGCGCCAGGGTAGGCCGGGCGGCTGTTAGATATGGTCGGTTCCCAACCGACTCTCTTCCAATGGCTCGGATCTTGTCCTGAAGGCGGTTGTTGGGTCGGTTTCCATCGACTCCTTCATTTTGGGGCCGGTAGGCGTCTTGGGCCTAGTGGGCTCGCAACCCCTGGGTGGCATCCTAGGCCGGGTAGCAGGCCAGGCCGGGCGGCATGGTCGGTCGGGCAGTGGCCTAGGCCTGGCGGCGTGGTTGGCCGGGTGCCGATCCCCTCCAGGTCGCCCCTTGACTTCTCCCGGTTAGGCCACTTATTGGTCACTTTTGGTCCGGGAGGAGAAAACGGCCTCATGGTGAAGTGTTTTGCAGAATCGGCCGGGTCGGATGATTAGCCTGAAAAACGACTCCATTTAACCAGCCAGTTGCCTGATTTTAGCCAGTTATGACCCTGTCGGCTGATTTTTGATTTCAGCCTGGAAGTGATCCTGTTTAACCAGCCGGGTGCCTGATTTTAATCGATTATGACCTGTCGACTTGTTTCTGCCTGAAAACGACCTTGTCGGCCGGTGAAAACAGTTATTTCATAGTCGTGATCGGCCGATGGGGTGTTTCTTCATGTTTTTGCATATTTTGGCTCTCTTATGTCTAGAAACACATATTTCACCAAAACTTGTGGAACATGTTAATAATAAACTGCCACCACTATGTTGTTTATTCCTTTTATGTTATTTATGCAAGGATTTGATTAAGGACCGTCAACAGTGAGTCATAATCATCGCCTCTTGTAGGATTAGGCAATCTTTGCTTTGTTTTGGGTTAAATGGTATCCGACTACAGTTGATGAGTTTTTTTCCTAATGTTGGATTTGATGTATATGTAGGCTCACAGTGGTCGCCGCTGTTGTCCCGCTCCTCGTCGCCTCCGCCTCCACCGGCGGGCCACCACTAGAGAATGGGAATGGCCCTGATGCTGTTCCCATCGGGCCCCGGGGTGGTGATGCTATCGACTGAGAGGCTGGCTGCGGGCACGTCTCGCTCGTAATCTCCGGCGCCGCCCTCCCGGACAAGTTCACCGTCTCCGGTGGCGTCACTCGTCCGCGCCCGCTCCTCCCCTCCTCTGGCTCTGGCGGCGCCCCTCGTCCGCGCCCATTCCCCTTCTCCGGCTCTAGTGTTCCCTCCTGCCCGCACCCGTTCGCCGCCTCCAGCATCGCCGCGTCCCCGCGTTGGCCGTCCGCCATCTCCGGTCCGCAGTTCCCGCTCTCGCTCCATCTCATCAGAACGGTCTTACGGCTCCATCTCCACCGACTCCGATGACCCCCTCGCCGGCAAGATCCCAAAGGGCGCCAAACTGCGTCTCAAGTTCGTCTACACCGCAGTAGATGGCAGGGACATCTTCTGGTGCCCCTTCTGCATCGACAAGAAGCAGCTAAAGACGGACTATGCTGGCATGCAGTCTCACGTTCTTGGCATCGTGAGTTCCAATCCACTGAAGCACGATGAGAAGAAGGTCAGCCGCCACTGTCATCTCGCCAAGAATGAAGGCTGGATGTGAAGCGCATGCTCCTGGTGTGTTGTCGCTCGTTCTCTCCATGCATGGCGTGGTGGTGTCAGTTACTAATTATGTTGTTGTTCTTAATTTATGTCCTATATATATGTTTGTGTTGAACTATGTGTGTGTTGAACTATGTGTTAGCCTTTTTATCTTGGTGAACTATGTTTGTGTTGAACTATTCTTGTGTTGAACTATATATATATGGTCATTTAATTATGGTAAACTATATTTATCCTGGTGATTTTTTTGTTAGTCTTTTTGGTGTTTACTTTTAATTTGTTGGATCACTGGAACACTTGTAATGATGTATGCACTCAGATTGTAAAACCGGGAATTTCATTAACTTAGCGATGATATTACAAATTAAGTTTTCAACAAACAAAGTTCAGAAAGAAGGAAACTAAAGAAAACACTACATCACCCAGATCACGCTTATTCTGGCCTAAGAGTACGAGCTCTCTTATGGCCTACGAGGTCTCTTTTACACTGACCCCTCAAGCCGTCGCGATTGTCAAATCCACGAACTTGATTAGCAACCTCCCTGTACAATTGAAGAACTTCCTTACGAAGGAATCTAACAGAGTAGCGATCATCATTGACATGAATCAACTTCTCATATTCCAACCGATCAACGCGCGAGCCCTCCCTGCACCGAATGAAGCACTTGTCATCTCTGCGTCTGTGGCAACCTTGACGTCGTAGTCAGGCCCCAAGAGAGAGTGGCAGACCACAACCACGACTAACCATTTATTGGGTTTGGGCTCCTCCTGGCTGATCACCTTCATCTGCAGAAGTAGAAGCCAGCGAAAAACCCAAGAAATAGGCAGCGCCACTATACATCTTCTCCATGCAAACTAGTATGCTCACCCGTAGTAGACAATCAGAGGCTGCACTAGGGGCGATCCCAAGATAGTCCGCCACCGCTTTGTTGCAAGTGGTCGTCCTCAACGAATAGGGATGCTTACAGCTGCCGCCGGGTTCGCCTCTTGCGCCAATGCCGGCCAGAGAAGAGCGGTGGCTGGATGGAGCGCTAGAGCTAGCCATGATGTGCTTGTACACGTGGTTTGGGGAATCAATACGCGATGAGAGAGCTAAGTGTGTGTGATGAGATGTGGAGCGTTATAGTGGTATTTATGTAGAACCACGTCGTGTGTGGTCGTGGCCTCCTCCACTGCTCTTGGGAAAATGTGCGGGACGTGCAAACTAATAGTAAAACATCTGGAAGTGGTGCGACAACCGTGAATTGACCATTCACCATGGCAGGAAGGTGATGGGACATGCGGGCCCACCACCACGCTGCACCTCTACGTGCACGTCCATCAGACTCCGCACGTCCATCGACAACCCCAAATTGACCGTTCATTTTGTAGTTCACTCTCCCAACTTCTCTCTCCTTTCACCTTCCCCAACTTCTCATCGTCATGGCCGAGCATGGAGATCCTCCTGTGGCAAAATGCTGCAAATTGGCTTCGAGCAGCATCGGTGTAGAGGAGTCTGAAGCGGAAGGATCTGGTCATAACCCCGAGCAATCGTATTACATTTTCCACCCCTTTCTCCGTGCATGCATTCGATCGGTTCTAGCGTGCGCATGCAATCTCGCTCGATTTCTGCCCTCTCAACCAGGGTGGAATTCATGCCAGGGCCCATACCGCAGATTTCAGAGGCCCTGTGTTAAAAGCAAAATTATAGGCCCTCAGTTGTAGTATATTAATATAATTTAAATTATTTTTGTCCTTTTAATTTCGCGTTTCTATCATCCATAGTTTCAGCCTATTCTTGTTATTTGCAAGGAAGACGATCAATAGGGTGGTGCATCATTTTATATTTTTCGTGGGTTGCTTCGTGTGCATGGGATTGGGCTGGTTAATTTGTGGGCTGCCTGTTTAATGTTGAGGCTTATGGGCTTGGCCTAGTTAATTTGTGGGCTGCCTGTTTGATATCGAGGCTTAATATAGATCGATAGGAATATACTTTAGCCCCTGTTTGGATATAAAGTATTTTTGGAGTTTTGCAAGAATACTACGGTTTAGCAAAATACTTTGGTTTTGGAAAACTACAACACCCAAATAGGGCCTAGCATAAAATTCAACCTGCTTTAGTTTTTGTGTTTCAATGTTACTAGCTTGTCTTGAATGATGATATGTGCCAGTTTAATTTCCAGGATTATTAGCCGGTGGCGTTTGCTACCTCTTGCTCTATCGGACAGTATTGTCGGATTGGTGGATAGGATTGCAGCCATCAGGCTGATGACTGTTGGAAAGGAAGAACGCAAGCAGGTGATGAAGCAACATGGCTTGATACCTGGTGTCCCTATGCTACTAACGTCTGCATCCACTTCAGTAGGCCAGATAGAAGAGCCTGATGTTTTTTTTTGGAATCTTTTAGGCTGCATATTATCGGGCAAGGGAGGATGATGACCTCATCATCACAGTCAGTTCTTGAGGTGCCGAAGGGACGTAGTTGGTTGGTTGCAAAGGATGACTGGCTTGTCACTATTGATAAGGAGTTCTCCCTGAGCCTGGTCAACCCAATATGAGAAACCATGTGGATGTGCCATGGTTTGCAATATATGTGATGAGTAATTAACTTGAGCGGATTTGGTGCTTGAGTTGAAATGCGGGAATCCAGGGATTGCATGGGTTTGCATATCATGGTTATGACTAACCGGAGTTGGTGGAGGAATTGGTGATGTTGCAGGAGTTGGGAAATGTGTTTGCTTGTCTCATGATGTGTAGGTCACTGGAGTCGACTTAGCGGTCAATGGCGAGAGGATCGGGCACAAGTAGGGGACTTAGGGTCAGACGATCGGGATGCCGGGTGAAGTCAAGGGTGATCCATACTGTACACGTGGAGAGGCAAGAAGCACGAACGGTTTCGCGGTTGAGCCTCAAAACCGTGGTGGTGATGAAGACGGTGTGTTGAACAAGTCAAGGCGAGCAGGATGCCGGTGCAAGTGACAAGGGGGCCCGATGGACAGGGACCAAAAGAGACTTGCCGGTGGTCAGGATCACGGGACGAGGTGACACGTGTCAACATCGAGAAGTCGCGCTTTGAGAAGCATGCAAGGCGGTTTCTTGGTTTGGGCTGCAAAACTGGTGGCGGCGATTGGAGGTGCACGTGGCACCATCACAGAGCTTGCATCGAGGGCAAGCAAAGTTGTGAAGGGCTCGATGGCATCCGAGTGACAAGGAAAAAGATGGATGGTCATGCCCTCGGTGGTAGGTGGGTGTGTTATGTAGGTCGAGGGTAGAGTGGTCATATGGAAAATAGATCCTTGGCCTATATAAGAGGAGGTAGGGCTGGTGGAAGATGTGCCTCTCTTTCCATTAGCCTTGTGTTAGGATTCTATTCAAAGTGCTAGGAGAGGTCTTCATGTTCTAGTGGAGAGTAGTGGGTGTGTGAGAGACATCTCTTGCTCTGCCAAATAGTGGGAAGAAGAGGGTGGCTTCCTAGCCATGTATTCTTGGATCTTGTAAGCACCTTTCAATGATATGAGAAGTATTTTCGTGCTCAAGATCTTCCTTTTTCCCTAAATCCTGAAATTCTCTTTTTCTTTATTTTCGGACCTATTTTCATGGTGATTTTTGATCTCACTTTTGGACGAGTTTTTGGTTCGGATTTCTTGAGAAACTTGTTGCTAGGATGAGCTAGAACAATTCTCTATGGATCCTTAACCTAATCAATAGCTCTAGCACCTTCAATTTGAAGGATTTCTCAAGTTTCCCCTTATTAGTGTTCTTAGCACAAGATCTGAAATTTGTGATGATTCCTTGAGCCAATTGAGCTCATCTGCTAGGTTTAGGGTCGTGATGTGATGAGGATTCACTGGTCCAAAAATCGCATCATTTGGAGTTGGTTTGATTAGGTTTTGGTCAAGATCTTGTGAAATCCCGAAAGTTTCTGCTGTTTCGTCGGGGTCGATTGGCACTGTCGATGACCAGGACCGGCACTGCCGGTGGGTTTCAAAACCCCACACCAGCACTACCGATGGGTCTCACCGGCACTGCCGATGGGGCCAACTGGCACTACCGATGGCTCTGATCGGCACTACCGGTAGTGGTCCAGTGAGGTGCTGTTTTGTGAGGTTTTCGAGTATCTCGAGTCTCTACTGTTTTTCTTTGTTTCCGCTGTGTTTCTTTGCTGTGGTTGATCACTCCTATTGCTAGTACATCATGAGTTTGTGTGTGTAGTCTTGGTGATCGATTCAGAGGTTAGCTTGGGTTGTTTCTGGGATATAGGTCAAGTTCTCTTGGAGAATTTTAATTGGCTCCCATTCACCCCCCCCTCTCTGGTCGCCTTCTCGGACCTTCAATTGGTATCAGAGCTGGTTTGATCACTAGTTGACCTTCACTGGCTTTGTGATCCGAAGGCAACATGGAGAAGCGTGCAGTGAAGCTTGTGATGTTCGATGGGGAAGATTTTCCCTATTGGAAATCACGGACCAAGGCTTATCTCTTAAGCCAAGGTCATGCGATTTGCGAGATCGTCACACAGGACTACCAGATACCTGAGAACCTCGATAGGGCAACTGCTGCTGAATTAAACAGGTATGAAAACAATTCCAAAGCTGTTAACATCCTGCTCTCTGCACTTGGTAGGAATGAATTTGATCGTGTTTCTCATCTTGAGACTGCTCATGCTCATGTTGCCAGTCAGCTTGAGAGTGCCCTCAAGGAGCTTGATGAATTCAAAGCTAGACCAACTCTTTTGGGTGCATGTCAGAGGTGCCCCAAGTTCACACATGAGTTGGAAGCTCAGCCCCTCAAAGTTATAGAGCTCAAGTCTAAGCTGCTTCATGAGACTCGCTCAAAAGTTCTCCCACCTCCGTGTGAAGTGTGTGTCACCCTCAAGGACAAGCTAGTAATCACTAGGGAGGAAAACAAACTCCTAGTTCAAGAAAATGACTATCTTGTCTCTAGGTTCCAGAGAACTCTAGTGAGTGAGGAAAAGATTGAGAGTGACTTGGCAAGAGTGAAGGAGCGTGCTTCTAGGTCAACCTATAACTTGGGTTTGGGGTTTGAGAGAGTTGACAAGGAGAGTGAGACTGTGGGTAAGTTTGTGCCTAGCTCTAGCTACAAGGATGAGGAAAACTCCACCAAACCCACTTACACATACTACCCACCCAATCCAAAACCCTCCTTCAACACAAAACAAGTAGAAAAGACAAAACCCAAGTCTGCCATGCAAACCAAGCCTAATCCTAAGGGTGTCTACATTTGCATGTTTTGTGGTCGCAAGGGCCACTTGGATGAATTCTGCCATAGGTGTAAGACGATTGCGAGGAAGCAAGCTGAGTTGACTAAGGATGCTTTTTCTGATTATTTTGTTGACTTTCAGCCTCGCTCTTTCTCTCATGCCTATCATGGACAGGGTCATCTCTCATATGACTTTGGTTCACAAAACAGAGGCTCCACGCAGTAGCGCTTCGACGTCCCATGTTTTCCTCATCGTGGTGAGCGTTGCTCTCGTGGATTTGGCTTTCACACACATGATTTTTATCCTCACAACCCAAGGTTCGATTAAGACACTTTGGCAGGCCACATTTTCCCCATCGTGGTTCTCATCCCATGCGTTCAAATGATCAAGTGCAAAGAACTGTGATGACTTCTACAGGTCGTATAGTAAAGTGCTGGATTCCCAAAAGCTTTCTGTCTAACCCTAGCACTGAGCCATCGATCTTTCCCTCTCATTCTTTGTAGGCCACAGGTGGAGGCTTGGAGAACGAGTGGTTGATGGATTCCGGGTGTTCGCGCCACATGACCGGAAATGCAAAGTGGTTCTCCAGCCTCACTCCCTTGAAGCGTCGGGAGTATGTTACCTTTGGAGATGACAAGAGAGGAAGAGTGAAGGGAAGGGGCGCGATAAAGGTAAATGAGAACTTCACTCTTAATGATGTTGGTTTGGTTGAGAATCTCAAGTACAACCTCCTCTCTGTCTCTCAGCTTCTTGATGTTGGTTTGGAAGTGCGCTTTAAGTCGAATGCTTCTTGTGTTCTTGATTAGAGTGGTTCCTTGGTTTGTGGGATTTCTCACATTGGCATAGTTTTTCAGGCTGATTTTGCTATTTCTCCTGGTTCTCACAAATGCCTGTTTGCTCAATCTTCTTCTGAGCTCTGGAAATGGCATAGGAGACTAAGTCACATGAGCTTTGACTTGCTATGTCGCTTGAGTGGCCTAGGTTAGATCCGAGGATTGCCTGAGCTCAAATTTGATAAGGATTTTGTTTGCGCTCCCTGTCGTCATGGGAAAATGATTGCTGCTTCTCATCCACCAATTAATTTGGTGATGACTAAACGCCCTGGAGAACTCCTTCACATGGACACTGTTGGTCCTTCTCGGGTTCGTTCAGTAGGTGGGAAGTGGTATGTTCTTGTGATTGTTGATGAATATTCTCGCTACTCTTGGGTTTACTTTCCTGAGAGCAAGGATGAAGTGTTTTATCACTTTTGGAGCTTGGCTTTGAGGTTGTTCAAGGAACTTCCCGGTGCATTACGAGCAATTCACAGTGATAATGGCACCGAGTCCAAGAACTCCTCTTTTGATGCCTTTTGTCTTGAGCATGGTATTGAGCATCAGTTTTCAGCACCTCGTGTTCCCCAGCAGAATGGTGCGGTTGAAAGAAAGAACGAAACCTTGGTGGAGATGGCCCGGATGATACTCGATGAGCATAGGACTCCGAGGCGGTTCTGGGCTGAGGACATAAGCACTGCTTGTTATGTTTCCAATTGGATTTTCTTGTGCTCAATACTCAATATGACTTCATATGAGCTGCATTTTGGGAGGAAACCCTCTGTTTCCCATTTGCATGCCTTTGGTTGCAAGTGCTTTATTCTCAAGCGTGGCAATCTTGATAAGTTTGAGTCAAGATCTTCTGATGGCATCTTTCTTGGTTACTCTTTTCATGGCCATTCCTACAGAGTTTTGAATTTGGAAACTAACACCATCGTAGAATCCTATGATGTAACCTTTGATGAATCAAACTCTTGTGCAAGGAATGTGATTGAGACTGCAGGTGACAAGGAGCTGAAGGAAAGCATCTTTGTAGAAGAAGACCTACAGGGCTTTGATGATGATGATGATGATTCACTTCATCTCTCATCTGAGCTTATTCCTGCTGCTTCCACTACTCTAGCAGAGGGTCCAGAAGCTTCTACATCGACTTCAACGGCTGTTGAGCAAGCTCTAGCTGTGGTGGAGGGGGAGGTACACTCCGAGAGAGAGGCCCCTAGCCACATTGAACGTCAACATCCACCTCAACAGATGATTGGTAATCTCTATGAGAGGACAACAAGGTCAAGCTTTGCATATCTTGCTTGCTTTACCAATTCTCTCTTTGTTGCTACCTTTGAACCCCGAGATGTTGGACACGCACTATCTGGTGAACATTGGTTAATGCCATGCATGAGGAGTCAGAAAACTTTGAGAGAAACAAAGTCTGGACCCTTGTAGAGCCTCCCAAAGATGTCAATGTCATAGGAACCAAGTGGGTGTTCAAGGACAAACATGGGGGCCAAGTAGAGGGATTAGATTATGGTGAAACCTTTGCTCCTGTTGCTCGTATAGAAGTCATTAGGATCTTGCTTGCATTTGCTGCCTCTAAGGGCATTAAAAAATACCAAATGGATGTCAAGAGTGCTTTCCTAAATGGTTTCATAGAGGAAGAAGTGTATGTGAGGCAACCCCCTTGCTTTGAGCACCATAAATACCCAAACCATGTGTAACAAGCTTCAGAAGACTTTGTACGGGCTAAAGCAAGCACCTAGGCATGGTATGCTAGGCTTAAGACCTTCTTGCTAGAGCGCGGGTATGTCATGGGGTGTGTTGACAAAACCTTGTTCACTCCTAAGCATGGCAATGACTTTCTAATGGTTCAGATATACGTGGATGATATTATCTTTGGTCGTTCCTCACATACTCTTGTGTCCAGGTTTCTAGAAGCTATGGAAAGTGAATTTCAGATGTCGATGATGGGTGAGCTCACCTTCTTTCTTGGCCTTCAAATCAAGTAGTGCAAGCAAGGCACTTTCATACATCAAGCCAAGTACACGAAGGATTTCCTGAAGAAGTTCGACATGGTCAATGTGAAGCCATTGTTTACACCAATGTCCACTACAACGGCTCTTGACCCTAATAAAGACTGTGAAGCAGTGACCCAAAGGAAGTACAGGAGCATGATTGGCTCCCTCTTGTACCTGACAGCGATGAGATCCGACATACACTTTGTTGTGTGTTCTTGTGCTCGCTTTCAAGCTTCCCCAAGGGTGACTCATCGCAAGGCTATCAAGCGCATCTTCAGGTATCTCAAATACACCCTTGAGTTTGGACTTTGGTACTCTGCATCTTCTTCTCTTGATCTCATTGGGTATTCGGATGCAGATTTTGCTGGGTGTAAAATTGATAGGAAGAGCACTTCTGGTATTTGCCATTTCTTGGGTACTTCTTTGGTTTGTTGGTCTTCTCGCAAGCAATCTATTGTAGCCCAATGCACAACTGAAGCTGAATATGTTGCTGCTGCTAGTTGCTGTTCTCAAATCCTTTTGGATGGTTTCTACCATGAGAGACTTTGGGTTAACCTTCAAGAGTGTTCCACTTATGTGTGATAACTCCAGTGCCATATGCTTAGCTAAGAACCCAATCCAACATGGTAAGGTCAAACACATAAATGTGAGATTCCACTTCCTAAGGGATAATGTTGAGAAGGGGGATGTGGAGATCAAATACATAGACACCAGAAACCAATTAGCTGACATCCTCACCAAGCCCCTAGATGCTTCGAGACATGCTTCTTGGGGGGGAGCTTGGTGTTTGCCATCCCTATGGCATCATTTGAGGGGGAGTTGGCGTTCTCTTGTATATATGTATATTACCTTTTCGCATTGCATCTCATATGTAATATATGCATTGGTAGATGAGCTTTGATTCTTATGCCTTCTTGTATTTCTCATTGATATGATTGAGCTTGAGCTATGTTGTATAGATGTCATAAGCAAACTCTCATGCTTAGATTTTCTAGATGGCTTGATATTGACTCTTCATGAGCAACTTGCTAATCTTAGAGATAAACTTGGCTTTTTGTGAACCTTATGAACTAAACTTGCTCACCATGTGTATAATTGCTTTTATCCTTATTGAGACTTGTGTTGAGGCTAGTCTAGAGGATATCTTGGCTTTGGCACCTTGTGATTGTGAAATGGAAGGCTTTGTAGATGTTTAGCTCATGATGGAACATTGTGGGAACATTTGTTCCTTTTGCCGCAAAGGCATGCTCTTTTGACTTGTGCTTAATCTTGAAAAATCTACTACGTGCTTTGATCAAGAATAATTCTAAAATGTTAAATCCAAACATTGTGACTTGATGCCTCGGGGTGTTTGCCGTACCCAGTCATGCGACCCTCCGCATGGATAAGAGGACACATGAGGATAAACAATAATCACTTGATCAACTGAGTCTCTGTTGCATATGTGAGCGTTTGTAAACCCTATTTTCTACGAATGCTTGTTGCCCTAGTTGAGATTGAAACTGGCTAGTTTCTTTTGATTCACTTGATGCCTGTTTTGCCTTAGATGGGAGTACATATACATGCGGTGGCAGCTTTGCTTATGATAAGAAAATTTGATTCTATCTAAGCTAGTCAATCTTTCTGCTTAGCTTGTATAGCTCTTAGTGTTTATGCCCTGCTATCTATTTTTGATCTTTGCATGGTTGTGAGCTATTGCTTTTACACTTCGTAGCTTGATGCTTATGATTAGCAAGGTTAAATGCTTGTTTGCATAATTGTTGAAGCTCCTTAGGTTTGCATTTTCATGCATTGCATGGTTTTTGTGCATCTTTGATGAGTTCATTGCCAAAGGGGGAGAAAATAGTGGTTATGCACAAATAATGCTAAGAAACTTGAATTTGACCTCATTTTGCATTTCACTTGATCTACCACAAGTTGAGGAGGAGCATTTCATGATCTCGAGCGCTTTCATGCGGCTTTCACAATTTTTGCGTTCTCGAATCGCTTTCTTTGCCAACTCTTGGTTTTGTGATCCCTTCTTTGCTAGATGGCTGGTTTTCACCTTTTCTTTGGGTTTGAGCCATTTGGATGTGCTTATTCGGATTCGCATTTCAAACCTTACTTCTTGTGCATGTTGGTGTTGTCAATGTACTCATCAAGGTGGAGATTGAGAAACCATGTGGAGATGTGTCATAGTTTGCAATATATGTGATGAGTAATTGACTTGAGCAGATTTGGTGTTTGAGTTGAAATGCAGGAATCCAGGGATTGCAAGGGTTTGCATATCATGATTATGACTAATTGGAGTTGGTGGAGGTATTGGTGATGTTGCAGGAATCGGGAAATGTGTTTGCTTGTCTCATGATGTGTAGGTTACTCGTGTCGACTTGGCGGTCAACGGCGAGAGGATCGGGCACAAGTAGGAGACTTGGGGCCAGACGGTCAGGAGGCATGGTGGAGTCAATGGTGATCCATACCGTACACGTGGAGAGGCATGAAGCAAGGACAGTTTCGCAGTTGAGCCTCAAAACCGTGGTGGTGTGATGAGGAGGACGTGTTGACCAAGTCTAGGTGAGCGGGATACCGGTGCAAGTGACAAGGGGGCCCGATGGAGAGGGACTGGGAGAGACTTACCGGTGGTCAGGATCGCGGGATGAGGTGACACACATCAACATCGAGAAGTTGCACTTTGAGAAGCGTGCAAGGCAGTTTCCTGGTTTGGGCCTCAAAACTGGTGGCGGCGATTGGAGGTGCACATGGCACCATCGTGGAGCTTGCGTCTGGGGCAAGAAAAGATGTGAAGGGCCCGATGGCATTCGGGCGACAAAGAAAAAGATGGACGGTTATGCCCCCAGTGATAGGTGGGTGTGTTATGTAGGTCGAGGGTATAGTGGTCATGTGGACAATAGACCCTATACCTATATAAGAAGAGTTGGGGCTGGTGGGAGAGGTGCCTCTTCCATTAGCCTTGTGTTTGGGTCTACTCAAAAAGTGCTAGGAGAGGACTTCATGCTTTAGAGGAGAGTAGTGGGTGTGTGAGAGACATCTCTTGCTCTTCTAAATAGTGGGAGGAAGAGGGTGGCTTCCTAGCCTTGTATCCATGAATCTTGTAAGCACCTTTCTATGATATGAGAAGTATTTTCATGCTCAAGATCTCCCTCTTTCCTTAAATCCCAAAATTTTCTTTTTCTCTATTTTCGGAGCTATTTTCGTGGGAATTTTTGATCTCCTTTTTGGATGAGTTTTTGGTTTGGGTTTCTTGCGAAACTTGTTGCTAGGATGATCTAGAAAAATCCTCTATGGATCCTTGACCGAATCAATAGCTCTAGCACCTTCGATTTGAAGGATTTCTCAAGTTTCCCCTTTTTGATGCTCTTGGCATGAGATCTGAAATTCGTGATGATTCCTTGAGCCAATCAAGTTGATCTTCTAGGATTAGGGTCATCATGTGTTGAGGATTCACTAATCCAAAAATCGCATCATTTGGAGTTCGTTTGATTAGGTTTTGATGAAGTTCTTGCCCAATCCCAAAATTTTATGCTATTTCGTCACGGTCGATCGGCACTGTCAATGACTAGGACCGGCACTGTCGGTGGGTTATAGAACCCTGCACCGGCACTGCCGATGGGGCTAACCGGCACTGCCGATGGCTCTGATCGGCACTACCGGTGGTGGTCCAGTATGGTCCAGTTTTGTGAGGTTCTTGACTATTTCGTGCCTTTGTTGCTTTTCCTTGCTTCCGTTGTGGTTCATTGCTGTTGCTGATCACTCCTAGGACTATTACACCACAAGTTGGTGCGTGTAGTCTTAGTGATCGTTTAGACGTTGGTTTGGGTTGTTTTTGGGACATAGGCCAAGTTCTCTTGGAGAATTTTAATTGGCTCCCATTCACCCCCTCTGGTTGCCTTCTTGGTCCTTCATATCAGGTTGCAGATGAATTTATTGAAACATTGCCCACAAGGTGCTGGTGGATTCCAGAGTGGAGATTGGAAAGAAATTGCAAGGGACCTGAGCAGAGGAAGAAATCATATGACCAAAGAAGGAGGAACTTTCATTTTTGGGGCTCTCAGCTATCAAGACCTGGGTTGAAATTGAGGATTATCCAAAAGAAATTTTTGTGCAGACCAAGTTTTCGAGATATTGCTTAAAAGGTGCTTCTCGCCCAAGATACTGCTCACAAGGCACCAACATAGCGTTGTGGCCATGCTCGTGCATGCTAATGAGCTTAACATACCGATGTGAAGCCTGATATATTTTATATTCATCATACAATTATGTTAAATGCTAGTGTAATGCCAATAAGTTATTGATGTTCATCACAAAATGAAAAAAAATTACTGGTCTTGGGATAGTGTAGATGTTGACAAGGATGAATCAAAATTACTGATGTTAGAATTATTTGAAATTATGGGCACCACGACACTTGCAGGGGTAGGGGTGAGCATGTCGTACATGGGATTGATGTCACTAGAGTAGCTCATTATAGCTTTAAAGTTATCACAATTTTTTACAGCAAAGAAGAATTTTTATTTCTTCCGGTCACAAAATAATTGCTTCTAGGTAGAAGGAAAATTGTTTCAGTAGAATGGTCCATGAAAAAAAATTACTGACATTGAATTATGCTTTAGGAAGGCTGTGAACAGACCCAATAGTTTTCTGCAACAAAAAGGTGAAAGACAAACAATAAATACAAGTCTGAAATGAATCTGCACAAACCTATTTTGGCATGGCTGTCAACAGACCCTCAAGTATAACTGCAAGCTTCTACTAGCTAATGAACTCTTAAAAATTACTGAACTAAAGGGTCAACTACCAGTATGACTTTTCCTATTATTAGGAAGTATCAATGTAAATTCTAAAATGTTACTGATTCTAAAAATTACTGAAAGTGTTACTGATTCTAAAAAGTTACTAACACTTACATAGAAATTATACTGTTACTGAATATAGACAATCACTGAATGTGTTACATGTGACGCCCCTTCCTAGAGGATCGGGGTCCAAAAGGTGCTGATAACGCAGACACTTGATAATACAACAATGATTCAAATTTAATTCTAGTAATTACATCATTGGATAGTTAAAGTCTAGCTGAATATTACAAGTTCATGAAAGTTCAAAAACAGCAGAAGCAAATACGAATACTAATACAAGCTCTCGATGATACAGTGGTAGTAATGACTCATGCCCAAAAATCATCACTCTAGCAGCACACATCATTACTGCAGCAACAGCTAGACTCCCAGTGGGCAGTCCAGCCTTCAGGGACTTGCATGTCCCAAGGTAGCACATCAATAGGCAATTCAATCTCTGCATTACCTGAAAACAACATAGGCACAAAGCCTGAGTACTAATTACTCAGCACGACTTAGGCCCTATTTGTTTCAGCTTATAATACATCCAGATTAATTAATCTAGCTTAATTAATCAAGTAGGCAAACAAACAGAGTAGATTATAAGACCAGATTAATTAATCCAAAGGGTAGATTATTATAATCCAATAATCTGCTACATATGTGCTTATTTTAGATTATTTTGAAGAAAGACCCACTGCCTATGCTAAGTTGGATGAAATTACGCATGATCGTCATTGGTCAAAAAAACTCTCACCGATGGTCTCGTTCCCAGGCGCGACCCCTTCCTCCTATGGCTGTTCTTCCCTCTGTCTCTCCTCTCAAACCCTATCAAATCTCCCAGATCAGACCTTCTTCCAGCTGGAATGGATGAACACGGCATTGAAGATCCAGAGGAGAACCTCTCCCACACGTTAGCCTACCGGAATACATTGTGCTGCAACCTTTTTAGCTCCGAGGAAGAAGCATAGGACGAGGTCGCTGAGCATGGAGATGCGCCCCCGGCTTCGAAGGTGCGCCTGGCATCAGTGGCCAGATTGGCCAAGGAGGTACGCCTGGCTTCACTGATCAGGTCTGCCAACCCAGCACTAGCCCTGACGGATATCTCGTCCAAGGTTCTCCTGGTCTTCGCGACGTTCACTACAATTTTGATATAGGCTTGTTTAACAGCGACAACAACGACCCTTTCGAGGGAGACCCATTCTACAGAGATGGTCCAAACCACTTCTACGATGATGGGACATTCATCGCAATTTATTTCAAGTCTTTAAAGTATTCAATTGTTTACAACAGAAAAAAATAAACCATCTCAAATAGTCAAGGGTACTATTGTCTTCTTACATCAAAAACAACTTTATCCAACTTAAATAATCTAGGAAAACAAACACTCATTTAAATTAATTAATCTAATTAAATAATCTAGATCAAATAGTCTAGCACTATAATCCAGATTAATTAATCTACTCAGGAAACAAACAGGCCCTTACTCATCAAGGGACCTAGACATGCATTGGCTCTAATAGGATGGCTGTTTTAAAAAGACTTGCACTAAGCAACCTATTAGTTCTACCAAATTTTATTTAGCCAAGTTTATTGGATAGAGAAGAAATATAACGTTAGTGGAGCAACAAGAATAGTAAAACAAATTAGGAAGTAAATACAATCTAAGAACAGTAGCAATAATAATCAACATAAACAATATCTACCATTTCATAGTACATTTTGATCTATGTGAAGGCGCAGTGAATAAGCGTACTCATTTCTACGAGCGATAACAATTGCTATTGATTTACACGAGCTGGGAAAACTCGAAATACATGACATATACGCACAAATTAAGGTTCTATACGACAACCTTTCACAATAAAAGAACTTACACCTCAGACCGGGTGTGGTGACATCGAGTGGGCAAGCTGTGCTGTCAACAATACTTTGTGGTATGAACCGCCCACTCTAGCAGCAGAAGGGTCAATGACCAATGCACCAACTATTCCTATTGCAAGTAATTTTAGTTCTATATCGGTTTACTAGTGCCCATAAACTGCATGCATTTGGTACTATTCAATGCTTGATCAAAGGGCCAACAACAGTGTTGACACTTCTTAACGTCGCACCAAAGTGTTGATTGATGTTTGTTATGCTTTAAGAGAAGAGTGAACCATTCCGCAAGCACACGGAACATCTATTGTAGCATTTCATCCAGGAGTATTCCAAGGTATCGTATTTATTTTCCTCAGGGAAGCTAGGCGTAAGAGTATCTTGGTTTAACAAAGATATGACTATAAGAGTTATACCAACTGGCCAAAGATGGCGGTAAAGATATTCAATGATAAACAGGGGAGCAATGATACAAGAGAAATCCACACTAAGATAGATAAAGAGATCGATTAAGCTAGCCGGGAGGACAGCGAGTCTATGTCTAAAATTTCTAAGATAAACTTTCCTAAATCTAGTCAAGCATCAAAATTCCTAATTACTCGGGTTGAGTGCTTACACCAAATCCATGGTACAGCCTTGAGTCTTTCACCAATAAGCTTACTTCAGGGCGCGACAAGGATCCACTAATAGGGTCGATAACTAACCTCGTGCACTAGTGGGCATGTTACCGCTAGACAACCCTGCTTGAGACTTCCCGAATGTGGTGGATTACTAAAGGGACAGATAGGGCTGTCACCAGCTACGGCCTACCACACAGCCCGTGTGGACGAATGCAAATCCAGCTAGTGTTAACTTAGGCACCGTGCCTACGCCTTCACTAGATATTCTTCCGTTGGCCTAGCGGAAGAATAGCCGGGGAATAACCAAGTCTAAGTTCTATTCGAGAACTAAACTTAATTAAATCCTAGCCGGGAATCCAGTAAACTATGCTTCAAAGTTCTTTCTCGATAATTGTAACTTGAGGAAATTGACTAAGTAAAAAATAAATACTTGACAAGATAAATAAGGAAAAGATAATTGTATATAATAAAAGATAAGTCTCACAAAAGGAGAAAAGATACAAGAGAACTCATACCAAGACTCCAAGACGATTTCCGGAATC
The DNA here is from genome assembly GCA_032690845.1 of Eleusine coracana subsp. coracana. Lineage (NCBI taxonomy): Eukaryota > Viridiplantae > Streptophyta > Magnoliopsida > Poales > Poaceae > Eleusine > Eleusine coracana. The sequence goes on from CM064422.1 coordinate 29,756,697, forward strand.
CCGAGCTATGCTCCCGACTAACTAACCTACTCCACTAGTAAGAAAAGTAGTGGGAAATGGACTCCAATGTGCTTCACTTGCTTCATTCTTTATTTCTACCGAATTCCCTCTCTATTTATAGGTGGTGAAGGCTTGGTGGGTAGTTCAAGGTGGAGGAGAGTCGGTGGGCAAAAATTCCCCCACCGGGTGGCGGCATTGGCCGGGCAGCCGCACATGCCGGGCGGCGTGGCAGGCCGGGTGGCAGGGAGCGCTGGGCGGCTCTTAGATTTAGTCGGTTTCCGACTGCCTTCCCTTGGCCGGCTCAGATTCAGTCCGGATGACAGTTGTTGGGTCAGTTCCTGACTGCCTTATCCACTTGGTGTCGGTTGGCATAATGGGCCGAGTGGGCACCCCAGGAGGAAATTCCCAGGCCAGGCGGCCTATGCCGGGCTGCGGCCCCTTTTGGGTGTTGACCCCCCTCTGAGTCATATTTTCACTTGTCCATGTCCTGCCATGTGGATGCCTCCTTTACTTCTTCTCTCTTTACCCTACTTAGTCCAGGAATGGAAAATAGCCTTATCTGGGAATGTTTTGCAGGGTGGACTGGGTCGCATGATTAGCCTGATGAGGACTCCGGTTTGATCAGCCGGGTGGCTGATTTCAGGCTGATATGGGCATGTCGGCTGGGATCTGATTTCAACCGTCATGACCCTGCTTGGGTCCTGATTTCAGCCTCAAATGACACTGTTGGGTAGTGGAAAATGGCTGTTTCACAGTCATGACCGACCGACGGGGTTTTTCTTCATGTTTTTACAAGTTTTGATCCTTTTATGCTTGCAAACACATATTTCACCAAAACTTGTGGAACTTTATTAGTTTAAACAAATATTCAGGAAACTTTAGTCTTTACCTTGCATTTTCCAACCTGTTGGTGGCCAATTTTGGGTTTTATCGGACGCCAACAAACGGGTGGGTCCTAGGTTCGACAAGGCTAGGCTGTCGCAGACAACACCCATGTGTTGCTGCAAACCTACACATGCATCATCCCTACCCGGTCATAGCATCAAAGTAAATTTATTCCATTAAGTTCAACTAAGATCAAGACATTCTCTTAGTAACAATAACAGGACTACCGATAACACTCTGTGACTAAGAATAGCAATTTAGTACCGAATCCTACCACGACTCATATAGCATTATCATGGTACATTTGGGTAATGTGCAAGTGGATTTCCAACCAACTCCTATTAACCTAATGCATCAATCAACATATACACTGTGATACCCCATGTGTCTCACTTCATTTAACCAACATGGAGAGCTTAGGTCACGAACAACATAGCATGAAATATTAGGACTCACTCCCCTTTTAATTAATTCTAGGTAAATAAAAACCCTACAATCAAGTTATTGAAGCAATTCAAAAAATTCAATACAACTTATGCTAAATAAATTCATAATCATGTTGGTAATAATAAAACTGAATTTTACGAAATTATTGGGCATTTTATCTACTTGGCAAGACCATTAATTAATTAATTGATTCTTAAGTAACTAATTAATGCATTTAATTAATTCTAAAAATATGTTTATGAAAATTTCAAATAAAATTCACCAAAGTGTTCTCCACCATTTAAAAAGTCAGCCCTCAAATTTTCACTAATTCAGAAAGTCCCTAGCTATTTTATTTTGAATTAATGAAAATCAGCTTTAACTAGGGACCTATATGCACTAAATCTAAAAGATCAGGGGGCGTAGTGTAAAATTTTGATCTTCTTCCTCCTCACTGGCGCAGAGCCTGCCGGCTCCTCCCTGTCACCGGTGCATCGCCCGGCTCACCTTCACTCCCCCTCGGAAACGCGCGCGCGCTACAGCGTCACGCCTGCACCTCTGCCCTCGGCCCTATTCCCTCACCGCGAGCCCGCCCAACGGCCATCATTCTCCCTCTCTGCACGCCACCGCCATGACTGGCAAAACTTCAATTCCGCCTGCTCTCGTCGCTCCCACTCCCCCACTCACTCCTTCCCCTCTCCGCAACTAGAAAGCGAGCCCATGAGTTCACCAGCACACTCTCTCTCGCTCTCTGCTCTCTGCTCTCTGCCATTTCCACTCTCCCTGCCAGCTCGCCATTGCGGAGCTCAACCTCGACACGCTGCCCTGTTCTCCCACTGCCTTCCCAGCCCAGCCAAGAGCACCCGCGCACCGCTCACTTCCCCTCAAGCTCCTCGGGCCACTTCCGCGACAACTCCCTCCGTGAGCTCAGTCCAATTGAAGAAACGCCGAGAGCCACAGTTTCGGTGACCTCCTCTGCTGTAGACCAAAATTGGCCATCTCCGGTAAGCCCCGTTCCCTCTTTCCTCCTCTACCCTTTGCGCAACTCTCGGTCGAACGACCCCGTCTTGACTCCTTCCTGTTTTCATGTGCTTTTTCCCCGACATTCTGCTTTTTCCCCGGCCCCAAACCGTCGCCACCGATCACCGAAGCCACCCCACGACGAGCTCCTACTTCCGGCCATCCCCGTCCAACGCCGACTTGATGCCGCTCTCCGTGGTGCTCTCGTGAAGCTGTAGGAGCCAATCCCGCCCGATTTCCTGCTCCAAGCCATCATCGTGATGTCGCCGAAGATCTTTGTCCACTGCCTCTCATCATCGACGGTCTTCTGGTGAGAACCACACCTCGCGAACCCCTCCATCCCCTTCGCCTCGTTACGCATGTCATTTATTTGCTCCCGCGGCGAGCTTTCTTCCCGCGTAGCCCCCGCCGGCAAGCCCTCCGGCGAGGCAACCGCTGCTCTGGCAAGCCGACTGGCAGTCCTTCTGGCACCGACGTGGCATCCACGTGTAGTCGACGTGGAGCTGAGGTGTCGCCTACGTGGCCTATCCCAGAACAGAAAATGCCCAGAAATTGCCAGAAATTGTTAATAACTTTGAAAAATCATATCAAATCGAATTCAAATCCAATGGAACTTAAACAAATTGTGTTAGGCTCATTTTGAATTGCTCTATTTTAGTAAATTGATAAATCATTGCCTCTGTACTTGCATTTTTATTAATTCATTTAATTGTCCCAACACAAATTAATTCACCAGATATTCTAGGAACCAAATTTAATTCTGATTTTTGGCATGCTTAATAACTACATAATTATCTATCACCACAAGATTTGGTTTAGAAAAATATGAATTTTTTTTGGCTCTGGAATTTATTTAGTGTGGTTTCTTAAATTAATTCTAGTAATTATTTTATAATTAATTGGCCCCTGCCACTTGGCACAAAAATCACTCACACAAGCCTCTGTGCCCAGTAATTCACACAAGTCCAGAAACCTAAGTTTACTTAATTAAATTAAATTAATTGCTCATACCACTATTATACTTTAATAAATGCTAGTAATTAGAGTAATTATATCCAGAGGCTGTGAATTGGTAAGAATACAATTCATCTATGTCCCTGTTCATGATAAATCACTTAAGATCAGAATCGATTGGTTACTATTGCACTTGCTTAATTATTCTGAAGGACTTATAACAACCCTAAATAAATGATTAACACACATAAAATAATGAAACTCTAATTTGTTTCTTTGAAGCATATGGCTTCGAGAACATAATAATAATCAACATTTGAAGACATTGAGCATCATACCATTGCATTCTATGGTGTTTTGATAATACCGACAATTCAATTCTATCATATAGGCAACAACAACTTGGAGCAGGAAGAAGAGGATCTACAGAAGGACCTTGATCCCCAAGAGCAAGACGTTGTAGTTGCTAGGACTAACATCGATCCAGGCAAGCCCCGGTTTATATTCACCCTTTTATAAAGTTGCTAGTTTTCGATATTACTAGTGTCTGTGATTGTTACATTAGGTCATAGGAGTTGATTGGAACCCACTTGCATGATACCCAAATGACCTACGCCAGTGTCATTAGAACTTTGGTAGTATCGGTACTGTGTCGCTAGGCTTAGTAATTGCTAGACGCAATAGATATCATTACTAAGAAATGAACTTGACCACTGGAATGGGAACCTAAAAAGAAGTTTATTTTACTGTTATGATCGGGCAGGGAAGATGCATGTGTAGGTTTGCAGCAATACATGGGTGTTGACTGCAGTAGCCCTGCCTTGTCGAACCTAGGACCCGTCCGTGGTCGGCCCCTTGGTCAAGTATTGAACAGTACCGAATACATGCTAGTCTATGGGCACTAGTAAACTGATGTAGCATTGGAGCGGCAATGAGGACGGTACCTAGTACAGTGGTCGTTGACCCTTCTGCTGCTGGAGTGGGTGGTTCATACCGTGAAGTACTGTTGGCAGAACGACATGCCCACTCGCTGAGACTGGACCCGGACCAAGTTGTTTTTTCGTCCTTGTGAAAAGTTGCCATATACGACCTTAATAGGTGCGTATGTGTCGTGTATCTCGGGTTATCCCAGCTGGTGTAAATCAATTGCAATTGCTGTCCCTCGCAGTAATGAGTACCACTTGGTCATTGCGCCGTCACGTAGTTGAACCTGGTATTGGAAATTAACTATGATGTTTAACGTTGATGTTACAATTATTGCTCTTATGTTACACTTAATCAAGTACTGCTCTATTATCTTGTTATTGCAACTAAAGTTACATTTCTGCTCTACCCAGTTAATTTTGAGAAATAAAACTTGGTAGAACTAATAGGTTTCTTAGTGCGGGTCTTTCCAAACCAGCCACCTATTAGAGCCATTGCATGTCTAGGAGTCCGACGGGTAAGACTTGCTGAGTAGTTAGTACTCAGGCTTTCTGCCAATATTGTTTTTAGGTAATGAAGAAGTAGAGTTGCCTGTTGATGTGTTGCCCTGGGACATGCAAATCCCCGAGGGTTGGACTGCCCACTGGGAGTCCGACTTCCCGCCGTAGTGATGATGTGTGATGCTAGAGTGATGGTTCTTCGAGCGTGAACCATTACTTTGTTGTACCGTCGAGCTCGTAGCTTTATCGTAATTGCTTCCATTGTGTTTTCAAAACATTATGAACTTGTAAGATTCCGCTGCACTCTAATGACCAATTGATGTAATATTAAATTTAAATTTGAACCAATGTTGTATTATCAAGTGTCTGCATTATCAGCACCATCGGGACCTCGATCCTCCAGGAAAGGGCGCCACAGCTGGTATCAGAGCCGTGGTCCATGATAATACAACAAATAAGTCGTATTTTCAAAAACCATAACGTTGCGAGTGAGGATACGTTAGTATTGCCCCTATAGATTGTAGGGTGGTGACAAAGCTAACCTGGGTTATGAATTGTTTACATTATTGTATCCACGACTTCTTCAAATGAAGGTACGTGCATGCTTAACCGACACGCGTGATATCGGTGTCCGTGCTCGCAGGCAGATACGAGACACTGTTGGCTCGTGACTTATCACGGGGCGATCCTTTTTCCATGGATCGTTACTAGTAGAATTGTGCTTCTTTTCATAGTTTCTTTTGAATTTGATGTATTGTTTCTGCAATGAATCTTCTGCAAGTACGCTAACGCCGTTAGTATAACCTTTAGAATGACTTACGTGTTGAGTGCGGGTCGTCACCAAATATCCGTGCCGCTAAGTCTCGGCAAGTTAGGTGTTGTGTTGTGAGGAACAATAGGTTAATAAAATGAAGGTTTTGCATCATGCATCCCATTATAACTAAAGTAAAATTTGGTTCTCTCCTTGCTCACCAACCTCTGAATAAAAATTTTCTAAACTTCATAAGTATAAAATTCTGAATAACAAGGTTAACAAGAATTTGTCCTGTTTTTAGCTGCCAACTTCAAAAATTCGTAACTAAAGTTATACTTCGGATTTTTAGGTGTTTAAATACAATCTGGAAAGCCCAAGAAGTCTATTTTCATCTCCAATAGGTCTCACCATCTTTCCAGTTTTCCCCTGTCCAGTAGAGCCAAAACATTAAGCCTATGTCAATCTAAAACTGAATTTGTTTTGAGGCCCATTGTCGTATCATTGACCCTTGAGGCTGGAAAATGTGAACAAAAATTTTGTTTCTGTATTTCATAGCACCATATATGAAATGCATTGTTACTCGTGGAACATTGTACTCACCATTGGGTTTATGTTCCAGATGGGTGACCATGGTTTTGAGGAGCTTTCGCACGATGGGTGGCGCTACACCACCGGACTCCACCACCGTGGCTTTCCTACACTGTTGTGGGATCTCTTACGCTTGTTGGGCTACGACGAGCCACCCTCTTACAAGGGCCGCGAGGTCCGTCATCACGGTATGACCCTTGCCGAGGTGCACATCAGCGTGCCCACACACCCGCGCAACCTGGACATGGCGGGTATGGAGAGCACGGCGACTTGTGGGAGCCTCCGTGAGGGCTTGGAGAGAGTCGCCCACAGGGCTCTCATCCACTTTTGCGGGCGTCACATAGCAGCGCTCTCTAGGACTCCATTTGAGATGATTTCCATCTAGCACCAGGCCAACCCGGTCTGGCAGAGGCGTGTGAGGCGCATTGGCCGCGACGACTACCCGACGTACCACGCAGGATACCACCGTGTGTCCTACTACTCCGAGTACCTCCTCAACTTGGATGAGGAGGCTAGCAGCCACAACAGTATCATACTGGCTGAGGCTGAGCAGGTCTGGGTTCAGAGGAATGACCTGCAGACACATGTTGATGCACAGCAGAGAGAGATTCAACGGCTGACCGCTGCTCTGGAGGCGAGTGAAACTCGCGTTACTGAGGTGACTGGATAGCGCGACACCCTCGCGTGGGAGGTTGACAGACGTGGCATGATTATGCAGCAGCGCGCCAACCACAACGAGCACCTGTAGCATCAGTTGACGGCTGCACAGCACGAGATGGAGCTTATAGGAGAGAATTTAGAGACCATGGCCGAGGAGAACCAGGGCCTGCAGCAGCAGCTTGAGGCAGCCCTTGCACCACCGGTAGTACCGGAGGAGAAGGACCCGTAGGAGGATATCAACGAGGAGTCTGACGTAGACTACGAGGCACCCGCCCGAGGCAGGACCTAGGAGGATGAGGATAGACTAGCCTAGTCTCGGTAGTTAAAAAATAGTGGATAGGTAACTTTTGTTGAACCATGCAAGATTGTTGTATTTTGGGGTTGATGTGTGAGATGTTTTTTTGTAACTCGAGGGCTACATATTCCGAGTCATGTATGGAAACTATGATGATTTTCATTGTGCATTGGATGTACCATTAGTAGCTATTGTTGTTGCAACAAAGTTAATCATAGTCATTGACTCAATCAAAGTACTTTCTTTGTAGATGGCTAAAAACAATGAACAACCCCCACAAGGTTGGCAAATTACCGATGACCTGGAGTTCACAGGGATGGTTCACCTGTTTTGGAGAGTTCTCTAGAGATTCGGATATTCTATTCCTCCCACCTATGTTGGCAAGGAATTCCAGGAGCATGGAGTCCCCTCATGTATCATCCATGTGGCGGTTCCCGCCAATTACTCCGTCATCTCCACGTGGGAATCTTGGACCCTTAGTGTCACCGGGACCGATCTGCCTTCCACCTGGAATGTAGCTACATTCAAGCCACTTACTCGGTTCTGTGAAGACCACAAGCATGATGTGGCTGGAACACCCATTGCCTTGCTACCCATTAATGATGTGACGGATTTCGAATGAATGAGCCGTGTGGATTTCATCTCTGATCCAAACCACCACCACCATGATCCTATGTTGCCCATAATAGAGTATTATGGTCTGTCCACGTTCGCTTTGTGCACAAACTTGTGCCGGCGATTGGATGTGTTCCATTCTGCACTACGACTTTCTGAGGTCGAAAAACAAGCTAAAAATGAAGAAATTGCAGAACTGAACCAGCAAATCCAAGCGAAGAATGAAGAAATGGAAGCGATTCTAGAAGAACGTGACCAAGCCTTGCAGGATGCAGCGAATTTTGAGCATGACATGATTGAGGCTCAAGATGACCTGAACGCATTCAAGGCTGCCCATCTTCCTATTGAAGGGAATTGGGATGAGATCTTCATAGAGTATGGAGAACAAGACGATGTGGAGATGGCACCTGCCGGTGTTGATGACGAGGAAATGATGGATCTGGAGGAACCAGGAGAACCTATGGAACAGGAAGAACCAAAAGAGCTAGAAGATTTACGCCAGGAGTAGATGATTCACTACCCCTGTGTACGGTCGTGTAGTATATGTATCCCTAGTTCGATGTAAAAGTGTGAATCTTGCATGTTGTGTCTGCAATACCGTAACTAGGCGACGACACATATATGCAAGGAACCGTGTGATGATGTCCGTTGACAGCCATGCAGACTGGATTGAATCAATGAAGATGGATGTCATTCTGAGAGTTTATCGTACCACTTGCAAATTTACGTTTTGTGCATGTGATTTTATGGAATGTTATGAGAACCAACTAATGTGCAACCGTATAAATTGCAGCATGGTGCGTACTCGGAACCAGGAAGATTCAGAGAGCTCTCAGCAAGGAGCGAATACTGAGCCTTCCTTAGCTGACGTCCTGGCCACTGCACTCAACAGGCAGCAGAATGACTCCAAGCTGCTCCATCAGTTGGTCGATATCACGACTCACCTGGTTGGACGTGGAGATAACCACAACAACCGCAACAACCAGCCCCGTCAGAGCACTTACTCAGAATTCCTAGGTACCCATCCACCCACCTTCGAGCGTGCCAGAGAACCGCTGGACGCCGACCACTGGTTGCGCCAGACCGAGTCTAAGTTCGGTCTGCTGGAGTGCACCGAGCACCAGAAGGTGCTATAAACCGCCCAACAACTTCATGGCTCTGCTAGTGCCTGGTGGGCCAACTATGAAGCTTCTCTACCCGCTGGACGCCGCATGGAATGGAACCACTTCAAGGCTGCTTTTCATGCTCATTTCATCCCCGCTGGTCTCATGCAGAGAAAGTTCCAGGAATTTATGGATCTAAAACAAGGAGGGAGGAATGTCCTCCAATATTCTGAAGCTTTTAATCATCTTGCCCAATACGCCACTGAGTATGTTAATACTAAGGAAAAGAAGAGATACGCATTCTTGCGTGGGATGAATGCCACGCTCAAGGAACGTCTGACTTGGCAGACGACTAGTACATACAATGATCTGGTCAATGATGCTATTGTCCAGGAAGGCGCTATGCGCTAAGTTGAAGAAGAAGACCGCAAGAGAAAGGCCCCTGCTACTGCCTCTACTGCCCCGCAGGCGAAGCATTGCCTGATATATACTTCACCCACCGAACAACGTTTCCGGGCAGCAACGCAGCAACAGTTTTAGCGACGAACTACTCAAGATCACCACAGCAGCAGAACTTTCCACCTCGTGCACCTTATCAATAGTAGAACATTCAGCACCGTGCGCCGTATCAGCAACAAGGGAGCCCAAGTGCTCGTGCCCCACTGCCTGCTGATCGTGGAGGCAACTACCCTTGCTACAATTGTGGTCGTACCAGCCACTTTGCAAAGAACTACACTGCACCAAGGCGCAACAACAACAACAACAACCAGCATCAGAACCAGAGCAAGAATGTGCACCATCACGTAGTGCCAAGTGAACTACACCAATGCGGAAGATATCCCTCATGGCAAACCCGTGCTGACCGGTACGCTCTCGCTCTATCGCCAGCCTGTCCTTGCACTTTTTGAGTCTAGTGCTACGCATAATTTCATTAGCCAAGCGTGTGTGCAAAAACTTAATTTACAACCCCAAACTATAGAAAGATGCTACACAATTCGTTCCCCCGCTCGACAAATTAGTGCCAATCAAATACTATGCAAAGCCCCTTTGGAAATAAACAAGAAAATCTACCCCACAGATTTTATCATGCTTAGCCACCAGGGAATTGACTTGATTTTGGGCATGTTCTGGATGAAAACCCATAGAGCCATGCTAGACATCGAGCCCCGTATTGTTCACCTCAACTCCCCTTTGCATGGAGAGGACATATTTTCTCTAAACATCAATTATTCAAAAGCCCTGATTGTCCATCACATGGAAGGGCAATCACTCGAGAACATCCATGTTGTTTGCGAGTATCCAGACGTATTCCCTAAAGATATCTCTGGCCTACCACCTGATCGTGAAGTGGAATTTAAGATAGAGCTACAGCCAGGAACTTCTCTGATATCTCGTCGACCTTATAAAATGGCCCCGAATGAGTTGGCCGAATTGAAAAAGCAGTTGAATGACTTATTGGAAAAGGGATTCATTCGCCCAAGCACTTCACCTTGGGGCTGGCCTACTATTTTTGTGAAGAAGAAGGACAAATCTCTGCGTCTCGTTGTTGACTATCGACCTCTCAACGAAGTTACCATCAAGAATAAATACCCGTTATCATGAATTGATATCCTTTTTGATCAACTGGTGGGTGCTAAGGTATTTTCAAAAATTGACCTATGTTCGGGTTATCATCAAATCAAAATCAGAGCAGAAGATATTCCAAAAACCGCCTTTTCTACTAGATAGGGATTATTCGAGTATCTAGTAATGTCATTCGGATTGACAAATGCCCCAGCTCATTTCATGTATCTCATGGATTTGGTATTCATGCCAGAGTTGGACAAATTTGTGGTAGTATTCATTGACGACATCCTCGTTTATTCTAAGTCCAAGGAAGAGCATGCTGAACATCGTCACATTGTTCTTCAACGTCTACGAGATCACCAGTTGTATGCAAAATTTAGCAAGTGTGAATTTTGGTTGGACCGTGTGCTATTTCTTGGTCACATAGTCTCTACAGAAGGAATGTCAGTAGACCCTAGCAAGGTTCAAGACGTGCTAGATTGAAAGCCACCGAAAACAGTTCACCAAGTGCGCAGTTTCCTCGGGCTAGCCGGATATTATCGTAGGTTCATACCAAATTTTTCTCGGCTGACCAAACCCATCATGGAGCTGCTAAAAAAGGAGAAAAAGTTTACTTGGAACAGCAATTGTGAAGAAGCATTTCAAACGTTGAAGAAATTATTGACAACTGCCCCAGTACTGGTTCAACCTGACATCACCAAGCCATTCGACGTATATTGTGATGCGTCTGGGACAGGACTTGGATGTGTACTCATGCAAGAAGGTCGTGTCATAGCCTATGCATCTTGGCAGTTAAGGAAGCATGAAGAGCACTATCCAACTCCTGATTTGGACCTAGCTGTAGTTGTACTTGCACTAAAAATATGGAGGCATTATTTGCTCGGCAACTTAGTGCACATCTACACAGACCATAAGAGCTTGAAATATATATTCACCTAGACTGATCTAAACATGAGACAGTGTCGGTGGCTAGAACTGATTAAGGATTATAACCTGGAGATTCATTATCATCCAGGCAAGGCTAATGTAGTCGCCGATGCGTTAAGCAGAAAGGTCCACTGCAACAACTTAGAGCTGGAAGTTCAGGACTGAAATGACCATGAAACTAATTCGGAACCTAGCCTTCACATTTTACCTATTGTAGTGGTTAGCAACCTAAGTGTGCATTCTACCATTCGTGAAGAAATCGTTGCTGCACAGAGAAATGACGCTGGTATGAATCATACCAGACAAAACATTAAGGGTGGCAAAGTAAAATGCTTCACCCAAGACTCGAATGGTACTCTCTGGTTCAATAACCGTTTAGTAGTACCAAAGGACTTTGAACTTTGACGGAAGATCTTGGATGAAGCACACCACTCCAAATATTCTATCCATCCGGGTAGTAATAAAATGTACCAAGACTTGAAGAAGAATTTCTGGTGGACAAGGATGAAGCGAGAAATTGCTCGGTATGTCGCGGAGTGCGATACGTGTCAGAGGGTTAAGGCTGATCATTTGAAACAGGCCGGATTACTTCAACCATTGAGTATCCCCGCTTGGAAATGGGAAGACATCAGCATGGATTTTGTTGTTGGTCTCCCTCTCACTTCTTGAAAGCATGATTCAATTTGGGTCATTGTGGACAGACTCACCAAATCTGCCCATTTCCTGCCAGTAAACAATAGACATAATGTACGACAATATGCAGAGCTATACATAGCAAGAATTCTATGTCTCCATGGAGTGCCCAAGACCATTGTTACAGACTGTGGCTCACAGTTTGTTGCTCGTTTTTGGGAACAACTGCATGCATCTTTGGGTACCAAGCTGATCCAGAGTTCTGCTTACCATGCCACCACAGATGGACAAACTGAGCGTGTCAATAGAATTTTGGAAGATATGCTTAGAGCATGTGTTTTAACTCATGGTGGTAATTGGGATACATATTTGCCTTATGCGGAATTCTCATACAACAACAGTTACCAGGAGAGTCTAATAATGTCGCCATTTGAAGCACTCTATGGTCATAGTTGTAGAACGCCGCTAAACTGGTCTGAATCTGGAGAAAGAGTAACCTTTGGTCCTGACCTTGTCAAGGATGCTGAAGAAGAAGTACGTACCATCCAAGCCAATCTTAAAGCCGCTAAATGCCGTCAAGAGAAGTATGCAAATAGGTGATGCAGACCACTGTACTTCAACAAGGGTCATTACGTCTATCTCAAGGTGTCGCCTACGAAGGGTATCCAACGCTTCGGAGTCAAAGGAAAGTTAACTCCCCGTTATATTGGACCATTCCAAATTCTGGAACGATGTGGGAACGTGGCCTATAAACTGGAGTTATCCGCTAATCTAACCGGAGTTCATCACACCTTCCACGTCTCCCAGCTTAAGCGATGTCTCAAGCCGCCCATCGACAAAATTTTGGAATAATATAACCAACTCCAACCCGATCTCACGTACTCTGAACAACCCGTGAAGATCCTCGACGAGAAAGAGCGCGCGACCCGTAATAGAACCCTCAATTTCTACAAAGTTCAATGGAGTAACCTCTCAGAAGATGAGTCTACTTGAGAATCGAAAGAGTTTCTGAGAACTCACTACCCGAAATTTTGGTCGTCATACACAGGTATGTTTTGACCACCGCACTTCCCTCTAGTTTGCCTTGATTCATAATCTCGGGACGAGATTTCTTTAAGGAGGGAGGGCTGTGACACCCCAGGTGTCTCACTTCATTTAACCAACATGGAGAGCTTAGGTCATGAATAACATAGCATGAAATATTAGGACTCACTCCCCTTTCAATTAATTCTAGGTATATAAAAACCCTGCAATCAAGTTATTGAAGCAATTCAAAAATTTCCATACAACTTATGCTAAATAAATTCATAATCATGTTGGTAATAATAAAATTGAATTTTATGAAATTATTGGGCATTTTATCTGCTTGGCAAGACCCTTAATTAATTAATTGATTCTTAAGTAACTAATTAATTCATTTAATTAATTCTAAAAATATGTTTATGAAAATTTCAAATAAAATTCACCAAAGTGTTCTCCACCATTTAAAAAGTCAGCCCTCAACTTTTCACTAATTTAGGAAGTCCCTAGCTATTTTATTTTGAATTAATGAAAATCAGCTTTGACTAGGGACCTGTTCATACTAAATCTAAAAGATCAGGGGGCACAGTGTAAAATTTTGATGTTCTTCCTCCTCACTGGCGCAGAGCCTGCCGGCTCCTCCCTGTCGCTGGTGCACCGCCCGGCTCACCTTCACTCCCCCTCGGAAACATGCGCGCGCTACAGTGTCACGCCTGCACTTCTTCCCTCCGCCCTGTTCCCTCACCGCGAGCCCGCCCAACGGCCATCATTCTCCCTCTCTGCACGCCACCGCCGTGACCGGCAAAACTTCAATTCTGCCCGCTCTCGTCGCTCCCACTCCCCTCTCACTCCTTCCCCTCACCGCAACTAGAAAGCGAGCCCACGAGTTCACCAGCACACTCTCTCTCGCTCTCTGCTCTCTGCTCTCTGCCATTTCCCCTCTCCCTACCACCTCGCCATTGCAGAGCTCAACCTCGACATGCTGCCCCACTCTCCCACTGCCTTCCCAGCCCAGCCAAGAGCACCCGCGCACCGCTCTCCCACTGCCTTCCCAGCCCAGCCAAGAGCTCAGTCCAATTGAAGAAACACCGAGAGCCACAGTTCCGGTGACCTCCTCTACTGTCAACCAAAATTGGCCATCTCCAGTAAGCCCCGTTCCGTCTTTCCTCCTCTACCCTTTGTGCAACTCTCGGCCGAACGACCCCGCCTTGACTCCTTCCTATTTTCATGTGCAAAGTCGCCGGCATTCTGCTTTTTCCACGGCCCCGAACCATCGCCGCTGATCACCGAAGCCGCCCCACGACGAGCTCCTACTTTTGGCCATCCCCGTCCAACGCCGACTTGATGCCGCTCTCCGTGGTGCTCTCGTGAAGCTGTAGGAGCCGATCCCGCCCGATTTCCTGCTCCAAGCCATCATCGTGAAGTCGCTGAAGATCTTCCTCCACCGTCTCTCATTGCCGACGGTCTTCCGGTGAGATCTACACATCGTGAACCCCTCCATCCCCTTCGCCTTGTTGCGCACGTCATTTATTTGCTCCCGCGGCGAGCTTTCTTCCCGCATAGCCCCCGCCGGCAAGCCCTCCGGCGAGGCAACCGCTGCTCCGGCAAGCCAACTGGCAGTCCTTCTGGCACCAACATGGCATCCACGTGTAGTCGACGTGGAGCTGAGGTGTCGCCTACGTGGCCTGTCCCCAGAACAGAAAATGCCCAAAAATTGCCAGAAATTGTCAATAATTTTGAAAAATCATATCAAATCGAATTCAAATCCAATGGAACTCAAACAAATTGTGTTAGGCTCATTTTGAATTGCTCTATTTTAGTAAATTGATAAATCATTGCCTTTGTACTTGCATTTTTATTAATTCATTTAATTGTCCCAACACAAATTAATTCACCAGATATTCTAGGAACCAAATTTAATTCTGATTTTTGGCATGCTTAATAATTACATAATTATCTATCACCACAATTTTTGGTTTAGAAAAATATGAATTATTGTTGGTTCTGGAATTTATTTAGTGTGGTTGCTTAAATTTATTCTAGTAATTATTTTATAATTAATTGGCCCCTGCCACTTGGCACAAAAATCACTCACACAAGCCTCTGTACCCAGTAATTCACACAAGTCCAGAAACCTAAGTTTACTTAATTAAATTAAATTAATTGCTCATACTATTATTATACTCTAATAAATGCTAGTAATTAGAATAATTATATCCAGAGGCTGTGAATTGGTAAAGATACAATTCATCTATGTCCCTATTCATGATAAATCACTCAAGATTAGAATCGATTGGTTACTATTGCAATTTCTTAATTATTCTAAAGGACTATAACAACCCTAAATAAATGATTAACACACATAAAATAATGAAACTCTAATTTGTTTCTTTGAAGCGTTTGGCTTCGAGAACATTGAAGCATATGGCTTCGAGAACATAATAATAATCAACATTTGAAGACATTGAGCATCATACCATTGCATTCTATGGTGTTTTGATAATACCGACAATTCAATTCTATCATATAGGCAACAACAACCCGGAGCAGGAACAAGAGGATCTACAGAAGGACCTTGATCCCCAAGAGCAAGACGTTGTAGTTGCTAGCACTAACATCGATCTAGGCAAGCCCCGGTTTACATTCGCCCTTTTATAAAGTTGCTAGTTT
Organism: Eleusine coracana subsp. coracana; assembly: GCA_032690845.1. Lineage (NCBI taxonomy): Eukaryota > Viridiplantae > Streptophyta > Magnoliopsida > Poales > Poaceae > Eleusine > Eleusine coracana. The sequence continues at coordinate 29,772,237 of CM064422.1, forward strand.
TCGATATTACTAGTGTCTGTGATTATTGCATTAGGTCATAGGAGTTGATTGGAACCCACTTGCATGATACCCAAATGACCTATGTCACTGTCATTAGAACTTTGGTTGTATCGGTACTGTGTCGCTAGGCTTAGTAATTGCTAGACGCAATAGATATCGTTACTAAGAAATAAACTTGACCACTGGAACGGGAACCTAAAAAGAAGTTTATTTTACTGTTATGATCGGGCAGGGAAGATGCATGTGTAGGTTTGCAGCAATACATGGGTGTTGACTGTGGTAGCCCTGCCTTGTCGAACCTAGGACCCGTCCGTGGTCGGCCCCTTGGTCAAGTATTGAATAGTACCGAATACATGCTAGTCTATGGGCACTAGTAAACTGATGTAGCATTGGCGCGGCCATGAGGACGGTACCTAGTACAGTGGTCTTTGACCCTTCTGCTGCTAGAGTGGGCGGTTCATACCGTGAAGTACTGTTAGCAGAACGGCATGCCCACTCGCTGAGACTGGACCCGGACCAGGCTGTTTTTTCTTCCTTGCGAAAAGTTGCCATATACGACCTTAACGGGTGCGTATGTGTCATGTATCTCGGGGTTATCCCAGCTGGTGTAAATCAATTGTAATTGCTGTCCCTCGCAGTAATGAGTACCACTTGGTCATTGCGTCGTCACGTGGTTGAACCTGGTATTAAAAATTAACTATGATGTTTATCGTTGATGTTACAATTATTGCTCTTATGTTACACTTACTCATGTACTGCTCTATTATCTTGTTATAGCAACTAAAGTTTCATTTCTGCTCTACCCAGTTAATTTTGAGAAATAAAACTTGGTAGAACTAATAGGTTGCTTAGTGCGAGTCTTTCCAAACCAGCCACCTATTAGAGCCATTGCATGTCTAGGAGTCCAACGGGTAAGACTTGGTGAGTAATTAGTACTCAGGCTTTGTGCCACTGTTGTTTTGAGGTAATGAAGAAGTAGAATTGCCTGTAGATGTGCTGCCTTGGGACATGCAAGTCCCTGAGGGTTGGACTGCCCACTGGGAGTCCAACTTCCTGCCGTAGTGATGATGTGTGATGCTAGAGTGATGGTTCTTCGGGCATGAACCATTACTATGCAGTACCGCCGAGCTCGTAGCTTTATCGTAATTGCTTCCGACGTGTTTTCAAAACATTATGAACTTGTAATATTCCGCTGCACTCTGATGACCAATTGATGTAATATTAAATTTAAATTTGAACCAATGTTGTATTATCAAGTGTCTGTGTTATCAGCACCGTCGTGACCTCGATCCTCCGGGAAGGGGCGCCACATACACCAGCATTGATATATTGAAACTAGCAAAACTTTATAAAATGGCATATGCAAACTGGGGCTTGCCTTTATCCAGACAAGTGTTAGCTACAACAAGTTCTGGATCTTAATTCTCGTTAACTAATTATGAGCAAGGTGTCAACGGTACTAAAATAATACCGTACATGCAATAATATGACAATGCAAAATGCATTGGTGTTATGGTGACCACGTTGTTATTAATATGTTCTCGAAGCCATATGTTTCAAAGAAACAAGTTCTATTTTTTATCACTCTATGTGCAAAAGTCATTTTAATAGGGTCAATATAGTTTTAAGAACAAATAATTCATTTAATATAGTCAAAATGTGTTTCTGGACATGAGTGATTTATCATGTACAGGGGTATGTATAAACCTTATGTTAACCAAGTGGCAACTTTTGGATATTAATATTCTATTTACAAGCATTTTTATAAGCAAAAGTGCTAAATAAATCCTAGGGTATAAAATAATGCATATTTTGCCCAACCAAAAATCAGGGTGGTCGATTGACATTAAATAATAGTACATGCAAAAATTCAGAATTAATTTGCATCCCTGGGATGAAAACTCTAGGCCGGGCAGCAGGGTAGGCCGGGCGTCCTGGCAGGCTGGGCGGCGGCCTGTGTCGGGCGGCAGCCCCTTTTGGATGCTGACCCCCTTCGGGTCATATTTTCACTTGCCCATGTCGTGCCACGTGGATGCCTCCTTCACTTCTTCTCTTTTTACACTCCTTAGTCCAGGAATGGAAAACGGCCTTATTTGGCAGTGTTTTGTAGGGTCGGCCGGGTTGCATGATCAGCCTGATGAGGACTTCGGCTTGATCAGTCGGGTGGCTGGTTTTAGCCTGATATGGCCCTGTCGGCTAGGTTCTGATTTCAGCCATTATGACCCTGCTTGGGTCCTAATTTCAGCCTCAAACAATCCTGTTGGCTAATGGAAAACGGCTGTTTCACAGTCGTGACCGGCCGACAGGGATTTTTTTCATGTTTTTACATGTTTTGATCCTTTTATGCCTACAAACACATATTTCACCAAAACATGTGGAACTTTATTAGTTTAAACAAATATTCATGAAACTTTAGTCTTTACATTACATTTCCCGACCGGTTGGTGGCCGATTTTGGGTTTTATCGGCCGCCAACACCTCCCCAAGCTTAAACCTTTGCTCGTCCCGAGCAAATTAAAACTTAGAAGTGATGGATCAGGAGTTGCTTCAATATTAGAGCCCTGTGAGGATCAAGTGCACGAACACATACTCCAACAAAATACGGGTAAGTGTAAACCAGCATAATTTGATCACTAAGTCATTCTCATTGTTCGGTGGGGCTTATTGGCATTTTATAACCTTGTCATGAGCAGTTGAAGTCTAGAACGACTAGTTTAGACTTGTCATGCAATTTCCTATTTGATCATGAGTCCAAAGTTTTTATAATACTGCTTAAGGTTAAAATTATTCCCTCTTGGCGTAATCTTCCACTATGACTCCCATCTCTTAAAAAGTATATTTCATTACCAAGTGCTCATCCTACATTCTAAAAGCTTGACTTTGCACTTCCTCATTCCAATCATTTGGAAATAATGCCTAGGGAGAGGGATAGAATGGACTCACGCGAAGGAGTGGGCTAGCACAATTGCAAAAGCCTTGGGTACAAATTAGTCCCAAAAGGCTGGATTTTTGTAGTAGAGTGAAAGGATGGTTCTTTATTTTGCTCCAAAGACATTTTTGAACCTTGAAACTTGATGTCGTATGTCCATGAGAGCTGCTAAATTATTATTTCTTTCTTATTTTTCTTTCTTTTTCTATCTTTCTTTTTTTTCAGCTTTTATGGTGTAGGGAGGCTAATTCAGTGTTTCAAATATTTTTGCAAACTTTTTCCGAGAATTTATTGGTGAGAACCAAATTCTTTCTTGTAGGATCAAGGTTTCGCAAAAGGAAAGATTTTTGGTTAGCATGCTTGGTGAAGTGGATGCTTGAATCCAAAGTGGAAACCACATAACCAAGCATGATTGATTGAGAACTCAAAGATAACGCGAAGGGGAATGATTGGCGTTGGAAGTGCATGTCCCTCATAAGGATCAAATCCTAACTAAACTCAATGCACACATAGATGGCATGAAAGTGGCTTCGCAATTAATATTTGGCCGTGGTAGGAATTTTTCTATCATAGGGAAGATGAGTAGGGGATTTTATTGCAACATGGTTTTGAAAGAAATCATTGGACTCTTATTATGAGGAAATTATAGACACATCCAAAACATGCCATATCATAAACTCCAACAACTAGACTTGGTGTTTAATAGCCGTTGGCACCTAGTAGAACATAGAGGGACTAGCATTATCATCATGCCGATCTACCACCACCCACAAAAATGAGGAGTAGAGGTTGTAAACTTAAGACTCAAAGGGTGCTAATAGAGCAACTATTCATCATTTCCATAGGCAAGGTAGAGACTAAGTTCTCAATTTTATTTGAAAAACAGGAAATCTTTTTGTTCTTTTTGGTTTTGCAAATTTTTATGGTTTTCCTTGAAAGTTAAAATCTTTTTGTGTTTTCTTAAATTTTATCAAAACTAAAAATCTTTTTGGATTTTTCTTAGGAAAACAAAATAACTCAACTAGAGAAAGAAGGCGAGGGGGGTAGGACGAATGGCACACCTTGGTCTGGGTACCTCCCCAAGCTTTGGCCTTTGCAAGACTTAAGCTTAGATGGCATTCACTGCGGCGGTTGATAGTTGATGTTGAAGTGGCCGAACAGTTGGTCCATCATGGAGAGGTTTGTCTGAAGCTGTTCTGACATTTGTTGCTGCCATTCTTGTCCGTCCCTTATGGCTGCTTGTATTTCTTGAGTTCGCATGTTGGTCTCATAAGCATTTGTAGCCAGGTATTGCATGCCATCTTCCAACTCCGAAAAGTTGTACGATGTGAATCGGGCAGAGCAAGAAGTGCCTACACCTCCATGACGATGGTAGTAACTCCCCATCCCATAGGGATTAGGGGGTTCATAGTTATTATTGGAGGAGGTAGTGTAGTTGTTCGAGGAACTCACAAAACCAAGGAATTGTGGCTGCTCCCAATTATATTCGGGGCCTCCTAATCCACCCATTTGAGGCGAGCTCGTCGCAGTTTCGTGTTGTTGCTCTTCTCGATGGAGTTGTGCTCTTGTTCTTGTTCTTGGCCCATCCCCTGCAACACTATGTCATGCATTCTACACATAAGCTTGCAATTTGTATACAAAGTTTCTTTTTCCAATAATGGTGAGCTGGGGGTTAGGCAATTCAATTTCCATGTCATACCCTGGATAGATCATGAAGAACCTATTGTTCTCCTCCTTCAAAAGGTGGGCTTGCCAGAAGTGATCTTTCCCTAGCAAAGAAGCACTAGGGAGACGATCTATTCTAGCTCTATGAAGCGCGCCAACCTTTCTAGCAGTTCTAGTGACAAAAGGTCTGAAAGTGATAGGTCCAAGCTGCTTGAATGATAGGGTGAGCCAATGGTTGATGAGGAAGAATGTGGGGTTCATTTTAATTTTCTTTATCACAACATAGAGATAGGCTTTATCCAAACTATTCACTAAATGTACATCACCCCGAGGGGTGAGGTAGTGAGTGATAAAGCAGTGAATTATACGGAGCGAAGGTTTATGAAAGTTGCTAGTGCGCTCCTGCCCCATGACTGGATTTCCTATCTTTGCCCAAAGTCCTTGCGGGGTGAAACCTTAAAGTTTATCAATGTCTATGGCGGCCTTAAGGTCAAAACCAAGATAAGTGCTAATTTATTTTAAAGTCCATTCATAGGTTTCACCAAAAAGACAGAATTCATAAAGAGTGCCTAATTTGGTAGACAGAGTGGTATGAACTTTTAAGGTGCAAAGGAATTCAATGGTAAGCCATTTAGAACCATAATCATCGAGGTGGTAGAAATAGTACCATCCGGTTGTGTTGAGCGCGTACTCGAAATCAGCGAGGATGCTGATTTGCTCGAGGAAGTTCTGGTCGAACTTGCGCACGGACGTGAATTCCCGGTCCTGAATGGCGGTGAGTTTGCTTCGCTCGTCATAGTCATTGAACACCATATTCTCTTCCCTCTCCATGAACTTCTCAAACTCTTCATCTTGCATGCTTTGCACCATTGGGGCTTCGGATATGGATATTGTGTCTGAGAGATAACTCGGGGCATACCCATGTGAAGCTCCAGAGTGCTCGGCTTCTGAGCGCTCACTTGGTGTGCGCCTCCCACGGCTTGAGCTGCTGCTGCTGCTAAACTTGGTGTAGAGGCCTCTCCAAATATTTGCCATTCCTACAAAAGGGTTACTTGGACACAATATCCAAAGGACAATATAATGATAGTGGTTAGCGGTTAGTCGTTCAGTTAGTAGTCCAAGTGTTAGTCATTCAAACATGCAAGGGTGACAACAAACTCTCTCTAGTTGGTTTTATTGCAGCATACTTTTATTGCTAAGTTCAAAGTGCACTTACTAGAGAGAACTAGTGGAGTGAGAAGAGGAGTGCAAAGAGAGAGAGTTTGTGAGGGAGAGAAATCTTTTCAGCTAAAGGTTTTGGGTGGAGAAGCAAGTGAGAGGGTGCCCGGTATTTATAGGCTCGAGGGGAGCCTTGGGGAAAAATTTTCTATGCCGGGCGACGGGACACGCCGGGCGGCAGCCCATGCCGATCGGCAGGCCTTACTCCATTTGCTCCATTATTGCTTTAGTGGTGATGGGAGAGGGCTAGGTCCAAGTGCCATGTGAACCACTTGCTCAATTTGTCCAGAAATTTGCTAAGAGTGTAAGGAGCAAGGATAGAGTGATGGGATGGCCAAAGTTGTATGTTTTCAATGAGTGTGCTACCACTCATGAGGCCTAGTTGAGTAGGATGGCAGGTGAGTGTGAGTGGTGAAAGAGTGAGGTGACATGTGTGGCTCTCATTCATTTACTTTCACTCATGGTGGGGCTTTTGATGAGCATTTTTCTTCAAGGGAAGGCTGGCCACACCTCCACCACTCATGTCCATCATCTCTGACGTAAAAGTGCCGAGAACTCGAGGAAAAGTTGTGCCGGGCGTCATGGCTTGCCGGGTGGCAGAAATGACCTAGCCAGGTGGTCGTTTTTCATGAAAAATGACCTCCCGGGTGCTGAAATTTGACTGGGTTATTTCAGGCTGGGTTAAAGCCTTGGATCAGCAGCCGGGTGGTCGTTTTGACATGAAAACGACCTCCAGGCCAAGAAACTTGGCCGAGTCATCACCATTTTTTTCAAATTTTTAATTTTTCTTTCTTGCATAATTTAATGGTTAAAGATGAGAATAAAAACAACCTAATTTAGTGGTATGTATGAGAGAAAGGGGGATAAATATCGGTTACCTTCTGACGAGGGTCCAGATTTTTCGTCTTGGACAAGACATCCTCCGTGCTTAATTTTGCGCGGTGCCTACCGTGGATGGAGAATTTTCCATGGTCGATGCAACTTCTTTCCTCCGCCATACTTGTTTGTTTTTCTTGGGCTTGGCAGCAACCTTTTTCTTCATTTCTTATGGCTCGCTCTTCTACTTGGGCGGCGGTGGTGTGCTCTTAGCTTTAACCACTGGTGCACCCGATTTTTGTGGAATCAGATACACCTTAATTTTCTACACCATGTTAGGATTTTTGCCATAAAAGATGCGTACCTAATTGCATTGTTCCTTTCGGGGCTTGAAGGCGAACTTTTCGTCATGCCCGTTAATGTTAAGGTGGATTTCTCCAGCCCCAACATCAATGTTGGCAATTGCAGTGCTAAGGAACGGCCTTCCTAGTATAAGAGGTGTCGTTGCATCGGCCTCCATATCTAGCACCACAAAGCTGACGGGAACAAGGGAGTTCCTTATCCTTACGGGTACATCCTCCGTAATGCCCGCCGGGTAGCAGACTAATTGGTCGGTGAGCTGCAAGCACATTGCCATAGGGGATAATGAATTGCCATCAAGTTTGTCGTACACTACCTTTGGCATGACGCTCACGCTTGCCCCCATATCACTAAGGGCGTTGTTGAATTGCTGCTTCCCGATGGAACATGGGATGGTTGGGCATCGCGGATCTCGCTTCTTTTCTAGGAGGGAGTTCAAGATAGCGGCGCTGCACTCTTTTGTTAATTTGACAACCTCCGTGGACAATGTTGGGCGTTTGTTGTTGAGGATGTCCTTTAGGTACTTGGAGTATGTAGGAAGCTGCATAGCATCAAGTAGTGGTATGTTGACATATAATTTCTTTATTACCTCCACAAACTTCCCGAATTGTTCATCCGCTGTTGGTTTCCTCTGGCGAGAGGGAAATGGCAGCACCGGGGTATCGTAGAACTCATGTGGCGCCTTCTTGAGGGCCACCTTTGTCTCCTCAACTTCAATTTCCTCCTCTCCTTCTGACTCTTCATCGGTTTCCCTGGTCTTCCCTGTAGTGTTAGGATTTGGTGGATCCTATGTAGATTTCTCGCCTCTAGTTGTGATGGCATTAACACTTTCTTTGGGGCTAGCTTTCGGCTGACAGGGGAGCTTGCCCGAGTTAGGCTTAACAATAGAAGCAGCCAGCTGAGCAATTTATGTTTCTAGCATTTTTTCTATGACTAAGCTGGTTTTGCATGGAGGTATTGAAGGCTTCCATATGAGAATCTATGCTTTCTAGGACTTTATTAGTAGTAATAAGTTTCCTACTAATACTTTCATTAATTTTTGATTATCCTAGAACAAGATCATGAAAGGAAGGTTCATTACATGTAAAATTGCTAGAGTTACTCGTATTCTTGTCGAAGGAGAGGTTTGGCTTGGACTCCTATCCGAAGTTGTTCGTATGGGGCCTACACCCATTGTTGTTGTTGTTGTTGTTGAGGTAGTTCACTTCTTCTTCATGGGTCTCCGGACAGTGGCTTCCCATGTGTCCAAGGTTCCTGTAGACCTTGCAGGTCATGCGAGAGTCCAGGGATGGACAGTCTGAGGTCCGTCCATCTGGCTAGCATGTCAATACCATCAATGTTGTGGACTCCCCTCATCTTGGGTTACGGCTGGTGTTGTCTCTCATCATAGCCACTATAGTTAGCGACCATCTTTTCTATGAGAGTGTGAGCTTCCTTGACCTTCAGAGAGAAGAAGGAACCTCCAGCGCCTACATCTAGGTGCTCATGAGTGGGGCAATTAAGCCCATGGTAAAAGCTCTGGATTAGCAACCAATCTAGCATTCCATGATGTGGGCATACCAGAGTATACTCTTGGAAACGCTCCCATACTTCAGGGATGCTTTCATCGGTTAGCTGTTGGAAACTTGAAATCTTATTCCATAGGGCGTTGGTTTTGCCCAGCGGGAAGAACTTGGCAAGGAAGGCATTGGAGCACTTGTCCCATGTGGTCAAATCATCTTGGTTGCTATAGAACCACTGCTTGGCCTTCCCCATCATTGAAAATGGAAAAAGGCGAAGGCGGAAAGCTTCAGGAGTCACATCCCTCATGGTGAAGGTGCTGCATACCACCAAAAACTATTGAAGGTGACCGTTTGCGTATTCTGATGCCTTGCCATAGAAAGGACTAGCAAAAACCATGTTGATTAGGGCCGGTTTCAGCTCATAACCTCCGTTCCCCATGTTCGGGTTCGGACCAATGCGGATGTTGTCTACAGACGGGGCAGAGTAGTTAGGGATTGTCCTCTCAGGCATAGTTGGTTGGGCAGAGGAAGACGGGACTTGCGGTTGAGCTTGAGTGTTCGGAGGTGCTGCAAGAGCAAGTACAGGCCGACAAGGGGTGAGTCTCTGACGCACTCTCCTCAACAAAGCCTCCAGATCATTGTGATAGTTGTCTGGTAGGTCAAAACCAGTCATAAAGCATCCTATTTACACCACAAATAAATAGAACAAGGGTAAGCCCGCTAAGGAAAGCAGTAACTCCTTAATAGAAATATCAATGTTAAAATTCTGATATCTTAGCCTATAGCTTCCCCGGCAACGGCGCCAATGTCGCACCAAAATGTTATATGATAACAACGCTCGAAGAGTTGATTGATGTTTGTTATGCTTCAAGAGAAGAGTGAACCAATCCGCAAGCGCACAGAACATCTATTGTAGCATTTTACCCGAGAGTTCCAAGGTATCGTATTTATTTTCCTCAAGGAAACTAGGCATAAGAATATCTTGGTTTAACAAAGATATGACTATAAGAGTTATACCAACTAGCCAAAGATGGGGGTAAAGATATTCAATGATAAACAGGGGAGCAGTGATACATGAGAAATCCACACTAAGATAGATAAAGAGATCGGTTAAGCTAGCCGGGAGGACAGCGAGTCTATGTCTAAAATTTCTAAGATAAACTTTCCTAAATCTAGTCAAGCATCAAAATTCCTAGTTACTCGGGTTGAGTGCTTACACCAAATCTATGGTACAGCCTCGAGTCTTTCACCAATAAGCTTACTTCAGGGCATGACAACGATCCACTAATAGGGTCGATAACTAACCTCGTGCACTAGTGGGCACGTTACCGCTAGACAACCCTGCTTGAGGCTTCCCGAATGTGGTGGATTACTAAAGGGACGGATAGGGCTGTCGCCACTTGCCGCCTACCACACAGCTCGTGGGGACGAATGCAAATCCAACTAGTGTTAACTTAGGCACCGCGCCTACGCCTTCACTAGATATTCTTCTGTTGGCCTAGCGGAAGAATAGCCGAGGAATAACCAAGTCTAAGTTCTATTCAAGAACGAAACTTAATTAAATCCTAGCTGGGAATCCAGTAAACTATGCTTCAACGTTCTTTCATGATAATTGTAACTTGAGGAAATTGACTAATTAAAAATAAATACTTGACAAGATAAATAAGGAAAAGATAATTGTATTTAATAAAAGATAAGTCTCACAAAAGGAGAAAAGATACAAGAGAACTCATACCAAGACTCCGAGACAATTTCCGGAATCCCGAGCTAAGCTCCCGACTAACTAACCTACTCTACTAGTAAGAAAAGTAGTGGGAAATGGACTCCAATGTGCTTCACTTGCTTCATTATTTATTTCTACCGACTTCCCCCTCTATTTATAGGTGGCGAAGGCTTGGCAGGTAGTTCAAGGTAGAGGAAAGTCGGTGGGCAAAAATTCACCCACCGGGCGGCGGCATTGGCCGGGCAGCCGCACATGCCGGTCGGCATGGCAGGCCGGGTGGCAGGGAGCGCCGAGCAGCTCTTAGATTTGGTCGGTTTTCGACCGCCTTCCCTCGGACAGCCCAGATTCAGTCTGAATGATGTTTGTTGGGTCGGTTCCTGACCACCTTATCCACTTGGCATTAGTTGGCATAATGGGCCGAGTGGGTTGGACACCCCAGGAGGAAAATCCCAAGCCGGGCGGCCTGGCAGGCCAGGTGGCGGCCTGTGCCGGGCGGCGGCCCCTTTTAGGTGCTGACCCTCTCCGGGTCATATTTTCACTTGTCCATGTCATGCCACGTGGATGCCTCCTTTATTTCTTCTCTTTTTACCCTCCTTAGTCTGGGAATGGAATACAACCTTATCTGGGATTGTTTTGCAGGGTTGGTCGGGTCGCATGATCAGCCTGATGAGGACTCCGGTTTGATCAACCGGGTGGCTGATTTCAGGCTGATATGGCCCTGTCGGCTGGGATCTTATTTCAGCCGTCATGACCATGCCTGGGTCCTGATTTCAGCCTCAAACGACCCTGTCGGCTAGTAGAAAACGGTTGTTTCATAGTCATGACCGGCCGACGGGGTTTCTCTTCATGTTTTTACATGTTTTGACCCTTTTATGCTTGCAAACACATATTTCACCAAAACTTGTGGAACTTTATTAGTTTAAACAAATATTTAGGAAACTTTAGTCTTTACCTTGCATTTTTTGACCGGTTGGTGGCCGATTTTGGGTTTTATCGGCCGCCAACAAACAAGTGGATCCTAGGTTCAACAAGGCAGGGCTACCGCAGTCAACACCCATGTGTTGCTGTAAACCTACACATGCATCATCCCTGCCCGGTCATAGCATCAAAGTAAATTTATTCCATTAAGTTCAACTTTAGTGATCAAAGATATTCTCTTAGTAACAATAACAGGACTATCAATAACATTCTATTACTAAGCATAGCAATTTAGTACCAAATCCTACCATGACTCATATAGCATTAACATGGTACATTTGGGTAATGTGCAAGTGGATTTCCAACCAACTCCTATTAACCTAATGCATCAATCAACAGATACACTAGCATTGATATATTGAAACTAGCAAAACATTATAAAATGGCATAAGCAAACTGGGGCTTGCCTTGATCCACACAAGTGTTAGCTACAACAAGTTTTGGCTCCTAATTCTCATTAACTAATTATGAGCAAGGTGTCAACGGCACTTGAAATAATACCGTACATGCAATAATATGACAATGCAAAATGCATTGGTGTTATGGTGACCACATTGTTATTAATATGTTCTCAAAGCCATATGTTTCAAAGAAACAAGTTCTTTTTTTATTACTCTATGTGCAAAAGCCATATGACATTATGCACAAAGTTCAAAGAGTACACCAGATCAGACATGGATTATAAATGGCGCAAGCAAAGCCAGAGCAAAAATCGCAACCAAACACACACTGAGGGCACTTATCAAGAAAGGCAGCACATAAAGTCAAAGCCGCCCACCGAACAAGCACCATCGTTCATAGGGCACATCGAAGAGGAAAAACAAGATCATAGCATCAAGGACAACCGCAACAATGATTACAGAGAAAGCAACTATCAAGGCCGCCGTAGGGGCCGAAGCTCACCAAGCCAAAACTGCCAAGCCAGAAAACCATATTGCCTCTACTGTGGAGTGGACAAGGGGCACAAAACTTCCACTTGCCTCAAAGCAAAAGAGATACAAGAAAGAATAGAAGCATAGAAGAAAATACCAGCACAAACAAAAGCCATCAACTACACATCGCCCAACCCATGGCCCCAGCTACCATGCCCACAACCAGCACAAATCAATTATCATTACCCAAACACTCACCATCAGCCATACACACCATCCTCATACTTCAACACGACCCATCCAATACAACCTCCAAACCATTATATACAACCAAGACAATCAACCCAGCAAACACTGGCAAACCAAGAGCAGCAGAGGCAAAAACAAGAGCCACCACAGCTATCATAGCCCAAGCCGGAGCCTAACCCAAACCAAGCCACAACATTTCCGGTACAGGGATTCATCGGAATGATATGCGGGGGGTCATCCTCAGACTTTGAAAACAAGACAAGAAGAAGGGGCCATTTTAGAATGGTCAATAGTGTCTTCACCGAGGGACCAATTATCAAGTCAAAATGGTCTCACGTCCTCATCACATTCATCGAAGCTGACCTTAACCTCAAAGCATACCCGCATATCGACAGGTTCGTAATCGAAGCTCACATTCATACCTGGATGGTCAGCGAAGTCCTCATGGACAATGGCAGCCAGGCAGACATATTATTCATAAACGCCTTCTAGCAAATGGGACTCAACAAAAGTTCCCTGCAACTATCAAATGTCCCACTCATAGGCTTCGGAGGAAAAAGAATCACTCCTATGGGTACAGTTTCCCTCCCAGTATCATTCGGCAATACTCGGAACCCTCGAACAGAGTACATAACATTCGATGTCGTAGACCTTTGCCACCCATTCAATGTCATAATCGGCCGAGGCACAATGAACACATTCGAGGCAGTCATTCATAGCGCCTACTTATGCATGAAGATTCTAGCCGCCGGGGGAGTCATCACAGTCAAAGGAAATTAGCAAATGGCAAGAGACATAGAAAAAGGCTACGCACCGGGAGAAAGAAATTGCAATAACATACAAGTTTTCAGCCAAGAACAGTTGGAAGAAGAGGAAAGAGCCAGAAAGGCCCGGGAGCAACACAAGATCAACGCAAGGAAAGAGGCACACAGCCTCGACAAGGAAAGAATCGCAGTCCAGCCGGATGAAGAAACCAAAAAAGTACTCCTTGATGAACAAGTCCTGGGGCAATTCATCATAGTGGGTTCGGGGCTAAGCCCCGAAGAAGAAAAAGAGCTACTAACATTCCTCAGCAAAAATAAAGATGTATTCGCTTGGTCCTCTACAGAGCTCGAGGGAGTGGATAGAAGCATAATAGAACACAAGTTAGAGATTGATGCAACCGCCAAACCAAAGAAACAGAGGCTCCGAAAAATGTCCAATGAGAAAATCGAAGCCATCAAAGCAGAAGTGCAACGACTCCTTGACGCCTTTGTCATTCGCGAAGTCAAGTATCCATGTTGGCTAGAAAATTGTGTAATGGTGAGAAAAAAGAATGGGAAGTGGAGAATGTGCATAGACTTCACAGATCTCAATAAGGCTTGCCCCAAGGACGATTTCCCGCTACCCCGGATCGATAAGATCGTAGACGCAGCAGTCGGGAGCGAGCTGCTATCGCTGCTGGACTATTTCTCAGGTTACCGCCAAATCTGGCTCAGGAAGGAGGATGAGGAAAAAACAAGTTTCATCACACCCTTCGGCACTTACTGTTTCATAAGGATGCCCGAAGGGTTGAAGAATGCCGGACCTACATTCTGCCGTATGACTCAAAAGGCCTTCGAGCCGCAATTCGGTAAAAGTGTGCATGCTTATGTGGATGATATCATAATAGCAAGTAAGAAAAATGATAACCACATCTCAGACTTGGCTGAAGCATTCGCAAACCTTCGAGCAGCAAGGCTAAAGCTAAACCTAGAAAAATGCATGTTCGGAATCTAGAAAGGAAAAGTACTCGGCTGCCTCGTATCAGCCAAAGGTATAGAGGCCAACCCCGACAAAATCAAAGCAATCACCCAAATGCAAGAGCCCAAGAGCAGAAAAGATGTACAGAAACTCACAGGCAGAATGGCAGCTCTGAACCGATTCATATCCAGATCAGCCGAGCGAAGCTTGCCGTTCTTCCAAGCACTTCGAGGGGCTCAACCCTTCGAGTGGGGCCTAGAGCAGCAAAAAGCCTTCACAGATCTGAAAAACTACCTTCAAAGACAATCAAAGCTGTCTAACCCAGAGCCAGGGGCTGTGCTACTATTATACGTCGCCGCGTCTCATTCAGCAGTCAGTGTAGTCCTCGTGCAAGAGAAAAAAATCATCAAAATAGTCAAGGGAGAACCCAAAGAGCTCCTAGTACAACTCCCAGTATACTACATCAGCGAAGCACTATCTGGCTCCAAAATGCTCTACTCCGAGATGGAGAAAATTGCATATGCAGTAGTAATGGCTACCAGAAAGTTGAGGCATTACTTCAAAGCTCACCACATCAAAGTGCTCACTAACCAACCGCTCAATGAGATATTTGGCAATCACGAAGCCTCGGGAACCATCGGTAAATGGGCCATGGAGCTTTCGGAGCATGTAATCGATTTTGAGAAACGAAGTGCAATCAAATCTCAGGTACTCGCCGACTTCATAGTAGATTGGACAGCCACACAGCACGCTAGAAGTCAAACATTCTTGGATCCAGTATGGATAGCTCATTGCGATGGAGCCTGGGGACTAGCAGGGGCAGGCATAGCGGCAATAATCACTTCACCCGAAGGTGTTAAAATGAGATACGCTGCAAGGCTCGAGTTCAGTAACGAAACGGACAAATGCACTAACAACATAGCCGAATATGAGGCAGTGTTGCTAGCACTCAAGAAACTCAGAGCACTCAGAATCCAGAGGTGCAGAGTCAAAATTGATTCCAAAATCATCGCCAGTCAGCATGACAAGGAATTCACAATTAGGGATTCTCAGCTCGAGAAGTATCACACATTGTCTGGGGCATGGAATAATACTTCAATGGTTTTGACATATAGTACATCAAAAGAAAATTCAACACAGAAGTAGATGAGCTCACAAAAATAGCTGCAAGGCAAGATCTGATGCCTCAAGACGTATTTTTTCAAACAATCACCAAACCTTCGATCAAATTGGCCCTCCAAGATCCCAAACAAATTCATGTAGTGACTGGCAAAGATTGGAGGTCTCAAATCATAGCATACCTTCAAGGGTTTTACAAGCCAGACACCGAATCAGAAGCAAAAAGAATGCAGCAGAGAGCTAGGAACTACAAAATCATCGAGGGAACGCTCTATAAATCCGGGGTGTGTGCCCCATTGCTTAAATGCATTAGCCAAGTGGAAGGTGAAGAATTGCTCAGTGAGATACACAAGGGTGTATGTGGAGCACACATCGGGTCTCGGCCCTTAGCTGCAAAAGCAGTAAGGCAAGGTTTCTATTGGCCATCAATGATCAAAGACATTGCAGAAGTGGTAACTAGATGCGGAGCCTGCCAAATGATATCAAACAAACAATCAGCACTTTCGCAACCAACGCAACTCATAGCACTATCATGGCCTCTTCAGCGTTGGGGGATAGACATCATTGGACCGCTACCCACAACACTCAGGAATTACAGATGGGCAGTCGTAGCCCTCGAATACTTCACCAAATGGATCAAAGCAAAACCAATCACAAACATATCAGATGCAGCAATCAAGAAATTCTTTTGGCAAAACATAATCTGCCGCTTCGGAGTCCCAAGAGACATAATCGTGGACAACGGAAAACAGTTTGAAAATGATATGTTCAAAGAGTTCTGTCACGCCATTGGAACAAAAGTTGATTTCGCATCAGTATATCACCCCCAATCGAATGGGGCTGTAGAGAGAGCAAATAGTCTCATATTCAAAGCAATCAAAAAGATACTCCTCGACGACAAGAAAGGAAAGTGGCAAAAGAGTTGCCTAGGGTTATATGGTCACACAACACAACCAAAACCAGAGAAACCAGCTATACACCGTTCAAGTTACTCTATGGGGAGGAAGCAGTAACCCCCAAAGAAATTTCTCATCATAGCCCAAGAACAACAAGCATGAAGCCACCACAGCCCTCAGAGGCAGAGTCAAAGGATCTCATGGAGGTCGATAGACTAGAAGCAGCTATTAACCTCGACAAGTATCAAATGGAAACACGCAAATGGAGAGACAAGAAGGTTTTTCCCCGAGCATATGCAGCAGAAGATCTAGTCCTACTCCGAAGCCCAAAACAGATAGCAAAGGTAAACTAGAACCCAAATGGGAAGGCCCATACATCGTAGCGAGGTCTAGCAGACCCGGAGCATACAGGCTCAAAAACTCACAAGGAGAAGAGTTACCGCACTCCTGGAACGCGGACAACCTTCAAAAGTTCTACACCTAGGAAAGCAACACCCAACACATGTAAACAGCCAAGCATAGCACAAAACTATAAGTGCTATATTGAGCTTAGTTGTTAGCATTCCTTTCGAAGTCTTTTCTTCCTCAAATTGTAAAAAGGACTGTACTCTTTTCCTCTCGAGGGGAACCCTTCGCAGGGGTGAGGTTTTTAACGATGCGGATCCTATGTAAAACCCCAGGTGAATCTATAAAGCTGCCTTCCCCAAAGCGGAAAGCCTCGCTCAGCAGAGCGTGTCAAAACAACTCCCCATTGCGGAGATTGTGATATTCGACAAAGAGCAAAAGCTCTCAAAACATAGCTACTGCACGGATTAAGCCCAAAGAGCTAAAAACCGCACAGTCAGCTAACTTAGCAAAAAATGTTAAGGGGCTCGTTGCAGCCCAGACCCGTCGAAGGGTTCACACTCAAGACTCGCCCTAGCACTTTGAGGGGGAGGGTGGCATTTTTCAAAAACTTAGCACAAAAATGCTAAGGGGCTCATTGCAGCCCAGACCCATCGAAGGGTTTGCACTCAAGCCTCGCCCCTAGCACTTTGAGGGGGACGGTGGCATTTTTCAAAAAACTTAGCGAAAAAATGCTAAGGGGCTTGTTGCAGCCCAGACCCTTCAAAGGGTTCGCTCTCAAGCCTCGCCCCTAGCACTTCGAGGGGGAGGGTGGCGTTTCTCAAAAAACTTAGCGCAAAAATGCTGAGGGGCTCATTGTAGCTCGGACCCATCGAAGGGTTCATACGAGAGCATCACCCTTAACACTCCAAGGGGAAGAGGCTCACAAAAGTCAACAACAGAAAAATTCACAAGTTCCTCAACGAGCTCATTAACAGATCCATATATCCATAAGTTCAAAATTCATTATCCATAGGTTCTTTCTTTACAACAACCCCAGATGCTAAAAGCTGGGGAAACAAAACGGACCATTCATCTAGGCTATAACCGTGCGGAGGAGGACCCAAGTCACCTCCCAGTCTATTAGTTCCAGCAGCACTGGAACCTTCCGTCGCCTCGCACCGGGTCTTCGATAGAGCTTCAGCCCGCCGAGCGTTCAGCACAGCACCAATAGACCATTTAGCTACGGCACGCCGTGGCCGCCGAACCCGAGTCACAGGAGCGTCAGGAAAAGGCTCAGCCCGAGGTACAGCTTGTAGTATAGCGGAATCTTTGGGGCTTAGCTCGCAAGGGCTAGGCAAGCAACTTCCCCCAAGGGAGCCACGCACCGCACTCAAATCAGTACCCTATGGAACACGCCGGCTATTCGAGCATGAATCGGTACAATGGTGCCCTCCAACGGAACCTGAAGTTCGGGATCGACGCCCGAACAAACGAGAATAATCTCCTACACATACCACCCCAGCATCTAGTGCAACGACGTCCCCCTCTTGAGCGCCGGATCGGTCCCGACTTTGCGCTTCTTCAGCCGCTTCGGCTATGTCCATCGCTTCAAGGCCACTCATACTAACTTTGGAGCTCGTAACAGTAACAATCGCATCACAATTAGCTACATTCAAAGGCAAAGGGCCGTCCAAACAACCAAGAATACGCATTGTAGAGCATTC
This sequence comes from Eleusine coracana subsp. coracana, assembly GCA_032690845.1. Lineage (NCBI taxonomy): Eukaryota > Viridiplantae > Streptophyta > Magnoliopsida > Poales > Poaceae > Eleusine > Eleusine coracana. The sequence continues at coordinate 29,790,337 of CM064422.1, forward strand.
ACTAGAAGAAGTATCTTCGACACCCTGCGCAGACGACTCAGCAGGCACCTGCGCAGGTCCAAAAGTAAGCATTAATACCATTTTGTACAAAAACTGCCTATTACAAAAAATCAGCCTCCCACTCTCAGCTCAGAGATGTGGCCCAAAAAAAAGTGTAAGCCAAAGCCAAGCTCTAAACCTCATGCAAAGAGTGCGTGCTGCTATTTCTGGTTTTCTCCTGAGTCGAAGGTTCATTGTGGGTCAGAGCAGACACGGCAACTCGAGCAGCCTCGCGAGCCTAGACACATCAATAAGCGAAAAATCACCATCATAGCCCCTCAATCAAATGAAAGAAACTAACAAAAAACAAAGTGCGTACCTGAGCAAGCCTCTCAATCGCAACCAACCGTGCAGCCTCGCGTCCATGATCGCGCCAGAACTTGATAGCAAGACGTTTAGCGGCGGCAGAGGTGTCATTAGACAAATTGTCTCGAGCATCGGCACCAATCGGGAAATCCCGCTTGCCCAGCTCCCTGAAATGATCGCACCCCATGCGTTCAAGGAGTCCGAATGTAGCCTGCGAAGTATGGAGCGGGCAAAATTACTACGCTTATCCATGACCCCGGGGAGAGCGGCGATCTCAGCATCCAACCATTTAAACAAAGATTCTTCGGTAACCTCTGAATCATCAGTCAATGACATGGGCTCCGCACCGACATAACCCAGCGCCTCGCGATACCTATGACGAGTAGCCATTGCCTGAGCCACGAAGCCATAGTTGAGAGTAGAGGCGGCATGGACCAAAGCTTTATTCTCCTCTGTGAGAGACGCCACCTTAGACTCGGCAGCTTCGAGGCGATTTGCACTCTCTCTCAATTTAGCCACCTCAGCTCAGAAAGTCTCAATCTCGCTCTTAGCTTGCGCTGTGGCAAGGGTAGCCTGATCTCGCGCTTCCTTCACAGAAACAACATCCTCTTTTAGTGTGGCATTTTCTGCAGCATAGGAGTCCTTCACATCCTTAAGAGACGTGAACTCCCGTTCAGATCGCTCGGTAGCAATGCGCGCAAATGTATAAGCCTAGGGCACAAAAAGAAGGAAAAATTAGAAAGGAAAGTCATCACAAACGTAGCCAAAAAAGCCAAAGCATTGCCTTACATGTCTCAAGATATGGGTAAGGTTAACTCGCAAATCCTGGATCTCGAATTTTCTCTACCCCGAAGGCGATTAAATCATCCAGAGTAGAGCACAGACCAGCCCATGTAGTAGGGTTGGTGAAATTTCCGACCGTTGAAGAATGCAACGACCCTACCCCATCCAGCCCTTGGCTAGTACCAACCGGAGGTAAGCGGCTCGAAGAAGCCCCCACTTCAGTGCGAGTAGCAACACGCTCCTTCAACCGAACTAGAGCATCGGCAACCTCTGCATCAGTGCAGTGATCTTTCAAAACCAAAAGCGATGGACTCGAAGGGGAGAGCTCAGCGTCGGCACCCTTCATAGGGGGAGAAGACACCACAACAGTATCAACAACCTTTTCTCCATCATCATCACTGCCGAAGGCATCCTCCATGGCCCCAGCCGTCACCAGGGTCCCCACGGCCTGAAACCTAGGCGCCGAGGACCCCAAAGAATCACGGCAAGGCGTAGTGATGGCAGCACGCTTCGAGGCCCCGATTGCAGCGGCTTCCTCCCATTTCCTTTTGGGGGCCTTACTCTTGGCTTGAACAGGGACTAGAGCGGGGGCCTTCCCTTTCCCTTTCTGGCTCTTCCTTGTCCCAATGGCTTCGAAACCAGTGTTGCCAGGAGCCCGGTTCCGCTTGGCACGAGGGCCAGGCGCCACCCGATCGGGGTAAGCAATACCAGCTAAGCTAAGCACGCGGTTGAGTCGCCCGCTGTGCGAAGTCCTCTCACGAGTATGTTTGTCCTCCTCATGAGTGTATGGCTCGACCACCGATTCACCAGCAGCAGTCAAAAAGTCCAGGAATGCATCCACAGGGACTTCGGGAAAAGGAATCATCTTCTCAATGAAACCCGGTATCTTGAATTTCTTGCTCAAAGGCCATATATTGGTAGCAATAAACTCCTCGACAAGGTTGCGGCCACTTGAGTTGTAAGTGGCAACGTGAAAGATAGAGTTGTTCTTGCACCCTTTAGGCACTCGCCCATCCACGGATCGGGGGTGGCACGACGCAAGTAGGGAAGCAAGGGGAAAGATCTCAGCTTCTTTCCCATCCATAGTCACGGTCTCCGAAGGAACCTTAACATACAGCCAACCCTCGTGCCACTTGTCGTCCCAGCAGTTTCGGCTGCACTTAACAAACTGGTCGGTACCCCAAAAGCGCGGCACAAAGGTAATGCAATTGAATTCCGCTTCATGCGTCACGCCATTGATTTTAATGAGCTTCAGCTGGTAGTGGGCACAATAGTATTTGCAAAACACCTCGATATCAGGCTTCCCTTTATAGCTCAGCATCCCCCAAGCAAACTTACTAAGCATTGTTATACCGCTCAGGCTCACATGATGCAGCTGCACATCAAATCGGTCCAGCACCCCCCAAAAAAGATGAACAAGGAGTCTCCTCTTGGCCGGGCGCTAAAATGCTCTTCGAAAACCACAGCTTCGTCTTGTCGAGGGCTGGGAGTCTCCTCTTGGCCGGGCAGCCGGGCATCAGTAGCAGCAAAGCATCCGAGGTCAACAACACGAGTAATGGTGGCGTGTTTCACGCGAGAACGACCAAATACAAAAGTCCAAGGCCTCTCACCATCACCCTCCTTGTTTTTTCCTTTCTGACCCCTACGCTGATCGGAGTCATCAATAGGAAGCAGTTCACTAATCTCAACTTCAACGTCCTCCAAGTCCTCCTCAACGGGATTGGATCCTCGAACGCGGCGGCTCGAGCCTTGGGCCTGAGCATCAGCAGCAAGCTTGCCCTCATCACGAGGGTGGAACTCCTCATCCTCGTCTTCCTCTTCATCCTCACCTTCCTTGTCGGCTCCTTCATCATCGTCCTCCTCCTCTTCCTCGTCAGTACCATCGACCAAGTCTCGAGAACGAGCCTGATCCTCGCTACCTTGACTAGCAAACAAGGCCCCTTCCAAGCTTTCAGCAAAGGCGCGGTTCGCCTCAACATCCGCAGCAGCCCCTTCGGGGCTCAAAGGGTGCTCCTCTTCAGAAAGAAGCTCATCAGGGCGAGCGGTCTGCGCAACTCGAGCCATGTCTTCAGATCCTACAACAAGAACATCGAGTAAGAACAAACGAACGCACAAACAAGTCCAAAAGAGCGAGCAACCTCGCCCTCACAAAACGCACCTTACGTCACACTTCGAGGAGGGCGTGATTCTATCTAGAGCGAATGCAAAACCCGAAGCCTAGAAAACAAAGGCAAGAGAGAACGAGCAAAGCCTATAGCAAAGAAAGAAAGCTTCGAACGCCTTGTTTCACCCCCCCCCCCCACCCCCTCGCTTATATAGTTGGGTAAAAACCAACCAGCATTTACGGCGAAAGGTTCTAGATACGTTGATTTGGTCAGAGGCGACACACAAATCGATCCGGCTTCAGAACAACACGTTCTAAACCCCGCAATCGTAGCACGACATCTCCTCTGGTTATCAACCATCCTAAAACGATTGATCTCACAGAGAAGGCTAATCCCTGCCTGCGAATCAAGAACACAAGCAAGAACAAAGAAGAATGCAACACAATTGCAGATGTATTATGAATCTTACGAAGTTGGGGTCTCACAAACCGTGATGACGGCGAAACTGTTATGAACAGAGTAATCTAAGCAAAACCCGAACCCTAATAGTGTGGTGGCGGCTGTATATGAAGATCCTAGGGTCGTGCAAGACCCTTTACACGCGCCCCTAATTGGGCTCAACTAGATACAAAGCCCAAATGCCAAAAACAGGCGATGCAGCACCGAAACAGATTCTAGACCCTCTCTTGTTTTGATGATTCCCTATGACTCCGGACGAATTTTGACATGAGACCAGTGACATCAGAAAGGTCTTCTTCTTATCTTTCCGTGCATATATAGAACATCCAAATCCGAGTCTGTATGCGTCCTAAGCATCCATTTTAGTGCAGACTGGTCCTGAGCCCCAAAACAGACTCGAAGTCGGTTTTGGTTGGGTCTCCACCTTGGCTTCCACGTCCTTGCTGGCCCTCCACGTATTCAAGTCCTTCTCCCATCATCTCCTGGTCCTCTCCATAGTTACTAATTACAATATAATCATTAGGTAGCAAACCATTCTCAAAAGTGACATATGATGAAGAATGTAGGAACAAGCTCACCTCTAAATTTAGTCGTCGTGCACGAGCTCTAGTCATTGGACCTTGCTAGTCCAAAATTGGAGGAGTGTTGCATGTATCCTTAGGAGTGATGTCCTCATCATCCTCCCCCTCTTGAAGTGGAGTCGTCCTCGACCCAAGCTCATCCTCTTCTCCCAAGTATGGTTTCAATTCTGAAATGTTAAAAGTAGGACTAACACCAAACTCGGGAGGCAACTCAAGTTTGTATGCATTATCATTAATATTCTTAATTATTTTGAAAGGACCATCAGCTCTAGGCATTAATTTAGACTTTCTCAAATCTAGAAATCTATCCTTTCTCAAGTGTAACCATACTAAATCTCCTACATCAAGTTTTACTTCTTTTCTACCTTTACTACCAGCAATTTTATACTTGTCATTCATCTTTTCAATGCTAAGTCTAGTGGTCTCATGCATTTGCAAAATAAATTCAGCATGCTCCTTGGCATCAACATGAACTCTCTCAGTAATAGGTAGAGGAAGTATATCAAGTGGAGTACGGGGATCAAAACCATACACTATCTTGAAAGGACTTACCTTGGTAGTAGAATGTGTTGCCCAATTATATGCAAACTCAACATGAGGCAAACATTCTTCCCATTGCTTCAATTTTTTCTTCAAAATAACTCTCAACATAGTACCCAAAGTGCGGTTCACCACCTTAGTTTGTCCATCAGTTTGTGGGTGACAAGTTGTAGAAAACAACAACTTTGTACCCAACTTATTCCAAAGCATGTGTTAAAAGTGACTCAAGAATTTTGCATCATGATCTGAAACAATAGTAGAAGGCATACCATGCAAATGTATAATTTCTTTGAAAAAGAGATCATCAATATAACTAGCATCATCAGTCTTATGACATGGTATAAAGTGTGCCATCTTAGAAAATCTATCCATAACAACAAAAATACTATCACTCCCCCTCTTAGTCCTAGGCAGTCCAAAAATATTGTCCATAGAAATATCTGCCCAAGGAATAGAAGGAACAGGAAGTGGCATGTATAAACCATGTGGATTCAAGCGAGACTTAGCTTTTTGACATGTAGTGCAGCGAGCAACAAAGCGCTCAACATCTTTCTTCATCCTTGGCCAAAAGAAGTGTATGGCCAAAATATCCTCCGTCTTCTTGGCACCAAAATGACCCATCGATCCACCTCCATGTGCCTCCTGTAATAACAAAAGACGAATAAAGTATCCATGCAGTCAACACAAATTTGTTCCATGCACGACCTTCTTTACAATGCAGCAATACATCCTTAAAATCAACATCAGCAGCATATTGTTCTTTAATTGCCTCAAGTCTAAAAATTCTACAATCAAGTTGAGACAATAAAGTATAGTGCCTAGATAAAGCATCAGCGATCACATTATTGTTCCCTTTCTTATGTTTAATAATGTAAGGAAAAGACTCAATAAACTCAATCCATTTAGCATGTCTATGGTTCAAATTACATTGAGAACGAATATACTTAAGTGATTCATGATCAGAATAAATAACAAATTCTTTGGGCAACAAATAATGACGCCACGTCTCTAAACAACGTACAAGTGCATACAATTCCTTTTCATACGTGGAGTAATTCAAAATAGGCCCAGTAATTTTCTCACTAAAGTATGCAACAGGTTTACTATCTTGCATCAAAACACCACCAATGCTTATACCACTAGCATCACATTCAAGCTCAAAAATCATATCAAAATTAGGTAATTGCAGCAATGGTGCATGTGTAAGTTTATCCTTCAAAGCATCAAAAGACTCATGATGTACCTTACCCCAATGGAAATCAACGCCCTTCTTTGTCAACTCATGCAAAGGTGCGGCAATGGTGCTAAAATCTTTGACAAAGCGGCGGTAGAAACCTGCAAGACCAAGAAAACTCCTCACCTATGTGATTGTTTTTGGTACAGGCCAGCTCTTTATGGCTTCAATCTTCGCCTCATCCACCTCAATTCCCTGTGGAGTCACAACATAGCCAAGAAAAGAGACTTGATCCATGCAAAAGGTGCACTTCTCAAGGTTACCAAATAAACGTGCATCTCGTAAAGCATCAAAAACAGCACGCAAATGATTCATATGTTCATCTATGGATTTGCTATAAATCAAGATATCATTAAAGTAAACTACCACAAATTTGCTAATGAAAGCTCTTAAAACCTCATTCATCAAACGCATGAAAGTACTAGGTGCATTAGTTAAACCAAAAGGCATTATTAACCACTCATATAATCCGAATTTGGTTTTGAAAGTTGTTTTTCATTCATCTCCAAGTTTCATTCTAATTTGATGGTAGGCACTACGCAAATCAATTTTAGTGAAAATTATAGAACCACATAACTCATCAAGCATGTCGTCTAGCCTAGGAATAGGATGATTATACCTAATAGTAATATTATTAATGGCTCTACAATCTACACACATACGTGAAGTATCATTTTTCTTAGGAACCAAAAGTACAGAAACAACACAAGGACTAAATGATTGACGAACATACCCACGATCCAAAAGGTCTTGAACTTATTGTTGTATCTCCTTAGTCTCCTCAGGGTTGGTCCTATAAGCAGCACGGTTTGGCAAAGTAGCACCCGGAATCAAATCAATTTGATGCTCAATCCCTCTCAAAGGTGGCAATCCCGGGGGTATCTCAGCTGGAAAAACATCCTCATACTCCTGCAAAAGGTTAGTGACAGTAGGAGGCAAAGCACTAGAAGCAATATCATCAAGCAAAAACAAAACTTGTTTGCATATCAAAGCATAGCAAATATCATCATTATCAGAAATTTCAGCAAGCTCAGATTTTGTTGCAAGACACGACCTTGTAATTTAATTCCAGCACCCTTGGAACTTAAAGAATCATTAACATTACTAGGTGTAGAATTAGAATTAATAGGTTGTTGAATTTTAGGACCTTTATTTTTCAAACTAGCAGCTCTTTCTAGATCAGCTTGTACAATTTCAGCAAGGGTCATTGGTAACAAAGTAATTTTAGTTCCTTTATGCATAAAAGTGTACTAATTACTTCTACCATGGTGTACAACATCATTATCAAATTCCCAAGGTCTACCCAATAAAAGTGAACATGCTTGCTTGGGTACGACATCACAATCAACAGAATCCACATAAGAACCAATGGAAAAAGGAACTCTACAAGTTTGTATTACCTTAGCTTTTCCAAAGTCGTGGGTGTGTGGATGTGGGTGTGTGGTCAAAGCAAGCTTGTTGACCACATCAGAACTCACCAAGTTATTGCAGCTCCCTCCATCAATGATGACACGTGCTCGACGGTTCTTGATGACGAAGAAAATATGGAATAAGTTATGGCGCTGCATCGTCTCGGGCTGATGAACTTGTGTGCTAAGGACACGCTGAACAATAATGTTCATGTATCCCATGGTGTCTCCGCCTCCAAGGACGAGGTCACTGCTGGTGGCTGCGACGTCCTCCTCCTCATCCTCCATATCGGAGGTGCTCATGTAACCGCCATCGCTATCGCCACATATGCCCACCTACTTGGACAATCTTTCTGCACAAAACCAAGTCCATGGCAGCGGTGGCACTGAATCCCTGTAGTGCGCCCCATCGTAGCAACAGAGGAGGCACTACTAGCTGGTACCTACATAGAAGTTTTACCTGAGCGCGTAGAAGGTGCAGGGGCTGATCTTGGGGCTGTAGAAACAACACTGGTTCCCTTGGTAGCTACTGGTGGGGGCGGCCGAAAAGATGGCCTGGGCAGTCCCGAAGTCCCCGTCGAGCATGGGGGGTAGGAGTTCCTCGACTTGCTGTACTCCTCAAAAGCGTGGAAAAGTCCTGTGATTCTTTCTCTGCAAGCATAGCATATTGGAAACACTGGGTGAGGGTATAATATTCTTTGTAATCAAGGATGTCCTAAATTTCTTTTCTTAAACCAGAATAAAAGCGACAAATCTAATCCTCTTCTTTTTCAACTACAGCACAACAAATCAAACCCTTCTGAAGCTCACTAAAGTACTCCTGAACAGTTTTATCTCGTTGTTCTAAACGCTGCAGTTTATTACAAATCTCTCTATAAAAAGAAGGAGGAATAAGACGATCACGCATTGCTACCTTAAGTTCTTCCCAAGTAGTAGGCAAATCAGTTTCAGCAGCTAGACCACTCCACCAAACAATAGCAAAGTCCTTAAACTCACTAGTGGCTTGTCTAACTCTATGTTGTTCAGGAACAAGGTGGGCATTAAATTTTTGTTCTACAATCATCTCCTAATCAAGGTAAACATCACCATCATACTGACCCAAAAATGAAGGAATTGAAAAATTAATTTTAGCATACGGGTCATCTGGAGCATAGTTACCATGTGGATGATGATTGTAGTTATGGAAACCACCCATACCTTGAGTATTATGTTGTAAATGACATCGTAATCGTGCGGTCCTTGTAGCTGACCTATCCACGGTGCCATCAGCCTTATACACCGTGTCTTCATCATGGACGTCTTCAACGTCATTGTTATTGTTATTGGTGTTCGTATCATTGGTTTTGGGAGCAGTCTCCAATGCGACAACCTGATCGGTTAACTTAGAGACCCGCTTCTCCAATCGCTTGATGCTTTCTCCAGTGTGAAGCTTGCTGACCGCATCAGTAACGGCTCTGGTGATCGTCTCTGCCAAATCACTCTGAGCAGCCTGCAAAGCCTTCTGGAGCTGCTCTTAGCTCACGCACTCAGCAAATTGTGAGGGTGAAACCATCTCTCCGTCATCACTTCCTGCCATCACAAACACCAAAACAGGAAACAAACAGTGAAGGTTATCCCTACAAAACAGCTAAGCAGTGGTGCCTCTCAACACAGCAAAAGGAAACTCCTTACAAATCTCTTGTAAAGTTTTGAAAAGCAAAGCAAAGGATACCAGGGAGGTGTGTTCCATGATTGCAAGGGTCACAAAAGAACCTATGTGATGTCCAGAAGAAATATGTAGAGCTAGGAAGGCCAAATATATATATGTGAGTGGCACACAAATCAAAAACAGATAGTAAAGTTGAATAAGTGCCCAAATAACTTGTCCCTAGTCGCTGGTCTAAGTATGTCCTAGAACAGTAGTGATAGCAAAGTAGAAACAAGGAGACAAAGGCACACAGGCGATAACAGGGGGCTAAGTGCAAAACAGCCAAATCCAGAAATTTCAGGGGGCTAGATGTAGCACCAGTAGAAATCCCAAATTTCTTTTTTTTTTGATATTTTTCTCCAACTCACCAACAATGGGAGAGAATCCATAGAAAATTTCAGCTCAAACAGAGGTAGGATGTGGCCAACAGAAAATCTTGAAGTTGCAGAAAACGTCGGGTTTAAACTTAAATCAATTTTTTCTTTATCTTCCTGATTTTTTTGAATTTTTTGACGAGGGCACACAGGGTGTAAAACTTTGGGTCAAGAATCTCCTGTAAAAATTTCAGCCAAAACAGAAAATCGAGCGAAAAGTTATGCCCGTTTTACCGAAGGGGGGTCGGAGTTGGTTTTCCAGAAACCCGAGTCGGGTTTGGGGTCGGGTTTGGAATCGGGTAGGATTTTTTTTTGGCGGCGTGGAGGCAGCGGAAAGTGGAATTTATGAGGATTGGTCTGGGGTGTTGATGGTGTGTTTATGGTGGGATTAGGGTGGGACTAGGCTAGGTGTGTCGATCAATCAACCCTAGCACAAAAAGCCAATAAAACAGAGGATGGTGAAGGGGATGGCGGATAGGGTTGCAAGGAAAACACTACTGATGACAAAAACACAAACTAAACCAGCGACTAAACAAGAACTAGGGCACAAACTCAACACTACGGACTCTGAAATTGAAATATGCAAAGGCTAAACACGTGGTTATGGGCGGAGGGGAAATTTTTTTGGACTTTTTTGTGGACGATAGGATGAACACAAAACAAAATTAACTAAGGGTAGTGCGAACCTGACGGTGCACCTGAAGCTCTGATTACCACTTGATGTGGACAAGGGTTCTCGATCTTTCGAAAGGTTCTGGATATGTTGATTTGATCGGAGACGACACATAAATCAATCCGGCTTCAGAACAACACGTTCTAAACCCCGCAATCGCAGCACGATGTCTCCTCTAGTTATCAACCATCCTAAAATGATTGACCTCGCTGAGAAGGCTAATCCCTGCCTGTGAATCAAGAACACAAGCAAGAACAAAGAAGAATGCAACACAATTGCAAATGTATTATGAATCTCACGAAGTGGGGGTCTCACAAACCGTGATGATGGCGAAACTATTATGAATAGAATAATCTAAGCAAAACCCAAACCCTAATGGTGTGGTGGCGGCTGTATATCAAGACCCTAGGGTCATGCAAGACCCTCTGGACGCGCCCCTAATTAGGCTCAACTAGATACAAAGCCCAAAGGCCGAAAACAGGCGACGCAGCATCAAAACAGATTCTGCATCCTCTCTTGTTTTGATGATTCCTGATGACTCTGGATGAATTTTGCCATGAGACCAGTGGCATCGGAAAGGTCTTCTTCTTACCTTTCCATTCATATATAGAACGTCCAAATCCGAGTACGTATGCATCCTGGACATCCATTTTAGTGTAGACTGGTCCTTAGCCCCAAAACAGACTCGAAGTCGGTTTTGGTTGGGCCTCCACCTTGGCTTCCACGTCCTTGCTGGCCCTCCACGTCTCCAAGTCCTTCTCCCATCATCTCCTGGTCCTCTCCATGGTTCCTAATTATAGTATAATCATTTGGTAGCAAACCATTCTCAAAAGTGACATATGATGAAGAATGTAGGAACGAGTTCACCTCTAAATTTCGGCCCATCAAAGTGGGACCCACCCCTCGTGGGGCTACTGTTGGGGGATCACCTCGTGGGCCACCCATCAAGGACAGTAAAAGTTAGACTACAAATAGAAATTAAGGCTAACCATCATTATCTTCACTATTAACCATAATTTCTGAAGACAGGTACCCACCAAAGGTTCCGGAAAAATCAGAACTCCTCCGAAGGGGATGTACCCTTCGAAGGGTTCTAATAGGATCAGAGCCCCAGACCTTCGGGAGACAGCGAGCCGGAGCGCTCAATGAAGCATGAACCCCCTCAAAGGGGCCCACGGTACCTTCAAAGATCAAAGGGTGTGCCCGAAGCCGAAGGCGAGCGAGGCGTGCTGTAGAGACACGTGGCGCTAGTGCACTCGGTGGCGTGCGGATCAAGAAGGGCATCGGAAAAGCCTGAGAGACCAGTTTACCCTTTATGACCATTTTGTACCAAATATTCAGGGAATATAGTAGGTAATCAGGGGCAAAATGGTCATCTGCATATGACCTAGGTACGGGCATATGACCTAGGTATGGGCTTATAAATAGAGCACCCCTACCTACTTGTAAGGGGATGAATCTTTTTTGGGATACGTGAAGAACATCAGTTACATCACCCAAAATCCCTCGAGTGTTCAATCTCTTTTCCCTCCTTTTCTGTTCGGTGTCTCGAGGCTCACGCTTCATGACACCAACAAGCTCCGGAAACTCCAATCGATCAAAAACCAATCTTCAGGGAGATTTTATTCTATCAAACACTGATTGCTTTACCTGGCCCTGACGGTTGGAAAGATCATGATGAAGACGATTGAAAACCTTAGATCCAGCAATTGTATGCGCACGAGCAGGTAATGGTACTGAATTTCCCCCTGTAAGGGGTACTTTACCCTTTCCTTCAACTGCATCCACAAATGAGACCTGCTTCTTGTTCTTCCGGCTAGTCACTGTAATCCATTCTGCTTCTTGTTCATTTTCCCATCGTGCTGCCTCTTGTTCAGAGGATGGACCTCCATTGCCCCAGAGGTGGAAGGAGATCTTAAATGCATCACATTCATATGAACGAACATGGTAAACATAAAATCCCACTTGTTTGGAGGAAACTGAGAACTTAAAGACCCGATCACGAATATGCAGAACTTTAAAATCCTGAGGGTTGCCTCCAAGCGAGGCTTGAAGAAGATGACCCACCAGCAGTTCATCCAGATGAATCTTACATCATCCCACCGAAACCACTAAAAAGACAACCGGAAGGCCAAATTGCTGCAAAATTTCCTCCTGTTGCCCAAGACCAGCAATAAATAATGGCAAAATGCATTGGTGTTATGGTGACCATGTTGTTATTAATATGTTCTTGAAGCCATATGTTTCAAAGAAACAAGTTCTTTTTTTTATCATTCTATGTGCAAAAGTTATTTTAATAGGGTTAATATAGTGTTAAGAATAAATAATTCATTTAATATAGTCAAAATATGTTTTTGGACATGAGTGATTTATCATGTACAGGGGTATGTATAACCCTTATGTTACCCAAGTGGCAACTTTTGGATATTAATATTCTATTTACTAGCATTTGTATAAGCAAAAGTGCGAAATAAATCCTAGGGTATAAAATAATGCATATTTTGCCTAACCAAAAATCAGGGTGGTCGATTGACATTAAATAATAGTACATGCAAAATTTTGAATTAATTTGCATCCCTAAAACTTATAATGATTTCTTTAGTGTTTGAGCATGATAATTAATTATTAAAAATACTTGTACAGAGGCATCATTTTCCCATTTTTATTTAATAGATCAGATCAAAATGAATCTAACACAATTGGTTAGACCTCCATTGGATTTGTAATTTATTTATTTACTATGTTTTTTTCAAATTTATCAGCCTTTTTTGGTTATTTTCCTAGTTTTTTCATTAATACGTCAGCGCTGAGTCAGCCGACACCTCAGTGCCACGCATGTGCCATGCAAGCTGCCAGTAGGCGCCAAGTGGCTGCCAGTCAGCGCCGCCACGGGGCAGGGCGGGTTTTGTCGGAGGGCTCGCTCCGGCCATTGCATGCGTCGGGGGCTCGCCACGATTGTGCCGGGATGGTGCTGACGTCGAGGCGGAACGGTTGGGGGTGGTCGCGAGGATAGGTTCTCATCGGAGACGGGGTTCGGTGGCGTCATGGTTATGGTACCGGGCACAGCAGGGGTTATGGTTGGATCGTATATCTCCACGGAGGCATCACGAAGAACGGCGTCATGTCGGAGTGCGTCGAGAAAGGCCGGGGCTTAGAGTTCGTTGTGGAGGTGGCAGTGGCCGGGGGTCGATGTCAAAGAAAAACCGAACTGCTCTCCACGCATGCATAGAAAGGCAGGGAATTTGTTTAAAACAGGTTCTTTCATTAGTGAGTCATGTGTGTGTGCGATTAATTTTTGATTGGCTTACCGATGGGAGGGAATTTGGGGCTGGTATCGATGGAGCTCGCCGGAAGGGATTTCTCTGCCCTTGCCCAAATTAGACTAATGCAACCGGGTTTTCCACTAAACAAGAGTGCAGGAGGCAGCGGAGAGCGTGTGCACGTGGTTTGGCTACGGGAAACAGCAGAAAGATAGAAATACCCACGGCAACGTCTTTATCGTGGGTCATACACGGTATACGGCACACGGCAAAAAAGCCATCGACATAGTAGTCTTTGCCATGAAATATTGCTCGGGCGCATGCCAAACACTCTGCCGTGTGCTCTGGCTGTTGCCGTGCGCCCATGATAACACACGATAAAAAAAAGTCATCATCACCTGCCAGCTTGCTGAACATGGATAACACAAATATTTCACAATATTCATCATTAGAGGTTGACAGACATAAGTATCATCCATAGTACATCCGAGACAGCTCACAAACACAAGCAAGAATTTGATGACGGTAGAAAGTTCACTAACACAAGAATCATGGCAAACAACAACGACGGGAGCCTTGTCCAACAAGTGGTGACAAGTCCTGATCTTGATCCCCCTTAGGCCATTGACCTCATACATTCGATCCCACCGACTGATTCTTCACAAATTAGAAATGTTGATAACAGATTAGTCTTTCAATAATTGTGTGTTGTAGTATGCTAAGTAAGTTTTTAGTATTCATGAGTTTGGTTATTGTAAGTAATATTCTAGTATGGACAAAATAGAAACTAAAACTTTCATACTCACGGGATTAGTAGCCGAAGTAGGTGGCTGAGGAGGTAGAGCAAAGGACGGCATCGGCGGCAGGGCTGTACCTAAACTCTGGTCAAGTGTTGCCATCACTGAGTCAATTGCTGCTACTGGTGCTCGAGCCTCCTGTCCAACTCCTGTTGGATCCTCTGTTCCATGGTCTGCTCTAGGTCCTCTCTTGCCTTTGTCTCACCAGCAGAACGCTGGGCCTGTAACATTCCATCTCATTATTGCAATGCAAAATAGTCATATGCAAAACCAGTAAATCAATGACGAATATAACTAAAATTACCTGAAGTGCATCCACCTAGGACTATGTAATGTTTGGTCGAGGGCGTATAGCCGGGCTTAAGCTCGTGCTCCTCGCTCGTATCACGGAGAGAGTGGGCATAGTCGCCCTGTCGAGTGTGTCTTCTCCAATCCAGTACCGTCAATGCTTCCTGCCTCCTCCCACCCTCATCACGACTTCCCCATCAAGATCATGGGCGCTAGGATCCCACTCAAGCCCATGGATTTCCCTTCCCATTGATGTGTACTCAGTGAGGTGGGTGTGGACGGAAGAATTACTGTATGCCGTGGACGGGGCCTCTAGGTTGTACTGGACGTCGGGCGCCATGGCCTTGCCCTGGCGGGCCATAAAAATGCCTCGAACTGGGTGCAGGGGCGACCATCATGTGACGCCAACTGCAAAACAAAATAGAAGGATGATTAGAAATTATACAATATTGTGGAATACTTACCTTCCGGGTATCCATAACTAAGCATAAGTCGGTAACTGACCGGGTACAACACCAACAAGGAAACTGACTGAGTCGGCTTGGAGCACAAGGCAATTAGAGATAGACTTTCTATGTAAATCCTTTTAGACTACGAGTAGGACTTTTCATGTACCCCGTGCTGACCGGATATATAAGGTGGCAGGATACCCCCATCGAGGACACATGAACCACACCAGATTACAAGTAATACAAACCATAGAACATATGATGTAAGGTTGTTACTCTCATCGAGAGGGCCCGAAGCTGTATAAGTTGGCGTCTTGTGTCTTTCACCATCGTAGTTCTTAGTCCCAACATAGCCCTATAATTATATTGCTGAGATTAAGTCTCGACAGTTGGCGTGCCAGGTAAGGGACAAGGCTCGCCGGAATTCACCATCGACTTCAATGGCCGAAATTCCAACAATCTAGTACTCGCTGGACTTCAAGGTCTCCTTTGGGTCGCTCGACTTCACCACCGACTCCAACGGAGCACTCGTACTTGACAAGCATCAATATGACTCAACCGCAGCCAATCCTATGGTGCGATCATCAAGTTCGTCAGATCTGATCCCCGCTTTAGTTCCACTCGGACTCGGCGACACAGATCTACCTATCGGGTATGACTCTAGGTTGGTCTGTTCCTTTGGTGAGGACTTAGATGGATCTATGTGCCCATATCGTTTAGCTGTCAATATGGTTGAAGGTCAAAACCCATCCAACAATAGGGAAGACAACGAGGGATAAGATGTTGCCGATGACAACAACGGACGTGATGCGGAAGACCACAGGGATGACGATCCTAAAGAGGCACCACCTTCGCATGGTCACCGCCGCCAACCGAGAGGGTCTCATGGATCTCGACTGGCGCGGCGGTTAGACCTCGGAGAGTTGGAGATTGAAGTAGATGGCATGAAGGTCTATGACATCCCCCAGAATAACATCACTGGAGCAAAGACATTGTTGGACAGCTTGATGGCTGACGCAGCATACCAGACTCCGACGAATCACAATCAATGGCAAGTTCCAGCCATGCAACTTCTCATGGTAGGATGCGCAATGATCGATGCAATGATCTGCGGGACTCTATGCAGCCACATGATGGTCGGGATCCTATCAACTCTCATAACAAAGTGCAGGTTCGAGATGACCAATGCTACAAGGACGAGCGCCATAACCGGAGGACAGCCGACCGATGAGATGACCGACGGGACAACTGACAGAACAATCGATGTTGCAACACGCCTCCAAGAGGTAACCATGACGACCGATGTCGAAGATACGATCGGGACCAGCGCGAGAACCAGGATGAAGACAACCGGAATCATCGTCACAATGATGACGTAGGACCATGCCATAATCAACACGCGTCTTCACCCACTCGGTCTCCAAAATGACAACGGAGGTCTAATACTCCTAGTGAGGAGGAGCTCGATGGGATAAAGGCTTACGTACCAGAACTTCACATAGCCCGGTGGCCCAAAGATTTCAAGCTGGTTCCCATCGAGAAGTACGATGGTCAGACCAATCCACGGGAGTGGCTTCAACTCTACAGCATGACAATTCGATCGGCTGGAGGCGACTCCTTCGTGATGGCTAACTACTTACCGGTCTGCCTTGAGCCAGCCATCCGGATCTAGCTCACATTGCTCCTGAAGAAGTCAATCACTTCATGGCGTGACCGCAACAAGAAGTTCATAAAGAGCTTCCAAACTATCTGCAACCGGCCAGGAAATCACTTGACCTCACTCGGATCAAGCAGAAAGCTGACGAACCTTTGCGTGACTACATCAAGAGGTTTTGTGCCAAGAAGACTGAGATCCCTCATGTCCCGGATCAGCAAATCATTGCAGCCTTCCAAGGAGGAGTTCAGAGTGATGAGCTGGCTCGGGAGATCGGTTGGAGGAATTATGACCTCAAGTTGACCGCTATGGAGTGCTTCGAGATCGCTGACAAGTTCACATCTGGAGAGTAGGCCTTATATGATATCCGAGGTAAAGGCAAGGAGAAGTGCTCAAACAAGCCGGAGTCCTCCAAGAAGGACAAAAAGCAAAAGACTGACAACTTGGTCATAGCGGTAGATCGGTCGAGGAAAAATCGTCGCACGAGCCAGCAGACCATGGACAACTTGTTGAGTGGCCTGTGCCTATGGCATCCAAAGGAAAACCACAAGGCAAAAGATTGCTACACTCTGAAGGGTTTCGCAACTGCCGCGCTGAAGGTGGCCAAGGATCCGCCAAGATGCAACGGCAAAGACAAGCCCAACGACGACAACGACAAGGATGAAGATGGAGAGTTCCAGGAGTCGTGGAAAGAAGTGAACTTCATCTTCGGAGGCCCGGATGCCTACACATCCAAGCGCAAGCTAAAACTAGAACTGTGAGAGCTCAACTCCGTAGAACGAGCTGTGCCCGAGTACATGAGGTGGTCTGAGATGCCGATTACCTTCGATCGATCGGATCACCCTAGACACTTGCCTAGGCCTGGGCGCTATCTCTAGTGCTTACGGCAACAACAAAGGGGGTCATGTTCAACAAGGTGCTAATCGACGGAGGAAGCTGTCTGGACTTGATCTTCACCAAGACTCTCACGGAGTTAGGCTTGACAATCAATGACTTATAGCCGAGTTCCTCTCCCTTTCATGGGATTGTGCCTGGCAAGACCTCTGTTCCACTCAGACAGATCACTCTTCCTGTCACATTCGGGACCCGTGAGAACTTCAGGACGGAGCATATTATCTTCCAGATGGCAGACTTTGAATCCGCTTACCATGCCATCCTTGGTAGACCGGCAATGGCGAAATTCATGGCAATCCCGCACTACCCATATCTTACCCTCAAGATGCTAGGCCCGAAGGGAATCATCTCCCTCCATTCTGATCTTTGGAATTCGTTTGATTGTGATGTGCAGACTTGTGAGATGGCCGATCGACAGTTGATGTTGTCCGACCAGCTAGAGATCCAGAAGGTAGTCGGCAACGGAGTGCAGACGGATGCGGAGATCCCCAGGTAGAAGCCAACCAAGGAAAAGATCCAGACGAAGGATGTTCCCACCATGGAGATCACGCTCGACCCATCAGACCCCTCTAAGGTCACTTATGCAGAGGCTGATCTTGATGAGAAATAGGAACTTGCGCTCACTCTTTCCTCCAACAAAATAGGAACATCTTTGCATGGAAGCCCTCAGACATGCTGGGAGTTCCTAGGGGAAAAGATTGAGCATGAACTAAAGGTGCCTCCTAGGGCCACCCCCATCAAGCAAAGGCTTAAAAGATTTGCGCAAGACCGCAAGGAAGCCATAAAGATGGAGGCAGCTAGATTATTAGATGCTAAATTTATAAAGGAAGTGTACCATCCCAATTGGCTAGCAAATCCAGTTCTTGTACCAAAGAAGAACAAAGAGTTGCGGATGTGTGTGGATTATACCGTTCTGAACAAGGTCTGTCCAAAGGATCCCTTCGCTCTGCCACGTATCTATCAGATCATAGACTCAACAACTAGGAGTGAGCTTTTAAGCTTTCTGGATGCCTATTCAGGCTATCACCAGATCCCACTGAAACTCAAAGATCAAATTAAAACTTCCTTTATAACTCCCTTCGGTGCCTATTGTTCTCTTACCATGTCGTTTGGTTTGAAAAATGCTGGCGTGACGTACCAACGTGGTATTCAATGCCGCCTCAAAGCACTGTTTGATCGAAACGCAAAAGCATATGTTGACGACATTGTTGTAAAAACTCCAAAGGTTGAAGAACTTCTCTTTGACCTGGCAGAGACGTTCGACAACTTGAGGAGTTACTCGATGAAACTGAATCCCAAAAAATATGTTTTTGGGGTACCCTCAGGAAAGCTACTCAGTTACATCATTTCAAAACGAGGTATAGAGGCTAACCCAGATAAAATCAAAGCAATCCTTGATATGGGGCCACCTAATTCTCAAAGGGATGTTCAGAAGCTGACCGGATGCATGGCATCCTTGAGTCGCTTTATCTCCTGACTAGGGGTCAGGGGTCTGCCATTCTTCAAACTGCTCAAAAAGCAGGATGACTTCATTTGGACGACCGAGGCACAGTCGGCACTGGAGGAGTTGAAAGCTCACCTCAATAATATTCCTGTCTTGGTACCTCCAGAGCCACAAGAGACACTTCAACTCTACATATCAGCCACAACTCAAGTTGTGAGTACACATTTAATGGTCGATCGAGAAGAGGAGGGTCAGGTACAAAAAGTACAATAGCCGGTGTATTTTGTTAGCGAGGTCCTTAGTGCCTCCAAAACACGATACCACCAAATCTTGAAGCTACTTTACACGCTCTTGATCACCTCGAGAAAGTTGAAGCATTATTTTCAGGCTCATCCTATTGAAGTACAGATGACCTTTGCACTCGGTCAGGTCCTTCCCAATCGCCAAGCTGAAGGAAAAAATGCCAAGTGGGCAGTCGAACTTGGTCAGTACATCATTTCATTTGCGCCTTGGTCGGCAATCAAAGGACAAGCATTGTCTGATTTTGTTTCCGAGTGGACAGAGATACAGATGCCACATGCGTCGTAAGACATAGAGTACTGGAAAATGTACTTTGATGGATCCCTTCAGTTACTGGGTGCTGGTGCAGGGATTGTGCTCGTCTCACCACAAGGAGAGAAGCTCTGATATGTCCTTCAAATTATGTTCCGCGCATCCAATAACACTATAGAATATGAAGCCCTTCTGCACGGTTTACAGATTGCTGTGTCACTCGGCATTCAGCATCTAGACATCTTCGGTGACTCGGCTCTGGTTATCAATTAGGTCACCAAGGATTGGAACTGTGTGGATGATGATATGGCTGCTTACTGCCAAGAAGTAACAAAGCTCAAAGACAAATTTGATGGATTAAAGTTCACACATGTTCTTCGAGACAATAATAAGGTGGCTGATGAATTGGCCAAAATAGGATCATCTCGATCGATTGTCCCACCTGGTGTTTTCTTACACACCCTAGATTCTCTCACTATAACTCCTTGGCCAGAGGTCATGACGACTGATGTTGCGGAGTTGGTTGATGATATCAACAAGCAGACCGACTGGCATGACCCAATCGTCAATTTCTGACCGAGGGTACGCTGCCTATGGATACTAACGAGCAACAAAGGTTGAACGCTAGATGCCGAGGGTATTTGATGGTAGACAATCAACTCTACCGTAAAGGAGGATCAAACATCTTGATGTGATGCATCTCAATTTCTGAAGGCAAAGATTTGATGGAGGAAATCCATTAAGGAGTATGTGGCAATCATGTAGCTTCCAAAACTTTAGTCGGCAAAGCTTTTCGGCAAGGGTTCTATTGGCCTATGCCGGTTGATGATGTGCACTAGGTCGTTCAGAAGTGTGAAGGTTGTCAATTCTTTGCTCAACAAATACACGTGCCTTCGCAGCAACTTCAGATGATACCTATGACATGGCCTTTCACAGTTTGGGGGCTCATTGTCGGTCCTTTCAAGAAAGCAAAAGGTGGGTTCACTCATTTGTTTGTTGTTGTTGACAAATTCACCAAGTGGATTGAAGTGAAGCCGGTCGGTAAGATAACTTCAAGGAAGGTGGTAGAGTTTGTCAGGGAGGTCTTCACTCGGTTTGGAGTTCCTCATGATATCGTCACCAACAATGATACTCAGTTTACATCTGAGCAGTTCCGTGACTTTGCCGATGAGGTGGGAATAAAAATCCACTTTGCATGAGTGGCTCATCCTCAAAACAATGGGTAGGTCAAATGGGCCAATGGTATGATTCTTCAGGGGTTGAAGCCCCAGATATTCGATCGACTGAAGCCGTATGCCGGTCGGTGGGTTCAAGAGCTGCCTTTGGTACTCTGGGGGTTGCGTACTAATGTCAGTCGAGCTACTGACCAGTCACCTTTCTCATTGGTCTACGGCTCTGAAGTTATGCTGCCAACTGAGGTGAACCTTGTATCAGCACGAGTCAAGGGATACGATGAGAAGCTTTCTAAAGATAGCCGAGAGATTGAGTTGATTGCAGTAGAGGAGTTGCGTGATCGCGCTCTGTTTCGGTCGGCACTATACCAACAAGGCTTGCGATGTTATTATGACAAAAACGTTCGTAGTCGGCAATTTAATGTTGGAGATCTAGTGCTGCGATGAGTGCAATCAATCAAGAATCAGCACAAGTTATACCCTAAACAGGAAGGACATTATGTGGTCAAGGAAGTCACTCGGTCGGGGGCTTATCGACTGATGTATGAAGATGGTGACGACGTACCAAATTCATGGAACATCAATCAGCTACGTCGCTTCTATACTTAGTCTAGTTTTGTATTTTAATAAATTATTCTTGAATGAAACTTTGATCATTTTAATGAAAGATTTTTTGATGATTTTCAATCTTATTTGCCTCGATTCCTCAATCCATAGTTATAATGTCCCACTACTCGTTAACCTTGATAAAATTTGGTTTTGGATTTTTCTGACCGATTTCTCATAATTTGATACGGTCTTGTTGTCTTTTGATCTTTGGTCTAACGCTGGAACATCATAGTTATACAATTTATTCTGCACAATAGACTGCCACTACACTAAACCCAGAGCCAAAGAGCGAGAGGTCATGTGTCGATTGGTCGACTCTGCCTTGTCACGCGGTTATAAATTACAACTTATGATGCTAAGGCAGACTGGTGCAACTTCTGTTTTATCTCTAAAGACTTAGAGTGAAAGGGTCTAAGTACTATAGCGCGAATAATGTAGCTTGGTGCCGACTAGTTTGCCCTAAGTAACAGGAGATTGCCACTTTGACTATTTAGTCACTTTTTCTAGACTTGTTTAGTAACTAAGCAAGTATAAGGTGATGAGGACATCACTCCTAAGGATATATGCAACACTCCTCCAATTTTGGACTTGCAAGGTCCAATGACTAGAGCTCGTGCACGACGACTAAATTTAGAGGTGAGCTCGTTCCTACATTCTTCATTATATGTCAGTTTTGAGAATGGTTTGCTACCTAATGATTATATTATAATTAGGAACCATGGAGAGGACCAGGAGATGATGGGAGAAGGACTTGGAGACGTGGAGGACCAACAAGGACGTGGAAGCCAAGGTGGAGGCCCAATCAAAACCGACTTCGAGTCTGTTTTGGGGCTCAGGACTAGTCTGTACTAAAATGGATGCCCAAGACACATACGGACTCGGATTTGGACGTTCTACATATGCACGGAAAGATAAGAAGAAGACCTTTCTAATGCCGCCGGTCTCATATCAAAATTCGTCCGGAATCATTGGGAATCGTCAAAACAAGAGAGAGTCCAGAATCTGTTTCGGTGCTGTGTCGCCTGTTTTTGGCCTTTGGGCTTTGTATCTAGTTGAGCCCAAGTAGGGGTGCGTCTAGAGGGTCTTGCACGACCCTAGGGTCTTCATATACAGCCGCCGTCGCACCATTAGGATTTGGTTTTGCTTATATTATTCTGTTCATAACAGTTTTGCCGTCATCATGGTTTGTGAGACCCCAACTTCGTGAGATTCATAATACATCTGCAATTGTGTTGCTTTCTTCTTTGTTCTTGCTTGTGTTCTTGATTCGTAGGCAGGGATTAGCCTTCTCGGTGAGGTCAATCGTTTTAGGACGGTTGATAACCAGAGGAGACGTCGTGCTACGATTGCGGGGTTTAGAACGTGCTGTTCTGAAGCCGGATCGATTTGTGTGTCACCTCCGACCAAATCAACGTATCCAGAACCTTTCGGAAGATCGGGAACCCTTGTCCACATCAAGTGGTATCAGAGCGAGACAATGCAGCGCCACAACTTGTTCCAGATTTTCTTCATCATCAAGAACCGCCGAGCACGTGTCATCATTGATGGAGGGAGCTGCAATAACTTGGTGAGTTCTCATGTGGTCAACAAGCTTGGTTTGACCACACGTCCACATCCACATCCGTACTACATTCAGTGGTTAAACGACTCTGGCAAAGCTAAGGTAATACAAACTTGTAGAGTTCCTTTTTCCATTGGTTCTTATGTGGATTCTGTTGATTGTGATGTCGTACCCATACAAGCATGTTCACTTTTATTGGGTAGACCTTGGGAATTTGATAATGATGTTGTACACCATGGTAGAAGTAATAAGTACACTTTTATGCATAAAGGAACTAAAATTACTTTGTTACCAATGACCCCTGCTGAAATTGTACAAGCTGATATAGAAAGAGCTGCTAGTTTGAAAAATAAAGGTCCTGAAATTCAGCAACCTGTTAATTCTAATTCTACACCTAGTAATGTTAATGATTCTTCAAGTTCTAAGGGTGCTAGAATTAAATTACAAGGTCATTCATGTCTTGCAACAAAATCTGAGCTTGCTAAAATTTCTGATAATGATGATATTTGCTATGCTTTGATATGCAAAGAAGCTTTGTTTTTGCTTGATGATATTGCTTCTAGTGTTGTGTCTCCTGCTGTCACTAACCTTTTGCAGGAGTATGAGGATGTTTTTCCAGCTGAGATACCCCCGGGATTACCACCTTTGAGAGGGATTGAGCATCAAATTGATTTGATTCCGGGTGATACTTTACCAAACCGTGCTGCTTATACGACCAACCCTGAGGAGACTAAGGAGATACAACGACAAGTTCAAGACCTTTTGGATCGTGGGTATGTTCGTCAATCACTTAGTCCTTGTGATGTTCCTGTACTTTTGGTTCCTAAGAAAGATGGTACTTGGCGTATGTGTGTAGATTGTAGAGCCATTAATAATATTACTATTAGGTATCGTCATCCTATTCCTAGGCTAGACGACATGCTTGATGAGTTATGTGGTGCTATAATTTTCACTAAAATTGATTTGCGTAGTGGCTACCATCAAATTAGAATGAAACTTAGAGACGAATGGAAAACAGCTTTCAAAACCAAATTTGGATTATATGAGTGGTTAGCAATGCCTTTTGGGTTAACTAATGCACCTAGTACTTTCATGCGCTTGATGAATGAGGTTTTAAGAGCTTTCATTGGTAAATTTGTGGTAGTTTACTTTGATGATATCTTGATTTATAGCAAATTTATAGATGAACATATGAATCATTTACGTGCTGTTTTTGATGCTTTACGAGATGCACGTTTATTTGGTAACCTTGAGAAGTGCATCTTTTGCACGGATCGAGTCTCTTTTCTTGGCTATGTTGTGACTCCACAGGGAATTGAGGTGGATGAGGCGAAGATTGAAGCCATAAAGAGCTGGCCTGTACCAAAAACTATCACACAGGTGAGGAGTTTTCTTGGTCTTGCAGGTTTCTACCGCTGCTTTGTCAAAGATTTCAGCACCATTGCTGCACCTTTACATGAGTTGACAAAGAAGGGCATTGATTTCCATTGGGGTAAGGTACATCATGAGTCTTTTGATGCTTTGAAGGATAAGCTTACACATGCACCATTGCTGCAATTACCTAATTTTGATAAGATTTTTGAGCTTGAATGTGATGCTAGTGGTATAGGCATTGGTGGTGTTTTGATGCAAGATAGAAAACCTATTGCATACTTTAGTGAGAAAATTACTGGGCCTGTTTTGAATTACTCCACGTATGATAAGGATTTGTATGCACTTGTACGTTGTTTAGAGACGTGGCGTCATTATTTGTTGCCCAAAGAATTTGTTATTCATTCTAATCATGAATCACTTAAGTATATTCGTTCTCAATGTAAGTTGAACCGTAGACATGCTAAATGGATTGAATTTATTGAGTCTTTTCCTTACATTATTAAACATAAGAAAGGGAAGGATAATGTGATCGTTGATGCTTTATCTAGGCGCTATACTTTATTGTCTCAACTTGATTGTAGAATTTTTGGACTTGAGGCAATTAAAGAACAATATGCTGCTGATGTTGATTTTAAGGATGTATTGCTGCATAGTAAAGAAGGTCGTGCATGGAATAAATTTGTGTTGAATGATGGATTCTTGTTTAGAGCTAACCGCCTATGCATTCCAGTTGGTTCCGTTCGTCTTTTGTTGTTACAGGAGGCGCATGGAGGTGGATTGATGGGTCATTTTGGTGCCAAGAAGACGGAGGATATTTTGGCCACACACTTCTTTTGGCCAAGGATGAGGAAAGATGTTGAGCACTTTGTTGCTCGCTGCACTACATGTCAAAAAGCTAAGTCACGCTTGAATCCACATGGTTTATACATGCCACTTCCTGTTCCTTCTATTTTTTGGGCGGATATTTCTATGGACTTTGTTTTAGGACTGCCTAGGACTAAGAGGGGGAGTGATAGTATTTTTGTTGTTGTGGATAGATTTTCTAAGATGGCACACTTTATACCATGTCATAAGACTGATGATGCTAGTTATATTGCTGATCTCTTTTTCAAAGAAATTGTTCGTTTGCATGGTATGCCTTCTACTATTGTTTCAGATCGTGATGCAAAATTCTTGAGTCACTTTTGGCGCACGCTTTGGAATAAGTTGGGTACAAAGTTGTTGTTTTCTACAACTTGTCACCCACAAACTGATGGACAAACTGAGGTGGTGAACCGCACTTTGGGTACTATGTTGAGAGCTATTTTGAAGAAAAATTTGAAGCAATGGGAAGAATGTTTGCCTCATGTTGAGTTTGCATATAATCGGGCAACACATTCTACTACCAAGGTAAGTCCTTTCAAAGTAGTGTATGGTTTTGATCCCCGTACTCCACTTGATATACTTCCTCTACCTATTCATGAGAGAGTTCATGTTGATGCTAAGGAACGTGCTGAATTTATTTTAAAAATGCATGAGACCACTAGACTTAGCATTGAAAAGATGAATGACAAGTATAAAATTGCTGGTAGTAAAGGTAGAAAAGAAGTAAAACTTGATGTAGGAGATTTAGTATGGTTACACTTGAGAAAAGATAGATTTCCAGATTTGAGAAAGTCTAAATTAATTCCTAGAGCTGATGGTCCTTTCAAAATAATTGAGAAGATTAATGATAATGCATACAAACTTGAGTTGCCTCCCGAGTTCGGGGTTAGTCCTACTTTTAACATTTCAGATTTGAAACCATACTTGGGAGAAGAGAATGAGCTTGAGTCGAGGACGACTCCATTTCAAGAGGGGGAGGATGATGAGGACATCACTCCTAAGGATATATGCAACACTCCTCCAATTTTGGACTTGCAAGGTCCAATGACTAGAGCTCGTGCACGAGGACTAAATTTAGAGGTGAGCTCGTTCCTATATTCTTCATTATATGTCACTTTTGAGAATGGTTTTCTACCTAATGATTATATTATAATTAGGAACCATGGAGAGGACCAGAAGATGATGAGAGAAGGACTTGGAGACGTGGAGGACCAACAAGGACGTGGAAGCCAAGGTGGAGGCCCAACCAAAACCGACTTCGAGTCTGTTTTGGGGCTCAGGACTAGTCTGCACTAAAACGGATGCCCAAGACACATATGGACTCGGATTTGGACGTTCTACATATGCACGGAAAGATAAGAAGAAGACCTTTCCAATGCAGCTGGTCTCATATAAAAATTCGTCTGGAATCATCAGGAATCATCAAAACAAGAGAGAGTCTAGAATCTGTTTCGGTGCTGTGTTGCCTGTTTTTGGCCTTTGGGCTTTGTATCTAGTTGACCCCAAGTAGGGGTGCGTCCAGAGGGTCTTGCACGACCCTAGGATCTTCATATACAGCCGCCGTCGCACCATTAGGGTTTGGGTTTTGCTTAGATTATTCTGTTCATAACAGTTTCACCGTCTTCACGGTTTGTGAGACCCCAACTTCGTGAGATTCATAATACATCTGCAATTGTGTTGCTTTCTTCTTTGTTCTTGCTTGTGTTCTTGATTCGTAGGCAGGGATTAACCTTCTTGGCGAGGTCAATCGTTTTAGGACGGTTGATAACCAAAGGAGACGTCGTGCTGCGATTGCGGGGTTTAGAACGTGCTGTTCTGAAGCCGGATCGATTTGTGTGTCGCCTCCGACCAAATCAACGTATCCAGAACCTTTCGGAAGATCGGGAACCCTTGTCCACATCATAAGGATTGGTGCTTAAATTTACATAGAGACATAATTGTTCTTCTATTTACAAATACTACTAATGTTCATTAAACATTACAAATCCTAAATCTCGTTTGAAGGAGAGGAGGCATCAGCCTGCTGTTCTAACTCTAGGGAAGCTGGAGGGGTTGGCGGAATGGGATCGACTTCAACATTTTCGACCAAGGCTCGTGAAGTTTCTAGCATGGAGTCCATCAGCAATTGGCACTAGTAAACTGTCAAGTTTGGGTTGAAGCCCTCCATGATTTTGTCCAGTGGTAATGCGGGAGACCAAGACTGACAAATGGCCAGCACTTGGTTTCCAGCCTCGGTCGCCACCCTCCTGGTGTTGCTTGCGATCGCCTCTGCAGCATGCTCTAGCAAGTAGTTTGGGGTATCCTCGGTCTGTGGCACTTGCTAGGCGTAAATATAGCCCAGCGCCTTTTGAGCGCTAAAAGACAATACTGTAGACCGAAGCAAAATATTAGAAGACAGGACTCGAGACTGAGGTTCATCAGAAGAAATAAGGGAAGCTTACAGGTCAGATCACATTTGTGCTGAGTGACACTGGCCTTAGCCGCCTGCAGACTCTCCTCGGTTTCCTGTAGTTTCTCCTTCAACTGCGCTAGTTCAGCATCCCGCTCGCCGAGTGACTTGGAGAGACTATCCTTCTCTGTGGTTAGAGCATCTAGAAATCTCTGTTGATTGGAATTCAATTTCTCCAAGTCGGCCACCTTCTTCTCACAAACTGATGACAAAGATCAAAAGCATTAGAGTGAATAAATGAAGGATGACCGATGAATGGGTCTACAGTCATACCAGCATTATCAAGTCGGTAGCGCTCATCAGCCTCCTTAATGTCGGTCTGCAGCCTTTCAACTTGCTTTTTGGCTTGGGATAGTTGCTCGCCGGTCACAACGGAATTTTGACAAATAAGTTAAAAATATTGGTAAATACATGGAAAACGTGTTTAATCCTTAATAAAAGTTTTGGCTTTGAGATACTCAGCTCTGGCTTGCTTTTTCTCTATAAGAGAATATAATCTCTAGAAAAGGAGAGTGGCATGGTTAGATAAATAGAGTAGCTTAAGAAGGAAAAGAACCCGGTATTGATGTACCTTGTTGGCTTCTCGGTGCTGATGCAGAACTGCCATGTCCTCTACCCCGAGACGAGCTAAAGCATCTTCGACCAGTATGGCCTTACACTTAAAAAGCGGGGAAGGAACACTAGTCGGAGATGGAGCAACAGTCTAAGGGGTCGGAATCGGTGCCGGGGCAGGAGCTGGAGCATTGCGAGCCTTCTTCGGTTCGGTCTAAACGCTTGATGGCGTGCTGGCTATTGGTCATACTTACGCACCCACTTATATACCGCAAGAGGATGGTGTATAGTTGTAGCTCTTCTTCCCTCCGAGTATTCCAAGGTTATCGAATCCACAAGGAATGAGCTGAACTATTACTATTAAAGGGTTACTAACAAATTACAATGAGTTTGGTTGGTGTGAATGATGATGGTGAGAGAGTGGAGGGTGAATGTTATTGAAGAGGTAACAGGATAATGAAGGATTCTCTCCTTAGGATTGGTTCACTAGCATGCAACCTTATTCTTATCAATTCCAGTGATGACTCTAATATTCTACAAGACATGGTGGTTTCGTTCATCCTGGCTGTCACTACAGAGGCTATTAGCTCCCCACTGGTTTCTTGCACTATGTAATGGGCAAAAGTGTATTGGCTTATACACTAATGAAAAGGATGCAATTAAGTTCATCATATAGATTAAATTCATCGAGAGAGTATCAATAAGTATGAGAGTTACATGACCAGATCCCTGCACTGGAGAAGAGAATATGAGACTACTCACTCATCCTTCCGCTAGACATAGCAGAGGGATGAGAAATAGCGCTGGAATGTGCACGAGCCAACCGGTGCAAGCATCGCGCCCATCGGCGCGGCCTCCCTTCTGGTGGATCTCATCGATGTTAACCAACCTTCGCCGCCAATATCCTGGAACCCTAGTTCTAATAACTGATTCTCGTGATTGTCGTCTTGATTGTCATTCTGGTCGTCGTCCCCATTGACCTCCTTGGCTCTTGATAATTATCTTCCTTTTATACTCGACGGGATTAGGTCAACTTCAACCAACTCTAACTCATACTGGGTTGGGCCTTCGTCTTTCTCAGACTGGGTCGTGTTTTTGTCATCTTTTCCTTCCACGCCGATCGGCGTGGCCCCGCATCTGGCCCATCTTCGATACTCTTTAGTTCCTTATCCATAATTGCCCCGTTTTACACTTGTTTCCTGCGATTACATCCAAAACAGAAACTACAAATATATGCAAATATGGGGTTAATTGTTAGTTCAAACCACCAAATTAAGACGCAAAACATCCCTTTTTGGTAGATAAAATAGGCATCTAGAAACCACCAATAGATCCCCCACACTCAAATCATTGCTAGTCCTCGAGCAATACAAAATCAAATATGTAACAAGAATCTTCACATCATCTCTCATGCAATTAATCTCAATCATCATTTCTACTTGTTATCCCGCCACAAAGATTTTCTCTCATCTCCTTTTAACCAATCAGCATATCATACTTGAACTTAATCAAATTACCACAAAACCTTTTCAAAAATAATTTTAGTTCTCCTCAACTCATGTTTAGCATCAAACATCAAGCATTTGGACCTCTCTAGAACTCTCAAGTGTATTTCCTTCCCTCTCCTATCTAATCAAGGATTGTATGTGGATCTTGGAGAGCTATATAACTAAATTAAACCATAAGATTAACCATGTCAACAATATGCTCAATCATGCCCACTAAGAAAGAATTTTCTTGGAAAAGAACTTTAATGGATAAGAGGAATATAGAAAAATGTTTCAGTGAGATGGCAAAGAATTAGAAATAATCAGAAAGCTGCTTTCTTAGATGACCTTACTACCTCTCAGGGAATATATTTTCTCTTTATCTCTTTTTTTATATATATATTCTCTCTCTTTTTTGCAACAGCACCGATCGGCGCATCACTGCGCCGATCGGCGCGGTCTATATATTTTTTCTTTTCTTTTACTCTTTTTCTATTCCCGATATAACCAGCAATTTCTATCTTGTACCAGCAGCGAAAATTTTCTGAATTTCCTTTTATTGAGAATATAGGTTGTATAAAGGAGGAGGGAGAAACAAAGATGTATGGTTTTCATGATAGCAAGGAATTTAAATGGATAAGAATGGCTAGAAATACAAAGATAAACAAATAGATCATCCTTTCCTAACTTAGTCGAAATCATGAGCAAAAAGTTGACAAAGCTACTTACAATCCAATTAGTTCAAATGTGTAGCTTGCTCTCATTCACTCGGCTATGTAGGCATATTTAGACCTTGCTTTTGCTTTAGCTTATGATGAGTCAAAAGAAATTTTCACAAATACAAGGCTCAAAAGTTAAGTGGTAACCAACTAATTCAAGTAATCAACCAATCGATCATCAAAAAGACAAGATAAATAGTATTGGGCACTTTCAATTTGACAATCGACACTCACTTTATTAAAGATGATGCAATACTTCAAACTACATAAAAGACCTTGAAGCAACTCTCAACATGACTCATGACTCTCTTAAGCACACACACAAACATAAATAAACACTCATAAGAAAAACAAACGAGAAACTAGACTCAAAAACACTTAGAAACTATGACTAATGGCAAAGCCCTTCCCCCACACTCAAAATTTGCAATGTCCTCATTGCAAGAGAAGAAACTTAACACACTAATCATGCAGACCATGCCTATTCATGACTCGGAAAAATCGTCTTATATTCTTTATGAGAAAAGTGTAGTAATCGGACAGCAAGCAGGCGGTTGCAGATTATGATTTTCAACGCTGTAAGGGGAGGCACTGTTCAAACTCCTTTAAGCCGATTGGCGCAAAGGCTGAGCCGATCGGCGTAGTGGTGTTCTTCCACCATTGCGACTTCCTTCACCTCCCACTGCATTACCATTAACTCCCGTTGAAATTCCTACTGCCCTGTCATTACTGTATTCTGCAGGTGTTCCCCAATTTTCAAACTTAGGACTACCAAAGCTTCTTCGCATACCAAAATCAGCACTAAAATCTCCAGACACACTAGGATCATCACTCTCCAAAGTTTCCAAATAGTATGACGGATCAAAGTCGCTATCCCATTCAGAATACTTTTGAATTGGCTTACTCGATAGTCTAGCAGATCTGCGAACCTCTACTGTAGTCTTACATTTCTTTGCAGTAGGCTCTTCATCTTCACTCGGCAGAGTCGTCAGATCAATAAATTCAACCATCTTCAGGTCGCGTCGATCGGCTTTTGTATCGCGTCGATCGGCTCCAGTGTCACGCCGATCGGCGTAGCTGGCAGCTTCGTTCATATACTCAGCTAACTGCTCTAGATTATGCTCACAGATCGCCTTATTCTGTTGCCTTTATAAAATCTCATCATTAATCTCCTTAGGCATCCTCCCTCCAGGAACTGCGCGATAGCCATCATCATATAATACGTCTCCAGGTATGAAAGTTGGATCTTCCGCTAATTGGAGTTCAACCTTGTGTTAAAGATCTTTAGCACAAAAGAAACACTTGCAACCCTCAATACAACTATTCCTATGAATCTTATTTTCTTGAAAACTTTCCCAATTAATAAGAACCCTGGGACAGGACTCATCCCTTTTAGCTTGAAGATCCTTTTCCGCATCTTGCTCGTACATGGCTTCTACGGCTTCCTCTCGCAGCTTGAGTTCATACTTGGCGGCAATGTCATGTCCACTATAAAGTCGGCTCCTATGGATTGTGAGAAAGCTCTCCTCATCTAGCTCTTCCTTCTCTTGCTCAGTCAATGATCTTTCGAAAATAGGAAATCCTCATACGACAAGGGCTTAGCAGGATCAAGAAGACTTTCCATTGTATACCTTTTAGAAACAGCTTCACTTTTAATAGGCACTACAGATTTTCCTTTGCGCACCAATACTCTCTTCATCATCTGCCGAAGTTCATTGTCCATCTTCACCTTGTCAGTGTTCCACACGTCAACTTTGCTTTTCTTCATGAATTTCTTCCGCAGGTTTGACCAGACAAGAGGATCATCTCGTGTTGGTGTCAACACTTCGTCAAATTCTTCCCAGGACCAATTTGTAGAGGGTTGCGGAAATCCGTCGCTGAGCCGATCGGTGCAAGAGTCGCGCCGATCGACGCCGTGTTGGTTGTTGCCCGATGCGCCGCGTTCCATCGCTTCTGCTCTTAGGGTTTTGTTCTGGTGACGATGTAATGCGAGTTGGTCCATGGGTTTGCTGTCCTCTCATATATATATCCCTTGATTTCCAATTAGACTAGGATTTTATATCTTATTTGTGGAATTTAACGAGTCTTAAAAAGGCAAGGTCTGAAACTAACTCAAAAACCAAAAAGACTCTGCCGCGTCGATCGGTGCAGGGCTGCGTCGATCGATGCAGGGTTGCGCCAATCGACACAGCAACGCGTCGATTGGCGCGGTACACTAAATTACCAAATTAGAAATAGAAAAATTACGGAAATCAAAATACATACAGAGCTTTTGTTTTACGTCATTAAGCTCGACCACATGGGGCAATAAGTAGTGAAATACACATCAAAAGATTTTAATTCAAATGTGTCAGGTTCTAGATATACCTTTAGACATTGTCCATTCACCATGTACTTGTTTCTCTTGCCATCCATTATGATTACAGCTCTCGAAGGTAACACCGTATTCACAAGATAAGGTCCCTCCCATTTGCTTCGTAGTTTGCCTATACCAAATAATCTGAATCGTGAATTAAATAGGAGCACTCGATCTCCTTCCTTGAATTCCTTCTTCAAAAGCTTCTTATCGTACCACTTCTTTGTCTTCTCTTTGTATATGGCCGCATTTTCATATGCACGCAATCGCATCTCTTCCAATTTGCTTATTTGTATCTTTCTTTTCATGCCGGAGGCATCAAGATCCAAATTCATTTCCTTTATAGCCCAATAAGCCTTATGTTCCAATTCCACCGGTAGGTGACATGATTTCCCATAGACGAATTGATATGGTGTCATACCAATTGGTGTCTTGAATGCCGTCCTATATGCCCATAATGCTCCATTAAGCTTCGTGGCCCAATCTTTTCCTTCCATTGTAACAATCTTCTACAAAATCCCCTTTAATTGCTTATTTGACATTTCTGCTTGTCCATTCATCTTGGGATGGTAGGCTGTTCCAATTCTATATTCAACTCGAGATTTAGTTAAAAACCTAGTAAATTCTCCTCCTGTAAAATGGTATCCTCCATTCATAATTATTATTCTTGGTACTCCATACCTAGGAAATATATGCTCCTGAAGTATACTCCTTGATTCTCTTGTAGTATTGGCCTTGCATGCCATTGCTTCGACCCACTTGGAGACATAATCAATGGCGACCAATATGTACTCGAAACCATTAGAATTCACAAAGGGTCCCATAAAATCCATACCTCAAACATCAAAGATATCGACATGAAGATTGTACTTAAGAGGCATTGCATTCCTACTGTTAACATTCCCTATTCGTTGGCATTGAGCACATGTTGCAACATACCTTTTTGCATCTTCATGCATAGTAGGCCAATAGAATCCACTCGCCATTGATAGTTCTGAAGTAGCTATTATTTCCCCCATAATCCAAAGAATGACACTTTGCTAAAATGCTCGCTCTTTCTTCTCTGGGTACACATCTCTATACTGCTCCATCCTTGCAATACCTATACAAGTATGGGTCGGCCCATATAAATTTTCTCATTTCACTCTTAACTCTTTTCCTTGTGTTCTTGTTCATCAGATCAGTTTGTCCCTTAAAACCTTTGATAATATCCATCATCCAATTCTCTCTATGATCAAATGCGGCAAACAACTGCTCTTATTGCATTTCATCTCTTATTGGCTCAGTTGATGATGATTCAAGACGAGATAAATGATCTGCGACAGAATTTTCTACTCCTTTCTTATCTCTTATCTCCAAATCAAATTCTTGTAGCATCAATACCCATCACATTAACTGAGGCTTAGACTCCTTCTTTGAAACTAAGTATCTTATAGCAGCATGATCAGTATATACAATCACTTTAGAATTTAGAATGTAGGATCTAAACTTCTCAAAAGCAAATATAACAGCTAACATCTCTTTCTCAGTTGTTGTATAATTGATCTACGCCTCATTCAAAGTCTTGCTAGCATAATAAATAGCATGCACTTTACCATCCTTCTGTTGTCCAAGATCAGCACCAACTGCATAGTCACTTGCATCACACATAATTTCAAAAGGTAAACTCCAATCAGGTGGCTGCATAATGGGTGCAGAGCATAGAGCATCCTTTAATCTTCTGAAGGCAAAGAGTCTTTCATCATCTATGACAAATTTTGTATCTTGCTTCAACAATTATGTCAGGGGCTTAGCAATCTTTGAATAATTCTTAACAAATCTGCGATACAAGTTGTAAGATCAGTAGGGGGAGGTAATTTCCCAACTATAGATACCTTAGCTTTATCAACCTCTATCCCTCTATTAGATATGACATGACCAAGTACTATCCATTCTGTTACCATGAAGTGACACTTCTCCCAATTAAGAACTAAGTCGCATGCAACAAACCTTTTCAAAACCTTCTCCAAATTCTCCAAACAACTATCAAAATCAGTACCACGCACGGAGAAGTCATCCATAAAAACCTCCACAATATCTTCTATGAATTCAGCGAATATTGCATTCATGCATCTTTGAAATGTGGCGGGCACGTTGCAAAGACCAAATGGCATCCTTCTATATGCATATGTCCCAAAAGGGCAAGTAAAAGTAGTTTTCTGCTGATCTTCTGGTCTTACCGGTATTTGAAAGAAACCATTATATCCATCCAAATAACAAAAGTATGAATTCTTTGCTAACCTTTCAAGCATCTCGTCAATGAACGAAAAAGGATAGTGATCTTTCTTCGTCACCTTGTTCAAACTTCTGTAATCTATGCGAATTCTCCATCCAGTTACAGTCTTTTGAGGGATCAACTCATTGTTCTCATTAGGCACTATCGTCAACCCTCCTTTCTTGGGCACACAATGTACAGGACTAACCCATTCACTATCAGCAATAGGGTAGATCATACCTGCATTAAGCACCTTCAAGATCTCCTTTTTAACCACTAGCTTTATTGATTCCTTCAACCTTCGCATCCCTTCAACCACTGGTTTAGCATTCTCCTCCAAGTTAATCTTGTGGGTGCAAAATGCGGGGCTGATTCCCTTGATGTCATCCAATGTGTAACCAATGGATTTCTTATACCTTTTGAGCATAGCAAGTAGCTTCTCTGTTTCTTCTTTTGTCAGGGCGTTGTTCACAATAACTGGATATGTTCTATTCTTCCCTAGATATTCATAGCATAGATCCTTCAAAAGTTCCTTATGTTCCACTTCTAGCGCTTCATCTGGATCCAGCACCCCGAGAGGTTCAAAATCAGCATTTTCCAGGAGTTGATCGGTGCAAGCGTTGCGCCGATGGGCAGGATTTTCCCGGTTGAGCCGATCGGTAGGATTTTCCCGGTTGAGCCGATCGGTGCAAGCTTCGCGCTGAACGGCGCTGGCAGTATACTTGTTAGTTCTACACAGGATGTGGTCTAGTGGGTCTCCCATATCCATCCCTATCTTCTCATCTTCCTCTGGGTAGAATTCCTAACAGCAAGAAGGGTCTTGATGAGACGGATCATTAAATTGAAATTGCACTTCTTCCTCTCCTAGGTGTAGCATAATTTGACCTTTCCTAGTATCTAGAACAACTTGTACTAATCTTAAGAATGGCCATCCCAGAATGATATCTTCAACCCCAATTTCTTTATTGTCTAGAGCGAAGAAATCTACCGGTATTGGTTTTGAGCTGATCTTAATTTCAACATTCCTGATCACTCCCAGTGGCTTGGTCTTCCCTCCATCCGCCATGATGAGCTCAAGTTCAGTTCCCATCAGCCGCTATTGAGTTCCATAAGGTATGCTCATGAATGCATCGTAAGTCATCAAGCTGACACGAGAACCAAAGTCACACAAGGCTTTCGTTAATTTCTTCCCCGATATCTCACATGCTATGTACGGTTCTTCTTCTTCCTCTTCAGTGAGACCTACAGCATACACACCACATAATACAAGGCAGGGAAATGGCTCAAAGCAACTGTCTAGCAATCTCTTCGCTTGTTTCACCTCTGTACCATCAAGCTCTATATCATCCTTGTAAAGCTTCCCTAAAACTCTCCCAATAATCTCTTGATCAAAAATTTCTGACTTGAGGCGACTACTTGGGAAATTATACTCAATTCTAGCTTCGGAGGCGTCTTGCGGACTGAAGGATCTTCTCATATTGAGCAACTCGTGCGAAAAATCAATAGGAATCCAGTCCATCGGCTCAAATTCTTCAAGTGGTTTAGCATTCGCCAATGTTCTATCCTCCTTTGGTTTAACAAAGTTGCCTTCAAATTCCTTCAGGTGGTTGTCCAGAATCGTAGCTTCTATCTTGGTATATTCCTTGCAACTTGACGGAGTCATCCGGGTGATCAGTTCTCCTATTGTTGCGATTGTGCAGATCGGCTCAGAGACTGCGCCGATTGGCGCACACGTCAGATCCATAGAGGCGGGTCCGACGGGCTCTTTTTCTTTGAATTTATGCTCTGAAGTAATCATTGCTCTACTCTCACACATCAAGATCTATTCAGTCGATGACTCTTCCTTCTGCATAACTTTTGGGCATTGCCGATTTGGTTCCGGTATTCTTCCCAATGCTTGTGCAACGCTTCATTCTTAGTAATTTTACCTAACAATTCGATCCCTACCTTGGCTGTTAATCTCAGAAAACTTCCTCCGGCCGATCCATCCAAATGCATCCTCGATGCCTTGTTTATGGCCATGTAGAAGGTTTGAGCACACATATTCTCATCAATGCCGAGGTCAGGTCCTTGTTCCAACAATGTTTGAAAACGCGTCCAGGCTTTCGCGAGAGATTCTTCATCTTTTTGTAAGAAGTTCACCACCTCTCTTCTCATCTTCTGCACCTTTGGCAAAGAAAAATGGTGGAGACAAAAATTTCCAACTAACTCACTCCACTTACCTTTTGCTTCTCGAGATGCTGCCTTGTGCCACTCTTTGGCTTTTCCTCCCAAAGAGAATGGGAAAAGCAGCCATCTGTAAAGATCCTGAGACACTCCTTCATGATGGAATGTTTGGCAAAGTGCCACCAAAAGTGAGTATACGGGTTCTCCTCTTTCGCTCCAAAGAACTTGTTTGCTTTAGCCATGCTAATGATAATGGGGCTCAACACATACGAGGAGGCCGTGGCCTTCTCATCTGAGGATTGAGGCACTAGCATGTCTGGAGATGGTAGAGAAAGCTCCCTAAGCATCGGAGACGGTCCTATCATACTCATCCTGAAAATTCACACAAAACACAAAAACAAAAACAACTAGAAAAGAGAGGATTAGACGTTAGTAAAATATTAATAGTAAAAGAACTGGCTTGTTTCCCGGCAACGGTGCTAGAAAAAGAGGCTTGTGGGTCATACTTACGCATCCACTTATATACCGCAAGAGGACGGTGTACAGTTGTAGCTCTTCTTCCCTCAGAGTATTCCAAGGTTGTCGAATCCACAAGGAATGAGCGGAACTATTACTATTAAAGGGTTACTAACAAATTGCAATGAGTTTGGTTGGTGTGAATGATGACGGTGAGAGAGTGGAGGGTGAATGTTGTTGAAGAGGTAACAGGATAATGAAGGATTCTCTCCTTAGGATTGGTTTACTAGCATGCAACCTTATTCTTATCAACTCCAGTAATGACTCTAATATTCTACAAGACATGGTGGTTTTGTTCACCCTGGCTATCACTACAGAGGCTATTAGCTTCCTACTGGTTTCTTGCACTATGTAATGGGCAGAAGTGTATTGGCTGATACACTAACGAAAAGGATGCAATTAAGTTTATCACATAGATTAAATTCATCGAGAGAGTATCAATAAGTATGAGAGTTACATGACCAGATCCCCGCACCTGAGAAGAGAATATGAGACTACTCACTCATCATTCTGCTAGACATAGCAGAGGGATGAGAAATAGCGCTGGAATGCACACGAGTCGATCGGCGCAAGCGTCGCGCCGATCGGCGTGACCTCCCTTCTGGTGGATCTCGTCGGTGTTGACCAACCTTTGCCGCCAATATCCTGGAACCCTAGTTCTAATAACTGATTATCGCGATTGCCATCCCGATTGTCATTCTGGTCGTCGTCCCCATTGACCTCCTTGGCTCTTGATAATTATCTTCCTTTTATACTCGATGGGATTAGGTCAACTTCAACCGACTCTAACTCATACTGGGCTGGGCCTTTATCTTTCTCGGACTGGGTCATGTTTTTGTCATCTTTTCCTTCCGCGCCGATCGGCGTGGCATTGGAGCCGATCAGCGCGGCCCCGCATCTGGCCCATCTTTGATACTCTTTAGTTCTTTATCCATAATTGCCCTATTTTACACCTATTTCCTACGATTACATCCAAAATAGAACAACTATAAATATATGCAAATATGGGGTTAATTGTTAGTCCAAACCACCAAACTAAGACACAAAACATCCCTTTTTGGTAGATAAAATAGGCATCTAGAAACCACCAACACTGGCTGGTCGAGGAGTGTTGGTCCGAACAAAAACAGGAGTCGACCGAGTGTCCTGAGACCCTTGAGCGCTCTGTGTAGTTTTTGACCAACTGCTACAATAAACAAGAAATAAAGTCAGCGGATAAATAATATTCGGCATACTGAAGGATAAAAAATGTGAAGGAGTACCTGGTGGCTTGCCTGATTTTGATTTGACAGACTCTTCTTCGAAGAAGTGGTCTACGAGTCAGTCTCTTTCCTCTTCAGGGAAGCTTTGGCAGCTTCAGCGGTCTTTGCCGCCACCTGTGCATCACTCGTCGATTTGCTCGGGGGCTCTGACCGGCTTGATGGTCGATTGGAGTGTGCAGAGGTGGCCAGAGTTGCATCTTGGGTGTGCTCTTCCTCGTCGTCCTTGTCCTAGCCCACATATTGCCGATGATGGTGTGTGGCCTGTTTCTTCTACCAGCCAGGAGAAGGCAAATCTAGATGAGGGGGGGGCAAGAGAAACATCAGCGACGACCTCTCCAGTCGGTCGAGCTTCTGCTGAGGTCCCTCCACCGCTAGTGCTGGTCTACGATGGCTTGTCAACATAGTCTAGTCCCTCAGAATCGGTCGGAGGGAGCGGAGGGTGAGACACAAAGGTGTCCAGAACCTGTGAAAAGCATCAAGATATCAAGCACTGCATCAAAACAAAGAATAGCAGATTTATTTAAAGATGACCGAGGCTTACTTGGGCCCGTAGAGTGCCCATGTTGTATGCCTTCGCAATCAACATGTGCTCTTAGAGGATTTCTCCTTCAAACATCTTCGACAATCATGACCGACGTAGATTGCCATTGGGGGGTCAGGAACTTCTCTAATCTCGTCATCGGTGGCATATTTCCAGGCGGGGTGACTCTGCAGCTTGAGAGGCTGCACTCGACGCACTATGAAGCTCTTGGCAATGGTAATACCATCGATGCCTTCCTTCTTCAAGTCGGCAATCTTCTCCAGCAGAGTGATCACTTGAGGGTCGGATGGATCCGGCTTCTCAGACCATCACGCCTGAGGAGTCTCCTTTGCACCAGAGAAATCGGCAAGATCGGGGGGAGGGTTGTCACAGTAGAACCACTCATCCTTCCAGTTCTTCCCGATCTTCAAAGGAACATTGATGTAGGCCTCCTTCTTGCGCAACTGGAACCCGATGCAGCCTATGGCGACTTGGTTGTCCTTTGTTGGCAGCGGTTGGAGGACAAACAAATGGCGGAACAAACAGAAGTGGGGAAGAACACCCAAAAATGCTTCGCACATATGCACAAAAATGGTGATGTGCAGATTGGAGTTGGGATTGAGGTTGATGAGCTCAATCCCGTAAAAGAAAAGGAGCCCGTGCAAGAAGTTGCAGTAGAGAACTCCAAAGCCATGCTCGAAAAAAAGAGCGAAACACTATGATCTGTTTGTGGATTGGAAGGGGGCGAGTTTCCTTGGGTACCTTCCAATCGATACGAGCTTGCTCGGAGAGAATGCCGTCCTCCACCATCTTGTTCAAGTTAGTGGCGGTGATGCTGCTCCTTGAGAATTCCCGAAGCTGATCCGGGATCTTCAGTTCTGATGAGGAAGATTCAGCAGCGGCGGTGGCCTTTGAGGAAGACTTGTGATCCATTATCGTAGAAAGGATCAGCGAGGTGGATTGAGAGCTGAACCCTAGCTAATGCTCGGGGGCTTGACGGCAGCGAAGATCTACGGCGGCAATAAAGATGTGCTAACCCTAGCTCTGGAAGCAGGGGAGGCGCGAGAACAGGGGAGGCGCGAGGAAGACGAAGGGCTGCGTGTGCGAAATGGCGGCATGGACTGAGTCAATAGTCTATGGTCCCTTTTATACCTTCACTTTTTGAGCTAGTCGTTTGGGTCCCATACAGTAACGAGCTTTGCCGATTAAAACAATAAAAGGTTTTATTCTTTAAAAAGAATTATAGCGGTTCACCTTGAGAAATAATCTCGGGTGCTTCTTTGATGAGAAGCAGCGGCCAATCCACTTAAAAATACTTGTCGTAACTATATGATTTGATGATCATATAGCAGAGGACTTGATGGTCGTACGGGTATAAGTTTAAAGATTGTGTTGTTGATTGAAGTCAATAGTTAGATCATCAAAACTGGACTTATGGTTGAATCGGGTGACAATTCATTAAGGAAAAGCTATATTATGATTGATGTCATTTAGCTTAGTACTATTATATGATTGATGTCATATTATTTTACATATGGGCTAAAACATGATTGATGTCATGAAATTTAGACCCAAGGTCACTCGGACAAAAGTTTATATCACTCAGCCTTTTCAATAATCGGTCAGCAAGATTGAAGTCTTGCAAATTGACCTCCTGGTTTGATGATCAGGGGTTTATTGGACTCAAGCTTGATGGTTTGAGTAAACCACATGCAACAAAATGTTAAGAGCTAATATAATTAGACTCTTGCATTATTTGTTAGTCTCCAAATTATACAAGAGTCGGGGGCTACACCTGATCAGGTGCACCAAGTCGGCGCACTAGATCCATCAGGAACTTCAATTAAGAGGTCTTCCCAATTTATGATCTTTCTGAAGACCGCTTGTCAAGTCAAGACTCAAAATTAGGAAGCACTCGGGGGCTGCTGTGGAATACGTACCTTCCGGGTATCCATAGCTAAGCATAAGTCAGTAACCGACCGGGTACAACACCAACAAGGAAACTGACCGAGTCGGCTTGGAGCACAAGGCAATTAGAGATAGACTTTCTATAAAAATCCTTGTAGACTACAAGTAGAACTCTTCATGTACCCCCTATCGGCCGGTGTATAAGGCAGCAGGGTACCCCCATCGAGGACACATGAAACACACCAGATTACAAGCAATACAAACCACAGAACACATGACATACGGTTGTTACTCTCATCGAGAGGGCTCGAACCTGTATAACTCAGTGTCTTGTGTCTTTCACCATCGTAATTCTTAGTCCCGATGTAACCCTATAATTATATTGCCAAGATTAAGTCTTGATAAGTATTAAGAGTTAGAATAAATAAATGAATTCACGTACCCATCTCGCAACGTATTACTTGAGGGAGAGATTCCCTTGACGGTGTGTTGGACGTGGCATCAGCAAACAACGCTCCCGACAAGCATTATGCATCTCCTCCTAGCCCTCCGCACACCACTTGTCCACAACAGCTTCCCAGGCAGTCGCATTGGTAGCACACCACCACGCAGGCACCTATACGTCATCAAGTACATGTCATATAATTAAGAGGAGCAAATTAATTGTACTTAATGTCAGAAAAATATTAATGTTCTATATTTACCTGCATGTATACATCTCTGGTAAGCTTCATGTTTCTCACTTCAGTTTTGGTGACCTTAACTTTAAGGTGCTGGGCGTGGTACACAATCACAGCCTGGATATTTGCCTTGTAAAACATGTCCCTCATGAGCTTAGGACATGCACGGTGAGCCATGATCTTTGCTCCATCCTCGTATCCCGTCTCGCATCTATAGAAATCTTACAAATAAATTCGATATGTAACATCATGATTTCAAAGGTGTCCTATGAATGCGATGTATTGAGCAATGCAGTGCGAGGAAGACTTACCCACAACTCATCGAGCACACGTTCTGCCTTGTTGTCGAAGATTCTGCCATCTCGATCATATTCATCCTCAGTGGCAAAGTAGTGCTTCCATGTATAGGCCAGCACGCGCTCTCCGGCATAACAAACTATGCTCAGAAAGTGTGTCTTTACCAAAAGACCTAGGATGGCAGTGATATGGCGGTCGTGATCTCCTAGAGCGAGCACTACCCAACTCCTGCATAAGTGATTAAGAAAAAATAGTAATTTCTATTATACTTCTATATGAATCAAATGAACAGGTTTTCATAGCATGTAAAATACTTAAGTGGATCAGGTCGACTCAACAGCCGTCTGTCAACAAGTATTGGTCGCTTCAGGAGCTTCGAAGGACCTCTCAGCCACACCTCTGACTACGTAGAGGAAGTGGGACCCCCTGTCTCTTGCTCCTTCCCAGTGCTGCTGCTCCTCCTCCTCCTCCTCCTCTGACGAGCATGAGGACAAGGACTTCTCAACTACAGGCGACGGCTCCCTCGCTCTCGCTCTCCCTCAGCCTCCTCCTCCACCCTTCCCTTTCCCTCATCCGCCTCCACCTTTACCTCTCCCTTGACCGCTCCTAGAGTCCTCAGCTGCCTTGGGCTCCCTCTTTTCCCTGGCAGGCCTTCTTGTACAACGACCCCATTGACTTCACCAGGCTGCCGCCACCCACCATATTTGTCCACACACCTGTAATAAAAAATAAGAAAAACAATCAGCATACGATAAAAGAGTACATAAAATAGAATTTGAATAATAAAGTATTATAAATGCTTATCTATAAATAACAATGAGCAAATAAAATTCATACATGTTCATCTAGAAATAATCATCATCATCAAGAACGGCTGGATCATAATCCTCATCATCACTTATCCCCATGTTGATATCAACATCAGGATTAACAGGAGTATGGTTGTCATCAATGCCCAAATATAATCGCTCAAGTTCACGTAAGTCATCTACATTATCAACCTCATCTGCAACATTCTCATTGTCTACTTCCATTTCGAACATTTTGGTTAAGTCTATCTCCAAATTTCCTTCTAGCCCATCATCTTGAAAGAACTCATCTTCATGATATGTGTTTGGGTTTATTGTGTAATCGATATCGTTTGGGAGAGATAGTTTAGCATGTAGTCTAACCATGTACACAACATCCCAACCTTTGAGATTATCCTTCTGGCACGGTTACGAGACATAATAAACTTGCATGGCTTGTTCAGCCATGATATAGACATTGTCTCTGAGTAAGATGGAGGATTGTTGAATTTCAACAATCCCAACTTGAGGCATCCATCTCACAACTTGTGGGTCAAACCAATGGCATTTGAAAATGACTGGAGTAAGAGGTTTGGAACCATGAAATGAGAGTTGGTATATCTCTTCAAGTATTCCATAATACTCGACCCCATCAAGGTCTGGCATAAAAACTCTGGTATTTGTGGTTCGTCGATTGGGACGTGACTCCATAGCTTCTTGTGTGAATATCATCCCTGAACATGGATAACTCAAATATTTCACAATATTCATCATAAGAGGTTCACAGACATAAGTATCATCCATAGTACATCCGAGACAGCTCACAAACACAAGCAAGAATTTGATGATGGTAGAAAGTTCACTAACACAAGAATCATGGCAAACGACGACGGGAGCCTTGTCCAACAAGTGGTGACAAGTCCTGATCTTGATCCCCCTTGGGCCATTGACCTCCGACATTCAATCCCGCCAATTGATTCTTCACAAATGATAAATGTTGATAACGGATTAGTCTTTCAATAAGTGTGTGTTGTAGTATTGTAAGTAAGTTTCTAGTATTGATGAGTTTGGTTATTGTAAATATTGTTCTAGTATGGACAAAACAGAAACTAAAACTTTCATCCTCATGAGAGTAGTAGCCCGAGTAGATGGCTGAGGAGGTAGAGCAAAGGACGGCATCGGCGGCAGGGCTGTACCTAAACTCTGGTCAAGTGTTGCCATCCACTGAGTCAATTGCTACTACTGGTGCTCGATCCTCCCATCAAACTCCTGTTGGATCCTCTGTTCCATGGTCTACTCTAAGTCCTCACTTGCCTTCGTCTCAGCAGCAGCGAGCTGGGCCTGTAACATTTCATCTCATTATTGCAATGCAAAAAATTCATGTGCAAAACCAATAAATCAATGATGAATATAACTGAAATTACCTGAAGTGCGTCCACCTGGGACTGTGTAGTGTTTGGTCGAGGGCGTATAGCCGGGCTTAAGCTCGTGCTCCTCACTCGTATTGTAGAGAGAGTAGGCGTAGTCGCCCTGTTGAGTGTGCCTTCT
This sequence comes from Eleusine coracana subsp. coracana, assembly GCA_032690845.1. Lineage (NCBI taxonomy): Eukaryota > Viridiplantae > Streptophyta > Magnoliopsida > Poales > Poaceae > Eleusine > Eleusine coracana. The sequence continues at coordinate 29,834,947 of CM064422.1, forward strand.
CCAATCTAGTATCGCCTATGCTTCCTACCTCCTCCCACCTCATCACAGAGTTAGAATAAATGAATGAATTCACGCACCCATCTCGTCGTGTATTGCTTGAGGGAGAGATTTCCTTGACGGTGAGCTGTACCTAGCATCAGCAAATGACGCTCCCGACAAGCATTATGCATCTCCTCCCAGCCCTCCACACACCACTTGTCCACAACAGCTTCCCAGGCAGTCGCATTGGTAGCACACCACCATACAGGCATCATCAAGTACATGTCATAATCATCAAGTACATGTCATATAATTAAGAGGAGCAAATTAATCATACTTAATGTCAGAAAAATACTAATGTTCTATATTTACCAGGATGTATACATCGCTGGTAAGCTTCATGTTTCTCGCTTCAGTTTTGGTGACCTTAACTTTAAGGTGCTGGGCGTGGTACACAATCACAGCCTGGATATGTGCCTCATAAAACATGTCCCTCATGAGCTTAGGATATGCATGGTAAGCCACGATCTTTGCTCCATCCTCGTATCCCATCTCGCATTTGTAGAAATCCTGCAAATAAATTCAATGTGTAAAGTCATGATTTCAAAAGTGTCCTCTGAATGCGATGTATTGAGCAATGCAGTGCGAGGAAGACTTACCTAGAGTGAACACACTAGCCAACAAATCTACCATACGCCAAGAAGTCATGCATAGAGTACTGGAATGAAACATGTGTTGTGAAGTTGCTCCTTGTAGCTCGATCGTATGTCAATACCCCATCATTCCAAGCACATTCCAAATCACCCCACAGAGGCTCCATGCATACACTCATATTATTCCCCGGGTGCTTAAGAATTATCAACGACAAGAATATGTATTGTCATAGAAATAGTACACCTAGAGGGAGATTGAGGGGTATAACAAACACGAGCCAACAAGTGTATGGGGCAGCCCCCATGCCATAAGGATTGAACCCATCTGTTACATGCCACTCATACATTACGAGCCTCTCTAGATTCGTGCTCATGAATCCTATCAAAATGTTTCCAGGATTCACCATCAGCTAGATGTACAAGCTTCTCAGGATTGTATCTATGTCCGTGTTTGTGCCATATCATCTATTTTGTGGTTTCCTCGATCATGTAAAGACGTTGAAGCCTCGGTATGAACGAAAGGTACCGTATGGTTTTCACCGGAATCGTGAGCTGCTTCTTACCACCATCACGTGTATCTACCTCCAGGTACCTAGATGACTTACACTTTGGATAGTGCATTGCTTCTGCATGTTGTTCTATAAAGAAGACGCGTCCGTCAGGACAAGCATGTATCTGCTCATATGGCATCTTAAGCGCACTAAGCAGTTTCTGTGACTCATACATGCTCTTTGGCAGAATATGACCTTCCGGAAGTAGGCTGCCAATGACTGTCAACATAGCATCCAAGGCGCCTCGACTCAGGCTAAACTGGGACTTCAAGGCCATTAGGTGCGCAATGGCATCGACTTGACACACCTTGGTATGCCTGTGGAGGGGTTGTAGTGCTGCATCCATCTTTTGGTAATACGCCTTTGCACTTGGCTCCGGCTCCTCCTCCCTGGGTACTTCATCCCCGTGTGCTTCACGATAGTCATTTAACATGTCTCCTACACTGGCATCTGCATCATAATCCTCTATGCGTTGTCTCACTACCTCGTGCCTTGGTAGCTTGCCTTCACCATGAAGGGTCCACCGGGTATAGTCTGGCATAAATCCATTCTTGCAAAGGTGCTTTCCTATGACATCTTTATCGTGTTGACGCGTGTTTCTACAATTGTCGCAGGGACACCAAGTGACACTTGCTCCTTTAACCTTGGCAAATGATCGTTCCAATAACTTGTTGGTCTTTCGAATCCGTTCACTGGTATACTTTCCGTTCTTTACCCAACCCATATACATCCACTCACAGTTCAGCAACCTCTAACATATCAACGAGTATAAATAAAAATATTTTCATCTACACGATGCTGAGAAAGTCTAATAGGTGAAGGTAGGTCCTAATCGCACCCGAGGATCCATAGCTGAGGCTTGTTTCCCCGGTCTACTCCTCTCCGAGACAGAATTTCGATAGCACTTCCCCGTTGTTCTCCAAATACACATCTTGCAAAGGAGATTGTGTATCTAGAGAACAACGAGGAAGTGCTGCCAAAACTCTATCTCAAATTGGAGTAGACCATGGAAACTAACCCCATCTATGCATCCTCCGGCTGTTCAAGTAATATGGACAATTCAAAACAAATACAGTCAAAGATATGCAACCGTATTTGCATATCTCCAACCGTATTTCTTTCGAATGGGAGACGCCTAACTAGGTTACGTGACCTACGAATAGGAAACATATAGACGGGTGTTACTGATGTGTTCACCTAGGGCTCGACGATGAAAGGAGGGTGCGGTAAAGGACAAGGCTCAATGACAAACACCTATCTCTCCTGCAAAAGAATGAACAAAAAAAATTGATGTTATGAATATCATTCAAAAAAAATTTCAATGATGATAGTTTTAAGAAAAAAATCTTGAAGTATTTTAAATGGTTACGATAATTATGATTCAAAAATCCAAACTATCTCCACATCGATGAATGCATACAAGGGAGGTCAAAATGATGTGCCAAGTTAAAGGTAAGTTCTATTTCATTGAGCATGATTTTACAAACATGTCATCCACAGCACCGCGGCTCATCTCCATTCTTAACTTACAGCTAGATTTTACACCACACGACGCCTTATATTAGTTTATATATATGGAACAACAGAAAATCCCTTTTCTCACCACCACCACACTCGCTACTCATCAAAGAAGGATTCTACTAGCAAGATTATATGCATGTATATATATTGATCCAACTACCATTACCAGCAAACAAGAAATTCGGATTCAAGACAACCATAACAAAAAAGATTTGAACCTAGCTGGGTGACGAGGAGAGGCACCACGGTCTCGGGTAGAGGAGAGGCAGGTGAGGTCGGGGGTGACGAGGCGACACGGTGCCTGGGGCCAGGGGCGACGACTGCCGGGAGCCCTCTCCGGGGGCGAAGACGGCCATGGCAGGAGCCCTCTCCGGCGACCGGAGCCGGGGTCCTGGTGGCCGAGGGCGACGTGGCAGAGTGGAGGGGGAGGAGGTGGCGCGGTGGAGTCGAGGGGGAGGTTGCGACGGCGGTGCGAGCGATGAGGTGGTGGGACGTGAGCTCAGGACGGTGAGGTGCGGCAGAGGAGCTGGCGCATGGCGACGGGGGGGGGGGGGGGGGGGGGGGGAGGGGAGGAGGCTGCACGGCGGGGCTCCAACCGTGTCTGCGGCTTCAATGAGGGGGGCGGGGGAGGGAAGGTGGTGGCACGGTGGAGTGGAGGGGGAGGAGGCGGCGCGGCGATGGCGGGAGGAGGTGGCGCGGACACCGACAAATGGCGAAGGTGCGACCGAGGGTGGGGAAAGGTGCGGCGAGGAGGGAGATGGCTGGAGGCGGCGCTAGCGCGTGCAACGGTCGGGAGGAAGACAAGATCTGAGCCGAAAATGGACAAAGACCCGATCTAGATCAGGATTATGCACTTGGGTTTGCCATGTGCCTAGCGACAGGCACATGGCAAAAGATGTTGACTTGCTGTTTTTGCCGTGTGCCCCTAAGAAACACACAACAAAGATCTTGTTTGCCGTGTGCCTCTTGTACAGGCACGACAAACCTTTTTCACATTTTTTTAAAAAAATTATAATTATCTAGCAAACTTAGAAAATAACCAAATTTCACTATGTCTCTATTTATATGCATTGTTCCTCATAGAAATATGATTGAGGTCAAAACTTCACTCGATCTACATTTTGATTCAGAATCTCAAACACTGCAAATCAACATTTAGATTCTTTTTACGAAGATTCTCTAATTTGTGAGCAACATATATGACAACTTGCGCAAAATATTTTTTTCTTTCTACCACACCCACTACTTATGATATAATGATGCTAGGATAATTCTCATAATTTTAAAACTCTTTATGTGTATTCAACCATACGGTGTTCCCGATATTTCATGTACAATATGCATGATTTTTCTTGTTATTTCATAGATACGGACTCCAATGGGGATCATTAGCATGAAATATCAAATTTACATCCACTAAATTATATTATTTGAACCACTTGGAGTTCAAATTTAAATTTTCACAAAATAATTAAAATAATAAAATAAATTAGCTAAATATAATAAACACAACTGAAAATTACATGAAATATCATTGTCTTATATCATGTAAACTATATCAATGTCAAAAACGTTAGGGGAGGGCAAAAGGGGAAGGAAAAAAAACTTTGTCATGTGTCCAGTCCTCGCACACAGTAAACTACCCACCTTTATCATGTGCCATATGAGAGCACACGAAAAATGTCACCTTTATCATGAGTCTAGTGACGTAGCACATGATAAATATGTAACGACCGTTAACGTCGGATAGGTGACAAGGTTGTAACTAATGGTCTGTTTGCTTGTCGTGTGCCATGTTAATAGGCACATGACAAACACCAATTTTGTCGTGTATCACCTACATGACATACGACAAAGGTGACATTTACCGTGTGACAAAGGTGACATTTACCGTGTGTTAGCTTTTTACCGTATGCTTTTTTTACAGCACACGGTATAAAATATTTTTAACATGTGTCATAGATTGCAATGACAAACATTAAGACACACGGTAAATATGTTGTTTCCGTAGTTCTTGGTCTAGGTTCAGAACGCAGCAGAGCAACAGTGTGGCAAGCTTCTGAAGCTCTCGGCCATGGCGGGTGCGGGGGAGGAGGAAGGGACGAGGTAGTGGGGTGTGCTTTCTGGACGAGAGTAGCCGGGCCGGGTAGGGTCGTAACCGGGGCTTGCGCGTGCGCGGTCTTTGGTCTTTGTCGGTCAAGGCCGGGGCCGTCTCGGGCGCACGCGGGCAGCAGGCCATTGCTGTAGCAATAGCAATGGCAGGAGAGGCGGGAGGCGACAAAACGGCGCGTGGGTGCGGCAGCGATGATGCAGGCCGGGCATCGAGACAACGCAGCGGGATAGAGGCGCGTCGATTTGACTCGTCAAATGGGAAGGCCGAGGCGGCCTTGGCGCGAGGCTGCAGTGAGGTATATATATATTAGTAAAGTGTTTATACGTTATTACGAGCTTAAGAAAAATAAAATATAATTTAAATAAAAATATTATTTACACAATATAATTGTTAGACATATATAGTACCATTGATATTTTTTATATTAAAAATTATATTTATATTATTATTAGTGTTTTTTAATGTACCATTTTATATATTAAAAGTAACTATTTTTACTATTTTCATTATATTCTCATTATAAATATGTTTTTACTTCTAATGTTAACGGTTTTTACATATAGTATTATTTCAGTGTTATATTACAGAATTAGGTGAAATAACACTAAAAAGGCTCAAAAATAAGAAGTAGCGATATGAAACCTGACTTGTCATACAAAGAGGGTTTTTCACAAGCCCATAACACCTAAAAAGCATTCCTACGCCCAAAGTTGTAATCCAATAAAATTTTAAAAGGTTTATTCGGAAAAAAAGATTAATTTACAGTCCAGAAACAATACACATGGTTTTGGACTTCAAGTCATGCTCTAATGGAAAAAGTTTGACTACTAAAGATAAAGATCTCGTCGAGTGCTTTCTAGACATATATGCATCATATTATTTAGACTCCGAAGCTATGAGATATGGACCCTGCAAGGAGACCTGCGTAGAGTAATCCAAATCAGAATAGACATTTTTGTATCGCATATTTGAACACAAAAACTGTCGAATCTGTATATGCATTGAATACGAAAGTTGTAGAACGTTTCGAGAGTTATAAGATAGAGTCTGAGTTTGTCTCATTTAGGCTCCGTACAACGGAGTTATGATTTTATGAATTCGGTACTTGATATAGAAGATATGAAACCGATTTGGATTCAATCTCTAATTTTATGGACCCAAAGTGAATGACCGCATCTTATTTAATAAATTATAGATATATATATGAATTGATTAGCCTTAAAATAAAATAAGTCAAATTCTTTATTAATTATCAAAACCGTTAAATTAAAGCCTAGATACTTCACGGATGGGCCAAAGCCTTCGGACAAGCTACTTGTCGCCACCGTGCCGCGCGGTTCCTGGTGACCTGCTCAAGCGGGGGCGTGGGTGGCCGTGAGAGGCACGACGTGGGGAAGGCCTAGTTGTCACCTTCCTCATGGCCACGCGGCGTTGGCCGTCAACCCACTTGGGCGACAGTAGGGCGGAGGGAGGAGGGACTGGGAGAGGGCGGCTACTCGGGTTCTGCTCGTTGCTCCCTTGGTGGGAGGACGTAGGCTTCCTCACGTTTTCACTGGAACAATCAACCAGTTCATAAACTTCTTTCGCACGTGGATAGGTTCTAAATTTTGTAAGAAAGTTTGTTCAAAATTCTAAATTTTGTAAGAAAGTTTGTTCAAAATTATAGACTAAAATTTCCGTGTAAAAGCATGATCAAAAGTTACCTAACATTTAAACAAAAGTTTTCATCAGAAATTTTATAGTTTTTTTTCTCGAAAATAGAAAGTTGCTGAGCTCAAAACTTTCCTAAAATAAAGTCACATGTTGTCCTGGACTACAATTTCGTCTAACCAGCAATGTATCATATGAAAACTTGCTTTGTGTAAGAACTATGAGAATTCCAATCAAGATCACAGGATCCTTATTCAATGATTAGATTATTTTACACTTAAATCTTCCTATTTATCCCATATAATCCTTTATTTTATGAATAATCCCCAACTAAAATAACCCACCTCTACCCCTGGCCATCAAATGATGATCCTGTGATCTTGTTTGGAGTTCTCATAGTTCTCACACGAAGTCAATTCTTATAGAATATGTTATCCCATATCAATATATCAACAACTCAATAAATATTATTCTAGCTCTCCTCTTCTCCAATCCCCCACCAAGAAATTCAATTATACGTGGATTGTTTGTTTGACGAAGTCTAGCTCTACCTCCTCTCCTTTTTAATTTCAAAAAACCTACTACTATCCTTTTACTTTGGAATTTTTTTTTGAGTTAATTTTATAAACCCACCAATACTTAGGTCTTATAGTCACAAATCACCAAATACGGTATCTATTTTAAAAAACCACCAATACTTTAGAGTATAGTTTAACAAAAACATCATTTTTTTTACTTATACGTATATGAGACTCATAATCATATATATTAGCTGCAATATTTAAAAATATTGGTGGAGCTCATATCACATAAACAAAGCTATAGTTGAACATAAGATGGCTTCATAGGACTTGATATAGTTGAGCTCAAGCAAACATAGTCATCTTTGCTTATGTTGTGTGAACTCCACTAAGTTAGCCAGTAAGTGGAGATACGTCTTCGATTTCTGACACATAGGATTCTAGATAAAGAATACGTATAAGTATATAAAGTGGTGGTTTTAAGAAACTACACCAAAAAATATTAGTGGGTTTATAAAATAGATACCATATTTTGGATTTGTGATTTTAAAACTGAAGTATTGTTGGTTTGTGAAATTAACTTTTTTTTTATTTTTTTCCGTGGAGTTTTTTTTTTTTTTGAACTCTTTTCCCGTGGAGTTAGCCACGTGCAAAGTCAACCCCGCACGAACGCGCCGTGCCGAGCAATTCCTTTGCTGACATGTAGACCCGCCAAGATCTGGGCCCACATGCTCGTGTCCTGTCCGTAAATCGCAAGAGATAACTAATTGGGCCCATCTAGAACGCCGCCGTCGCCTCCGCGTCCTCCACGTCCGTTCCCCCACTCCATTGCTCGCTGATCTCGCGCAGGAGCTCGGGCAGAGCGGGGGCGGAGAGATGAGGAAGCTGGCCTCGCCGTCCGGGCTGTCGCTGTCGTCTCTGGAGATGCTGGCGACGGCGGCGGGAGGGCTCGCTTTGTCGCTGCGGGGCTGGTGGGAGGATGTGAACGAGTCGCCGGCGTGGCAGGACGGCGCCTTCTTCTCCCTCTCCGCCGCCTACGCCTTCGTGTCCGCCGTCGCCCTGGTACGCCACTGCGCCCATGCTAACCCGGTACCTAAAATGGTCCTGACTGTAGTTTGACCCCTCGATCTGGAGTTTCCTATGTGATGTATTGGCTCCAGGGAATGCTTTGTCAGCTAGGATAGGCGCATTGCAGTTCCCGTAAGTTCTGGCATTGCTTTTCTCGAAAGTTTTCATTCCGGGGTTGAAATATCGTGTGTAAGCTGAAATGGTTAGAGACTTGGGTTTAGCCTTACCCAACTACAAAAAAATGGAATGGCTTTATTTCCTTTCAGAAATGAGTGTTCTGTGAGAAGTAGCTATTAAGGCATCTATCCACTCCGCCACTCTATTTTCTTAGTCGATAGTGACTCGTTTTGACAGACAGCGATTCAGCTACCATTAAGCCTAGTGACTCGTTTTGACTTTTGATAATACTGGTTTTAACTGCCAAGGCTTATCAGTTAGGTCTCGCTACATCTCACAGATTTAGTGGCGGACACTTAGGAGCTGTTCTAGAATGATGGACCCACCTTTTCAGACCTTCCCATTAAAGTATTCTGTAATAACTAAAATGTTTTTTCGGAAGCTATTTGACAGTTCCTTTACTTGTTTTATCATTCCTTTGTTGACATGTTCGAACTGTCTTACAAGGTGTTCATCGGTAAAGTGTTGGATTTGAAACTTTTACATACTAGTGATAGTGAAATAAGAGTGTTCTTACTATTTTCCATTGTTACATATGCACTTGCTGGTATTTCTCTAATCTATGTATACTTTATAAATTTTTAGAGTTCTATCCCGCAATGAATGAATTGTTATCTCTTCCATATAGATCAGTGACCTACCGCATATCATTTTCTTTTTGAAACACTGCATGCTATCTTGTAAAGATTAAATCATTTTTCGCTGCAAGATTTACAGCATTGTACTAAGGTCATGTGCCAGTGAAATGTAGATTTTATTTCATTTCTCTGAATTTACTTTTACTGATCCCTGCACGATTTACAGCACTGTACTAAGGCCATTACTTTTTACTTCATGTGCCAGTGGAATGTAGATTTAATTTCATATCTCTGGATTTACTACTACTGATCTAGTTAGTCCATGATTTTGTCAAACAATCTCATCAACAATGTAAACTACTATTAGTATTTAGTACTTCTTTCTGATTTGCAGATTCAATTAATCAGAATTCAGTTGCGGGTGCCAGAATTCGGTTGGACAACACAAAAGGTTTTCCATCTCATGAATTTCATTGTAAATGGGGGTAATGTATTGTCCTGATAGTTTATCTTCTGTCTTCATTGCAATTCAGTTACACTAATCATTGGGTGCCACTTGCAGTTCGTGCCATTGTATTTGAATTTCATGTGCATGTGTTTCTTCTACAAACAAAAGTAAGAACTACCCCTCAAAGATTATTTATCTAAAATAAGTTACAGAACTTCATCTAGTGCACTACTATCAGTCATATAGTTTGATTGTTCAACTAAACCCTTAAGTTTGGACAGGTGTATACTTTAGTGCTGTTAGATCTTCCTGGTCTCTTATTCTTCTCAACCTACACATTACTTGTGCTGTTCTGGGCGGAGATATACCATCAGGTGTTGTGATTTGTATTTTTCAGTTTCTAGATTTTCTTGATTTATTTTTTTAATATTTATTAATTTTATGTCTGTGCCAGGCTAAGAATCTTCCCACAGACAAGCTAAGGGTTACGTACATCACAGTTAACAGTGTCATATATGTAATTCAGGTTGGCTTTTATCTAGTCAGTTGATTTTGGTACCCTTCATTGGGATGTTTTATTTAATTCCCAAAAGTATCACCTGACACAGTTATTCTCTTGTATCTGTAATCTTTGACTTCTGTATCCTGTGTATCTAATCAAGATGTGCACAGATTTGTATTTGGCTATTCCTTGGAATAAATGATAATCCTCTTGTGGAGCTTGTGAGCAAGGTATTCATATCAGGTACTTTCCCTTTGCTGTTTTGACAGAAAATGTCTGTTTATTTTATCAGGCATCTTGCTTCATAATGTCTCGTTTCTTTATTTTCAGCTGTCTCCTTCATTGCTCTTCTAGGATTCTTAATTTATGGTGGAAGGTAGCTTGCTGTTCTACTTCTTTCACACCTTCAATTTAGCAAATATTTTTCTTATATGGAAATTGTTTCTTTTCTATTTGTTTAGGCTATTTTCCATGCTGAGACGCTTCCCAATCGAATCTACGGGGCGGAGAAAGAAGCTTTATGAGGTCATTACACTATCCAACAAGTATCATTTGTGTACCTAATCTACTGTTTCTATTCATGCAGGTGTAGAAAAGGTAATTTTTAGCTTGATGTACCTGCATTATCCATAGACCATAAATATAACCCCAGTTCCATGCCCTCAACATGTTGTCAATACTAGCTGGTTAGAGTGTTTTGTCACAGGAAATTTTGATGACCTCAAGCATGTAATTGCATGTCTAAATTTATCTGTGTCTAGCTTAAGATTATCATAGATGGGATCACTAAATTTACTTTTATTGAAATAACTGTCAGGTGGGGACTGTGACAGGAATCTGCTTTACCTGTTTCCTGATAAGATGCATTGTGGTGAGTATTTAGTTCTTATTCAATCCTTATATTTTTTTCAAGTATTTCCTAGAGTCATGCATGGTGTCAATTTTTAAAATTGATAAGACCCCTATTTTTATTTTATTATAAGTACTTCCAGGGGTCACTCATGTTAAGCCTCATCAATATGAAGCTAGACAACAGGTGTACAATAATACGGTAGTGCCACTTTTTGAAATCTTCAGCTTTTGCTATTCATTTTTTGTGGTGGACGCTTTTGTCGGTCACACATACCACAGGAGGCCGCGCGAGCCAAAGGCTTCTGCTTTGTTGCCAACTGAAAGTGGCTAGGTGCGCCGAAGGATCAAGATAGGCGGGCGTGGGGAGGATAAGTTAGTTTTGATTCAGTTAGTTTGTTTTCAAGATTTGATTCAAAGTTTGTTAGCCTGGTACCTGGATTATAAAGGTAGCCCTTTGTTCCTAGGAGAATTCATCGAGAAGAAATAAACCTCCCAGTTGGCAAGGTTGTTCTCATTCGCCGTGGCTCGGTACACCTCACTGTGCCCGATACACCTTGCGTTCAAATTCACAAGCTCATCTATTCGTACACTCTCCTCTCTGTTCACCTCACAGACAGCGCTGTAACATTTTTTTTTTTCATTATGGTCGTGCATTTGTGCTCACTGCTCAGAACATTAATTTATGACATGATGAAAATTCTAGAGGAAGGCTAGATGAAGTACTTGATTGGGATTAGAGTATTGGAATATGGACATATAGTTTGAATTGAGATGAAAGAATTAGATGGTTGAGAACTTGAGATTCTAATTCCTAAGTAAGGAACCCACTTTTCACTATTACTTGATTACAAGTAACAGGTATGTTATTCGTTGTGCTGGAGGTCTGAACTCTATTTATTTAATTAAGGGCAGAGCTGCTATTTCATGTTTCATGCAGTAAGTAGTTGCCATGTAAAACCGAACAAAAACCAATATCACAAATAGGTAAACAACCTGGCTCATAGGACGCTGCGACCTACACTGAAACACCTAACCTACCTAAACTAGGCTTGGTGCGATTGTGTCACCACAGCGCCAGTAGACATGAGGAAGAACTAGGTGATATAGACATGGCAAATAACCTGGATCTGGGTTCTCACATAAAGTGCATATGGAGTGCAAGAACTTAGAGGCTTAGTTATTTCAATATGCCTTGGAAAAAGAAAGTGTACCTGTAACTTGACTACCGTGATTGAGCAGTACTTTATTTTGAGGGACTGAATAATCTGTACCTTAAGGGATCAAACTAATAGTTAATCAGTACACTGACTTATTAAGTCAACATATTCCTTAATAGAAACAAAACCAGCTAGGTTGGACAGTGCTTGGGCAAATGCTAACCTCGTGAACAGATCTCATGATGCGCGATAGAAATGTGATTTAGACTCTGGTATGCTGGGGTACCCTTTAAGGCTTCAACTCTTTTCCGAGTCTGATTTTCAACCCTCAGCTCAACTAGAGATGTGGGTTGGAAATCAAACTCCGAGAAAAGTTGGAAGCTGGAAGATAGGACTTCAATTATTATCCAGACGCTTTTGTGAAATCAGTTCAATTAACTTATGTCAATTGATTATTTTGGTTCAAACAGGTGTCTACATGTGACTTTGTCATTTTCACAGCCTTACATCGTGCTTTTAATTTGATGGCAGGTGGCATTTTCATCCTTTGATGCTGATCTGTCCCTTGAGGTTTTGGATCATCCAATTCTGGATTTCTTTTACTATATGGTAAGTACCATGAACAGTGTAGTGCCTCCTTCATGCTGCCACAATACTGCATGTATTCTTATACTCCTTTTCTTCAATAGTTCACGGAGATACTGCCGTCAGCCCTTGTACTATTCATCCTGCGGAAACTTCCTCCCAAGCGAGTATCAGCACAATACCACTCTATTCACTAGAATGTCTTGGTATGTTATGCCAAGAATTCCCTGAAAACTTCTATTTCCTATACTTCTGTTTGGCATATAGGTTGAATTGTGAAATTTGAGCTTTGGCTTCAAGAGGTATTTTGTTATCTTAATGCCATGGCCATGATGTATAAGAGGTGTTTTCTTATATGCCTTAACTTCACTATACATTTTTTTATATAACAAAATTTGAGCTTTGGCTTCAAGAGGTATTTTGTTAACACCATGACCATGATGTATAAGAGGTGTTTTCTTATATGTCGTAACTTCTCTATACACCTTCTTTTTTTCTGTATAACAAAACTATCTTTTTTGAGTCTGGACATCTAAGCTGTACTATAACAAAACTATCTGGTGCAATTGAACTTCGTTTTAATCTTATCAGTTCATTTGGACGAATAGACATCAGCTTCACATCAGCCTCGCCTTGCTCACTCGTCCGTCTTACCTATCAATGACAAACAAAGCGAGATAGGCCAGCTGTTTGGTTTGGTTGCCTTGCTCTCTTCTGTTTCTTCGTTGAACTCAAACTCAACTGCTCGTTAGGGGAAAACTGTGTGAGCAGCTGATTTTGATAGTTTATTCATGTATCTACGGGAGGGAACGCTGAGCTCGCTCCCTACTAGCATTTTGTTAGCAATACGAATGCAGCATGGACGATTCTCAGTTGACTGAAAATTTGGTCAATTTTTAATCATCGTTTTGAATCATTGGATCTAGATTCAATGATTTATAATTATTATACAGATAATATTATAAAAAATCAAAACATGAAGTAATAAACCATAGATTGAAAACTTTCAGTCTATTGAACATTGGGAAATATAATTAATTAATCTAGAGATATAAGCATTTGGTTCTCATGCGCCAGCAAGGAATACCGAGCAAAGTAAGCATTTTGAGGGCTACCAAACACACGGGTCTCTTATTTCCTTCTATTTTATAATTTTATCTTTTACTAGTTATATGCTCGTCATTGCAATGGGGCACAAAATAGTATTGACTCATGACGCTGAAAACAATTAGCTACCCATGGTCAGTTGGCCCCTTTCTTAACAGCATGGTGATCTGAAAAAACTTATCTACCCACTCACGACGCTGACGGTTGCCACCAATGCTCACCCCTCTTCCTCCTAGTTGCCGTCAGCTATGCGATCGCAATCATCATTGTTGCTCGCTTGCAGCGGTGAACTCTGTCCTCGATTCCTTAGGAGTGTTACGCTCTAGAGAAGGTGCTTGACAGGATGTCAAAGCCTACGCTAAGCATATAGACAATATACCATTGTTTTGCATCCAGTCACTGACCCTGACCGTGACTTTGCAAATCCCTCCTGAACGCCAAATTTGTCAATATATCTGAGCATAACAACTTAATTAGGGACATAGTGCCTGTGCAAACTTCGGGCTTCATGCGTACAACTTAAACAATTTTATATCTAATGACATGTGGGGTATCAGGGCATGGTATTTAAACTGTGGTCAATCAACATTACCTGTGCCTGCAATGTTGGTTATGTCCATGAGTGGATTATGATCCCTATGTCTTGTTGTATGTGCCATCTACACACAATCAAATAAATCACCAGGTCGAGTTTATTTTTATTTACTCACTAAAAATCCAAACCATCATATCCACTTCCTGGGAAGATAAAAACAGATGTATGCAGCAATCATAAAACAATAAAGCATTTGCAGCGATAGAATATTCAAATTTAGCATCAACCTAGTCTAGATTAGGCTAGGAATCTAGACTAGATTCATTTGCATTATTCAGTAGTTGTATTGTATTTAGCCATTGGTTACTAGTGCTATTTACAAATTGTAGAGTTGTGATCATACATAAAAATTAATATATGTACAAAAGGTAAGAAAGATTACATGAGAAGAGTCTGTGCATCTAAAGGTAAGAAAGATTGCACATACTCCTAACATTGATTCCAAGAAGCCAAATGCAGAGTTTAATGCTCTATTTTTCATATCAGTGTAATCAACTATAGCAGCTCTTGATGAATACAATTTCACTGTATACTAAAACAAAAATATTTTCATGTAAATTAGAGGGTAGCACTCTTGATGAATACAATTTCACTATATTCTGTTGAACAAAGACATGAACTAAAATTTCTAAGACAGTGAGGGCACTAAAAGCAAGAAGAAGCATTGAGGAATTCTAAGACAGTGAGGTCACTAAAAACTAGAAGAAGTACTGAGAAATTGTTTTTGCTATCAAAATCTGAAGCCTGAAAAAAGCAACAATTAAAATTTGTCCACAGAGGCACAAGCCCAAAAACAAATGAATGAAAGTTACACACCTTGTGTGGTGACTCTAATTGTAGGTGGGGGGGGGGGGGGGGGGGGGATTGGGTCGTAAGAGGGATAATTGATCGACAGGTGGGGTTGATGGATCATAAGTTGAAGGAAGGTCGTGGGTAAAAGATATAATTCTTTTTGAAACTTTTAAATAGTAAAGATTTCCCATAATACACTTTACTATTTTGGGTCACAAGCAAAGAGCTAGCTTACCTTATTACCTGAGTACCTCATAGAATCTAATAGGTCAACCATAACTATTAATGCGTTTACTTTTCTTTTCAAATTAATGTAAAAGGAACATACTTGTAATAAGATTCAAAGAGTTCCATCACGATTGCCACATAATGCTTTCGGTGTTTCTCCCTATTGCTATCAGAGCTGCTAAATCACTATGGCTAAAGTTGGCTGTAACTCACCTTTGCTACTTCTTTAACGCGGTATCGATAAAGGTCATAACTAAAGACGAGTTAAATGACCTACGGACCCACATGAAGGAAACAATGTGCATACTTGAGATGGTCTTCCCTCCATCCTTTTTCGATACGATGGAACACTTCATAATTCATATTGTTGACCAGATCTCAGCATTAGGCCCCGTCTACCTGCATCAGATGTTTCTGTTTGAGAGGTTCATGTATGTATTGAAACGCTATGTATGTACTCGTTCACATCCAGAGGGTTCTATGATCGAGGTCTACACAACTGAGGAGATCATCGAACGTTGCTCAGATTATATTAATGATGGTAGCAGATCAATTGATCTCCTCGTGTCTTGTCATGAGGGTAGATTATCTAGAAAAGGTATGAAAGGACGTAGATCGTTCATCGACCGTGACTTCAAACGAGTGGACGAAGCACATTTCAGCGTATTGCAACAGACGCATATTGTGGGACCGTACTTTGAGAAACATCTGTTAGAGCTCCGCCAGAACAACAAGGATATGACAGATAAATAGATCATAGATGGGCATAAGCGCTCTTTCACATCATGGTTTAGCTCCCTAGACCTTCCAAGTGGCGAGTCAGTGGAAAAGAAAATATTGAGAAAGTTAGCTAACCGCCCGAGAAGAACCGTGGTTACCTTTCAGGCATACGACATCAATGGTTTTACCTTCTACACCCAACAGAAGGATAAGAAGATCAAGTATCAAAATAGCGATGTACGAGTGGAAGCCATTGATGAAGAGGACCAGACGACCTCGTATTGCAGGTACATTGAGGAAATATAGGAGCTAGACTACGGTGCAAATTTACAGGTCCCATATTTAAATGCAAATGGGTGAAGCATCCTAATAGCATCGAGGTAGATGAATATGGTTTCACAATTGTTGATCTTAAAAATGTTGGTCACAAAGATGAGCCTTGGATACTTGCCAAGACCGTGAAATAAGTGTTTTATATACTTGATGCAAAGGACAAAAAGAAATACATTGTTGTTCCAGGTAAACAAAGAATCATTGGAGTGGATAATGTGGAGGATCGAGATGACTACAATCAATATGACGAGGTGTCATGTTTCATAGATCCGAAAATTTTTAAAGTCTTGGAAGCAAGACTCTCCTTTGCTGGCGGAATGGCCTACATGCGCACTGATCACTGCCAAGGAAAAGTCGTTAAAGGATAACTCAAACATCATGTAATTTTATTTTGTTAAGTATCTTTTATTATTCGAACCTTGTATTATATTTTACATAATTTATGCTTATTTGAATATAAAGATTGTGTAACTTATTTTGTTAAGCATCATGTAGTTTGAAGTTTTAGGGGCTAAAAGATAAATATAAAAGATTTTAGAGACCAATTTGTAATTTTATAAAATGACAAGAATTAAAGTTCAAAAATTTTAGGACTGAAATGTAATTAATAAAAAGTATAGGGTTATTTCTATAAAATTTTAAGACCTAACATTAATTTTTATTAAGTACAGGGGCCTAACTATAAAAAGACAGGACTAAAATATAGTTAACAATGAACTCAGGGGTTTTTCTAAAAAAAAACAAGTCTCTGGTAATTTTTGAAAATAAATAATACAATTTCAATACAATTTTAGAGCATGAATAATACAATACAAAAAAAACCACGCCTTTTTAGCGGCGGCTCACAAAGCCAACCGCCGCTATTCCTTTTTAGCGATGGTTGGCTTTGTGAGCCACCCCTAAAGAGAGAAACCTTATATAAGCAAGGGCGCGCGCGGGGCCCAAACCCTAACTCCTCAAAGCTTTTCTCCACGTTGTAAGGCTTCCCAAATCCGTCCCTGATGCCGCCGCCTCCTTGAGCTTGTTGACGGCTGCTGATCCTCCTCCTCCTCATCAACGATGTGCTTGCGGGCCCCTCCCCCTCCTCGCGCTCGTCGTGTGGGCTCCGTCTCATCGTCGGCCCTCCGTCCGCCGCCTCCTCCTCTCCTTGTCGACGGCCCCCTCCTCGTCCCCGAGCACCACCGACGTCGACCCCCTCCTCCATCCTCGAGTGCCTCAACGATCACCGCGCAGGCCCCCTCGACTTCCTCGAGCACCGCCACATCGGGCCCCCTCCTCGTCCCCAAGCGCCGCCGCATCGGGCCCCCTCCTCGTCCCCGAGCGCCGTCGCTGTCGGCCCCCTCCTCCATCCCCGAGTGCCTCAACGGTCACCACGCGGGCCCCCTCGTCCTTCCCCGAGCACCACCGCATCAGGCCCCCTCCTCGTCCCCGAGCGCCGAAGCATTAGGCCCCTCCTCGTCCCTGAGCGCCGTCGCATCGGGCCCCCTCCTCGTCCCTGAGAGCTGCCGTGGGCCCCCTCCTCTGTCATCGGGTGCCGACCTCCTCGACGGCCTCTGCCTTCTCTTTGGTAAGCGTTGCACCCTCCTCTTCCTCCCCTCTCCCCTCCTCTCTGACACCCTCTCGCCCGTCGACGACCAGGTGCACCTGCTCTGCCCCACGCCTTTAATTTCTTCCTTTCTTCTACTAGAGTGATTATGGATTTTGTGTGATCATGGATGTGCTTCTCTCCTTTGCTCCGCAGTGGTACCACCGCCACTACTGCATGTTGTGCTCTAGTTACTTCATGATGTTTGTGATCACAGTGGCAGTGTGAGCGCTCAAGTTAGCGCTAGTTATCATGTTTGTGTGATCACAAAATCTTTCATGCTGCTATACAGAGACAAAATATGGCTGCTGCGCTTGTTCTTACCTGCGTGTCACGTAGTAAACCTGACCTGCATTTGATGCTATTCGCCTATGTATTTCTCATTGTACTGCTAAATATCATGAGCATTATACATTTGTGTTCCTATGATAGAGTTCATTATACATGCTTGCTAGCTGCCTGATTAATTTTTGTTTGGCAAGAAATCTGTGTGTCTACTTGCTTTCCAATTCCTAGCTAAGTATGCATTATACATTTTAAAGTACCTTTCTTCGCATGGACGATTGGAAAACTCCTAGTTGTGTGTCTACTTTCTTTCTAATTCAGTTAGCCTGATTAGTTAATTATTAAGCCTCTGTTCGCTAGTAAGTTTTTCCTTAATGTAGCAGCTCTTGTTTTATCCATGTGGTATGCCACAGTGCTTGAACTAAGTGACAAGATTGCTGCTATTATGCTTGTTACTGCTGTTTCATAAATATGAGTAGCACTCTGCATATTTTTCTGCCATATATTTAATTTGTTGCCATATGCTTGCTGCCTATGATATATATGATGATATATATGCCATATACTTACTGCCTATGATATATCTGTGGTGTTGGAAGGCTGTTGATTCGGCAACCCGCACTATGAGCAAATTTTGACTTTTCTATTCTTCTCCTTGTCTCTCTGTACTACTTATCTATTCTACGTAGGCAATCGACACTCAATGATGAAAGGGGGCCAAGTGAGGCTAGTGTAGCAACATGGACCATATCCTAGGATATTGGATACATGCTGCTATACAGGTCAAGGATCTTAGAGCGTTGGAAGGTCGTTGATTCGGCAACCCGCACTAAGAGCAAATTTTTATTTTTCTATTCTTCTCCTTGTCTCTCTGTACTACTTATCTATTCTATGTAGGCAATCGATCCATGCTCAATGATGAAAGCGGGCTAAGTGAGGCCAGTGTGGCAACATAGGCCATATCCTAGGATATCGGATATATGTTGTTGTACGAGTCAAGGATCTTAGAGCGTTGGAAGGCCGTTGATTCGACAACCCACACTGAGAGCAAATTTTGATTTTTCTATTATTTTCTTTTGTTTTCCTTGACTCTATGCTCAATGATGAAAGGTGTCATCTTCAGACAATGAAGGATCAAACGAACACTGGGAAGAACCAGAAGATCCGCATCCTCCACTACCAAAGGAATGTCGATTGGGGAGCCCAGATCCTGATTTTGTGCCTCAAGATGAGGTATCTTGCCAAAGATAATTCTCTCATTTTTTCAATTAATTTGTAAACTAAAATCTACTACTTATATCCTAGGGTCCTCGACGAAGTGCCCATCGGCTATTTGCAGTAGAGGCTATGACAGATGAGGCCCTTGAGCAGCAAGTGGAAGAGGTGCCTGCCCAAGTTGC
Organism: Eleusine coracana subsp. coracana; assembly: GCA_032690845.1. Lineage (NCBI taxonomy): Eukaryota > Viridiplantae > Streptophyta > Magnoliopsida > Poales > Poaceae > Eleusine > Eleusine coracana. The sequence goes on from CM064422.1 coordinate 29,854,347, forward strand.
CACACACAAATGCAAGCGCGGTCAGCGCTCCACGAACAAGGCAGAGGGCATTTACGAGGTTACTGCACTAGACCTCAAAGATGGAGAACCAATTGAACCCGCTGCTATCAACGCCAAATGGCGGAACTGTTGCAGCAAAGTGGTGAGGGACCATTGCAAAATCACGTGGCAAGATTGGCGCCAAGTCTCGGATGGCAAAAAAGACGATATGTGGGCTGACATCATGGCAACCATCCGGTTCCAGCCAGCAGATCTTGAGAGAGCCAAGAAGGCCACAATGTCCACTCTCAATCACATCTTTTGAGATTACAAGTCCAAGCTCAACTGCCAATACTTCAAGAAAAATCAAACCCCATTCGACAAGCATGGAAATATTAGTCAGCAGGAATGGGATGAGTTTGTTGATCAGAAGACGAGTAGTGCTTCGATGGAGCTCAGTGAAAAGATGGTTGAGCTAAACAAGCGAAAGAAGTACAAGCCACGGTTAGGTCCGGGAAGATACAAAATGAAGATTCCAATTTGGAGAGAGCAGGAAGCCAAGCTCCACGCAGAAGAAAAACTTGATCCTTTGCCAAATACCAATGAGCATACCAGGAACTCGGTGCATGGTCGCTCTGACTTAACCGAAGAAGGAGTGATCATTGTGAAGGATTCCGTGACAAGTGAAGTCGTGCAAGCCTTGAAAGGTCCCATCGCGATGCAGACGGAGGCTGGTCTATTTACACCGGAGTATCACAAGGATGAGCTAGGGAAGGCTATTGGGACCAAAGAACATGGTGGTCGGGTACGAGGAGTGTCATCATCAGCAACAGGGAAACAAGGTTTCTCTGAAACATCCTCACACCTCTACAAGAAGCATACATTGCACAAGAAAGAGCGAGAAGATAAAGCTAAGAAGGATTGGAGACGACAACTTCTTATGTTCGCTATCGACAAAGAAAGCGGTCGTTTGGACCCCAACCTGCAGGCTGCGGTGGATGCCGTCTTACGTGGTTCATCCACATCTACGCAGCCATCCGTCTCCACGCAAGCATCAGTCTCCGATCAACCATCAGTCTCCATGCAATCAGAAATGGATGACATCACTGTTGCCGATCCTTATGCCTAACAGAGAAATCCGCAAGCGTACGGATGCCGATGTAGCCTTCACCCAGGAGTATTCCAAGGTATCAAATCCACAGGGAACGAGAAGTGAAATTCTATCCTAATCCAATTCTAGTGAACAAAAGAGAAGGATAACAACGGGTTGAGAGAGTCCTCCAGCCTTGGCTTCATGTGACAACTTATATCCAAATAATCATCCGACTCCAATATTTACTCTTGTTTACTTCGGGGCACAGTCGTCCAAGGTACGGAAAGGTATGAGAAGGGACCTCGGGTAAAACTACCATCAACGCCTACGAGCCCAACCCGAACGTGGTGGAATACAAAGGATAGCTCAGTGCTGTCACCACCTAACTACCGACCACACAACCCGTGGGGTTGGGAGCAAACTTAGATAATTCTAAGTCTATACACCACGTATACACTTATAATTACTACTCTAACCTTGTTAACTAAAGGCAGAGTAACCATAGTCAAATAAAGTAAAACACTTTATCTAACATGGACTAAGAACCCATAAACAAGATATAAATAAAGAAAGCTTTAATGATTAAATGAACAAAAGAATGTCTACATGTTACCCGACTAAAGGACAGGGACTCTACTCTTGGTGGAGAATCATCCCCGAGGCACAAGGTGGAGAAGGAGCCGACATCTTCGGCTCCCTCCCGGACTTCTACCTCTCACTCTCACTCCCTATTCTAATACATTTCTGCAGCGTGGCGCTTGTTGTTCTCCTCTTCAATTATTGATCGTTTCTGCCGAATTCCACTTCTATTTATAGGTGGCGAAGACTTGGCGGGTACTTCAAGGTGGAGGAGAGTCGATGGGCAAAAGTTCCCTCGTCGAGCGGCATGCACCACCGGGCGGCAGCCCAGGCCGGGCGGCCGTTGGATGGAGTCGGTTTCCAACCACCTTGCCTCGGATGGCTCAGATTTGGTCCGGATGGCGGTTGTTGGATCGATTCTCGAACGTTTTATCCACTTGGCATCAGTTGGCATGATGGGCCGAGTGGGCTGGACATCCAGGGAAAAAAAGTCCCAGGCCGGGAGGTGGGGTAGGCCGGGCAGCCTGGCCTACCGGGCGGTGGCCTAGGCCGGGTGGCCTGGCATGCCGGGCAGCGGCCCATTTTTGGTGCCGACCCCCTCCGGGTCACGTCTTCACTTGTCCAAGTTATGCCACGTGGATTCATCCTTTACTTCTCCACTTTTTACCCTCCTTAGTCCAGGAATGTAAAACGGCCTTATTTTGGAGTGTTTTGCAGGGTCAGCTGGGTTGGATGGTCAGCCTCATGATGACTCTCTTTTGACCCGCCGGATGGCTGTTTTTAGCCTGATATGACCCTGTCGGCTGGGTTCTGATTTCAGCCATCATGACCCTGCCGGGCCTTAGTTTCAGCCTCATATGACCCTGTCGGCCTGCTGGTTTAAGGCAGAATCGACCGACGGGGTGTTTCTTCATGTTTTTACATAATTTTGGCCCTTTTGAACCTGCAAACACATATTTCACCAAAACTTGTGGAACTCATGAGTATAAAGATTATTTTCATTATATTATTACTTAAGATCCACATTTTTATGGGAAATTGGTAGTCGAAAATGGGAATTTACGGCTACCAACACCCCCCCCCCCCCCCACGCTTAGGACTTTGCTCGTCCCGAGCAAAGTAAGAAATGAAGAGTAGGAGTGAGCAAGATCTAGGGTAATTCCCATTATGCTTTGTATATATAAAGACTACCCATGACTCCTCATGCCCATAGGATTTTAGGTGGCTAAATACCTTGTCTTGAAAAGTTGAGAGATGGAACAACATTGAGAAGTCTTACCTTTCTTTTTCCCAAGGAACTTCAATTTTGTTTGCTCTTTTCAATAAAAATAGAGCTCCAGATCACAAGTTATTCTCAATTGATGCTCTCAAATCGCTCAATGTGGTTTTGATTCCTCACTTAGGCCAGTGGCTAAAATTTTCCTATATACTAAGGCTTATGTGGAGCTCAAGGTAGAGAGTATTAAGACCTCATACTTGCATTTCATATATCACTAAGTCAAAAACTGGATCCAAGGAGAAAACAAGTCATGAATTATGATCAAGCCATGTGCACAATTATGATATGTATGGATGGATGAAAGATGGTGGATGCTCCTTTTGAAGTGATCTCTCTCTCTCTCTCTCTTCTATTTTATTTATATTTTAGAACATGGGCTACTTTATCGTTCATGATTCTTCTCCTTTCTCTTTTTTTTCTTTTTGTGTAGCCCATATCTCTTTTGAAATGATTCTTGGAGAGAGATCGACATATTTGGTGGAGCATTTTATTCAATTGATGGGTTATGGGGATGATGAATGTGAACTTTCAGTGTAGAAGTCTCAACATATGGAGCGGTTGGGGTGTGCACATGGACTTGATCAATATCACATAGCAAGCATCTCATAAGGATCACAACAATTTGACAAAGTTCAATGAAAATACAAGTGGCAAATTGAATAGGTTTTCATTAAGAGAATCATTTGGCTTTGGTAGGAATAAACTCATCATTGAGAACATTGTGAATCTAGAGTTCTCATTTATAAGATTTTGAAAATTAAAAATCAAGGAAGTTCACTTGGTTCCAGGAAAGGTTATGCTCTCTATAGTCATATCACATCTGCCAACAATTTAGACAAGGTTTTCCTATTCAATGTGTATTTCCCATGGGCGATGAAAGAATGCAAGGAACAATCTTTATATATCAAGTATGAATGAGAAGGAAGTTTTATTGATGATGCCAGTTTTCATGCTTGCCAAAAAATTCAATTCGTAGAAAGACATGAAAACAGCAAGGGGTAGGTGATACGAGGAATAATGAAATAGTTGGTTTTCTTTCATACCTTGTCCTCTTGTTCCTTTTGATCTTTAACCTGCAAAGGTTAGCTAACAAAATACACAAAGGAACAAGCCCAATGTTGTGCCACTATTATTGCCGAGTAAATTTTATTCTTGAGAAGGAACAAAGCTTTTTTTTTAAGTTTCAAATGAGAAACTAACAAATCCTAGTAAAGAGAAACAAATCGGGTTACCTCCCGTCAGTACTTATTTAAGGTCGTAAGTTTGACCATGGGAGCACTAGTTCATATTATAGCTTGGGTTGGCAATGTGGCTCCCTCCATCACCAAACGTGTGTGAATGATTGCACAACTAAGGCATATGACAGGGATCATGGAAATTGCAGTGTTTGTGATAGACAAATGTATCTACAACCGCCCCTTTGAAATTACTATGTCCATCAAGGGTAGAGAGGTTATAGGCCTCTTGTGTACCACCATCATAAATCTTTGTTGTGGTGGGAAAACTTTTGTGTGAGTAAGGAGTATGTGAATTTTCTAAAGTACGACTCCTTGGCATGGTGGGAGAATTCCCTTTTAACTCCAAATTTGGAGCCTCATGAATTTCTATGGACCAAACTTTGTATTGCCCTTCATGCTTCATGGTTTGATCCTAAGTTTTCCTTTTGTAGATCGTCCTTTGGTTGCTTCGGTACCTCTTTTCCATTGGTAGATGATAGCCTTACGGTGCCTCCATTAGGTACAACATGGATCCTTGGGGGATTTGGGAGGATTGGTGCGGGATGGCAAGGCCTATATGGTTCAAGGATTGGTGTAGTATTGGCCGATGAAGCGAAGTATGGCTCATGGTCTTTTCTCTCAACTTTTGCCACATGGTTCAAAACTGGCTCTTTAGTAGCAATTGAATGTGTTTTGCGATGGGTGAGTCGGGTAATATGGTTGATAACAGCCCATGCGTCTTCTATGCATTTTTTATGGAAGGGACCTTGGGAGCATTCCTTTAATAGCTTGGCACTCCTTTTGTGTAGACCATGAACAAAATACGACAAGAGCCTATCTAGTGGAGTGTCAAGGTCAGGACCACTAAATACAAGGGAAATAAACCGACCCCAACAAGCTTCTATGGGTTCTTCATCCTCTTGCTTAATATTTTCAATATTTGTCATTATACGACAAAGCTTCTCATGAGGAAAAAGACTCTCACAAAAATGGTACTTTAGTAGTTCCCATAGACCTTTCAAGGGACGTGATGTTTCAATGATATACCATTCCCTATCATTGATGAACCTTAGGTACCAGTCCTTGGCATGGCCATCCAATGAGTAGAAAAGGAGTCTCCACATGAGCTCTTCGCGTAACAACCCAGTATTTACGAAGGTGGAGCAAGTCTCTTCAAAATTACAAAAATGGGCATAGGGGTCTTCATGACTTTTCCCAGTGAAGAGCACCGCTCGAACCTTAGCTATGAGGTTTGGGTCTAATTTAAAAAATGGAGCACCTTTTTTGTTTGAAAGACGCCTTTCTATGATTTTAGTCCATGGTGCATTAGGGAGATCAAGTATAATTGGGCCAGTAATAGAAGGAGAGATCTGAGGAAATTCCTTGGCATCTACTCTAGGGAATTGGGGTGTCTCCTTGATCTCTTCTTGCCTCTCTACAACGGAAGGGTTTGGCAAAGTATCACCTTGTTTCTCATTGTAGTCTTGTCCACTAGACCCTTTTTGACTGCATCTCTTCACCCATTCCGGAAAAGGTTGATCACCATAATCAAAGGATTGAGGTGGGAGAGGAAGTGTGTCTTCTTGTACAGCTTCAGGTTATGGTGGGTGGAGGGAGGTTGTTGTAGGGGCATCGATTTTGTGTGGGAAGCTCTTGGTTTCCATTTCTATAGGTTGGCTGGAAGTTTGGGTGCTTTCTTTGGTATGGCATAGGGAGATATATAGCTGATCTTCAATGTTTTGGACAACTTTGCCTATGATCTCTATTCCCTTTGATGGTATTGTACAAAGAAAAGCACCTCCGGCTGCAGCATCTAAATAATTTGCACTTTCGGGTTTTAAACCGAAAAAGAAGTGCTGCAGCCTTATAGGCTCCTCTATTCCTATAGATACCCCATTACTGGTGTAGGATAGGAACCTTTCCCATGATGCTCCAAGTGATTCATGGTCATGTTGCTCAAAATTGATAACCTTTTTCTTTAGAGCAACTATCTTATAGAGAGGAAAATATTTTTGACAAAAACTCTCTCGCAAGATGGACCTCAATTTGCTTCACCTACATGGTTAAAATACCATGTTTTTGCTGCCCCGCCTAATGAAAAAGGGAACAACTTCCATTTCATGGTTTCTTGAGGAAACTCTTCAATGGCAAGAGTGGAGCAACAAAGCTCAAACTGTTGTAGGTGAGTATATGGATGTTCATTTTCTGCCCCTATAAATGTTGTCTTCTGAATCAAAAGTATGAGATCCTGATGAATCTCATAGCTCGGGGCTGTGATTGAGAGTGATGAGGGTACGGGTTCTAGGAATTTGCTCCTAGGGGCTGAGAAGTCGCGGATGGATAGGGGATTCATTGAAGGGAAGAAAATAAGGGAAGAAAATAAAAAGGAAAGGTAAAAAGAATCGGGTTCGGATGAATGTCAGCTACCGGTCCCCGGCAATGGTGCCAAAAAGCTTGTTGGCGATCCTTATGCCTAACAGAGAAATTCGCAAGCGTACGGATGCCGATGTAGCCTTCACCCGGGAGTATTCCAAGGTATCGAATCCACGAGGAACGAGAAGTGAAATTCTATCCTAATCCAATTCTAGTGAGCAAAAGAGAAGGATAACAACGGGTTGAGAGAGTCCGCCATCCTTGGCTTCATGTGACAACTTATATCCAAATAATGATCCGACTCCAATATTTACTCTTGTTTACTTCGGGGCATAGTCGTCCGAGGTACGGAAAGGGATGAGAAGGGACCTCGGGTAAAACTACCATCAACGCCTACGAGCCCAACCCGAACGTGGTGGACTACAAAGGATAGCTCAGTGCTGTCACCACCTAACTACCGACCACACATCCCATGGGGTTGGGAGCAAACTTAGATAATTCTAAGTCTATACACCACGTATACACTTATAATTACTAGTCTAACCTTGTTAACTAAAGGCAGAGTAACCATAGTCAAATAAAGTAAAACACTTTATCTAACATGGACTATGAACCCATAAACAAGATATAAATAAAGAAAGCTTTAATGATTAAATGAACAAAAGAGTGTCTACATGTTACCCGGCTGAAGGACGGGAACTCTACTCTTGGTGGAGAATCATCCCTGAGGCACAAGGTGGAGAAGGGGCCGACATCTCCGGCTCCCTCCCGGACTTCTACCTCTCACTCTCACTCCCTATTCTAATACATTTCTGCAGCGTGGCGCTTGTTGTTCTCCTCTTCAATTGTTGATCTTTTCTACCGAATTCCACTTCTATTTATAAGTGGTGAAGACTTGGCGGGTATTTTAAGGTGGAGGAGAGTCGGTGGGCAAAAGTTCCCCCATCGGGCGGCGGGCCATGCTGGGCGGCCACATGTGCCGGGCGGCCGGGCATGCCGGGCGGCAGCCCAGACCGGGCGGCCGTTGGATGGAGTCAGTTTCCAACCGCCTTGCCTGGGATGGCTCAGATTTGGTTCGGACGGCGGTTGTTGGGTCGGTTCCCGAACATTTTATCCACTTGGCGGCGGTTTACATGATGGGCCGAGTGGGCTGGACATCCCGGGATAAAAATTCCCAGGCCGGGCGGCGGGGTAGGCCGGGCGGCCTGGCCTGCCGGGCGGCGGCCTATTTTTGGTGCCGACCCCCTCCGGGTCATATCTTCACTTGTCCAAGTTATGCCACGTGGATTCATCCTTTACTTCTCCACTTTTTACCCTCCTTAGTCCGGGAATGGAAAACGGCCTTATTTTGGAGTGTTTTGCAGGGTCGGCTGGGTTGGATGGTCAGCCTCATGATGACTCTATTTTGACTCACCGGGTGGCTGTTTTCAGCCTGATATGACCCTGTCGGCTGGGTTCTGATTTCAGCCATCATGACCCTGGCGGGCCCTGATTTCAGCCTCATATGACCCTATCGGCTTGCTGTTTTAAGGCAGAATCGGCCGACGGGGCGTTTCTTCATGTTTTTACATAATTTTGGTCCTTTTGAACCTGCAAACACATATTTCACCAAAACTTATGGAACTCATGAGTATAAAGATTATTTTCATTATATTATTACTTAAGATCCACCTTTTTATGGGAAATTGGTAGTCAAAATTGGGAATTTATGACTACCAACAATCACTGAGGATACTCCTTGCGAGTTGCATGTGCCATTTGATTACAAGGGGAACACGATGAAGGTTGCATCGGACACGGCCAGGAGAGACGCTCCATAACAGGGATATCCCCCAGGTTACGTGCATGTCACCGTGTCAGAAATAGTACCTGGCTATAAGGACAACGAGATCGAATGCCCGATACTTGAGGCGGGTATAAAACTCTCCAAGATGCCCTCGGCTCTTTCATTATTTGGAAACGCCGTGAAGTTGTCCTCTCACCACAAGTTTCTCCACCCCCGTTGTCTGGGCACAGGTCCCTCATGCGAGCCAGCCAGCTAATACAGGTGGACAACCATCTCCTATGTCCACGGCAGCCTTGGGAAACAAGCCTCAATCTCCTCATGCAGAAGCCGACTCGACTCATAGTCCTATAATCTATAGTGACAACGAGCCTCTTCCGCAGAGTGTTCAACTGGAGCCTTCTCCTGTTGTCGTCAAGGCTCCGCCAATTCAAGTCCAGTCTACAACAATTCAAGTCGAGCCTCCATCAACAGCTGCTACGGTGGTTCAAGTTCAGGCTCCGGTAATCCAAGTCCAGCCTGCGCCAGTTGTCGTCAAGGCTTCGGTAATCCCAAAGATGATTACCGGTTTTGACAAAGAGCCAAAGGACCCAAAAGCAAAAAATGATGTTCATAAGTACTTGGCTTGATTGAAAAACGTCTAGCAAGCACCAGTAAGCTCGTCCTCCAAGAACAAGATCCTCGGGATAAAGTGTCGTATGACGATCAAATTTTGGACAATCCTACGGACGATGTGGACTACCCGACATTCAAATTGGGTAAGCCCCTTATATCAAACAACATGTACAAGAACCTGCCATGGGAGATGTGGAAGTTGCACGACTGGTACATGATGGCGTTGAAGGAAGGGGTCACCACAATCACTTGTAGGATTCCAACTGAGGTGTTTAATGAAGAAACAAACAAACCTTAGGCCTATTTTGGGAGGATGTCCACGACATGTTTCGCCTAGGCAGGATGGACGTCACCTTCATCACCTTGTGGTGCATGTAAGTTTCATGTTCGATCTACTTCGTATTTCAAGCACAATTCAATATATTACCTTATTTCTTTTTTTTTAGCATGAACTCTTTTTTTTCAAAGAAAGAGGGTTGATAGAAAAGATTGGAAGGTGGCCTACGTCAACCTGAACCGCATCAATCAAAGTAGTATAAACCCAATGGTAAATCCGGATCACTATCCAGATAAGACACTGGTAGAGATAGGTGAAATGAAGGCGGTCCTGAGAAATGAAGCAAGGACTCGAGTTATGAATTATTTATGCGAGTGCTTGCTGAAGTGGCAAGATAGACAATGCATCTTGGCCCCCTACAACTTCAAGTAAGTTTGACCACTACTGCCTTTGTCATCTATCATATGTTGAAGTTAAATCTAATTGTAAGTAACTTGTGAACATTCTTGTAGCTATCATTAGATCTATTTTATGATAATTTGCAAAAATGGGTACCTTCTAGTGCTGGACAGTCTTGACTATGAAAGAATTTGTACAACGACATTGTGGAAGTTATAGATAGGTAACAAATTAGTCTATGTGTTGATTTGATAATGTTAATATCATCTAATGATGCTTTTGTTGACCGTTTAGTGCTTACGACAAATATGTCATAGCGGGAGGGAAATGTCATCCAAAACGGAAAAAAGAAGATGTACTTCCGTCATAAGTTTTGGGTAAGATTTATATGCATCACATACATGTCTTTATCGTAGTATCCATCATATAAAGTGTAACTAACTTGTGTTCTCTACTACATAGTGCTATAAGCAAGTAAAAGGTAGTGTGCATTATGGCTACTACATGTGTGTGTTCGCGTCTAGCTCGTCATCTTACCTAGACCATATCGTTGAGGAGTCTCATGAAGAGGTAAGTTGCTTTTTGTTATGTCTATTTTACTTTACTCGAACAGTGAAGTTTTAAGATCTCATATTAACATACTCTACTCATGTGATAGAGAGAGCCATAAGGGAAAAGGCACAATGGGCTACAAAGATGAAGAAGAACGACGAGATCAGAAAGGGTATGATTCCTCAAGAACACGTTCATTTGAGTAGAAATGACATGCATTGCATTGTAGGTTCCCTTTGTCATTTTCTTATGAGAGAGGTAATTAGTCCAGAAGGGAAGTGCTTTGATTCAAATGGTGATCTAGCAACAAACCATAGGTCCCTTTGTGAGTGGGCTGGTTCAAGAGCAACATCTGAACCCAATGTGTCGAAGAAAAATGATGATTATGCATTAGGGTTCATATAAGATATTTTGTAATCTCCATTGAACATTTTGACGACAATGTTGTATAGCGGCGGGGTGGCCTGCCCGCCGCTACAGAGCTTTTCTAACCACCGCTACAGGTCTGTTTTGTTGTTGTGTTGGATTCACATGGTTTTAACACGAATGTTTCTTTTCAATCGATTGAAAAGAGAGCACTGTTTCAATCAACAACATTTTATAATGCATGGTGGTCCACGAAAATCCTTTTGTTTATATCTTTTGTTATTTTTTATGTGTAGGATTATATGTATTAATTAGTGTTATGTAGACTATGGAAAAGTTTTGTCTTTTTGTATTCATTGGATCAAAATCCAAGAGCTAAAAGCTTTGATTGAAAGATTGAAAATTAGATGTTCCGTGGTTTTAACTGGATTTGTTGGTGCATCGGGGATTGGACATGGTGTTGATACTATTATCGGCAGTGAATCATAGGGTAGTCCATGATCCTTATTTATCGGTAAAGGCATGCGCGAGACCGAGAGTCGATGGACACACAAGATGCAAGGTTTAGACAGGTTCAGGCCTCCCGAAGGATAACAACCCTATGTCCTATGTTTTGTGGTGTATTATGCGGTTTATGAGAGAACCCCTGCCCCTCCTTGTATATCAGGGTTACAACATGTTCTCCAAGTAGGATTCTATCTCTAACTTTCTATCTCTAATATTGACTTGTCGCCTACTCTAAGTAATAATCCGAGTAGTTATTTTCATGGGCTTTATATTTATTGGACCCCGGCCCACTCGGCAATATATCGGAGTGGTAAGGTATCCCTGGTATACATATCCCACAGTAGCCCCCGAGAGCTTTGCAAGTTAGTTGTTGATCTTCAACAAACTTGTAAAGGTCTCAAAGAATCTTCAAAAAGGATTGTGCGCCAAATAATATCTAGATGTGATGAATAAATCCACCTACTAGGTGTTGGTATAGCCCCCCGACTCAGAAGGTATTTAGATCACAAAATATCTTGTGAGTCTAAAATAATAACATCATATATAAATCTGAATCTACCACTTTTCCTGACTGATTTGACAAGGATACTTGATATTACAGTTCCTCAAGATAGGTTCTTGCACTCTTTCCGACTCATTCGATGAGGAGTTTTTGATATGGTAGCCCTTAAGATTGGTTCTACCACTCCCCTCGACAAGCATAATCAATAATGAATTAGATTATCCGAGTAATACTTGATCAAATATATCAAGTATAGCAGCCATTAAAAATATCCAGATGATACTTGATCAAATATAACAAGTATAGCAGCCCCCGGGCATGATTCCGAGTGAAAAATATCAACTCTTGCAAGGCTCTCCAATATCGAGTGAAATCATGATACATGGTCTCGATAGCCCTTCTTCAAAGAATTCAAAGTAAACTCATAAGTAATCAATAATGGTCGAGTGATCCAATAATATAGTCGAATGATCCAATGACTCGGGATAACAGAACCGAGTGATGTCAATGAAAACAAACAATGTATTCAATAGGTAATATATTGATAAAACAAACAATATATTCAATAGGTAATACACTGATAAAACAAATAATGTATTCAATAGGTAATACACTGATAAAACAAATAATATATTCAATATGTAATACATATATAAAATAACAAACTTGATCCATTGCCAGAAATAAAATAGATGCTTAGGTTGTATTGGGTGATTAAGTACTGTATGAACTCGAGCTTAACTCTCACAACCAGTAAATATCATGTACCAATACTACTAAACGACTTCATTAACGTTCAACATGAAGCATGGAGACTAAGAACTTACTCGGTCAAACATATGAGTTAAGGTAAAAAGTCGCCTTGGTCCTCAACAAACGACATAAACCATGGAGACTAAGAACTCACTCGGTCAAGCATATGCGAGTTAAGGTGATACCGAGAGTCTAATGCATCAAGATTATGTAAAAATAAATTATCCCTAAGTTTAAGAACCTATGGCCTTTCACTAGATGAATAAAACTGAAATTATAAAAATACTTAGCTGCTTAATATCCAGCGAGCCAAAGACGAGCCCCCGGGATAACAGCTTAAAAGGTCCTATGGATCAAAACTCCAAAAATTCCAATATATTCCAAAGATAATCCATAAAATCTATTAAAAACTGGGAAAACCAATTAAGCAGCGGTGCATGCAAATACATATCAGCACCTAAAATCAATATAAAAATAATAAGACATAAAAGAGTAACTTAGCTCTTAAATAGTCGACGAGTCACAAACAAGCCCCAAGCATACTGCTAGATCATCAAGCCGACAGTTACGTCGCCAAGTGATTAGGGAGTCACAAGCCACAGAATCATCGTCCCACCAAGTCGTCAAGTCATCAAGGTGTCGCCAAACCCATCGCCTGAGTGGGTGAATCACCTAGTCAGCGTAGCGCAAGATGGATGGCTAAACTTGCCAACGCCCCAAGCAGCTGTGTTGTCTGAATTGCCGAGTTGCCAAGTTCACAGCCTGCATGGGCTGATCTGAACTACCGAGGCATCTTGCTTCATGAAGCTCTTATCATGCAAAAACAAGGCATCGTAAGATGGATACTTGGTTAACCAAATTATGATTAGCATAGTCAATAAAAATAATGTAGAAAGATTTAAGAAAAAATCTTTCTGATCTTCTGGGCATGTACTAGTCAGGAAACCAGGTTGATGTCAGTTATCTTCTGATTGAACGACTCGTTGCATCACCGAATTGCTTGAGCCACTGGCCGTGTAGATGAACCATTGTATTGTCAAATTGTCGAGCCATCGGTCTAGTGACAACTTGACTCATCATCTTTATCATCAGCCTTCTCACGGTAACAAACACATGATTTGATATATCAAATGCCATATAGCTAATCATAGTGTGGACGATTAGATGTAAAAAGAATAAATGTAAAAGAAACTCAGAACCATCACCGTAAGACTAAGAACCTACGGTCTTGAATTCCAGCAAATGTGAATAAAAAGTTATAATAAATAAAGTAACTTAGATCTACAACAACAGACGATATGTAGAGGAATCCTCGACACGCCATTGGATCATCGAGCCGGCGCCGCCGAGTGATTCATTGTCTGACCCGTGAAATCGCGAGTCACCGGGTTGCATCGCCGTGTGCTCGCTAATCAACGAGTGATCAACGCAATCTCCTGTATTGATAGTAATGTCGGCAGAGTCACCAAACCACGTCGTGACACCCAGTCATTGAGTGATTCACTATCGAATCTCGGACTCAACTCATATCCATACAAAAGAGACATCATGCCATGAATATTCATACTAATCCAATCTTATTAACATAGTATAAACAATAAAATAATGTGGAGAATATAGAAAAATATAAAGAAAAAAATTCCCCTGAATTGGCCGAGTGATCGGTTAAGTTACCGAGCTGCCGTGTTGCCCAGGCGCCATGTTGCCGAGCTCGCAGTTGCAAGTTCATCGGTTGACGACGATCTAAATCACCTGAGTATCTTGCTCTGTGAAACCCGTGTCCATGCAAAAATCAAAGGGTCTGCCTTGGCCATCTGTCTCGCCGACATTGATGGTCGATCAGGTCCTACCTTTGATGGCCAAGCCGACCTCCAGATATATCTCATACCTCGCGCATCTCGTTGCCGCCGCCAACAACCTGGCCTTTGGTTTCCATGCATGCAACACACGTACATGCATGCAAAAACAAATCGTGATGAGCATTGCACTAAGCAGATTGATTAGCAAGTTCTAGGAATATAACAATGTGGAGGTAATAGCGAAGGTAAAAGATCGACTCCCTGTTCAGATAATGCATGACTTCGGACTCGTAGTCTAGTTCTGACATTGCCTACGAAATCCTGATGTTCTTGATTTACTCGATGAGTTGATTGGCGACATGAAAGCCACGCAGCTACTACCGCGCTGATCGCCCATTGGATGTCAAGGCGAGATCACGATCTGATGACTCCGCGTAACTCGTTCATGCACAAAACAAAAGGAATCCAAAAACAATACTCGGTGAGTATTCAGTCAATCCGGCTAATCAGACTAATTAGGATGCAAGATTGAATAATTAAAGAATAACACATTATCAGGTAAAAACTATCATGTGAATAATAAAAGAATAATAAACTTCTCTTCCACAAGTAAGAAACCTTGACGAGTCACTAACATGCATGAAAGCCATGTCAACATTAATCACCATCTGAACTGAGTCAAAAGATCAAATCACTCGGCAGCTTGCCAAGTCACCGAGTCGTCTGATTGCCGTGTTGATAAGCCACGCCAACAATCAGACAGTAGATGGTTGGGCGATGGCGCTGATCAATATCGTTGGTGGCACGTTCCTCCTAGATGTATGGTCACTATCTTCCCTTTTCAGCTTTTCCTCCATCAGCGCCGTCAATTTTGCTGCGAACTTAACTTGATAACGTAGTATCGCTCACACAGCCCAGCACCTGCGAAGTTGAGTAAAAGTAGCAGAGATTTGCCTCAACGCCGGCCTACCCGTGAGTGGATTTGATCTGGCTGATTGAATATCGATGCAAAGCTTGTCCTCTAGGCATGATGGACAATTGAAACCCATTAGACACCGATCATGATCAAAGCCACTAGCAAGGCATGATGGCTTCGTGTAGTAACTCATCCATGCAAAACAGAAAGAGTATAGAGGCATTACGTGTTGAATATTCTACTAACCGCATTGATTAGTAAATAAGGAATAAAATAACAGGGAAAGAAAAAAGAAAAGAGTCCTCCCAGTGCACGATGTGTGTATAGCTTCGTTCGAACTTGATTCACGAATATGGCTCATCAACTCGAAAAAAAGAAAAGAGTCTTCCCTATGCACGATGTGTGTATAGCTCAGCATGCCATTCATGTGGCGGATTAGCTGGAACCATAGGGATCGGCAGTTCCGAACAGCAGCAGACTTTTTTTTTTTTTTTTGAGAAATGAACAGCAGCAGACTTCTGCCTTGCTGCAGTTCGCTTCTCTTTCTCACCGGAAATACCATTTTACAAGTAACATCAATCGAACTATCGAAGCTCTACAGCAACAACGAACATTCAATCCAGCAATGAACAAGTAGCATGGATTTAGGGAGGGGCACTGATAACTGTGATTTCTTACTGAAGCACTAAAAAGTGGGTTTACGGTGAACCCAAACATTGGGCTTCTCGCAAATCTTGCAAGTTGTTTCCAGCAGCTCAGCATGCCATTCATGGTTCAATGATAAAGGAATATATCTAGCACTACAGAACATCTTGTTTTTTTTGTGGGAGGGGGGGGGGGGGGGGGGGGCGCAAATTTCACATGAACTATTGAAAATCACACAATATCATGTATGCCACTGATGTTTCAATGACAAATGGGCCCACCTGTGTTACTAATAGTGATATATTTGGGATTAAGTAATTTTATAATGGCACCTATAAAATTAATTATTCCTTTTTTTAAATCAAGCCCTTCTTTAATCCATACCAAAAGTACCTTCTTTTTCATTATCGAGCCCAATACCAGCATGTAGATATATATGTATCCTCGATAGTGAAGGTCTCTAACAATACAAAGACAAGTTCGTGTCTTTTACATTAAAACGACGAGTTCACTGATAACGTACGTGTAGTAGTAGAGTAGCCAAAGCTGCAAGAATGTAAAATTGTGGGCATAGAGTTTCATATGCTGTCACTAGATGTAATCTGTGTAATCATTTTGAAATCGAGGGTTTAATCCAGATTTTTTTTCAGGATCACACATAATGTAAGCACAGCAAAGAATAATTTGTTTTTAGTTGTATAATTATTTTATTATATACCAGAAAAAAACATTCTAGTACTAGGGCTAAAGCGCGCGAGAGGTTTTTTCCTGATTAGTGGTCACATTGGTTGCCACTAATCACCAGTGTTTCACATTTTTAGTTGCAGGTTACTATGATTTTTAGGTATGAACTTTGTAGAACAAAAAATCAAAACCAAAAGCCGAGTGTCCCTTAACTTAGAGAACTTAGAGAAACTTAGAAACATAGAAAATTTAGAGAAACGAAGAAACTTAAAGAAACATAGAAATCTAGAAAAACTTAGATAATTTAGAGAAACTTAGAAATCTAGAGAAATGTAATATATGCTCTACTTTGTACAAAATTCTTCTCCATCGGCAGCGTCGAATGGAGTGCCTCAAGAAGATCAAGGTTTATTGCACGTTCATGTTTTGTTCGCGCCTGCTTATCATTTGTGTTTATGAATAAACTTATTTATTTATGGATCTAAGTGCTCTTGAATTACATGTGATGCTTATTTGTGGATTTGGATACTATGAAACTACTTGGGATGTTTATTTCTAAACTTATGTGTTATTGAATAATTTGGATGTTAATTGTGGGATATGGTTGTGAACTATCTGGGATGTAGATTGTTATTAACATGAACTGTCTATGGTGACGTGTGTTGGTTTGTGCGATCGAAAAAAAATGGTTCTAGAGGGTCACTTTGCCGAGTGTCTGGAGCCTAACACTCGACAAAGTGACCATTTTTTTGCTGAGTGTCTGGAGCTTGACACTCGGCAAAGTGACCACTCTTTGCTGAGTGTCTAGCGCCAGACACTCCGCAAAGTGACCACACTTTATCGAGTGTTAGGCGCCAGACACTCAGCAAAGTGGTAACGTCACCGTTAGCGCGATCATCAAGTCGTCGTCCAAGAACACTTTTGTGCGGAGTGTCAACAAAGTACTCATCAAACTCTTTGTCGAATGCCTCAATGAAAACACTAGGCAACGACTGCTTTGCTGTTACTTTTATTACCGTGTACTCTTTGCGAGTGTTGCACTCGGCAAAGTGTTTGCCGCTTTGCCGAGTGCTTCAGTCATCACAAATACCTGTTTCCGTCACTATGTAAAAACCGATCAAACAAGACACCATAATTACAAACACTAATTTAAAATAAGTCTCCAATTAATTATTAAAGACTCATTTTATTACAAGTCTCTAATATGTTTGGCCTAAAGAAAACACATCACTAGTACTCGGCTCTATAAAACGATTCTCCCATAAAAGGACCATCTTATTGCAGACGGGGCTCAGCTAACCAAGTCTCTACAACTTATTAATGTTCAAATGTGTCCGTAATGTTATCGAATTCAGTTTATATCCTACAATGATTCACGAATCAGTTTGAGTCTTTTCTGAACCATTTTCTAATCCTATGTTGAATTGAACTCCGATTTCAATTCGATATTTCATACTAACAACAATTAATCATCTATTGCTTTAACATCATATTTTGAATGAAAACTAATAACAAGAATTCCAATAATAACTCACTCCAAAATTATTATAATGAATATTCTTTTTAAAACTTAAAAAGATAAATCAAAATAAAAATAGAGCAAATGCTCAAGCCAAAAAATTGATTAATTGAAAACTTTTTATAGTTAAAAAAAACATTATAATCATAAATTTTTTTAACAAAGACCCATGAAACACTAGAGGAGCCGCTCTCCACCTTGCCTCTCCTCATCCTCGACCCCTGCCGTCATGCCTTGCTCGTTGGAGCAGCTTTGACGACGAAGGCCGTAGGGTTAGGGTTAGGCTCCTCCGGGCCGAGCGCTTGTAGGTGGGTGGTGATGAAGGTCAATGGCCTGCTTTCGCCTATTCCGCACCTTCCTCATCGTCAGTGTCCCCGCCGTGGAGGCTTGGTTCCGGAGCCTAGTCCCATGAAGCCCGCCGCCACCCACCCTCTGGTCGTGGTCGGGGTCAGGCAAAGAGCTGCAGCTTCTTCTTCCTCTCAACTGTAGTTGAGGAGAAGCAAGGTCAAGGCGCTTCTTCCTCAAGGTGGAGGCAACGAAAAGGCTTGTGGCTCTCCTACTCTGACAGGGCGGATCCCAGCGGCGTGACCATATTGGAGAGGCGGCTGCAACAACGGGCGGAGGTGCGGCTTTTGGCCGCTTGTCTTTCTCGCGTGTCGACGGCGACTCAGGCCACCTCTCTTCCTCCCGTGTCATCTGCTCATCATTCAATCATGGGTCGGTTCTCTACCTCTACCTGCCACTCTCTTCCTCGATTCATGCCCTCTCTACTTTGCAGATCCTTAAAGGTGGCAAGGCCACAATCTCTGCCATTGACGCTGCTAGAGCCATCAATGACGGTTCATGTGCGAGCGTACATATTGAGCTTGAAAGCAACAAAGGAGCTAGTTAATTTTCATGCCAATGTTAGTTACTACTAATCCATCTCTAATATATCATGTCATGAGAATATGTTGGATGCTAATGTATTTACTAAGCCATGAAGAAACACGGGGTTGTTGTTATTTCCCGTTTGTTACCTGTACCTTTGTCAGTGTCATCAATTGGCCATTTTAAGTATTCTACAGATTCTGTATTTAACATGTATTTGTTTCTTCTCTATTGTGCAGACTAAATTGAATGGCAGAGATAGAAACCAAAGTATGTAATGCACTGATACGACACTTCTTTATGCAACTTGTCTTGACATTACCATAATTATGTTTATCAACGTTTTGTTAAGCTATTTATTAATCTTTTTTCTCTATTACATAATTGTGTGTATAATAGTTCAGTATAACTACAGTTATTCTAAACTATACTAATAATTAACTGTACTAATCATTGGAAACTTTGGTTGCCAAAACGAGTCTCCGATGACCATTCATTGTAAACTCTTTTTGGCAACCAGAGTCTCTAATATCTCTCTCATTGGAGATTTGTTTTTTATCAAAACGAGTCTCCAATTAGGCAGTCATTGCAGAGTCGAAAATATGAGTCTCCAATGACTTCACAGCACAGATATAAATTTGGAGACATAAAAAAATAGAGTCTCCTATGTCACTTGAGCATAGTCTCTAAATACATTTTCTTACGTAGTGCGTTGTGGTGGGTTGAACTATATAAAAGGGACGAGGACGTTCTTGGCGGGATCTTTCTTCTGCTTACAAATCAAAGATTTTGGTCAGTGGGTCAACAATTCTCAAAAACTATATTATGCTGCTAGTATTATATTAGTCGAATACACGGTGAAAAGCCTCTTCTAAGCTAAAAGGGGCTTGAATGTGAACTTGTTGTTTGACGCAATACCATTCTTTACTAATCTACGGACTCACTCACGTTCTCGAAACAACCAGGGATGGATTTGAATTCCGTCGAGGCATAAATAAACATCAAGACTGCCAAAAAGAACTCTTTATCAATATTTACTTGGGAGGCAAAAATAAACATCAAGACTGCCAAAAAGAACTCTGTCATCACAGCCAACGGATAATTGCAAGGAGACAACCGTTTCTTGTACTACATTTATCTTACTTCTTAAATAATGATCGTCCTAGTGTTCTACTATCATTATGGAGTATGCGCTGTCATCTTAATGTTGTGATAAATTTTTCCCTGTAAACTGGTTGTATAAAATGGGTGGACAGTGAGATGTAACCTGCGAGCGCTCATTCTGAATTTCACCAGTCGAAGAAGGTTTACAGACACAGGCAAGCACCAGGTTTGCAGGAGTTGTTCTCTATGTGGCTTAAACAAACACCATTCTCTGTGGTTTTAAGGATTTGAATTTTTGTTTCAGGAGTGCGGGAGATAGGAGATGTCGATGGAGGATCCTTTTGTGTTCACTGACGCTAACGAAATTTTTGTTGTAAATTTATGCGTCAACTGCATCTTCAAACTGGAAAAGATTCTTGCAAACGACTATCCTAATATGAAGTCGCTCAATCTGGAACTCAAGAAGGTACGACGTGATATTTCTTGTGCTGTTGTCTACCTAGCTGCGCGCTATTGTTGTTGAATAAATATAGGTGTGTACAAATATTTTTAGTTTGCGCAACTCACATCACATCAGGTATTCGTTCAGTATCTGTGAAATCCGAATTTTATAGCTAAGGCACTATGTTGGCTAACCGTCCCACTATTTTGTGTCGTCCTAGTTAATAAGCATATGCATGTGTGTGTTTAGATCCACCATCGATCGATCTCTTCCTAGTTGTGTGTGGGGGGGCGTGGGAGAGATCTTGATGGAACGGATGTCCCAAAAAAAAATAAGGCACTGATTGTTTGGTATGCATATGCGTCACTTTGCATCGGGCTTTATCAGTGAAAGAGTTGGGTGCTAGAGGTGGGGGGGGGGGGGGGGGGGGGTCTGATCCTCCTCATGCATGTTCCATATATGGATGGACCTTTTTGGATGATTAGTATCTACACATTATTTCCTGGTGTATATAAATATTTGTTTACGCTCAAGATATTTAAACCTGTAAAATGTTGTTTAGGTGAATGATGGAACTCCTAAACGCGCAAAGCCAAAACAAAAATGTCCTTTATATATATGCACAACCAAAGAACGGTTGAGGAGTGGTTCGCTGTCCATGTAGGTTCGCTAGCTGCCCTGCTGACACGCAAGCTAGACGTTTAGAGCATCTCCAACAAACTCTGCAAATGAGAAGTGCTAGCTAAATTTCAAAAAAAAAAAAAGAAAAAATACTATCCAACAGACTCTCTATCCACCTCGGTAAAAATTTCCGCTCGCTATCCACCGTCCCCCACTCTCGGAGTGCAGGACGCTTGCCATCCCTTGTCTCGCACGCGCGCGCGCCCGTTTCCCGCACCCAATTGCCCCTCCCGCGCGCGAGCTTCGTCGATACACATCGCCGATTTGACTCAAATCACCGCCGCAAGGCTAAGCGTTGCCACCGGCAGCTCTTCTGCCGCTGATGCCGCAGTTGCCATCTACAGGCTGCCAAGTCCACGTGCGGCGATGACTGTATCTCGCAGAGAAGGCAACGATTTGATCCCAGGAACGATTTGTTGGCGTTGGCGAAAGAAAGAAAACATCGATTCTCCTCAGATAAGGCAGCAATTCAACTCACACAAGCGCAGGGCGGCGGCGGCAGACCTATGACTTCGTCCTCCGCTCCAAGGTCACAATCAGCTTCGAGTTCCAGACCCAGAACATGGACATCGATGACAATGAGGTCAAGGCCCAGATATAGGACACCGCAGGCCATGAGTGCTTCCGCTCCTAGTCTACGACATCTCCCGGTGCTCCACCTTCGATAACATCGGCCGCTGGCTCCAGAAGCTCAACAGCACTGCTTCCTCCTTCCTTACTCCTTTCTGCTATGCTTCATGCTTTCGACAACTGCTGGCATCAGCGGAAGAAAGAAACAGCGCAGGGGTGCCTGCACGATCGGATTTGGGGAAAAAATGTTTGTGGACTCTTTTAGAAAATAGAGAGTTCAGGTTAGATAGTCTGTTGGGTTTGGTCAATTTTTGACTAGTTATTTTATTTTATATAATAGCTAAATCAAGATTTTAGCTATTCATTTTTAATTAATCTCTTGTAGATGCTCTTAGAACATCTCGAACAGCCTATGTAAAACAGACTTGTTAGCTAAATATACAAAACCAACTGAGAAAATCCGATCCAATAGAATCGTCATCACGTTCTCCTTTTTCCCTCGCTTGGTATCCCGGCCATTCCGCTTTCCATCTTTACCAAGCGAGTGCCGCTCGCCATCCCCTTCTTGTGCGTGCACCTCTTCTCACGTTCAGTTTCCCGCTCCCACGTGCACTTGTTCTCGGAGCCAACCGTCCTGGCCATGTTGCTCACACCTGTCTGCTTTGTCGGAGCACCTGACCAGCGTGACGGCCCCGCCCCAGCGCCGCTGTGACCGAGTCGTCCGTGGCGCTTCTCGCCAGCGCGCAGACGCGACACGCAAGCTCACCGCGATCAGGTGCTCTTCGTGCTCGAAGAAGTGTTTTTTTTTTTTGCTAAAATTGCATTAGTTTGTCTTATCACTTCTGAGATGCTGATCAAAACAAGTGTGCGCGAGCGACAGACACTGCCTGCATTACGTCGAGACGGAGGCGCTACTCGCAGAGCTCGGTGCCGGCTCCGCCGTCGTCTCTGCACCTTGTAGATAACGACAGTAGTGTTGTGTTAACCCAGTTTTCAGTCGAGTATCAATTAGCTCGACCAGTTCAGTTATCTAAGTTTCAGTCAGTCCACCTCTATTTGTTTCAGTCAATAACAATGATAATCCGTGACTGTTTGGGTATGCCCAAATATGACTCGTTGGTTACTGACATGTCCAAAGGAAGTCTTCTACTGAAACAATGCTCTGATGTTGCATCTATATATAGTGTTCTGATTATTAAATGAAACAAATATTATCTAAAAAAGTTAAATGAAACAAATGAACTTACCACTTGATCAGGGCAGGGCGGTAGGAGGCAGAACGCAGGACCAGATTCAAGCGGCGGTAGAACAAAGCAGCTCAGGCAAGATCGGCCTGCGGGGAAAACAGTGATGCTGACATCACCCATAGTTTTAGGAAGGTTTCTATTTTTACAAAGTGAGAAATTCTGTAAATTTAGCTAATATTACACCTAATCTCTTGGAGATGCTCTTACTCATCCTAACTTGGCCTGCTGGCCGGAGAAGATGTCACTCGTCCATTGCTACTCAGTTGCAGAGCCATTCTAACAAATCAACAGTAACATGGCAGAAAATTATTAGCATGCTGTCAAATCAAACTAAAACATGTCATTTCATACAGATCAACGTTCATAGTCAGTGACAGAATTAACCAGATAATGCACGAGCTCAAATAAAAACTCAATAATTTTCAGATCGGCGCATCAATTTGTTTTTTCTGTATGAACATCAAATTGAAGCAAAAGACTGAACATTTATTAGATCGACATCAAACTGGTGCTCACAAACTTGGAGGTTTCATGACCGCGGATCTCGTATTTAATGAACCCATCAAATTCCCCTTGCCGCCCATCCCTTTGGCTCTCTCTACTTGAGAAACTCCGCTGCGCTGTAGGTAGCTGCTGCCCGATAAATATTCCTCACTATCTGGAGTTCTGGACCACGAAGATTCTGATAATCCAATGCAGCACGCGAGGCCAAAGGGCGTGGGCTCATCTGCGCCCCCTCTCGGAGCAGCAACGGAGAGAAACAACGCCGTCAAAATGACGAATGCCGCCGCGCCCTTTTGCAGAACACAGCCACCACGTGGACGATAGCGAATCTCGGATGTGCGGCAACGAGAGCGGGTGTAGATGAGCCCACGCTCACCAGCCGCTTTGCCCGCGAGGCCATGGGAGAGGTCAACAGTGAGAGATAGCTATTACCTGTTATTATATGTCAGCCTCGATATGAAGACCCGCATGCTTGACGGGCGTGTCACGAACCTCAAATCCTGATTGTCACGAACGTCAGCTGTCGTCGACTAGATCGGCTAGTGCATACCAACGGTGCGCAGTTGATTGGCAGTTCCATTGCTAGCCAGTGCGAGCGCTTTGTGCTTGGTGGCCACAGCCAACAAGCTTCGCAAGCTGCCCAACACTACACCATATGTCAAGCTTTTGCGAGCAAATTTTTCGGTCAAAGTGACAGTGGCGCTCGTCGCTGATGAGCTTGCAGTTGTAGCCGCTGTCTATTCCCCTTCGACACAGTCCACTGAGAATTGCGAAACAATTCTCTGAATCCGTGGTCCATCAGCGCCCCGGTCCATAGACGAAGCTCGACAATGCAATTTACTCTGGATACTACGGTTGGATGAGAAGACAGCGTCAATGATGTCGCTTCACTCCTGTTGGAAGATCTCAACCTCTTTGTTAGAGGGTAGGACTGAGGAGCAGTGGAATTGTTTATAGTTGATATTGATCCGTATAAGATAGATATTATATTCTCTCTCTCTCTCCTTTGTTGACGTTTTTCAATGTCTTTGTCTGACAAGAATAAAGTATTTTTAGTGTTGAGTAGCTGTATACATCTACCAATCCAGAGGTTAATTAAAATAAAAATTATTCATTTTTCTTAAAGCAATACTTACTCGGGGAAGCAATAATAATGAACTGATACTTGAAGCAAATGAAGCTAATAAAACAGATGAATTTTCTAGCCTACTTCAGCTTAATTGGGATTAAAATGCTTTGTCGTTGTTGTACTGAGGGTAATCACTTGTATTATTCTCATTATCAGTTGGTGTGGGATAGTCATATACCTTAATGTAGCTAAACAGTTTAGCATAAAAAATTGAGTAGTTTTATAGTAGACTTAAATAAATAGACACCGTTAATTTTTTTTTTTGATCCGATGGTTGGGATATATCAGTGTCTAGATCATGATACTTTTTTAATCCACCGGTATCATAAGTATTAAGAAGATGAATTATGTGTATCATATGGGTAATATAGTAATTTCACCTGTGTTAAAAAATACTATTTTCACATGATGACAAACTTGTGTATTTTCACGTTGTCTAAGTCTAAGGCATACTCTCTCATCTTAATTAACCCTAAAGTATAAAGTAATTACAATTAATGCCATCCTAAATATAGGGTTAGATTTAATCCATGATACTTCAATTTTACATATATCATGGTTTACTATAAAACTGCTCAAAAAAAATAGAAGAGGGATACCTCTAACAAGCCACAACTTTTGGGGCTTGTAACTCGAAAGCTTGAGAAAATAAAAGCCCCGCCAGCATGTTCTATCTATATCAAAGGTTTCAGTTCTCCAGTAAAACATCATATATCCACGAAGCTAGTATGAAACCATACATTTAACTGGATGATGGATACAATGAACAAATGATTGCACGACATGTGTGTATCCCTTGGATTAAACCATGAGATAGTGTCTTAATGCCTTTATCATTACATTTATTGATATCGCATTTTGAATCTTTTACTTCTTTTGAAACGTAAATTTTAACCCAAGATGATGTTTGATACTTATCTTTGTCATGATTAGTTTAGCTCTAACTTTCTGTTATGACTGCTTTGTGCGTGCAGTTCCCTGCAAGACCTTCTTGTGACAATAAGGTACCAAAGCTGGGGCCGCCTAACCGCTTGTACTTCAGTTGTGAACTACTTGACCATGTTACCATAACAATCTTCGAGGCGGACCTCAATGACCGAAGATTTCGTCTACTTCTAGATGATCTGCAGAACCTGGCACCAAAATGCACCGTTGATATTGAGATCGCCCCAGTACCACTAGGTTTCACCTAGTTAATAGAAAATTAAGTTGGGGGCCATTGATATTGTATCGCGTTATCAGACAAGCACTATTGCTTTTTGGTGTTTTGATATTTGAATATTTCGTTTTAATAAATTACTCAGACTGGACATTGTAATATTTCTTTAAAATTAAATGAGCCCAAGAAGCTTTCCTTGGAAGCTGGTGAACCAAAGATTGCAACTGATATACTTGCATTCAGTACTGGATCTAACGATGGAGCAGGGGAGGCTCGAGCCCCCTACTGCTCCTAGAACAGAGGAGCCCCCCTATAGTCCCCCTTGATTTTGGTAGCCATGGAAGAGAGATTGGGGGGCTGGAGGTTGAAGACGATGGGAAAATCACGTCTGTCCAACTAGCTCACTGGGCCGAAAAAGAGCAGCATTTGACCGAAATAGAATAGAAAAAAGGCCAGCACCCAGCAGATTAAGAATTTGGAGTCCTAACTTATTAGCCCATTTTGACCCATACAATGTGGCTACACGGCAACACGCCTGCCTATGGCCCATACCTAATTTCTCAGTTGGCAGTTCCTCCTAGCGCTCGATTGCTGCCAACAGCTTCGAGTCAACTCTAGGCGGCGCGCGGCGGCTTCAACCCTAGTCCCCAGACCAGATGGCGGTGGCGCGGCGTGACCAGGCGGCCAGGCAGGGACGGAGGACGGGAGGGCCGAGAGCGCATCCTACGCATGCCACATCTCAGGCAGGGCTGCGGGGCCTCAAGGGCATGATGCTGTGGTAGTCGGCGGGCGGTGGTGATTGGCAAGGCCAATGGCCAGACCAGACAGTGGCAGCGCGGCGCGGCCAGGCGGCCTGCACGAGCTGCGAGCTATGCCGTGCCAGCAGCAGCGACCTGTGACAGGTAATCCACTAATCCCTGTGTTCTGTTCAGAAATCAGAAGTTGAATTTCAGATTGGCTGCTATTGCTAACATTTGTAGATTGTAACAAATTAATATCTGTCATCAATTTGTAGATTTCATTGAAGATGCCTAAACGAACATTGTTGACTTATTTTTCAAGTTCAAACAAGGGCAGCAGTGGTAGTACTAGCACTCCTAATGAGGACATCAGTCCTACAGATACATGCAATATTCCTCCAATTCTGAACTTGAGGTCCAATGACTAGAGCTCGTGCACGACGACTAAATTTAGAGGTGAGCTCGTTCCTACATTCTTTATCTTATGTCACTTTTGAGAATGGTTTGCTACCTAGTCATTATATTGTAATTAGAAACCATGAAAAGGACCAAGAGATGATGGGAGAAGAAATTGAAATGTGGAGGACCAGCAAGGATGTGGAAGCCAAGGTGGACGTCCAATCGAAACCGACTTTGAGTCTGTTTTGGGCCCCCGGATCAGTCTATATTAAAACGAACGTTCAGGACGCATACTGACTCGGATTTCAACGTTCTACATATTCACGGAAAGCTAAGGAGAAGACCTTTCCAATGCCACCAGTTTCATGTCAAAATTCATCCGGAGTCATCAGAAATTATCGAAACAAGAGAGGGTCCAGAATCTGTTTTGGTGCCGCGTCACCCGTTTTTGGCCTTTGGACTTCGTATCCAGTTGAGCCCAATTAGGGGCGCGTCCAGAGGGTCTTGCATGACCCTAAGGTCTTCATTTACAGCCACCACCGCACCATTAGGGTTCGGGTTTTACTTAGATTATTCTATTCATAACAGTTTTGCCATCATAACGGTGTGTGAGACCCCATCTTCGTGAGTTTAATCATACATCTACAATTATGTTGCATTTTTCTTGGTCTTGCAGGTTCCTACCGCCGCTTTGTCAAAGATTTCAGTACCATCGCTGCAGCATTGCATGAGTTGACAAAGAAGAGCGTTGAGTTTCATTGGGGTAAGGTACATCATGAGTCCTTTGATATTTTGAAGGACAAACTTACACATGCACCACTGCTGCAACTTCCAAATTTTGATAAGACTTTTAAGCCTGAATGTGATGCTACATGTAACGTCCCGCCTCTCCGAGGCCGGGCCCGCTTACACCTGGTAGCTCTCTAGGACCTCAAGTCTGTCCTCACAGACCAACACATGCCTTTTCTACGCACTTTGTTGTCACTCGTGCGCACCCAGGAATGACTTCCCGGTCGACCACCCATCCCTAAATTGCTCCAAGCCAAGTACACTTAACTTTGGAGTTTTTTAGGAATGAGCTTCCAGAAAAGAAGTTGCAACTTGTTGGTATGAGTATTCTCTCAATTCTATTAGGCCTTGGGCCAGGATGTTACACGCTCACCCCCTTAGAAGATCGACGTCCTCGTCGATCAACCCCAAGCCAGGAACATCCCCTCTTGGCCATATCCATGTGCCCAGTGCCAGCGCATGTACCATGCTGTATGACCATTCCAGGCTCATACCAGCCATGCACACCATGCCTGCGCAACTACGACCCCACACGCCCGTGAAACCGCAAGGATCGGCTCTGATACCAACTGTAACATCTCGCCCCTCCGAGGCCGGGCCCGCTTACACCTGACAGCTCTCTAGGACCTTAAGACTGTCCCCATAGACCAACATATGTCTTTTCTGTGCACTTTGTTCTCACTCGTGCGCACCCAGGAGTGACTTCTCGATCGGTCACCCATCCCTAAATTGCTCCAGGCCAAACACGCTTAACTTTGGAGTTCTTTAGGAATGAGCTTCTGGAAAAGAAGATGCAACTTGTTGGTATGAGTATTCTCTCAATCCTATTAAGCTTTGGACCAGGATGTTACACTACATAGGCATTGGTGGTGTTTTGATGCAAGATGGTAAACCTGTTGCATACTTTAGCGAAAAAATTACTGGGTCTGTTTTGAATTACTCCATTTTTGATAAGGAATTATATGCTCTTATACTTTCCTTAGAAATGTGGCGTCATTATTTGTTGCCCAAAGAATTTGTTATTCATTCTGATCATGAATCGCTTAAGTATATTCGCTCATAAAGCAATTTGAACCGTAGACATGCTAAATGGGTTGTGTTTATTGGGTCTTTTCCATACATTATTAAACATAAGAAAGGGAAGAATAATATGATCGCTGATGCTTTATCTAGGCGCTATACTTTGTTATCTCAACTTGATTGTATAATTTTTGGAGTTGAGGCAATTAAAGAACAATATCTGCTGGTGTTGATTTTAAGGATGTATTGTTGTATTATAAAGAAGGTCATGCATAGAACAAATTTATGTTGAATGATGGATTTTTGTTTAGAGCTAACCGTCTATGCATTCCAGTTGGTTCCGTTCGTCTTTTGCTGTTATAGGAGGCGCATAGAGGTGGATTGATGGGTCATTTTGGTGCCAAGAAAATGGAGGATATTTTATCCACACATTTCTTTTGGCCAAGGACGAGGGAAGATGTTGAGCGTTTTGTTGCTCGCTGCACTATATGTCAAAAAGCTAAGTCTCGCTTGAATCCATATGGTTTATACATGCCACTTCCTGTTCCTTCTATTCCTTGGACGGATATTTCTATGGACTTTGTTTTGGGACTTCCTAGGACTAAGAGGGGTACTAATAGCATTTTTGTTATTGTGGATCGTTTTTCTAAGATGGCACACTTTATACCATGTCATAAAACTGATGATGCTAGTCATTTTGCTGACCTTTTTTTCAAAGAAATTGTACGTTTGCATGATATGCCTTCTACTATTATTTCAGATCGTGATGCAAAATTTTTGAGTTACTTTTGGCGCACACTTTGGCATAAGTTGGGTACAAGGTTGTTGTTTTCTACAACTTGTCACCCACAAACTGATGGACAAACTGAAGTGGTGAACCGTACTTTGTGCACTATGTTAAGAGCTATTTTGAAGAAAACTTTGAAGCAATGGGAAGAATGTTTGCCTCATGTTGAGTTTGCTTATAATCGGGCAACAGATTCTACTACCAAGGTAAGTCCCTTCAAGGTAGTGTATGGTTTTGATCCCCATACTCCACTTGATATACTTCCTCTACCTATTCACGAGAGAGTTCATGTTGATGCTAAGGAGCATGCTGAATTTATTTTACAAATGCATGAGACCACTAGACTTAGCATTGAAAAGATGAATGAAAAGTATAAAATTGCTGGTAGTAAAGGTAGAAAGGAAGTAAAGCTTAATGTCGGAGATTTAGTGTGGTTACATTTGAGAAAGGATACATTTGAGTATAAAATTGCTGGTAGTAAAGGTAGAAAGGAAGTAAAGCTTAAAGTCTAAATTAATGCCTAGAGCTGATGGTCCTTTCAAAATAATTGAGAAGATTAATGATAATGCATACAAACTTGAGTTGCCTTCCGAGTTCAGGATTAGTCCTACTTTTAACATATTAGATTTGAAACCATACTTGGGAGAAGAGGATGAGCTTGAGTCAAGGACGACTCCACTTCAAGAAGGGAAGGATGATGAGGACATCACTCCTACGGATACATGCAACACTCCTCCTATTCTGGACTTTTAAGGTCCAATGACTAGAGCTCGTGCACGGCGATTAAATTTAGAGGTGAGCTCGTTCCTACATTCTTTATCTTATATTACTTTTAAGAATGGTTTGCTACCTAATGATTATATTATAATTAGAAACCATGGAGAGGACCAGGAGATGATGGGAGAAGGACTTGGAGACGTGGAGGACCAGCAAGGACGTGGAAGCCAAGGTGGAGGCCCAATCAAAACTGACTTCGAGTCTGTTTCGGGCCCCCGGACCAGTCTGCATTAAAACGAATGGCCAGGACACATACGGACTTGGATTTGGACGTTCTACATATGCACAGAAATCTAAGGAGAAGACCTTTCCAATGCCACCGGTTTCATGTCGAAATTCATCGGAGTCATCGGAAATGGTCGAAACAAGAGAGGGTCTAGAATCTGTTTTGGTGCTGCGTTACCCATTTTTGGCCTTTGGGCTTTGTATCCAGTTGAGTCCAACTAGGAGCGCGTCCTGAGGATCTTGCACGACCCTAAGGTCTTCATATACAGCCTCTGCCGCACCATTAGGGTTTGGTTTTTGCTTAGATTATTCTGTTCATAATAGTTTCGGTATCATAATGGTTTATGAGAACACAACTTCATGAGTTTAATCATATATCTGCAATTGTGTTGCATTCTTCTTTGTTCTTGCTTGTGTTCTTGATTTGCAGGCAGGGATTAGCCTTCTCGGTGAGGTCAATCGTTCTTGAATGGTTGATAACCAGAGGAGACGTCATGCTGCGATTGCGGGGTTTAGAACGTGCTGTTCTGAAGCCGGATCAATTTGTGTGTCGCCTCCGAACAAATCAACATATCCAGAACCTTTCAAAAGATCGGGAACCCTTGTCCACATCAACTCCAAACACCGATGAGACCACAAATGCGGAAAATAGGATAGTTGAACATGAACCAAAGAGAGCTAAAGTGGAATTTCATTTCTCAGATATAGTTGGTGACCCAGACAATCGCAAACCAATTAAGCATTATGCATCTGAAATTAGAGATCAAGTAAAGAGGGCATGTGCTTTAGGGGGTCCAACTCAACCAATTAATATTGCTTCCCTCATAGATGGAAAAGTGGTGAATGGAGATCTTTTCAAACAACATGGTATGATAAGTTTGATTGGCTAGCGTATAGTATTTCAAAGGATGCAACATTTTGCTTGTATTGTTACCTTTTCTTTGAGCCAGGAAAACCATCTAAATTTGGGAGTGATGTGTTTTCTAAATCTGGTTATACCAATTGGAAGAAGGCTTTGAGTACTTTTGAGAAACACCACAATTGCAAAACTCATAACAATGCAAGGTTGAAGTGTGAGGACTTTATCAACCAAAGAACAAGTGTTACTACAAAATGAGTTGATACTAGCAAGCAACAAGAAATTCGTTACAAGATTCGTTTGACCTCTTCTTTAGAGGTGGCAAGATATCTAATTGAGCAAGGTGATGCATTCCAAGGACATGATGAGTCTGAATCTTCTCTTAATAGGGGTAAATTTAGAGAAATGGTTGAATGGTATAAAAACAAGAAGTTAGTAAATGATGCATATGATAATGGCTGCAACTGGAATCAAATGTTGTCTCATCATATTCAAAGGGACCTCACAAAGGCTTATGCACATCGAGTAATGACGGTGATCATGGATGAGCTTGGAGATAGGAATTTCTCTGTGCTTATTGATGGGTCTCGAGATATATCAATCAACGAGCAAATGGTTGTGATTTTGAGGTTAGTATTTGTATTTTGTTTCCTCATTTTCTTTTGTTCAGAACTTATTGTTGTACTAACTTATAAGAACTTGTGTGCTGCAGGTTTGTTAATGATCAAGGCAAGGTTGTGGAGAGATTGCTTGGTGTTCAACATATTGAAAGTTGTACAACTGCTGCTCCTTGTTACTCTCACAAGCGCTCTCAAGATAACCAATATCCTCTTCTAGTGCTCTCCTCTTTTCCTCTTGGACCTTACCAATTGCTCTCAGGTATTCCACTGACCAAGAGAGGTCACAAAGACCCCAGCAACAAAGTTATATAGGCTCCCAACCTCAAACTAGCAGTTGCTCCACGAAATTAGCTTTCTAGGCCTCCAGACCGGACTGTCCGGTCACTGCCTGACCAGACCATCCGGTCAGTGAAACCCGAGCACAAACGGCTCTGCCCACCGCTGAAGTCCTACTGACCGGACCGTATGGTCAGTTGACCGGACCGTCCGGTCTGTTTCTCTCTCTAGTCTAGAAACATTTCGTGTTCTAGCTTCCTCACCGCCCCGACTCATCCATAGTGACTGGACCGTCCGATCACTAGACCGGACCGTCCGGCCTCTATGAGCTCTGACTCTGGCAGTTTCCTCGCTTCTTTGTTGTAGCCTCCGGACAAAACCTCTAAGTGACCGTATAGTCCGGTCATCATTGATCCCTCTATCCGATCACTTCAATCTGAAGCTGAAACTCCTCGTCCTTGCTTGACTTCATTTTTCAGCTTCTCCGAATAGCTCCTTGGCTTCTCCACTGTCAACTAGTGCCTGTGATTTCACCGAGCAACCTTGCACATCACCGACTAGACATGGCCTAAGAGAATGACCTAGACCCCCTTGATAGTTCGGTTTTTCCTATGGACTCAAAGCCCTAACAAATAGGCAAGTGTACTGTAAGGACCAAAGGCGTACCGAGAGGGGGGGGGGGGTGAATCGGTATGCCACTCACGAATCTAACAAGATAAGCAACCTAAACAAGTCTAGTAGGCCAAAACCCTACACATGCTAGTGTTCATGATAAGATAAAGTGCGGAAGCCAATCACACTAGCCTCTGCAAGCCACAAGTCACCCTACTCACTAGAGCACACAAATGCAGAATAGTAAAGAGAGGGTCAAGGAATGCTCATGATTTGTTTCCCGAGGTCTCAGAAGGATGGCGCCTTCCCCTAATCCTCGTTGGACCACTCCCGCCAGAGTCCCGGTCCCTCCTGCCACCATGTGGAGTTCTCACCCACGAGCCTGCAATCACTCCTCGAGTGAAGACACGGTGTGCGTCACCGCTGCACAAAGCACAAGCTCACCTCCCTCGAGAACTTGCCGGACTCCCCGAGCCGACACGGGTGCTCACTAGGGATGCCCCTTTCAACGGTGGACTCAAACCGTGTACAAACGTGTGACGCCTTCACAAGCGATCACGATAGGCTCGATCACCGACACCTAACCGGTCTAGGTCTCACCATAGACCAAGAGTAACAATCTAGATCACACCCTCAAGGACACCCTAGCCTTAGATGTGCAAGATGCTCAAGCTAGTCTTCTCTAGCACTCTCAAGATATGCAATATCTCCTCCTAGTGCTCTCCTCTTTTCCTCTTGGACCTTACAAAATGCTCTCAGGTATTCCACTGGCCAAGAGAGGTCTCCAAGACCCCAACAACAAAGTTATATAGGCTCCCAACCTCAAACTAGCCATTGCTCCACGAAAGCAGCTTCCTTGGCACATTGACTGGACAGTCCGGTCACTACCAGACCGGACAGTTCGGTCACTGCAACTCTGTGCACAAACGGCTCTGCCACTGCTGATTTCCCAACTGACCGAACAGTCCGGTCACTTGACCGGACAGTCCGGTCCATTTCTCTCTCCAGTCTAGAAACATTTCGGTGCTATGCTGATTCTGTCTCTCTTGCACTCCTACTGACCGGACCGTCCGACCAGCAGACCGGACCGTCTGGTCTATATAGAGTCTCCTACTGGCAGACTTCTTGCTCCTTGCGCTAAGTCCTGTACAACTCCTATAGTAACCGTATAGTCCGGTCTCCACTGACCCCTCTGTCCGGTCTCTATGTCCAGAAGCTGAAACTTGTCGTTCTCGCTTGACTTTGTTTCTCGGCTTCTCCGAACTGCTCCTTGGCTTCTCCACTATCACCTAGTGCCTGTGATTTCATCGAAAAACCTTGCACTTCACCGACTAGACATGACCTAAGAGAATGACCTCGACCCCCTTGATAGTCCGGTTTTTTCTATGGACTCAAAGCCCTAACAACTACTCAAGTGTTCCAAACACTTGCACCATAGCTTGTCCTCCACTTTGATCAATCTTCATCAACCCTTGGACTCCATCAAGTTCACAAGCCTCCATGCTTGTGGTCATTGTCATCAATCGCTAAGGCAACTATCATCCATATGATTTGCAATAGAGTTGAGAGATGATTCCTACATAGACAACACTCGTGTAGATGTTAGTCCACAATTTCATAGTTGTCATCTATCACCAAAACATCCATACCACGGGGATCCAATCATCAATTGTCATGAAGCTTACAATCTCCCCCTTTTTGGTGATTGATGACAACCACTACTTAATTGAAAAACTTCAATGAATAACTGGGCTAAACAAGTTACACAAAGATCGAGGGGAACCACAACAATATATAAGAGAAACGCTTAAGGTCCTACTCAATCAAGCACCCTCTAGATGATATAAGGAAAAGAGTGAAGAACATACTCTAGATGAAACATGCATGCATGTCATGGCAATATATTGAATGAAAGCATAAGGACATGCAATGCAAGACATAAATGATGAGATGCAACAAGATAGCATAGCAATGCATAAGAATTAAGAACAGGTATCCATCATCATGATATCATACACAGGCATACACGATAATCAATAGATACAGGCACTGCATATGAAAAGGAAATAAACCAAGTGAGATCAAAATAAGTCAAACACAAGAGAATGAAATCCATGACTCATCACAATCCACGAACACCAAAAAACTCCTCAAATAAGAACCAAAATATCTATCTCCCAAAACCTCGTAGCTCCCCCTAGATACAAGCTACTCTCGATCATAACAAGATCACACTCCCACTCCCCTAGACCTAGTATCTTCTCCCCCTTTGGCAACAAGCACCAAAAAGCCAAAAAGGCGGGAAAAGATGAACATCTGAGCGCTCGTGGTCGAAGGAAGTGGTGCAGCGACATCCTCTGTAGGCTCTGCTCCTGGCTGCTCCTGAGGTGGATCTTGCTATGCTCCCTGAGCCTGTGCCGCATGAGCATCTAGCTGCTCAAAGAATCCAAGGTCTACAGGCAACTCAGACCCGCTGTCCTATGCTACTGTAGTGACCGTGGTAGTCTCCTGAGCTGAAGTCTGGAGTAGTAAGAGGTCTACCATATGAGAAGCCTCCACGGATAAGATCCTCTGCACGAGTAGTGTGCACAATGTCTGAGAACAGACTCCTGACTGGTACGTGCTAAAAGCTGGAGTGTCCTACCATCTGTGAGCTCGAGGAGTGTGATGGTGAGACGAACAATGCAAACACAGAGAAGGCTGACACAGGAGAGAGCTGTGCTGAAGAGAAAGTCTATCCTGCTCCCCCTGTCGGTAAGACCCCTAAGAGTGACAGTCCGCTGGACTGTGCTATCATCAAAGCTATGAAGGGTCCTGGTTGAGTCTGCAACTGCTGGAACTGAGGAAACACTGAAGGTCCTGGCTGCTGACCAGCCTGCCTCTAAGTAAGCTCCGTCATCTGAGTCACTAGAGTGGAGATAAGAGCCATCTGCTAATGCTGAAGATCTGCCTGTCCTCTGATGAGCTCCATCATCTGATGCCTGTCCTCTGACACACTCTGTATAAACTCTCCCAACCGTCCAGCTAGTGCTGTCAGTGTGACAGTGTCCTCAGACTGCGAACCTGTTGGCTGGGGAGGTGCTCCTGTGCTGGCTGACTCAGGAATCACCGTCTCTGGCTGAGCTGCCTGCTTGTGTAGTACCGGTGACTCCTACTCCTCCTCTCCTATGTGCTGGCTGGAGGTAGACTGGGATCCCCTGTGATATGGCCCGATCTTCCGAGAGATAGGGAGATAAACTCGAATTTGGGAACTCGGCGTTGACGAGACGGCTTGAATCAGACACGATCCAACCCCGCAACCGTTACACCAAGCACAACTTGATTGTTCCTGCAAGCGAAATCGAGAATACAAGCAAGAGAGGATAAACACGCAATCTGAAATTGTAAATATGGATGAAGCGAATCACAAGAAAAGGTTCAAGCTCTGAACACAAAAGGACTAATCGCCACAGTGGTGTAGAACAAGAACAGGGGCCCTGGATTACTGTAAAAGGACTTGTCGCCACAGTTACAATAATTTGATCAAGTTTCTCTTAAGAAAACTGAACTAAACAAAATCCAAAACTAAAAGACGGCGGCTACTGAGTTTATGTAGGAACCAGGGGCATCCTAGGGTTGGGAGCAACTAGGGGGGGCGCCCACAACATGGGCTTTCGACACGATACATGGCCAAGTTGGCCCAAAATAGGTGGCGTGGCACCTTGCCATGGTCACACAGCATGACTCACGACCCTTCTGGAGCTAGGACCAGAAACAAAACGACGGTGTCGTCGTTCCCTTTCCAACGCATCAAAGAACACCTCGTTTGGACATCGGATATGGGAGATATCATCAAAACCGTGAAGGAATGTCGGCTGAATCCAAGACGAACGAGGTGACCGAGTTGGTGACGACTTGTAACTTGGGGAAGGCCATGATTGCGCGTATCCAGCATGGTGATGTCCTCATCACCCTAGGGACTCTAGGTGAGTGGCTGGTGGTCACCTCAGGGAAAGCGTCGTACTGCTCCTCCGTCACTAGACCCATCCTCCTCAAGAAATAACAAATATAGGGCCCGTAGACCAAGTGACATCCTCCAACCCTCTCAGAAATGACCTTCTCCATCTCTCCAATGAGAAGGTTCGCCAAGTTGAAAGTCTGCCTCCTCAAGATAGCTGCTACAGCCCACTGGTGTAAGAGCGTGAACTCCTCTCTGTAGCCAGACCTGGGAATGATAGTCCTGGTGACTATCGCTCTCACCACCTTGGCCTCTACAGTGAGTCTTGCAGGGCCTCTCTCAAAACCTGGAGTGTGGGGAGGTGGGAAAGCAATCGACACAAGGTCATCTGAAGGCAGCTTCCCTCCATGAGGTCTGTGGGGTGGCTCCAGCATACCGTAGGCACTCCTGTAAAGCTAGAAGTATGAACCCAGGAGTCCTAGGTGGGAGATCAGGTCCTCCCTGGTGACACGATGTGGCTGCCCTCTGAATAGGAACTAGATCTCTGAGCGGTCTCTGGCAACCCAAAGCGTCGCGTAGAAGTCGAGGACCACGTCCTCTCTGAACCTGAGTGGAGCAGTGACTAGCTCAGCTAGTCCTGGCAGGTACGAGAAGTACTGCTCCATGTCTGTGCCTGTGGCCCTTCTCATGGCCTGGTAGGTGGTGTACTACTGTGGTACAAGCACCCTGTCTCTCATCCTCAAGGCCACACAACATCTCAAGCCCTCTCCTATCCTCCTCTGGAGCACTGTCCAGTACCTCTCTTCGGCAGTGGGGTCTCAGGGAACTGGAACCCACTGCTCGAAGGACACGAACCAAAGTACCTCAAGGTCCTTTGCAGGAACCTTGAGGATATCCGGCTCTCCTGTTGCCTGAACAAGTCTCTGCAGCCTCCTCGTGCACACCTCACAAGTGCACCTCGGGTCTCCTATCCGGTGAGCTGTCCTCTGGGGAATAGTCTGCTCTGCTTCCTCCTCTGACTCCTCCTTCTCAACCAGCTCCTCAAACTCTGACTTTGAGGTCTCCTCCTCTCCAGTCTTCTCCTCCTCAGACTCCTCCTCCTGCTGCCTAGAGGATCCCTGATCCGTAGTTCTTGACGATCTCCCCTGACGGGAAACCGGAGTATGCTGTGTCCACGGTGGTGGTAAAACTCCAACATCTAGAGGTGTTGTCCTCTTCCTGGTGCTCCTCCTTAGACCCTGTGCCTCACGAGTCTGCTCTAGGATCAGACATGACCCCAGAGTCCTCCGTGACTGATCCATGGCATCTAAGTGCCTGGCCATTCTCCTGGCTCTCTCTGACTCTAGATCCAGTCTTGGTCTCTTCTTGGTCTTGGGCTTCTCAGACATCTTCCCCTTTCCCTTGTCCTATCCTAACCCTACCATGTCTAACTGCTGCTGCTATCACTACACGCACATAGGTGTAGATGGGATAAGCATAGAGTCCTAATACGTCTACAAGCAAAGCACCAGAAGGAAAGAATGCGCAATAGAAATCCTAGCACTGAATGAAGGACATGATCACTAGACAATTATGCAAAGTAACAACAGTGACCATCGACTATATGTGGCTGGTGCGAGTCATCTAGTGTACAGTCAAATAATGGCAATAAATCTAACTATAGACTAGACAGAAGACAAACCCTAGAATTGCAATTAATAGATAATCAATGGAATTAATTGCATCTAGGTTGAGCCAATTAATTAATTAATGCAACTAAAGATAGGAATTATGTCTAATTGCATCAATTATGGAAATTGCTCGAATTTAGGGCATCAATTGATGAAAGGGGTGAAAATAGCAATACCCTGAGGAAGTGTCGAACTCAAACACTGAAGAACTCCTAACCGATCACCTCAAAGGTGGAATCTTTGAGGATTCCGACAATGGAGGTGGAGGGAGAAGAGGGGGAACTCTTCCCTGGCAATCGGCAGAGAGGAAGGGGGGCTGCTCTACGGTGTGCATGCATGGGAGAGTGGAGGCGGCTCGGCGGTGCGGCTGATGTGCTTGCGGCGGTGCTCACTCGGCGGCAAGGTCGAGGCAGAGCGGCGAGGGTGGCAGCGGCTCTGTTGCGCGTGTGCAGGAGCAAGAGCTAGCGCGAGCAGGGGTTGCGCGAGCGCGGCGAGGCGGGTGAGCACGGTGGCGTACGAGGGCTTAGGTCGACGAAGGCGATGGTGTTGGGACCGTGCACTCGGCGCTAGAGTCGAACGGAGAAGAGACGAAAAGCCCTCTGACCGATTTTGGCCTAGGTCAAAAGACACTCGGATGGCTGAGATCAAACAACAAATAGATCAACGGCTCAGATCGGGACTCGCATCGCGTGATCAACTGTAGTGACTAGACCGTCCGCTCACTAGACCGGACTGTCCGATCTTAAGAAGGGTTCTGTCCGGTCTCTATTTTTCTCCCCGAAGCACTGTGCATCGCTGCATAGATCGGATTGTACGGTCATATGACCGGACCGTATGGTCACTACCAGGATTTTGCTGAGTCAAGAAAATTCTCCAAATCCCAAGTGCCCTCGCTAAACACACAAGAAAACACCGCACCTGGAATTTAGAGGGAACACTCAAATACTCATTTTCAAATAATGGCACTCTATGGCCTCATACTTTTCGCAAATGCCAAAAGAAAGTTCGAGCAAATAAGAACCAAGGAAAAAGGAACCGAAGGGTATGTATGAGCCTTAGTCCATGAACCGCGCGAGTAGATTTAACCTCGGAGTTCATAAGAGCTTGCTCAATGGGCATGAAGCACAATCCTTTCCTTTGGTCACACTTACGAAGATGTAATCTCATATAGAGCATGAGGCACAAATATCTCCAAATGTGACAAGCCTCCTTTGTGTTTCCTATATGATGCATGCAACAAGCAATTTACATATGCAACAAAAGTAAACATGCTTTGTGGATGCAAGCAATGTTAAAGAACAAGACACAAAGGAAACCTAACAATGTCAAGTTTGAACCCCTCCCAAGCTTACTCACTATAAGCCATGCCCTTGCCTTAAGAGAAGTCAAACCACCATCTCAAGCACTCCCCCTTGCTTGTAGCTATCTTGGATGGGTTCGACATTGACTAATTTTTATGTGTTTTTCTTTTAGTTATTTACACATGCATGGGTGCAAAGCATACTAGTAAAAAAGGAGTCCTAATTACCATGCAATGCAAGAGAAAGAAAAACACACTACAACTACTAAGAACTGACACTATTACCTCCCTCATGTGTAGATAGGTCATTGAGGTCCATGTCACTTGTGGTGCACTTCACATGATCTTCATGAAAGCACTCGGTCCACCACCACCACCATCTAGGTCTTGTTCTTGGGCACCCACTTAGGCACCCATATGCTCTTGACCTTCCTCTTCTTGTTTGGTGGTCCCAAGGCCTTAGCTTTCACCTTGCCATCCTTGTTCTTAATAAGCTTGAAATGTGTGTTCTCATGGAACAAGTTAGCGTTAGGCAAAACACGGAATTTCTCACCATGGGACAATCCTTGGTGGTGTGTCCATCCTTGCAACACCTCTCGCAATAGTAGTCATCGACGAGAAGGGGTTTGATACATGCGGGGATGGAATCACTCGTCTCTATGATGTCGTTGGCGGTGGGATATGAGCCAAGTCCCCGGTGGGAGACATTGTTCACAAGGTTCCTCCCAAGAATCTCCTTGTGGATGGCTCTACCTCGTGTGAGCCTCTCAAAGCCGTCCATCACCGTCTTCCTCTCTTCCTTGAGCTTGTGATATTCTTCCAAAATGAATGGCTCAAGAGAAGAAGTCTTGGAGACTTCATTTACTTGATTCTTCCCAAGTATCTCCCTATGGGTGGCTTTAAGTCTCTCAAAGCCCTTCATCATAATCTCCCTCTCTTCCTTGAGCTTGTGAAGTTCCTTCAAAACAAGTGGCTCAAGAGAAGAAACCTCAACCGAGGTGGTTAGCTCATCACACATAGTAGAAGCATCACTCTTGGATGAACTAGAGGAGGGAGAGGCAAGGTTCTCAACATTGATGGCCTCAAAAGTAATCTCAAGGGCCTTGTACTTCTCATGAAGCTCTACATGATCACCCTTGAGTTTGTCATAACTCTTGTTTAGGGCCTCATGAGATGTGACAAGGTCCTTGAGCTCACTCTCAAGCTCACCAACACGGTCCTTAGCCAACTTACACTCTTTTCTTACCACATCCAATATTTTGGATTTCCTGATGGCGATGTCGCGGGCTTGCTCTAGCATACTCTAAAGCTCGGCACATGAAAGCTCCTCATCATCGCTATCATCGCTGCTCTCATCCTCACTCTCCCCAAGTTGGCTCGCGGCCATGAGGCACGTGGGAGGTGGAGGAAGAGCTCGTGTAGGTGTGGTCATGATCACTTGAGGAAGAGGACTCATCACATGAGTTGTCGCTTGTCCACTCTCCAACAAGGGCCTTGCGAGAAGACTTCTTCTTATAGTCTTAAGCTTTGCCTTTGCCTTTGCTCTTGTCCTTATTGAAGTACCTCTTCTTCTTGTGCTTGGCCTTGGGGTCTTCTTCTTCTTCTTCACTTGAATCTTGTGACTTGAATGCTTCTTTCTTGGGCTTTGGGCACTCTTGGACAAAGTGATTCTTTGAGCCACAATTGAAGCACTTGCCTCTTAACTTGGAAGCAAACTTGTTATTGAAGTTCTTTATCTTCCTCATGAGAAGAGCCAAGTCCTCGGTCAAGTCACCCTCATCATCATCATCCTCAATGATCACCTTCTTCTTATTCTTCTTGCTCTTGCTAGATTCTTGCTTGTCAGCCGGTAGAGCAAGATTGGATGGTTGAGGATCATGCAACCCCAATTGGTAGCTCTTGAAGGCGGTGATCTTGCCAACTACATCCTTCATGGTCTTGGTCTTGAGGTCACCTTGCAAGATGAAGGTGATGATGGATTCATACTTGGGGTCGTTGAATAGCCTCAAGAATCTTCTTATCACCTCGATGGGCTTCATCTTGAAATCATCCCCAAGTACATTGATCTCCTCCACTAGTACATGAAAATGAGAATAAACAATGTTAGCTCTCTCATGTGGCAATCTAGTGAAGTTATCATACTTGTTCTTTAGCACATAGTATCTTTCCTCTTTGACATCATTGGTGCCCTCATAGAGCCCCTGAATCTCAGTCCAGATACCATATGCTGAGGAACTAGCATCAAGCTGAGCAAGAACATCCTTAGAGATGCAAGCAAACAAAGCATTCTTGGCCTTAGCATTACACTTAATATAGTCAGGCTCAAGTAGGTTCACATTCGCATCAGACTCGTGAGTGACCGACCATATCTCTAGATCTAGGGACTAAAGGTAGGCTTGCATGCGAGCCTTCCAATAAGCATAGTCCTCACTATTGAATATGGGAACACTCCCTGCCTATCCCGGCATCCTTACTCAAGGCGGTGAAGCCTCAAAGATGAGCACTTGGCTCTGATTCCACTTGTAAGGACCAAAGGCGTACCGAGAGGGGGGGGGGGGGTGAATCGGTAAGCCGCTCATGAATCCAAATACTTCAATTCCGCTACTTAAGTCTAACAAGATAAGCAAACTGATGTAAATATGGCCCGATCTTCCGAGAGGTAAGGGGATAAACTCGAATTTGGGGAACTCGGCATCGACGACCCGGCTTGAATCAGACAAGATCCAACCCCGCAACCGTTACACCAAGCACAACTTGATTGTTCCTGCAAGCGAAATCGAGAACACAAGCAAGAGAGGATAAACACGCAATCTGAAATTGCAAATATGGATGAAGCAAATCACAAGAAAATATTCAAGCTCTGAACACAAAAGGACTAATCACCACAGTGGTGTAGAACAAGAACAGGGGCCCTGGATTACTGTAAAAGGACTTGTCGCCACAGTTACAATAATTCGATCAAGTTTCTCTCTGGAAAACTGAACTAAACAAAACCCGAAACTAAAAGATGGCAGCTACTGAGTTTATATAGGAAACAAAGACGTCCTAGGGTTGGGGGCGACCAGGGGGGGCGCCCACAACATGGACTTAAGGCCCGACACGATACATGACCAAGTTGGCCCCAAATAGGTGGCACAGCACCTTGTCATGGTCATATATTATAACTCATGACCCTTCGGGAGCTAGGACCAGAACCAAAACGACGGCGTCGTCGTCTTCTTTCCAACGCATCAAAGAACACCTCGTTTGGACGTCGGATGTGGGAGATATTATCAAAACCGTGAAGG
This sequence comes from Eleusine coracana subsp. coracana, assembly GCA_032690845.1. NCBI lineage: Eukaryota > Viridiplantae > Streptophyta > Magnoliopsida > Poales > Poaceae > Eleusine > Eleusine coracana. The sequence continues at coordinate 29,897,188 of CM064422.1, forward strand.
GGTGTCGGCTGAATCCGAGACGAACGCGGCGACCGAATTGGTGACGACTTGTAACTTAGGGAAGGCCATGATATGCGCGTATCCAGCATTGTCATATCCTCATTACAATCTAAACAAGTTTAGTAGGCTAAGACCCAACACATGATAGTGTTCATGATAAGATAAAGTACGGAAGCCAATCACACTAGCCTATGCAAGCCACAAGTCACCCTACTCACTAGAGCACACAAATGCGAAATAGTAAAGAGAAGGTCAAGGAATGCTCATGATTTTTTTTTCGAGGTCTCGGAAGGATGGCGCCTTCCCCTAATCCTCATTGGACCACTCCCGCCGGAGTCCCGGTCCCTCCCGCCACCAAGTGAAGTTCTCGCCCACGAGCCCGCAATCACTCCTCGAGTGAAGACACGGTGTGTGTCACGGCTGCACAAAGCACAAGCTGGCCTCCCTCGAGAACTTGCCGGACTCCCCGAGCTAACACAGGCGCTCAGTAGCAATGCCCCTTTCAACGGCGGGCTCAAACCGTGTACAAACGTGTGACGGCCTTCACAACCGATCATGATAGGCTCGATCACTGACACCTAACCGGTCTAGGTCTCACCATAGACCAAGAGTACCAATCTGGATCACACCCTTAAGGACACCCTAGCCTTATATGTGCAAGATACTCAAACTATTCTTATCTAGCACTCTCAAGATATGCATTATCTCCTCCTAGCCTCTTTTCCTCTTGGACCTTAACAAATGCTCTCAGGTATTCCACTGGCCAAGAGAGGTCTCCAAGACCCTAGCAACAAAGTTATATAGGCTCCCAACCTCAAACTAGTCATTGCTCCATGAAATCAGCTAACTAGGCACACTGACTGGACAGTTCGGTCACTGCCTGACCGGATAGTCTGGTCACTGCAACTCTATGCACAAACGGCTCTGCCACTGCTGATTTCCCAACTGACTGGACAGTCCGGCCACTTGACCGGACAGTCCAGTTCGCTTATCTCTCCAGTCCAGAAACATTTTGGTGCTGCGCTGCTTCTGTCTCTCCTGCACTCCTACTGCCCGGACCATCCGGTCAGCAGACCGGACTGTCCGGTCTGTATAGAGTCTCCTGCTGCCAGACTTCTTGCTCCTCGCGCTAAGTCCTAGACAACTCCTATAGTGACCGTACAGTCCGGTCTCTATGTCCAAAAGCTGAAACTTATCGTCCTCGCTTGACTTCGTTTCCGACTTCTCCGAACTGCTCCTTGGCTTCTCCACTGTCACCTAGTGCCTGTGATTTCACCGAGCAACCTTGCACATCACCGACTAGACATGACCTAAGAGAATGACCAGAGCCCCTTGATAGTCCGGTTTTTCCTAAGGACTCAAAGCCCTAATAACTACTCAAGTGTTCCAAACACTTGCACTATAGCTTGTCCTCCGCTTTGATCCATCTTCATCAACCCTTGGACTCCATCAAGTTCACAAGCCTCCATGCTTGTGGTCATTTTCATCAATCGCCAAGGCAAGTATCATCCATATGATTTGTAATAGAGTTAAGAGATGATTCCTACATAAACAACACTCGTGTAGATGTTAGTCCACAATTTCATAGTTATCATCTATCACCAAAACATACATACCATGGGGATCCAATCATCAATGGTCATGAAGCTTACAATGTACCAAACACTTACACCGTAGCTCATCCTTAGCCTTGATCCATCTTCATCAACCCTTGGACTCCATCAAGCTCATCAAGCCTCCATGCTTGTGGTCATTGTCATGAATCGCCTAGGCAACCATCATCCATATGATTTGTAGTAGAGAATTAATGAAGGTTCCTACATGGACAACACTCGTGTAGATATTAGCCTACAATTTCATAGTTGTCATCTATCACCAAAATATCGATACCTCAAGGATTCCATCATCAATGGTTAGGAAGCTTACAATCTCCCCCTTTTTGGTGATTGATGACAACCACTACTTAATCCTAATCTTAACAGGAAAAACAGCAGGGCTAAAAGAGCTACACTACGAACAAGAGGAACCACAAAAGCATAAAGAGAGAAACGCACAAGGTCCTACTCAATCAATCATCTAGAGCTTAAAGTAAAAGAGAGAAAATCACACTCTAGATGATAATGCATGCATGTCATGGCAATATATTAAAGAAAGCATAAAGACATGCAATGAAAAGCATGAATGATGAAATGCAACAGGATAGCATGGCAATGCATAGGAAGTAAGAGGAAGCATTCATCATCATGGCATCATACACATGCACACAGGATAAATAAAGAAAGAGAAGCATTGCGTATGAAAATAAACCAAGTGAGATCAAGATGAATCAAACACAAACATATGAAAACCACGACTCATCAAAATCCATGAACATCTCTATAAATTCATCAAAATAAGATCCAAATATATCTAACTCACAAAATCCATGTACAAGTATACATATGCTCCCCCTAGATATATGCTACTCTCGATCACGCAGGATCACACTCCCACTCCCCCTAGACTTAGGACTCTTCTCCCCCATTGGCAACAAGCACCAAAAAGCGAGAAAAAGATGAACATCTAAACGCTCGTGGTCGAAGGAAGTGGTGCAGCGACGTCCTCTGAAGGCTCTACTCCGGGCTGCTCCTGTGCTGGATCCTACTGAGCTCTCTGAGTCTGTGCCGCCTGAGCATCCAACTGATCAAAGAAGTCAAGGTCCACGGGAGACTCAGACCCCCTGTCCTGTGGTTCTGGTGGGACTGTGGCGGTCTCCTGAGCTGAAGTCTGGAGAAGAATGAGATCCGCCACGTCCTACTAAGAGAAACCTCCGCAGACAAGATCCTCTACTGCCTAAGGAGTAAGTGTGCTGACTATAGTAGTAGGTAGGGAAGCTGTAGCTGGCACTGGAGTGGTCTGGAAGTCTATACAGGTGGCGTGCACAATCTCTAAAAACAGACTCCTGACTGGAAGGTGCTAGGAGCTGGAGGGTCCTGCCATCTATGAGGTCGACGAGTGTGAAGGAGAAACGAACAACGTAGACACAGAGAAACGAACAACACAGACACAGAGAAAGGTGACACAAGGGAAAACTGTGCTGAAAAGAGTGTCTGTCTTGTTCCCCCTGTTGGTAGGACCCCTAAAAGTGACAGTCCTCTGGACTGAGCTGTCATCAAGGTAGTGAAGGGTCCTGGCTGAGTCGGTAGCTGCTAAAACTGTGAAAGTAAAGACTATCCCTGCTGCTGACTGACCTGCCTCTGGGTCAACTCTATCACATGTGTCATCAGGGTGGTAACAAGTGTCATCTGCTGCCTCTAAAGCCCAGCCTGACCCCTGATGATATCCATCATCTGACATCTGTCCTCAACTACACTCTGGATGAACTCAACCAGATGTCTTGCAAGCACTGCCACAGTGACAGCGTCATCTGGCTGTGAACCCATCGGCTGGGAAGGTGCTCCTGTACTGGCTGATTCAGGAATCACCATCTCTGGCTGAGCCGCCTGCTCGTGAAAGATTAGCGATGACTCCTGCTCCTCCCCTGTCTGCTGGCTGGAGGCTGACTGTGATCCCCTGGGGACTTGAGGTGCGTAGCTGGTGGTCACCTTAGGGAATGCCTTGTACTGCTCCTCCGTTACTAGGCCCATCCTCCTCAAGAGATAGCAGATGTAGGGACCATAGATCAAGTCACGTCCTCCAACCATGTCTGAGATAACCTCCTCCATCTCCCTTATCAGTAAGTCTGCCAGGTCAAACTGCTCCCTCCTCAAGATGGCTGCTACAACCCACTGGTATAGATGTATGAACTCATCTCTGTAGCTAGACCTAGGGAAGATAGTCCTGGTGACTATCACTCTCACCACCTTGGCCTCTGCGGTGAGTCTCGCAGGGCCTCTCTCGAAACCTGGTGTGTGCGATGGTGGGAAAGCAATCGACACCATATTGTCTGAAGGTAGCTTCCCTCCCTAAGGTCTACGGGGTGGTGCAAGTGTACCGTAGGCACTCCTATAAAGCTGGAAGTCTGAAGCCAGAAGTCCTAGGTTAGCTATCAGATCCTGTCTAGTGACACACTGTGGCTGCCCTGTGAATAGAAACCAGAACTCCGAGCAATCTCTAGCAACCCATAGTGTGGCTTAGAATTTTAGCACCACGTCTTCCCTGAACCTGTGTGGAGTAGTAACTAGCTCTGCTAGCCCTGTCAAGTACGTGAAGTACTGCTCCATCTCCGTGCCAGTGGCCTTTCTCATGGCCTCGTAGGTCATGTACTGCTGCGGCACGAAGAGTCGGTCCTTGCCCTTCTGGCCAAGGTAGCGTCTCAATCCCTCTCCAATCCTCCTCTGGAGGCCCGTCCAGTACCTGTCTCCTGCAACGGGATCCCTGGGGACCAGAACCCACTGCTCGAAGGGAACCAGATGCAGCGCCTTAAGGTCCTTAGCAGGAACCTTAACTATGTCTGGCTCTCCAGGTGCCTACACTAGACTCTGCAGCCTCCTCATGCACACTGCACAGGTGCACCTCGGGTCTCCTGCCCGGTGATCTGTCCTCTAGGGAACTGACTGCTCTGGCTGGGTCTCCTTAGTCTCCTCCTCCTCTAGCTCCTCTGACTCGTACTCAGAGCCCTCTATGACACCCTAGTGTCACTACACTCTTTTGATCACATAAATTGCACCTAGTTCTGGTTCATCAAGTCATAATTCAATTTTGGTTGCATTTCAAATTTATTTGAATTTGAATTTAAAACAAAGTATGGTTAGGTTGTGAAGCAACATCAACTTTTTCCATACAACTTGGTGCTATAAAAAATATATGTGATAATATATGTCATAGGAAAATTTTAGGAATTTTCTCAGAATTTTATTCAAAGAGGAAATACCCTAATTAATTCTTAGAAGTTTGAATTTTATTCATAATCAAATTTTTGGCAAATTCAAATCAATTGATTTTGAATTTGGACACCTATCATATTGTGATCTACACATTTCAAACTTTTTGTACAATTTTTCCCAAGTCAATTTGGAGTTTGGAACTATTTTAAATCAATTGTTGAAGTAGTGGCCGAAATAATTCTGGAAAAGAAAAAAAACCGGTCAGTGGGACCCAGCCGTCAGTCTCTCTCTTCTCTCCTCTTTCTCTTTCTCGCTAGTACCTGACGCTATGCACACCGACACGAAGCCACCCGCGTGTCGCCGCCCTTCTGCCGCGCCCAGGGATGAAAACCCGGTCTCGAAACCCGTTGCCAGACCCTCCTCGTCATTTCTGACTCCTCCCCTCGGCGTCTCCGCTCTCTTCTCTCTTGCTCTGCCTCGCTTTTCTTCTTTGCACCTCCACCATTGCCGCCAGCCTATGGAGCTTCGCTCAAGGTCGAACCAGTCCACCAAAGCTCGAGCATAAGATCAAGATCGAACCGTCGTGAGCTGAACAAAACTCCAGAACAACTCCCACATCAATCCATTTCCTGGTTATCGAGAATTTTGAGGAATTCCTGAACTCCCTGTTCATGGCGACCGAGCCATGAATTCGTGAAATTCTTCGCCTCCGGTAAGTTCAGAGTTTCCAATCCTTTTCTCATAGCTGCGCATATCCTGGACGCTCGTCTCTGACATGATCCTTCCTTTGTTTTTGTCTTGAGGTTGTCGGATTTCCACTTTTCCCCTTCTGCCGCCATCGGCCACCATGGGAGCTCCACGGTGACAGCTTCATCCGGCTCTTCTCTGTCGCCTCGGTGATGTGACAACCCTACTCCGAAAAGTAGAGTTTATCGTACAGGATCGCCTCGGGAGATGATTAACGAAGTAACCATACACAGCATTCACATATGAACATTCATCATTTACAACATTACATCACTTAGGTGCATAATATTACAAGTCCAGAGGTAAAATATAATTAAGATCAGATCTAAATACATATGTCCTTAGTACATATTACACAAATTTGCGGAAGCGGTGAAACGACAAAACACGACGTTTAGTCCTACGTGAACCATGCCGGCCCTATGGCGATGGCTCACTCATCCAGGTTAGGAGAACTGGGGACCCATTCGATGGTCCAGTTCTGAGGCTCCTTGCCTTCCCACACAACCTTATTACAACAATTACAGTAGGTCGCTTGAGGAAAACCTGAAAAACAACATCAACGCAAAGCCTGAGTATCTAACATACTCCGCAAGACATACCCGTCAAAAGGTTTACTAAAACCGACTCCTAGCATGCAGGGGGCTGACTGGGTTTATTTGACAATTGTATAAAAAGTTCCTTTTAGTTCTATGCTGCACTTTCAATTTCCTTAAACAAGATTTTACTTTGCTTATTGTAGAACCCAGCTACGGTGAGTCTAGCTAGCTGCTAAGACATGAATATAGCTAAAGAGCAATACATCATAGCAACACGTATCCATAGCATAAGTAAATTTTAGAAACCTAACCACAACTTTACTACTTAACACATCATTGCCGCTGCTCGAACAAGAGGTACTCATAACCGCGACTGACGGCAATTCGAATTGATTTACATCCTGCAGGGAAAACCCAAATACACGACATACGCATCATTTAAGAACACGTATGGCCACCGTTCACAAGATTGCTATAAATTCGATCCGGGGCCATCGATCCCGAGTACACGTCCTCCCCGCGATACAGTACTTCGTATCCGAGGCTTAACCCATGCACTCTCCAGCGGTCCTCAAACCCGTGCAACCACCGTGTTGTTCACATCACCTCTGGATCAATGAGTATGGCCGTCCAACAATACGGCGCCCAAGCTACTAGGTTTACCAATTCCCATATTAGAGGTATGTACTTGGTACTATTCAATACTTGTCCGTGGAGTTGCAACGATAGGTGCTCCATTTTATCAAGTTCATTATCCAAGTGAACCATAGTTGAATCTAGAACCTACCGTTGACTCCACTAGTTTAAGCATAGCATTTGCTAACGGAAAAGCTTACTAACATACTAATCATAGGTCCTTGCTGGAGTATGCAAGTGTGTTTCATCCAAGTCCTACACTTAATGCACAATACAATACTCCTACTTGTGATAAAGTAAAAGGACTCGAATGACAAAACTGGGTTATGCACCGGGGCTTGGCTTGGGTGTGATCGTAGTTAGCGTCTTCACCAAGGTGCACTTCCGATCCTTGCTGGTCCGGTGTGATCTCCTCGGTCTCGATCCCTATATGGAATGGACATGCATTAATGCCAAGGAATACACAAGGTTTCATGGAGTTTCCTTAACTAAAGATGGAATGCATGACATGACAATTGATGGCACTTCCTCAGCAAATAAAAATTAATGACTAATCACTTATTCATGAATGTGTGCACACCTAAGTATGACATGGTAACTACTGAATTTTTGAAGGGGACAAACTTCTAATTACTAGAATGCAACTTTTAATTATCACAATCTTAGTGTAAGTCTACTTTAACATGAGCATGGCCTAGATGTTGATTAGATGACCTCACATGCTGATTAGTTCATTTTTGAGCCACTTAGCTAAAGTGACCACGTGCAAACTAACACTATACCTAGACATGGCATTTTTAATTTCATCACTAGTTCTAGCTGATATAGTTAATCCAGAACCAAAGCATAGAACTGAAACATGAGAATTTCTACTGTAATGTGAAGCTGAGTTATTTTCCATGGACTTCCAGAAATTAATTTATTCCTACTTTCCTTAAATACACATATAAAGTAACATTTATATGAAGAAATTCCTAGTTACTTAGCAAATGATCAATTTCGAGTGTACTTAGGTAACTTCAAATTTTTTTTGGGATTTTTCATAAGTGTACAAGTGCATAAGGAACAGGAATGCCAAATTTCATAATTAAATTCCAAGCCAATAATTTACATAAATTCAATTACTGAAAATGAGGATTTATGAAACAATACTAAAAATATGCATGTAAATAGAAATGTGCTTTTGCGGAAAGTTTAAGGATACCCTGAAATGATTACTGAGAAAATTTCATGAATTTACCATTTACACATAATTACTTATGAATTTATTAAGCAAATTAGGGTTGTGAGTTTGATAGATTAAATAAATTAATTTACTGAATAAACTTGGTCTTGATCCTGTTTTTCTGGTAGAGCAAGATTTTAGGATTTGAACAAAATTAATTTCACAATTTTTGGCCTTGTATTTCTCGAGATATTGGATTTTGAAGTTTATTCAAAGTTCACTATTATTTACAGTTTTGCCACTGGGTTCAAATTTTTCCAGGCGCGCGCGCGCACCCTCGCGGCGGCCGGTGACGGCGAGCTCGGCCCAGCGGCCGATCGGCGGCACGGCCGGGGCTCGCGAGCTACTCGCATGATCTCCATGCCGAGGGGATCTCGTGGAGGGGGTCGGAGGGGAGAGGGTCTCACCGGAGGTGGCCGGCGACGACGCGTGGCGGCAGAGGCAACTCCGGCGAGGTCCACGCGATGGTGCAGAGGGAGAGGGAGGCCGGGGTTCGGTCGATGAGCTTCGCGGTGGTTCGGGGACGGTCGACGCCGAGGAACTCGTCGAGGGGGAAGGCCGGAGCAGGGTTCCCGTCGGCGAGGTGGGGCGGTTTCGGCGGCGGCAGTCTTTTCTCCTCAAATTTCGGCGAGGGAACTGCACAGGGGAGGGAGGGAGTCAGAGGGGAGTTGGGTGGAGTCCTTGCGCGTCGATTTGTGAAGAAAGAGGGGACGGAGAGCTGGCCTAGGCAGAGCTCGGGGCGGCGGCAGCCATGGTGGCCAGAATAGGGCACTGGCTCAGTTTTTCGCTGGGGAGAGGAAGGGGAAGTGAGTGCCGGCGCTCGGGGGTGCTCGGGAGGGTGTGAGAGCCGGTTGCGAGTGGAGAGAGTGAGAGAAATGAGGCTGGTGTGCTGCTGCTGCCGCTGATCCCCTTTTGACTCGGCCGGCGGAGTGATGGCCGAGAGCGGGTGAGAGAGGAAGAGAGAGGGAGGGAGGGTCGCGCTGTCGGCAGGGGAGTGGCTGCCGGTGGCGGGCGGCTTCAATTCCCGGCCGGTGGCACAGGGTGGCGAGTTGGCAGCGCAGTGGCCGGCATGGGGCAACAGTAAATCAGCAGTGGCGACAGCGCCCAGGTACAACCCGGTGTCGGGTTAGAATTGGCCGGGGAGAAGAGGAAGATTGACCCGGTTTTGACCCTGGACCTTCACTCGGGTTTGCTCTATTTTGCCACGTTACCTTGCTCCAAATTGGACCCAATATTTTTTGTAGGCTCAGGAGAATGTGTGCTCAAACTTTGCTTTTGGGTGCACCAGCTAGATTCGCTTTGAGAAATTATGAAAATTCCAAACCCGAAATACACTTTTCTGACTTTGGAGGAATTTTTAAAGGTATCCATTGGTTACCAAATATTCTGGAAAAATTCTCAAAATTCTATTGTATTATGGTGATTCAGAATATGCAAAAATATTGGGGGTACTTCCATGGGTTTTGGTAATGTTTGTGAATGACCCCTTTTGAATATTATGGACTTAATTAAGTAGGTTTTCTCTTTTTATTCTTTGGCACAAGGATTAATTATACTTTTGCTTAGCCCTTAATTGATGTTAGGTTTAGTTAACTTCATTTTTGTGACATGGAATGTCACAGCACACCCCCCTTAAGGAAATCTCGTCCCGAGATTTGCAAAGAACAAACGAGAAGGAGGGTTGCGGGTGGTTACCGGTTTTGGGAGGCCAAGAATTCTGAAAAATTGGTCCTCAAAAACTCTTCTTGTTCCCACGTAGCTTCATCTTCAGTATGGTTACTCCATTGCACCTTGTAGAAGGTGATAGTACGGCTGCGAGTTACCCGGTCCTTTTGATCGAGGATGCGAACGGGGTATTCGGGGTAGGAGAGGTCTTCTTCCAATTGCTCGGTGTCGGAGATAACCACGTCGATCGGAGGCTTCAAACATCTCTTGAGTTGGGAGACATGGAAGACGTTGTGCACCCGCTCAAGATTTTTCGGTAGTTGCAACCGATAAGCAACGGCGCTATGCTTTTCCGTGATCGGAAAAGGTCCGATATAGCGGGGTGCTAATTTCCCTTTGATTCCGAAACGAGATACACCTTTGTTGGGAGAAACCCGAAGATAGACATGATCTCCTTTTTCGAACTCCAATGGACGTCTCCTTTTATTAGAGTAATTCATTTGGCGGGATTGTGCGGCCTTCATGTTAGCTTGGATTTGTCGCACCTTCTCTTCGGCTTGCGTGACCAGATCGGGACCGAAAGTAATTTTTTCTCCCGACTCTGACCAATTCAGCGGGGTTCGACACGAGTGACCATACAAAGCTTCAAATGGCGACATTCCCAAACTTTCTTGATAACTATTGTTGTAGGAGAATTCAGCGAACGGGAGGCAAGATTCCCAATTTCCACGATTGTCTAGCACACAAGCTCTTAATAAATCTTCCATATATTGATTTAGTCTCTCGGTTTGTCCATCGGTTTGTGGATGATAAGCGGAACTTCGGATGAGAGTGGTGCCAAGACAAGCGTGCAATTGCTCCCAAAAATGAGCAATAAATTGGGGGCCTCGATCGGAGATGATCGTCTTGGGCACACCGTGCGAGCATAGAATCCGCACAATGTAGAGCTCGGCATATTGCTTAGTAGAGTAGGTTGTATGGACGGGGATAAAATGAGCAGATTTGGTCAACCTATCCACAATAACCCATATGGAATCGTGCTTCTTGGGTGTGAGGGGTAGTCCAACGATGAAGTCCATAGCAATGTCTTCCCATTTCCAAGCGGGGATCTTCAATGGGTGTAAAAGACCGGCTGTTCTCAAATGATCGGCCTTCACACGTTGGCAAGTGTCACATTCAGAGACATAACGAGCAACCTCTCATTTCATGCATGTCCACCAAAACTTTTCCCTTAACCCGCGATACATTTTGTTGCTGCCGGGGTGTATGGAGTATTTGGACAAGTGAGCCTCATCCAAAATTTTCTTTCTTAGCTCCTCATTCTTCGGAACAACAAGGCGATTGTTGAACCAAAGTACTCCATCTTCATCTTGTCGAAAACATGTAGCTTCTTCCTTCCCGATTTTCTGGCGGATATACTCCATTCCTTTGTCCTGCTTCTGGGCTTCCACGATTTCTTCCCGAAGAGTAGGAATGAGAGCCAAATTATATAAGGATCCGTTTGGAATGACACGAAGACTTGGTTCGCTCGGATCTGAAATCGGGCGAGCTTCCATAGAGCAAACAATCGCGTGATTGCATTGGTCCCTTCGACTCAAGGCGTCGGCAACCACGTTTGCTTTTCCGGGGTGATAATGAATTTCCAACTCATAATCCTTGATCAGTTCCAATCATCTATGTTGCCGCATATTCAGTTCTTGTTGAGTGAAGATATATTTGAGACTTTTGTGGTCGGTGTAGAGGTTGACAAGATTACCGAGGAGGTAGTGGCGCCAAGTTTTCAAGGCTAGAACAACGGAGGCCAATTCTAAGTCATGAGTGGGATAATTTTGCTCGTGCTTCCGGAGCTGTCGTGAGGCATAGGCAATGACACGACCTTCTTGCATAAGCACACAACCCAATCCGGTGCCGGAGGCATCGCAATAAACATCGAATGGTTTGGTGATATCGGGTTGAGCTAAAACCAGAGCGGTTGTCAGATGCTTCTTGAGCGACTGAAAAGCTTCTTCACATGCACTACTCCACTTGAACTTAGAATCCTTTTCCAGCAGCTTGGTCATAGGCTTGGCAATACTTTAGAAGTTGGGAATGAATTTCCGATAATAACCGGCAAGACCAAGGAAACTGCAAATTTGTCTGACCGATTTCGGAGCCTTCCAATTCAGCACATCCTCTACTTTGCTAGGGTCCACGGCTACTCCTTCTGCTGATATGATGTGGCCCAAGAATGGAACTTGCTTTAGCCAAAATTCACATTTACTAAATTTGGCGTAAAGTTGGTGATCTCGGAGTCGTTGTAGAACAATGCGAAGGTGTTCGGCGTGTTCTTCTTCGGACTTAGAGTAGATCAGAATATCGTCGATGAATACCACTACGAACTTATCCAACTTGGGCATGAATACGGAATTCATCAAATACATGAAATGGGCTGGAGCATTGGTGAGACCGAAAGACATGACAAGATATTCGAAAAGACCATATCGGGTGGAGAATGCTGTTTTTGGAATATCTTTGGCTCGGATTTTTATTTGATGGTAACCGGATCGGAGATCAATCTTGGAGAAGACTTTAGCACCTACTAGCTGATCAAAAAGGATATCGATTCGAGGTAGAGGGTACTTGTTCTTGATGGTTATCGTGTTTAACGGTCTATAGTCGACACATAGGCGTAGGGTTTTGTCTTTCTTCTTCACAAAGAGAGCGGAACAACCCCAGGGAGATGAACTTGGTCGGATATAGCCCTTGTCCATAAGCTCTTGTAACTGATCTTTCAACTCCGCTAATTCATTAGGAGCCATTTTGTACGGCCTACGAGCGATAGGCGCCATACCAGGTACGAGTTCAATCTTAAACTCAACATCCCTGTCCGGAGGCATGCCCGGCAAATCGTCTGGAAACCACTAGAATATTTGCTAGCTCCTTTCCTCCCACATGACATACTTGAGAGGTGGACGACTTGGGATACGGCAATCGGAGAATAGAAGGGCCGTGTAATGGTGAGTTCAAATGGACTTCTCGGTCCTCAAGGTGCAATACAGCTTTGTGACTAGTCATCCATTTCACACCGAGAATTATGTCGATGCTTTGGCTGTTTAAGATGATTAGGGAAGTGGGATATATGTTGTTGGCTAGCTTAAGTGGCACTTTCCTTAACTCGAGATGAGCCCTTATTTTTCCACCGGGAGACGTAATAATGTACGGGGTTCCCATAGTGGTGGGGGTAATTTTCAGATGATTTGCACATGCTTGACTAATGAAATCATGCATTGCTCCTGAATCAAAAAGAACCATGGCAGCATGTTGGTCGATCGAGAACGTACCCGCGAGAACGGGTTCTCCAGCTTGGGTCTCTTCGACCATGGTATAGTTGACTCGGCCATTCTTGTGAGTGGGGGTAGACGACTAAGGACGACTCCCATTGCTGCCATTATTGTTGTTGCCGCTGTTGTGGTTGTTGTTGTTGTTCCCGGAAGTGTGGGAGTTGTTGTTGTTGCTCGGGTTGCGCTTCGGGAACGGACATTCTTTAGCAAAGTGACTAGTGCGGCCACAATTGTAGCACGGCTGTGAGGAGTTGGTCTTCACCACTTGATTGCTTTGCTGCAGTGGGCGAGAACCAGAAGATTGCTGCTGGTTTCCCCCATGGAATCGCGAGTGCTGCTGCGAGAATGACGGGCGAGGTCCTCCTCCCGACGGTACCGTAGCCCGGAATTTCTGTCCGGTCGGGGAAGTGATTGCTAGCTTGTACTTGGGCGGTGCAGAGCCGGATGAACTTCCCATAGCACGTTTCCTCTTCTTGTCCTCTTGATTGTCACGGATGGCATCTTCTTGCACAATGGCGGCACTCATCAAGTCATTGAATGTGCTGGCGGTGACTTGCGCCAATCGGTCTTGCAGCTTCGGGGTAAGTCCCGAACGAAAGCAGTCTTTCTTTTTCTCGTCCGTATCGGCGTGATACGATGCGTACTAGGCCAGGTAGTTGAACTTCTGTGCATACTCTTGCATGGTTCCGGAGCCTTGCTTCAAGTTGAGGAACTCCTGCAACTTGCGGTTCATAAGTCCAGCGGGTATGTGGTGTGCACAGAAAGCAGTGCAGAACTCCGCCCAAGTAACTTGGTGACCCGCGGCGAGAGCGGCGGTGAAGCTGGCCCACCATGCACTTGCGGAGCCACGGAGCTGCTACGCGGCGAAGAGGGGCTTCTGCTGCTCGGTGCAGTGGAGGAGTGCGAACTTCGACTCCAACGTGCGAATGAAGTTGTCCGCTTCCTGAGGATCACCGGCTTCTCCGAAGGTGGGCGGGTGAGTCGCCTAGAAGTCGGCGTAAGAGGATTCCCGCAGCTGCTGTGGTGGTGGTCCGTGAGCTCCCTGACGGTTCATGTTCTCCATGAACATGCGAAACATCTCGTTCTGTTTGTGGATGAGCTGCTCCATAGCCGTTAGAGGTGGCGCATTGGGCAGCGGCCCAGTTCCACCAACGTTCGAGGTGTCGGGAGCATCACCGACGTTCTCTCCACCACGGCGAGTTTGCACCATCTGACATATGAACAATATGTTAGCCCGATCATCATATGAGACAACATGATAACAAGGCTACAATATGGTGATGAAATAAAATTTTAGATTGCTCAAATTGAAATGCTGGACAATTAAATGGTGCGGACATAAGAGATAACTTAAATTCCATAATTTCCACACCATAAGCAACATACTCATGATAAAGCTCTAGATACATGTGATGCAACTTTCGATACCTAGCAAGTGTTCGGTTACATCACTCAGAACACTACACCCTACGATCTCAGAGAGCTTAGGTTACAACTTATCATAACACTACCACACCATGTACACATGACTACGATGTCTCACGAAATTTCACCCTACGTACATAAGGCTACTCGGTCACCCGGCGTGGCTGTCACCATCGGACTCCACGTCCATAGCTGCTGGTCCCGTGGGTGCTTTGAAGTCAGTGCCGGAATCACCGTTCTCACTCAGATCAGCGTCATCGGGGGGAATCACCGCGAGTGGGATGGGTGGCTCATTGTTAAGGATGGCGTTCAGCTGGGCATTAGCAGCTTGGAGCTGTCCAATGAGCTGCTCTTGCTGTGCGATGATTGCGTGAGCGTCGTTGAGGTTCCCTTCCATGACATCACGCTCATCTTGAGCTTCTTCGCGTTGGGCCTGCAGCTTGCTTTGCTCCTCCAAGAGAGCGGTAACCTGACCATAAAGATAGTAAATCTCTCCTTGGGCAGCGGTGAGCTGGGTGTTGCGTTGGTGCAGCTGCTCCTGCAACACGCCGCTTGCATCATCCTCGATGATGAGCCGAGCATCATGGAGCTGCTCGAAAAGGTCGGTCCGCTCCAACTCGCTAGTGTACAGCTTGCCCACAAGGGCTGCAACCTTAGCGTCACGCTCCGCGAGCTGGGCATCACGGGCAACAAGCGTGGACTGCAGCGCCTCGCGCTCTTGCTCCAACTCGAGGACGCGAGCGGCAAGGTACTCCGGGTCCAACATGCGCGTGCCATCATCCATCTGCCGGAATAAAGTTTTGCAAGGGTGAGTCAAAACTTAATATTCTACTAAGCACAAATGCTCAAAATAGCATAAGGGATGATTGGTAAAAGAAAAGACACGAGGTTCCTGATCCGTTCAATGACCGGTAACGACGAATTTCTGCGGTCGACGGAGTGAACCGCAGTAACAGGCAAAAACGCTTAGTTTCTGGACAACCTTAGAATTTTTGTGTTTTACAATTGTTGTAGATAATTTCTTCATCTTTCCAACGCATACTCACACATATCCATCCAATAAAGTCTCTGGGAGTTATGATCATCCAAAGACAGGGGACAGAAATGAGGCAGTTTCTGATTTCCAGAAAAAGGCTTCTGTTTTTGCAATATTCGACCTAGTTCCAGATTTTTCCAAGACAAACTTACTAAACCAAACTTGTAGAGCAAAACATCAGCTTTCCAACGAGTACTTACTCACCTCCATTGAATTAAAACTGAGGAAGTTATGCTCGTTTTAGTGAAACTGACTTTTCTGGTAAGGTGGGACACTTACCGGTTAGGTTCAAATTTCTGGTTTAGGTGCAAAAGGGGTTCAATTTCGTCCAAAACTTAGTCATTTTGCATTTTCACAGTATCAATGACATTTTTACAGGTTTTGGTAAAGTTTAATGCATATGATGTGCATGGATGCCAATGCTCAATATGATGATTTCCTACATCCTCACAAAAAGAAAACTTGACCGATTATATAACTCGATCTTTTCAGTGGCACACACACCTCTCACACGCTTCTAAGCGAACTACACATGGTTAGTGTACCTGCAAGAGATCCATTTCAGAAACAATACATCAAATTCAAAAGAAACAAGCCAAAATAACAATGATAGTTTATGCCCAGGTATTCGCCCACCCGGAAGGCAGCCGACGTTTAAGCGCATTCGGTCCGCGCATCAATCAAAGCCCAGGTCTTTGCCCACCCGGAAGGCGTTCGGTATTTACAGCGCAACCGATCCGCGCACAAAGACATACCTTCGTTGAAGAATCCGTAATTGCAAGTAATTTAAACAAACATAACCCGGGGTTAGATTTGCCACCTACAAGACTCTTATATGGGCACTACTAGTTCGTACCTCACCGTAACGCATAAAAACAGTTTGTTTACATTTTAAAATGCTCATTTGTGTGTAGCTTATCCCGAGACGGCTCTGATACCAGCTGTGACAACCCTACTCCGAAAAGTAGAGTTTGTCATACAGGATCGCCTCGGGAGATGGTTAACGAAGTAACCATACACAGCATTCACACATGAACATTCATCATTTACAACATTACATCACTTAGGTGCATAATATTACAAGTCCAGAGGTAAAATATAATTAAGTTCAGATCTGAATACATATGTCCTTAGTACATATTACACAAATTTGCGGAAGCGGTGAAACGACAAAACACGATGTTTAGTCCTACGTGAACCATGCCGGCCCTATGGCGATGGCTCACTCATCCAGGTTAGGAGAACTGGGGACCCATTCGATGGTCCAGTTCTGAGGCTCCTCGCCTTCCCACACAACCTTATTACAACAATTATAATAGGTCGCTTGAGGAAAACTTGAAAAACAACATCAACGCAAAGCCTGAGTATCTAACATACTCTGCAAGACTTACCCGTCAAAAGGTTTACTAAAACCGACTCCTAGCATGCAGGGGGCTGACCCGGTTTGTTTGACAATTGCATAAAAAGCTCCTATTAGTTCTATGCTACACTTTCAATTTCCTTAAACAAGATTTTACTTTGCTTATTGTATAACCCAGCTACCGTGAGTCTAGCTAGCTGCTAAGACATGAATATAGCTAAAGAGCAATACATCATAGCAACACGTATCCATAGCATAAGTAAATTTCAGAAACTTAACCACAACTTTACTACTTAACACATCATTGCCGCTGCTCGAACAAGAGGTACTCATAACCGCGAGGGACGGCAATTCGAATTGATTTACATCCTGCAGGGAAAACCCAAATACACGACATACGCATCATTTAAGAACATGTATGGCCACCGTTCACAAGATTGCTATAAAGTTGATCCGGGGCCATCGATCCCGAGTACACGTCCTCCCCGCGATACAGTACTTCGTATCTGAGGCTTAACCCATGCACTCTCCAATGGTCTTCAAACCCGTGCAACCACCGTGCTATTCACATCACCTCTGGATCGATGAGTATGGCCGTCCAACAATATGGCGCCCAAGCTACTAGGTTTACCAATTCCCATATTAGAGGTATGTACTTGGTACTGTTCAATACTTGTCCGCGAAGTTGCAACGATAGGTGCTCCATTTTATGAAGTTCATTATCCAAGTGAACCATAGTTGAATCTAGAACCTACCGTTGACTCCACTAGTTTAAGCATAGCATTTGCTAAGGGAAAAGCTTACTAACATACTAATCATAGGTCCTTGCTGGAGTATGCAAGTGTGTTTCATCCAAGTCCTACACTTAATGCACAATACAATACTCCTACTTGTGATAAAGTAAAAGGACTCGAATGACAAAACTGGGTTATGCATCGGGGCTTGCCTTGGGTGTGATCGTAGTTAGCGTCTTCACCAAGGTGCACTTCAGCTCCTTGCTGGTCCGGTGTGATCTCCTCGGTCTCGATCCCTATATGGAATGGACATGCATTAATGCCAAGGAATACACAAGGTTTCATGGAGTTTCCTTAACTAAAGATGGAATGCATGGCATTACAATTCATGGCACTTCCTCAGCAAATAAAAATTAATGACTAATCACTTATTCATGAATGTGTGCACACCTAAGTATGACATGGTAACTATTGAATTTTTGAAGGGGACAAACTTCTAATTACTAGAATGCAACTTTTAATTATCACAATCTTAGTGTAAGTCTACTTTAACATGAGCATGGCCTAGATGTTGATTAAATGACCTCACATGCTGATGAGGATATGACAATGTAGTACATAGGTCAAATTTCAGAAAGTTCATTTTTGAGCCACTTAGCTAAAGTGACCACGTGCAAACTAACACTATACCTAGACATTGCATTTTTAATTTCATCACTAGTTCTAGCTCATACAGTTAATCAAGAACCAAAGCATAGAACTGAAACATGAGAATTTCTACTATAATGTGAAGCTGAGTTATTTTCCATGGACTTCCAGAAATTAATTTATTCCTACTTTCCTTAAATACACACATAAAGTAACATTTATATGAAGAAAGTCCTAGTTGCATAGCAAATGATCAATTTCGACAGCAAATTTGTAATTAGATAACTTCAAATTTTTCATGGGATTTTTCATAAGTGTACAAGTGCATAAGGAACAGGAATGCCAAATTTCATAATTAAATTCCTAGCCAATAATTTACTTAAATTCAATTACTGAAAATGAGGATTTATGCAATAATACTAAAAATATGCATGTAAATGGAAATGTGCTTTTGCAGAATGTTTCAGGATGCCCTGAAATGCTTACTGAGCAAATTTCATGAATTTACCATTTACACATAATTACTTATGAATTTATTAAGCAAATTAGGGTTGTGACTTTGATGGATTAAATAAATTAATTTACTGAATAAACTTGGTCTTGATCCTGTTTTTCTGGTAGAGCAAGATTTTAGGAGTTGAAAAAAATTAATTTCACAATTTTTGGCCTTGTATTTCTCGAGATATTGAATTTTGAAGTTTATTCAAAGTTTACTATTATTTACAGTTTTGCCACTGGGTTCAAATTTTTCCAGGCGCGCGCGCGCACCCGCCCGGCGGCCGGCGACGGCGAGCTCAGCCCAGCGGCTGATTGGCGGCACGGCCGGGGCTCGCGAGCTACTCGCATGATCTCCATGCCGAGGGGATCTCGTGGAGGGGGTCGGAGGGGAGAGGGTCTCACCGGAGGTGGCCGGCGACGACGCGCGGCGGCAGAGGCAACTCCGGCGAGGTCCACATGACGGTGCTGAGGGAGAGGGAGGTCGGGGTTCGGTCGACGAGCTTCGTGGTGGTCCGGGGACGGTCGGCGTCGAGGAACTCGTCGAGGGGGAAGGCCGGAGCAGGGTTCCCGTCGGCGAGGTGGGGCGGTTTCGGCGGCGGTGGTCTTTTCTCCTCAAATTCCGGCGAGGGCACTGCTCAGGGGAGGGGGGGAGTCAGAGGGGAGTTGGGTGGAGTCCTTGCGTGTCGATTTGCGAAGAAAGAGGGGACGGAGAGCTGGCCTAGGCAAAGCTCGAGGCGGCGGCGGCCAGAACAGGGCACTGGCTCGGTTTTTCGCCGGGGAGAGGAAGGGGAAGTGAGTGCCGGCGCTCGGGGGTGCTCGGGAGGGTGTGAGAGCCGGTTGTGAGTTGAGAGAGTGAGAGAAATGAGGCTGGTGTGCTGCTGCTGCCGCTGCTCCCCTTTTGACTCGGCCGGCGGAGTGATGGCCGAGAGCAGGTGAGAGAGGAAGAGAGAGGGAGGGAGGGTCGTGCTGTCGGCGGGGGAGTGGCTGCCGGCGGTGGGCGGCTTCAATTCCCGGCCGGTGGCACAGGGCAGCGAGTTGGAAGCGCAGTGGCCGGCATGGGGCGACAGGAAATCGGCGGTGGCGACAGCGCCCGGGTACAACCCGGTGTCGGGTTAGAATTGGCCGGGGAGAAGAGGAAGATTGACCCGGTTTTGATCCTAGACCTTCACTCGGGTTTGCTCTGTTTTGCCATGTTACCTTGCTCCAAATTGGACCCAATTTTTTGTGTAGGCTCAGGAGAACGTGTGCTCCAACGTTGCTTTTGGGTGCATCAGCTAGATTCGCTTTGAGAAATTATGAAAATTCCAAACCCGAAATACACTTTTCTGACTTTGAGGGAAGTTTTAAGGGTATCAATTGGTTACCAAAAATTCTGGAAAATTTCTCAAAATTCTATTTTATTATGGCCATTCAGAATATGCAAAAATATTGGGGTACTTCCATGGGTTTTGGTAATGTTTGTGAATGACCCCTTTTTGAATATTATGGACTTAATTAAGTAGGTTTCCTCTTTTTATTCTTTAGCACATGGATTAATTATACTTTTGCTTAGCCCTTAATTGATGTTACGTTTAGTTAACTTCATTTTTGTGACATGGAATGTCACAGGTGACTCCGTCGAGCTTCGTCGATGTCCCCTGGTGCTTCCCGACCCCTTCGCTTGAACCCTCGGCCTCCCCATCGAGCCTCCACCGTCGCCGGCCACCTCTGCTCCATCACCACTTGATGCCAGGCCGCCGTGGTGAGTCTCTTTTCTCGTGAACCCCGCCAACGTGTTCGCCTGGGTGTGCTCTACGCTCGAGTGAGCACAAATCCCAGCTTCGGTGAGCACATCGCCTGTCGACGAGCTCGAAACATGCGCGAGATTCAAATGAATCAATGGCAGTTTTGTAAATAAACCAAAGTTTGAAATAAAAATCCAGAAAAACTGTTAAACTTGAAAAATCCATATCTGGAGATTTAGAACTCCTAAAAATTCAAAATAAATTTTGTTGGATTCCTTGTGATGAGTACTATGCATTGAACATGTTACTTTGCATGTTTTATACGAAAACTTTTGATGTATTAATTAATTAGGGTACAGCTTAATAAATTCATATGCTTAGTTGTAGATATGATTAAATACCAAATTAAATTGATTTAAGTTTCTGATGATATACTCTGTCTAGAATATATTTATTTGACCCTAGTTTCTGGACATAAAAATTAAATATGATTTTATCTTTAACATGCTTAGAAATGCATTAGAATAATTTCTGCAAACTTTTAGATTTTATGCTTGTGCACAAAAATCATGCTTGCCATATTGCATCACCATGAATTTTTGTAGGATTTTATCTGCTGTTCATATTTCACTAGAATTTATTTAGTATTAAATCTTGCTAAATGTATTATTAATTAATTGCTCATTATATATTAGTGAAACTTGGAAAATTTGATGATCATACATATATCAATCACCTGTAGATCACTCATGTCCAGTAGCATAATTTTTATTTTACTAAATGAATTATTTGCATTTCATGTCTAAATAACCATATGTAAATGCAATAGGAAACTTTATTTGTAAAGTTCTATTATTAGAGTTGCTAGCTCTGAAGCATATGACTTCGAGAATAATGTTGAGGAACAAATTTTAATTGATATGTTCATTCATCCTATGCATCACATTTTGTTACATTATTTATGCATTCACCTATGTTGACATATCGATATTGTTATAGGGAATGTTGACGTGCTAGGGGATAATATTCAGAAGGTATCCTTGGATTTCTTGGCACAAGAAGACTCTAACTTAACTACTGATCCAGTGGTCTTAGCTCAAGGCAAGCCCCAGAACATTCCCATGTATTAATATGATTAATTTCCAGTAATTTAATTACTAGATGTGTATAGGTTGTTTGTGCATTAAGTTTAGGAGTTGAATAAAAACCCACCTGCATTCCCTGAAAATATCCTATATTATTTTAGACATGGTATACAGGTACCGGTAGTTAATAGAGGAATTATTATACTTAGTTGTAGGTTGTACACTGTTATGGTACTTGAAATATTAGTAACATGATGATAGTCATATGGTAAATTAAGAATGTTAAAATTTGGACTAGTCAGGTCTGTATTGGAAAGGGCGAAGGCAAGGGACCTGTGATGGTTTTTCTTCTCGCAAGGTGGCAGTCCGTTTATGTCGACAACTAAAATTTGAGACGTGGACAGGCCCCGTAGGTGAAAGGGCAAAGATCATGTGCCTTCAGAGGACATGGCTTGCAAGGCTGTAGCCCTGTCTGTGTCGACCTAGGACCTGTCCGTTGTTGGCCCTGCTGAGCAAGTATTGAACAGTACCGAATGCATGCTAGTATATGGGAACTAGTAAACTGATATAGCATTGTCATTTGCATGTTGGACGATAGCCAAACGCTTGGTCGTGTGATCCGGTAGGAGTGGACAGATTCCCGACGTTACCGTGGAATGGCTGCCCACTCGGGCCTTTGGACCCGAACCGACTTGTATGATGTCTTTGTGAAAAGTTGTCATACATGTTCTTAAATGATGCGTATGCCGTGTACTTCGGGTATTCCCAGCTGGTGTAAAACGATTGCAATCGCTGTCCCTCGCAGTAAAGAGTACTGCTTGTTCACTGAGTCACATCGTAGCTTAAGAACCTCAGTAATAACAATTAATGGAATGTTTTAATGAAGAATATGGTGTTTTTGTGAATCTGAACTGAAGTCCTTTTGTACTTAATTGAAATTTCAGATTGCTTGTTGTACTTATTAATTTCACATGCAAGTTACCTTACATTATTATGGTTATTAGAATGTTCACTAAATTTACTTTTATCCTTCTATGAGCCTATGCATGTCTAGATTTAATACTTGTCGGGTAAGACATGTTGAGCTTAGTAGCTCAGGCTTTGCCATGTTGTTGTTTTCTTTATTTCAGGTAATAACACTGATGCATATGATCTACCTATGGGTGTTCTTCCTTGGGATATGTCTATCCCTGAGGTATGGTCTGCCCACTGGGAGACTGAGTAGCCGCTGCTATTGTGGGATGCTAGGTGATAATCCGTATGGGCTCGGATTTATCACACTTGCTATTATTATCGAGTTGTAAATTGTAGACGTTTAATCACATTTTTTTCCGCTGCTTTTAAAACTGAACTTTGTAATATTTCCGTTGCACTTAAGTACTTAACTCTGATGTATAATAAATAAAACTCTTTTTACGTAATTTGAACTTGGTCGGTTGTTGTATTATCTTATGTCTGCTTAATCAGCACCTCAGGAACTTCGGTCCAAGGGGGTTGTGATAGCTAGTATCAGAGCTATGTTCTGGGATAATACTATAATTTAGACATATTTTAAAAATACGGTGTATACGGTGAGGATATGTTAGTATATGCCCAACTATTTAGTAAAGGTTAGAATGGTGACAAGCTAACATGTTATGTTTGAGTTGGTTTGCTATTTGGATTTCCATTTGACATTTATAGTCCGCTCGCAAGGACTGTGGCTTTGCGAGATGATTCCTTTCCATGAATCGTTGCCAACATATTTTCTTTTTGGCTCCTTGAACAAGTGTTGGAGCGTAGAGTTCGCTCACGAGGGCTATGGTTTCGTGAGACGGTTTCTTCCATAAACTGTGCCAAATTTTATTGTAGAGGATGCTCATCATGGTAGGTTTATGAGCATGGGTCCGCTCGCAAGGCGGTTCGTTTCATGAACCATTGCCAAGTAGTATATAAACTGCTTATTTTCGTAGTTTCTTTTGAATTTGATGTAATGTTTCTGAAATAATCTCTTGCAGGTACACTAACGACGTTAGAGTGTGTGTGTGTCGAAAACTTAGAACGTTTGCTCGTGAGTACGGGTCGTCACCAAAAAATTACGAATACCGCAATGTGTTGGTATATATGTCTATATATTTTCTTTTGAGTGAGGAACGGTTAGGATCCAAAATTTAATTGCATTCATGGCATGGGCATTTTAATCAAGTGAACTAAAATTTGATCTTATCTCTGATTCACCTTCTCATTTGTGTGACTAGAATCTGAGAAAAGTAACTTGTAAAGCTTGAAACCGATCTGTCCAAACCAAAACTAATTTGTTCACTCCAAAACAAATCTGTCCTGTTTTTCAAAATTTCATAGATTATTAGTCCTTTGGAATTTTGGAGCATGTAAATACTTTCTGGAGAGAGTTGGGAGTCCTCTTGATGTTCCAACTCTTGTCGAAATTTAATTCTGTTGATAAACGCTCCAGAACTGAAGATTTTGTAAATCTGTTTTCTGTTGATTAAAACCTGACAGCTCAGAGGAAAAGTTTCATATCTCCCGACATGTTTAGCCTAAATTTCTCTATAAGTAGCCGTTGGAAAGATCCTCTGACGAGCTACAACTTTGTAGTTACGAGTTTTTCCTGATTCTGGACGCAATTTGGTCAGATTCGTCGAAGAAGTTCAGTCTGATATTCTGCTCTTTGTTCAGACTGACAGAATAATAAGCTGATTGCAAAATTTATAACTCCAGTTTTACTTTGGCTAAATTGTTGAGAAAATATGGGTTGGAAAGATATTGAAGTTATCTTCGATTTACAACTCAATTGTAAATTTAATCTTTCCAACAATGCTCCAAAATGCCAAAAGAATGCATACCGCTCAGTCAGACCCTTCATGTTTGAGCCTCAACTTGAGAATTTCATATCTCTAGTTTCGTTGATGTGATGAACATGTATGAGTACATTATGGAAATCTTATGAAGTCCTCTATAGGATGATGCTAAACATAATTTTTGGATTGACTCCGAGGTTTCCAGAATTATGAGTTTTGGTTGACTGCTCTTTCTGCCCAGTCAGCTTCTCTGACAGTTTCTTCTAGTTCAAAAATTCAAAACTCTTTGCTCTTTTGGAGTTTGAAGGCATGAAAATATTTTCTGGAAACAATTAGAATTTCCCATGATATTATGTCTCTTGGCCAAGCTCAACTTTGCAAGCCAAATTCCCAAAAAGTGCATGTATATAAATCTGTTTCCTGTCATCCAGTTTTTGACTCCTGATGTTTAAAATTCACAACCTTATTTTTACACATTCTATGAGGGCATGTAAATATTTGTTGGAAAGGTATGGAAGTCTACTATCATTTGCAACTCAATCGCTAGGATAAATCCTTCCATACTGCTCCCACAAATTGAAAGCTTGAGAACTGTTCAGTCAGAATTCCGGTGTTCCAACATCAACTAAAACAAAAATTCATATCTCCTAGTTCTCTTGACCAATGCAGGTGTATAAATACTTTCTGGAAAGGTCTGCATGTCCTTGTTTTTAAAATATTCGTTTCGAATTGTGATAGTAGCAGAAACTTTTCCAGAATAGAGAACAAACAGCCTATGTCGAGAGACTGTTATCAGCATAACCCTAAACTTCAAAAGTTTATAACTGGAGTTTTGCTTAGGATCTACACGTGTATGAGCCTAATATAGAAAGCCCTATGAGTCTAATTTGATCTCTAGGCGGTTTCACAAATTTAACTGTTAATTTCAATTTTGTATAACCGAAATACTTAGACCTGTCATCTAGAAATGTTTCCTATGAATCTGAATTTGAAAAATTCGTAAGTCCAGTTATACTTGGAGTTTTCACGAGCATAAACCCATTTTGGAAAGTTATGAAAGTCCTCTATAACATGGTGCTGAGCACCAGTTCTGAAAGATTGAATTGTTGGTCACGATATCCAGTTTTCTGATTGTTGTACAGTCAAGATAGATTATGTTCTATCATTGAACTCGGTTAAATTTGGTTGCAAGTGTGATTACACTCCTTTTTCTTTCTTGCACTGTAACATTGCAATATATGCTGACCCATTTAGCATATTTCAGTGATGATCACAAAATTTAACCTTGCTCAAATTTTTGTTCCTTAATTTGTTCTTGCATATATAGTAAATTTATTCTTCTTGAATAAATATTCTCTTGCGAAAGGCAAATCCCATGCTGTATTTTTCCTTCTTTCAGTGGTATCAATTTCACATAAACCAATCCTATGTGACTGGCCTTGACCGAAATTTCTAGGTCCATTATGGATGACTAATTTTTCTGGACCTTTTACATTAGATATGATGGCAATAAAGGACATAGGCAAGACAACCAAATATGTTTCAAAGACTACCCAACATTATGGACCACCATCATAGCCCTGTTCATAGAAAGCTTATATTAACTCCCTATGACCGTTTACAGCTTATGTTGCTTATAGCAGAATTTTCACTCTGATACTAAACTAGTGAGAGGCCATCTATATAGAAGACTACCAAAAACCCCAAATAAACTAGTTATTCCTGACTTGTCAACCCTAAATGTGTTGTAATTGCTGTAACTCTTATTTGCTAGACGACTACATGTTTACCCTTGTAAGTTTAATATCACTCATGGACCATTGAGACCTTACTACAAAAATTTGACCAATTATGACCATTAGAAGACCACCTGTACCATTAGTAAGGTTTTCCATATACTCTTAATTCCTTGAGACAATTTCCTCTCTTATTTGTATTTATAAGCCAATCTCAACCAACCAGCTGCACCACACTATCTACCAGTATTGTTGTCAACTCATGTGCCACAGTTGAGCTCACTACGAAGCCATTGGATGCAAACTGTTGGCTTTGTAACACCAAATCAATTTTGACCCTTGTTCTAAAGATTGTTTTTACAGCCCCACAACTTCAGGTATTCACTTGTATTTTGAGCTAAAAATATGACATCTTTACTTCCTGTCATCAAATCCAGTGGGAGGAATATAAGACTACGTTATTTGCTTACTTTATTCTTGCTAGTCTTATAGAGCGAAATCTTTTAAAACTTATGGAATTAAATTAAGGACGGAGGACTACCCTTAAAGTACTCCCAAAGGATCAACTATCTCCTACAGTACATTTCCTTGTGTATCTCTCAATACGACATTTGCCAAAGGATCAGAACCATCACCAATCTCATGCAAAATAATGTATAATTCAATTGGAAGCCACCCAGAACTGTCACTCAAGTCCGTAGTTTTCTCGGATTAACTGGATATTATTGGCGGTTTATTCCACACTTTTCTCAAGTTACTAAACCTATCACAAAGTTGCTGCAAAATAATGTGACATTCGAGTGGGCTCCGCAATAAGAAGCTTTTCAGAACATGAAGAAATTGCTGACCACTGCACCCGTTCTAGCTCAACCGGATATCACTAAATCTTTTGATGTTTATTGTGATGCCTCTGGAACGGGATTGTGTTGTGTTTTATTGCAAGGAGGTCATGTGATTGCTTACACATCTCGACAATTACACAAGCATGAAAGACATTATCCAACTCATGACTTAGAATTAGCAGCGGTGGTTCTTGAACTAAAGACTTGGCGATATTATTTGTTGGGAAATTTAGTGCATATCTATACCGATCACAAGAGCCTCAAATATATCTTCACTCAATCAGATCTGAATATGCGTCAGCGCCGATGGCTTGAATTAATTAAAGATTATGATTTGGAGATTCATTATCATCCTGGTAAAGCCAATGTAGTAGCTGATGCTTTAATCCGAAAGGAACATTGCAACAATCTGAATTTATTGACTTAGGACAGTAACAAGGACATTTCTTCTACTGAACCAAGTGTCCATATTTTACCTGTAGTTGCTATCCATGATTTAGCAATCCACTCTACCATCAGAGATGAAGTAATTGTTGCTTAGAAAAATGACAAAGGCATGACACACATCAGGAAAAATATCAAGGATGGAAAAGCTACGTGTTTCCGTCAAGATGAGCATGGTGTGCTATGGCTTAACAATCGTCTGGTGGTTCCTAAAAATCTTAAGTTATAAAGCAAAATTTTAGATGAAGCCCAATAGTCCAAATACTCTGTTCACCCTGGTGGTAACAAAATGTATCAAGGATTGAAGGAAAATTTTTGGTGGACACGGATGAAATAGGAAGTTGCCCATTATGTCGCCGAATGTGATACATGTCAACGTATCAAGGCTAATCACTTGAAGAAAGCGGGTTTATTACAGCCACTAAGCATTCCAGCTTGGAAATGGGATGACATTAGTATGGATTTAATTGTGGGTTTACCGATGACTTCCTGAAAACATGACTCCATATGGGTTGTGGTTGATCGACTTACCAAGTCCGCTCATTTTATACCAGTAAATAATTGTTATTCAGTACATCAATATGCTAAAATATACATCTCTCGAATTTTATGCTTACATGAAGTTCCAAGGACAATCATATCAGATCGAGGTACTCAATTTGTAGCAAGATTTTAGGAGCAAATTCATGCATCTCTGGGTACCCATTTAATCCAAGGCTCTGCATATCACCCTACCACTGATGGATAAACTGAGCGTGTTAACCAAATTTTGGAAGACATGCTTAGAGCTTGTGTTTTGACACATGGTGGTAATTGGGATGATCATTTACCTCTCTCAGAATTTTCTTATAACAACAGTTATCAAGAGAGTATAGGCATGGCACCATTTGAAGCATTATATGGCCGTAGTTGTAGAACTCCTTTAAACAGGTCAGAATCTGGAGAAAGGATTACCTTTGGACCTGATCTTGTGCAACAAGCTGAAGAAAAGGTTCGGATTATTCAAGCTAATTTAAAGGCTGCAAAGCAACAACAGGAGATGTATGCTAACAAAAGACGTTGATCTTTGATCTTTGAAAAGGGCGACCATGTATATCTGAAAGTATCACCTATGAAGGGGATTCAACGGTTTTGAGTCAAAGGAAAAATTAGCTCCCCGTTATATTGGTCCATTTCAAGTAATGGAATGATGTGGAAATGTGGCATACAAGTTAAGGTTGTCTGAAAATCTTGTGTGCATGATACATTCCATGTCTCTCAATTGAAGAAATGCCTTAAGCCACCCGTAGATGTTATCTTGGATGATTATGAACATCTACAATCTGATTTGACTTATTCTGAGTATCCCATAAAAATATTGGATGAAAAAGATCGAGTTACTCGAAAAAGAACAATCAAGTTTTATAAAGTTCAATGGAATAATCATTCGAAAGATGAAGCAACTTGGGAATCTGTAGAGTTCCTGAATACCCATTATCCGGAATTTTTGCATGAATTCTCAGGTAACAACTTTTGTATTTTACTACCTCTAGTTCGCTTTAAATCTCGGGACGAGATTTTCTTAAGGAGGGAGGGCTGTGACACCCCAGTGTCACTACACTCTTTTGATCACATAAATTGCACCTAGTTCTGGTTCATCAAGTCATAATTCAATTTTGGTTGCATTTCAAATTTATTTGAATTTGAATTTAAACCAAAGTATGGTTAGGTTGTGAAGCAACATCAACTTTTTCCACACAACTTGGTTCTATAAAAAATATATGTGATAATATATGCCATAGGGAAATTTTAGGAATTTTCTCAAAATTTTATTCAAAGAGGAAATACCCTAATTAATTCTTAGAAGTTTGAATTTTATTCATAATCAAATTTTTGGCAAATTCAAATCAATTGATTTTGAATTTGGACACCTGTCACATTGTGATCTACACATTTCAAGCTTTCTGCACAATTTTTCCCAAGTCAATTTGGAGTTTGGAACTATTTTAAATCAATTGTTGAAGTAGTGGCCAAAATAATTCTAGAAAAGAAAATAAAACCGGTCAGTGGGACCCAGCAATCAGTCTCTCCCTTCTCTCCTCTTTCTCTTTCTCGCTGGCACCCAACGCCATGCACACCGACACAAAGCCGCTCGTGTGTTGCCGTGCTTCTGTCGCGCCCAGGGATCAAAACTCGGCCTCGAAACCCGTCGCCAGACCCTCCTCGGCATTTCTGACTCCTCCCCTCGGCGTCTCCGCTATCTTCTCTCTTGCTCTGCCTCGTTTTTCTTCTCTGCACCTCCACACGCGAGCCTCTGGAGCTTTGCTCAAGGTCGAACCAGTCCACCAAAGTTCGAGCATAAGATCCTAGTTATCGAGAATTTTGAGGAATTCCTGAACTCCCTGTTCATGGCGATCGAGCCATGAATTTGTGAAATTCTTCGCCTCCGGTAAGTTTGGAGTTTCAAATCCTTTTCTCATAGCTGCGCACATCCTGGATGCTCGTCTCTGACACGATCCTTCCTTTGTTTTTGTCTTGAGGTCATCGGATTTCCACTTTTCCCCTTCCACCGCCGTCGGCCACCATGGGAGCTCCACGGTGACAGCTTCTGGCTCTTCTCCGCCGCCTCGGTGACTCCATCGAGCTTCGCCGGAGTCCACTGGTGCTTCCTGACCCCTTCGCTTGAACCCTCGGCCTCCTTGTCGAGCCTCCACCGTCGCCAGCCACCTCTGCTCCATCGCCGCTTGACGTCAGGCCGCCGTGGTGAGTCTCTTTTCTCGCGAACCCCGCCAACGTGTTCACCTGGGTGTGCTCTACACTCGAGTGAGCAGAAATCCCAGCTTTGGTGAGCACATCGCCTGTCGACGAGCTCGAAACCCGCTCCGGCAGCCGCGCCACAGCGCGCGCTCATGCGCGAGATTCAAATGAATCAATGGCAGTTTTGTAAATAAACCAAAGTTCGAAATAAAAATCCAGAAAAACTGTTAAACTTGAAAAATCCATATATGGAGATTTAGAACTCCTAAAAATTCAAAAGAAATTTTGTTGGATTCCTTGTGATGAGTACTATGCATTGAACATGTTACTTTGCATGTTTTATATGAAAAGTTTTGATGTATTAATTAATTAGGTTAAAGCTTAATAAATTCATATGCTTAGTTGTAAATATGATTAAATAGCAAATTAAATTGATTTAAGTTTCTCATGATATACTCTGTCCAGAATATATTTATTTGACCCTAGTTTCTGGACATAAAAATTAAATATGATTTTATCTTTAACATGCTTAGAAATTCATTAGAATAATTTCTGCAAACTTTTAGAGTTTATGCTTGTGCACAAAAATCATGCTTGCCATATTGCATCACCATGAATTTTTGTAGGATTTTATCTGCTGTTCATATTTCACTAGAATATATTTAGTCTTAAATCTTGCTAAATGTATTATTAATTAATTGCTCATTATATATTAGTAAAACTTGGCAAATTTGCTGATCATACATATATCAATCACCTGTAGATCACTCATGTCTAGTAGCATAATTTTTATTTTACTAAATGAATTATTTGCATTTCATGTCTAAATAACCATATGTAAATGCAATAGGAAACTTTATTTGTAAAGTTCTATTATTAGAGTTGCTAGCTCTGAAGCATATGACTTCGAGAACAATGTTGAGGAACAAATTTTAATTGATATGTTCATTCATCCTATGCATTACATTTTATTGCATTATTTATGCATTCACCTATGTTGACATATCCATATTGTTATAGGGAACGTTGACGTGCTAGGGGATAATATTCAGAAGGTATCCTTGGATTTCTTGGCACAAGAAGACTCTAACTTAACTACTGATCCAGTGGTCTTAGCTCAAGGCAAGCCCCAGAATATTCCCATGTATTAATATGATTAATTTCCAGTAATTAAATTACTAGATGTGTATAGGTTGTTTGTACATTAAGTTTAGGAGTTGAATGAAAACCCACCTGCATTCCCTGGAAATATCCTATATTATTTTCAACATGGTATACAGGTACCGGTAGTTAATAGAGGAATTATTATACTTAGTCGTAGATTGTACACTGTTATGGTACTTGAAATATTAGTAACATGATGATAGTCATATGGTGAATTAAGAATGTTAAAATTTGGACTAAACAGGTCTGTATTGGAAAGGGCAAAGGCAAGAGAGCTGTGATGGTTTTTGTCTCGCAAGGTGGCAGTCCATTTATGTCAACAACTAAAATTTGAGATGTGAACAGGCCCCGTAGGTGAAAGGGCAAAGATCATGTGCCTTCAGAGGACATGGTTTGCAAGGCTGTAGCCTTGTCTGTGTCGACCTAGGACCCGTCCGTTGTCGGCCCTGCTGAGCAAGTATTGAATAGTACCGAATACATGCTAATATATGGGAACTAGTAAACTGATGTATCATTGTCACTTGCATGTTGGACAATACCCAAACGCTTGGTCCACTGATCCGGTAGGAGTGGACAGATTCCCGACGTTACCGTGGAATGGCTGCCCACTCGGGCCTTTGGACCCGGACCGACTTGTATGATGTCTTTGCGAAAAGTTGTCATACGTGTTCTTAAATGATGTGTATGTCGTGTACTTCGGGTTTTCCCAGCTGGTGTAAAATGATTGCAATCGCTGTCCCTCACAGTAATGAGTACCGCTTGTTCACTGAGTCACATCGTAGCTTAAGAACCTCACTAATAACAATTAATGGAATGTTTGAATGAAGAATATGGTGTTTTAGTGAATCTGAACTGAAGTTCTTTTGTACTTAATTGAAATTTTAGATTGCTTGTTGTGCTTATTAATTTCACATGCAAGTTACCTTACACTATTATGGTTATTAGAATGTCCACTAAATTTACTTTTATCCATCTATGAGCCTATGCATGTCTAGATTTAATACTTGTCGGGTAAGACTTGTTGAGCTTAGTAGCTCAGGCTTTGCCATGTTGTTGTTTTCATTATTTCAGGTAATAACACTGATGCATATGATCTACCTATGGGTGTTCTTCCTTGAGATATGTCTATCCCTGAGGGATGGTCTGCCCATTGGGAGACTGAGTAGCCGCTGCTGTTGTGTGATGCTAGGTGATAATCCGTATGGGCTCAGATTTATCACACTTGCTATTATCGTCGAGTTGTAAATTGTAGACGTTTAATCACGTTATGTTCCGCTCCTATTAAAACTGAACTTTGTAATATTTCCGCTGCACTTAAGTACTTAACTCTGATGTATAATAAATAACACTCCTTTTACGTAATTTGAACTTGGTCGGTTGTTGTATTATCTTGTGTCTGCTTAATCAGCATGTCGGGAACTTCGGTCCAAGCGGGTTGTGACACCCTCCTCCTCTGACACCTCCTCCTCGGACTCCTCCTGCTGCAGCATGGAGGAACTCTGCTCCGTAGTCCTTGATAACCTGTCATAACGAGAAGTCAGAGTACGCTGCGGCCACGGCGGTGGTACAACTTCTACTGCCAGAGGTGCAGTCCTCTGCCTACTGCTCCTCTTGAGGCCCTGTGCCTCTACTGGCTGCATGAGGATCAATCGGGAGCTAGGTGTCCTGCAAGACTGCTCCATGGCATCCAGGTGTCGAGCAACTCTCCTAGCTCTCTTTGACTCTGGGTCTAGCCTCTATCTCTTCTTGCTCATGGGCTTCTCATGCATCTTCCCTTTTCCCTTGTCCTGCCTGATCCTGCCATCCCTGCTACCTGCTGTCACTGCACGCACGTAGGTATAGACAGGATGAGCATAGAACCTAGTACATCTATAAGCAAAGCACCGCTAGGAAAGAATGCGCAATAGAAATCGTAGCACTAAATGAAGGACATGATCACTAGACAATTTAAGCAAAGTAAGAACAGTTATCATTGACTATATGTGGCTGGTGCAGAACATCTAGTATGTGGTCAAATAATGGGCAATTAATCTAACTTCAGACTATATGTGAGACAACCCTAGACATGCAATTAATAGATCATCAATGAAATTACTGCAGACTAGGTTGAGCCAATTAATTAACTAATGCAACTAAAGATAGGAAATTTATGTAATTGCATCAATTAACTAAATTGCTTGAAATTAGGGCATAATTTGATGAAAGGAGTGAATGGCACAATACCCTGGGGGATGACAAGCCGAGAAGAATCACGCGAACATTAGCCGACTATGGTAAAAGTGGAAGACAAAATCTTTCACCCTACCAATCGGCAGAGGGGTGGAGATGCGGAGGCCCGAGACTTGCGCACGTGTGGACGAGGAAGCGGAGGCGGTGGCGCTGGGTCATCAGTAGCGAAGGAGTGAGCGGTGGCGACTGGCGACGGAGGCTCTAGTGCATGGCGGCAGCTCTGGTTGCGGGCGCTCGTGGGAGTGAGGCAGCTTGGCGGCGTGGCTGGCTGCGTAGGTTATGGCGCGGGGCCCTGTGTGATGGTGCGGCATGACGCTACTGCTCGTCGGTGACGACGTGGGAGGGTGGTGACAGAGAAATCGGCGGAGGCGGTGAGTTTGTGCTCTCGTCTTCGGTTGGGAAGAACGAAGATAGGTCCAAGAATTTGACCTAGGTCAATTGAAGTATGGACGGCCGAGATCAACTCAAGGATAGATCCACGGTCACTGATCGGAGTTGCTTCGCGTGATCAAATAGAGTGACCGGACGGTACGGTCTCTAGAACGGACGGTCCGATCTGCTCTAGGTTTGCTGGCATTCCATACATATCGGACGGTCCGGTCTCTAGGACCGTTCTGTCCAGTCTCTATGACCAGACTCTCCAAAACACTTTGCCTGAGGGCACTGACCAGACTATACGGTCTGAAGATCAGACTGTACAGTCACTTCCAGGATTTTGCTGAATAAAGGAATTTCTCCATTTTCCAAGTGCCCTTGCCAAACACTCAATTAAACACTGCACTTGGAGTATGAAGGGAACTCTCAACCACTCCTTTTCAAATAGTGACACTCTATGGCCTTATAATTTTTCACAAATGCCAAATGAAGAATCGAGCAAATAAGAACCAAGGCAATTAAGAACCAAATGGGTACATATGAGCCTTAGTCCATGAACCACACGAGTAGTTTTAACCTCGGAGTTCATGAGAACTTGCTCAATGGGCATGAAGCACAATCCTTTCCTTTGGTCACACTTATGGAGATGTAATCTCATATTTATCATGAGACACAAATTTCTCCAAGTGAGACAAGCCTCCTTTGTGTTTCCTACATGATGCATGCAACAAGAATTTTATATATGCAATGAAATTAAACATGCCAAGTGAATGCGAGCAATATCAAAACAAGACACAAAGGAAACCTAACAATGTGAAGTTTGAACCCCTCTCAAGCTTACTCACTATAAGCCATACCCTTGCCTTGAGAGAAGCCAAACCAGCATCTCAAGCACTCCCCCTTGCTTATAGCTATCTTGAGTGGGTTAGACATTGACTAATTTTTACGTGTTTTTCTTTTAGTTATTTACACATGCATGGATGCAAAGCATACTAGTCACAAAGGAGTCCTAATTACCATGCAATGCAAGAGAAAGAAAAACACACTACAACTACCAAGAACTAACACGGTTACCTCCCTCATGAGTAGATAGGTTGTTGAGGTCCATGTCACTTGTGGTGGACTTCACATGATCTTCATGAAAGTGCTTGGTCCACCACCACCACCATCTTGGTCTTGTTCTTGGGCACCCACTTGTACGTAGCTGATCTCTTAAGATCAACAATGCACTTAGGCACCCATATGCTCTTGACCTTTCTCTTATTGTTTGGTGGTCCCAAAACCCTGGCTTTCACCTTGCCATCCTTGTTCCTAAAAAGCTTGAAATGGGTGTTCTCATGGAACAAGTTAGCGTTAGGTAAAGCAATGGAACTTCTCACCCTAGGACAATCCTTGGTGGTGTGGCCATCTGTAAGCTTCGTGACCATTAATGATTGGATCCCCAAGGTATGGATGTTTTGGTGATAGATGACAACTATGAAATTGTGGGATAACATCTACACGAGTGTTGTCTATGTAGGAACCGTCTCTTAACTCTATTGCAAATCATTTGGATGATGGTTGCCCTTGGCTATTGATGATAATGATCGTAAGCATGAAGGCTTGTGACCTTGATGGAGTCCGAGGGTTGATGGAGATGGATCAAAGTGGAGAACAAGCTATGGTGCAAGTGTTTGGAACACTTGAGTAGTTGTTAGGCCTTTGAGTCCATAGGAAAAAACTGGATATCAAGGGGGTCTAGGTCATTCTCTTAGGTCATGTCAAGTCGATGATGTGCAAGGTTGCTCGGCAAAATCACAGGCACTAGGTGACAGTGGAGAAGCCATGGAGCTGTTCAGAGAAGCCGGGAAACAAAGTCAAGCATGGACGACAAGTTTTGGCTTCTAGACATAGAGACCGAATAGAGAGGTCAGTGGAGACCGGACTGTACAGTCACTATATGGTTTTGTCCGGCGGCTACAGTGGTGAAGCGAGGAAACTGTTGGAGCATGGAGCCATAGAGATCGGACGGTCCGGTCTAGTGACCGGACGGTCCGGTCACTACAGCATGCTCTGGACAGTAAGGAAGCAGGTTGCCGAAATGTCTCTGGACTGGAGAGAGAAACGACCAGACAGTTCGGTCTAGTGACCGGATAGTCCAGTCAGTATAGGAAAATTGCCTGGACAGAGGAGCCAACGGCTGGAGAGCCGTTACCATAGTGACCGGACGGTCCGGTCAGGCAGTGACCGGACAGTCTGGTTTGGATGTCCAAAAAGGCAATTTCATGGAGCAACGACTAGTTTGAGGTTGGGAGCCTATATAACTTCGTTGCTGGGGTCTTGGAGACCTCTCTTGGCCAGTGGAATACCTGAGAGCATTTGTTAAGGTCCAAGAGGAAAAGAGGAGAGCACTAGGAGGAGATATTGCATATCTTGAGAGTGCTAGAGACGAGTAGCTTGAGAATCTTGCACATCTAAGGCTAGGGTGTCCTTGAGGGTGTGATCTAGATTGTTACTCTTGGTCTACGGTGAGACCTAGACCGGTTAGGTGTCGATGATCAAGGCTATCATGATCGGTTGTGAAGGCCGTCACACGTTGTACACGATGTGAGCCCCCTGGTGAATGGGGCATCGCTAGTGAGCGCCCGTGTCAGCTCATGGAGTCCGGCAAGTTCTCGAGGGAGGCGAGCTTGTGCTTTGTGCAGTAGTGACACACACCGTGTCTTCACTCTAGGAGTGATTGCGGGCACGTGGGTGAGAATTCAGAATTGGTGGCGGGAGGGACCGGGACTTTGGCGGGAGTGGTCCAACGAGGATTAGGGGAAGGCGCCATCCTTCCGAGACCTCGGAAAAAATCATGAGCATTCCTGGACCCTCTCTTTACTATTCCGCAATTGTGTGCTCTAGAGAGTAAGGTGAATTGTGGTTTGCATAGGCTAGTGTGATTGGCTTCCGCTCTTTATCATATCATGAATACTAGCATGTGTAGGGTCTTGGCCTACTAGAATTGCTTAGGTTCCTTATCTTGTTAGACTCAAGTAGTGGAATTTGAAGTAATTGGATTTGTGAGCGGCTTACCGATTCACCCCCCCCCCCCCTCTCGGTACGCCTTCGGTCCTTACACCATCTTTGCAACACCTCTCACAAAAGTAGTCGTCGACGAGTAGGGGCTTGATCCATTCGGGAATGGAATCACTCATCCTGATAATGTTGATGGAGGCCGAATATGAGCCAAGTCCACGGTGGGAGACATTGTTCACAAGATTCTTCCCAAGAATCTCCTTGTGTAAGGCTCTACCTCGTGCAAGTCTCTCAAAGCCATCCATCACCATTTTCCTTTCTTCTTTGAGCTTGTGATATTCCTTCAAAACAAATGGCTCAACAGAAGAAACCTCAACCGAGGTGGTTAGTTCATCACACATAGTAGAAGCATCACTCATTGACGAACTAAAGGACGGGGGGGGGGGGGGGGGGGGGGAGGCAAGATCATCCACATTGATGGCCTTAAAATTAATCTCAAAGGCCTTGTACTTCTCATGAAGCTCTACATGATCACCCTTGAGTTTGTCATAACTCTTGTTTAGGGCCTCATGAGATGTGACAAGGTCCTTGAGCTCACTCTCAAGCTCATCAACACGGTCCTTATCCAACATACACTCTTTTCTTATCACATCCAACATTTTGTATTTCTTGATGGCGATGTCGTGGGCTTGCTCAAGCATACTTCACAACTTGGCACACGTGTGCTCCTCATCATCGCTATCATCGCTGCTCTCATCCTCACTCTCCCCAAGTTGGCTCGTGGCCATGAGGCACGTGGGAGGTGGAGGAAGGGCTCGTGATGATGTGGTCTTGGTCATGGCTAGGCCGACCACTTCTTCATCACTTGAGGAAGAGGACTCGTCACTTGAGTTGTCGCTTGTCCACCCTCCAAAAGAGCCTTGCGAGAGACCTTCTTCTTGTAGTCTTGAGCTTTGCCTTTGCCTTTGCTCTTGTCCTTGTTGAAGTATCTCTTCTTCTTTTGCTTGGCTTTGGGTTCCTCTTCTTCTTCTTCTTCACTTGAATCTTGTGACTTGAATGCTTCTATCTTGGGCTTTGGGCACTCTTGAATAAAGTGATTCTTTGAGACACAATTGTAGCACTTGCCCCTGGACTTGGAAGCAAACTTGTTCCTGAAGGTTTTCATCTTCTTCATGAGAACAGCTAAGTCCTCGGTCAAGTCATATTCATCATCATCTTCTTCATCATCATCCTCGGTGATTGCCTTCTTCTTGCTTTTCTTGCTCTTGCTTGATTCTTGCTTGTCAGCTTGAAGAGCAAGGTTGGATGGTTGACGATCATCCATCCCAAGCTGGTAGCTCTCGAAGGCGGTGATCTTGCCAAGTACATCCTTCATGGTCTTGGCCTTGAGGTCACTCTGCAAGGTGTATGTGATGAAGGACTCATACTTGGGGTGTTTGAAAAGCCTCAAGAATCTTCTAATGACCTCCACAGGCTTGAGCTTGAAATCATCCCCATGTGCATTGATCTCCTCCACTAGCACATGAAAACGAGAATACACAGTGTTAGCTCTCTCATGGGGTAATCTAGCAAAGTTATCATACTTGTTCTTCAACATATAGTATCTTTCCTCTTTGACATCACTAGTACCCTCATGGATACCCTGAATCTCGGTCCAGATACCGTGTGCTAATGAACTTGAGTCTATCCTATCAAACACATCCTTGAAGATGCATAAGAATAGAGCATTCTTGGCCTTAGCGTTGTTCCTAATGAAATCAGCTCAAGAAGGTTAGCATTCGCATCCGAATCATGGGTCACCATCCATATCTCCAGATCAAGGGACTCCAGGTACGCTTGCATACATGCCTTCCAATACCCGTAGTCCTCCCCATCGAATATGGGAACACTCCCCACCTTTTCCGGCATCCTTACTCAAGGCGGTGAAGCCTCAAAGTTGAGCACTTGGCTCTGATACCACTTGTAAGGACCAAAGGCCTACCGAGAGAAGGGGGGGGGGGGGAGGTGAATCGGTAGCCAACCACAAATCCGAATACTTAAATTTCACTCCTCTAGAGCCTAATAATCATTGCAACCTAAACAATTCTAGTAGGCCAAGACCCTATGCATGCTAGTGTTCATGATGCAAAACAAAGCGCGAAATTGCGGAATAGTAAAGAGGGGGTCAAACCTATGCAAGCCACAAGCCACCCTACTAACCAGAGCACATAATTGCGGAATAGTAAAGAGGGGGTCAAAGAATGCTCATGATTTGTTTTCCCAAGGTCTCAGAAGGATGGCGCCTTCCCCTACTCCTCGTTGGACCACTCCCGCCGGAATTCTGGTCCCTCCCACCACCAAGTGGAGTTCTCGCCCACGAGCCCGTAATCACTCCTGGAGTGAAGACACGGTGTGCGTCACCGCTGCTACCAAAGAACAAGCTTACCTCCCTCGAGAACTTGCCGGACTCCCCGAGCCAACAGGGCGCTCACTAGCGATGCCCCATTCAACAGCGGGCTCAAACTGTGTACAAACATGTGATGGCCTTCACAACCAATCACGATAGGCTTGATCGCCGACACCTAACCGGTCTAGGTCTCACCATAGACCAAGAGTAACAACCTAGATCACACCGTCAAGGACACCCTAGCCTTAGATGTGCAAGATGGCTCCTTGTTACTCTCACAAGCACTCTCAAGATAACCAATATCCTCTTCTAGTGCTCTCCTCTTTTCCTCTTGCACCTTACCAATTGCTCTCAGGTATTCCATTGGCCAAGAGAAGTCACAAAGACCCCAGCAACAAAGTTATACAGGTTCCCAACCTCAAACTAGCTGTTGCTCCACGAAATCAGATTTCTGGGCCTCCAGACCAGACTGTCCGATCAGTGCAAAACCGAGCACCAACGGCTCTACCCACTGCTGAAGTCCTACTGACCGGACCGTATGGTCAATTGACCAGACCGTCCGATCTGTTTCTCTCTCTAGTCCAGAAACATTTCACGTTGTAGCTCCCTCACTTCCCCGACTCATCCATAGTGACCGGACCGTCTGGTCTCTATGATCCCTGACACTGGTAGTTTTCTCGCTTCTTCACTGTAGCCTTCGAACAAAACCTCTGAGTGACCGTACAGTCCAGTCACCATTGACCCCTCTGTCCGGTCACTTCAGTCTGAAGCTGAAACTCTTCGTCTTGCGTGACTTCATTTCTCGGCTTCTCCGAACAACTCCTTGGCTTATCCACTGTCAACTAGTGCCTGTGATTTCACTGAGGATCCTTGCACATCACCGACTAGACATGACCTAAGAGAATGACCTAGACCCCCTTGATAGTCCGGTTTTTCCTATGGACTCAAAGCCCTAACAACTAGACAAGTGCTCCCATCACTTTCTCCATGGCTGGTCCTTGGCTTTGATCCATCTTCATCAACCCTTGGACTCCATCAAGCTCATCAAGCCTCTATGCTTGTGGTCATTGTCATCAATCGCCAAGGCAACCATCATCCATATGATTTGTAGTAGAGAATTAATGAAGGTTCCTACATGCAGAACACTCGTGTAGATATTAGCCTACAATTTCATAAAT
Organism: Eleusine coracana subsp. coracana; assembly: GCA_032690845.1. Lineage (NCBI taxonomy): Eukaryota > Viridiplantae > Streptophyta > Magnoliopsida > Poales > Poaceae > Eleusine > Eleusine coracana. Next base: position 29,937,523 of record CM064422.1, read on the forward strand.
TGTAAAGCAAGATTCTGTTAGACCTACATGCAATGGTGGAGCATTTGGTTTGATTGGTAAAATGCAAAGCTAGTGTTCATGATGAGTACACAATGAGGAAGCTAAACACACTAGCCTATGCAAGCCACAAGTCACCCTATAAACTATAGCACACAACTGTGGAATAGTAAAGAGGGGGTCAAGGAATGCTCATGATTTTTCCCCTAGGTCTCAGAAAGATGGCGCCTTCCCCAACTCCTCGTTGGACCACTCCTGCCGGAGTCCCGGTCCCTCCCACCACCAAGTGGAGTTCTCGCCCATGAGCTCGCAATCACTCCCAGAGTGAGGACACAGTGTGTGTCACCACTGCCACCAAGGCACAAGCTCGCCTCCTTCGAGAACTTGCCGGACTCCCCGAGCCAACACAGGTGCTCACTAGCGATGCCCCTTTCAACGGAGGGCTCAAACCGTGTACAAACGTGTGATGGCCTTCACAACCAATCATGATAGGCTCGATCACCAACACCTAACCGGTCTAGGTCTCACCATAGACCTAGAGCAACAGCCTAGATCACACCCTCAAGGACACCCTAGCCTTAGATGTGCAAGATGCTCAAGTTAATCTTCAATAGCACTCTCAAGATATGCAATATCTCCTCCTAGTGCCCTCTTCTTTTCCTCTTGGACCTTACCAAATGCTCTCAGGTATACCACTGGCCAAGATGTGGTCTCCAGGACCCTAGCAACAAAGTTATATAGGCTGCCAACCTCAAACTAGACGTTGCTCCACAAAATCATCTTTTTGGGCCTCCTCACCAGACTGTCCGGTCACTGCCTGAAAGGACCGTCCGGTCACTGCAATCCTAAGCTCTAACTGCTCTGCCCTGCTGAAAACCTGTACTGACCGGACCGCATGGTCAGCTGACCAAACCATCCGGTCTATTTCTCTCTCCAGTCCAGAAATATTCCAGCGCTTGCTTCCTCACTGCGTAGAGTCACTTGTACAGACCGGACCATCCGGTCTGTAGAACTTCCAACTCTAGCAGTTTCCTCGCTTCTTCGTAGTAGGATCCTGGCAAAACCTCTTAGTGACCGTACAATCCTGTCACCTCTGACTCCTCTGTCCGGTCACTTCGTCTAGAAGCTAAAACTCCTCATCCTCGCTTGACTTCGTTTCCTAGATTCTCTGAGCAGCTCCTTGGCTTCTCGACTGTCATCTAGTGCCTATGATTTCACCGAGCAACCTTGCACATCAATGACTAGACATGACCTAAGAGAATGACCTAGACCCCCTTGATAGTCCGGTTTTTCCTATGGACTCAAAGCCCTAACAACTAGACAAGTGCTCCCATCACTTGCTCCACGGCTTGTTTAGCTTTAATCCATCTTCATCAACCCTTGGACTCCATCAAGCTCATCAATGTAATGAGATAGAGTAAGAGACGGCTCATGATTTTTTCCCGAGGTCTCAAAAGGATGGCGCCTTCCCCAACTCCTCGTTGCACCACTCCCGCCGGAGTCCCGGTCCCTCCCGCCACCAAGTGGAGTTCTCGCCCATGAGCCCGCAATCACTCCCGGAGTGAAGACATGGTGTGTGTCACCGCTGCCACCAAGGCACAATCTCGCCTCCCTCGAGAACCTGCCGGACTCCCCGTGCCAACACGGCTGCTCACTAGCAATGCCACTTTCAACGAAGGGTTCAAACTGTGTACAAACGTGTGATGGCCTTCACAACCAATCACGATAGGCTCGATCACCGACACCTAACCCATCTAGTTCTCACCATAGACCAAGAGTAACAGCCTAGATCACACCCTCAAGGACACCCTAGCCTTAAATGTGCAAGATGCTCAAGTTACTCCTCAATAGCACTGTCAAGATATGCAATATCTCCTCCTAGTGCCCTCTTCTTTTCCTCTTAGACCTTACCAAATGCTCTCAGGTATTCCACTGGCCAAGAGTGGTCTCCAAGACCCCAAAATGAAGTTATATAGGCTTTCAACCTCAAACTAGCCGTTGCTTCACGAAATTAGCTTTTTGGGCCTCCTGACCAGACTGTCCGGTAACTGCCTGACCGAACCGTCTGTTCACTGCAATCCTAAGCTCTAACGGCTCTGCCGTGCTGAAAACCTGTACTGACCGGACCGTCCGGTCTGTTTCCCTCTCCAGTCCAGAAACATTTCCACCGCTCGCTTCCTTGCTGCCTAGAGTCAGTTGTACAGACGAGATCGTCTGGTCTATGGACCGGACCGCCCAGTCTCTACAACTTCCAACTCTGGCAGTTTCCTCGCTTCTTCATAGTAGGATCCAGGCAAATCCTCTTAGTGGCCGTACAATCCGGTCACCTCTGACTCCTCTGTCCAGTCACTTCGTCCAGAAGCTGAAACTCATCGTCCTCGCTTGACTTCGTTTCCAAGCTTCTCTGAATAGCTCTTTGGTTTCTCGACTGTGATCTGGTGCCTGTGATTTCACCGAGCAACCATGCACATCAGCGACTAGACATGACCTAAGAGAATGACCTAGACCCCCTTGATAGTCCGGTTTTTCCTATGGACTCAAAGCCCTAACAACTAGACAAGTGCTCCCACGGCTTGTCCTTAGCTTTGATCCATCTTCATCAACCCTTGGACTCCATCAAGCTCATCAAGCCTCCATGCTTGTGGTCATCATCATCAATCGCCAAGGCAACCATCATCCATAGGATTTATAGTAGAGTTTAGAGAATATTCTTGCATAGGCAACACTCATGTAGATATTAGCCCACAATTTCATAGTTGTCATCTATCAGCAAAACATTCATACCTTGGGGATCCAATCATCAATGGTCATGAAGCTTACAATCTTCCCCTTTTTGGTGATTGATGACACCACTACTTATCATAATCTTACAAGAAACAACCAGGCTAAAAGAGCTACACTACGATTGAGACGAACCACAAAATCATAAGAGAGAAACGCACAAGGTCCCACTCAATCAATCATCATCAAGAGTTACAAAGAAAAGAGAGAAAAGCACACTCTAGATGATAATGCATGCATGTCATGATAGAATATTAAAGAAAGCGTAAAGACATGCAATGCAAGACATGAATGATGAAATGCAACAAGTTAGCATGGCAATGCATAAGAATTAAGAGCAAGCAATCATCACCATGGCATCATACACAGGTGAAAGGATCGAGTAGCAGGGGGGGTGGGGGTGAATCGGGAACTCGGCTATGTACCAAATTCACCAATTTCCAAAACCGACCACTCAATCAACTCCTATAACAATTCTAGTGGGGATCACACTAACAAGATAAAAGCCCTATGAAAGAAACAACACCCTAAGCATACTAGTGGATCACTCAAGGCAATACAACTCCTATGCAAGCTAGTAATAAAGCAACGTGGAAGCACACCACAAACTAGCAAAGGACCCTACTCATGCAAGTCTACAAAGAGATCAACTAGAGCAATGCAAACACGCAAGCATGAATAGCACGATAGGTAAATGTGGTAAGTAATACATCAAAGTAAGGAGATAGAGTAAGAGACGACTCATGATTTTTTTCCTGAGGTCTCGAAAGGATGGCGCCTTCCCCAACTCCTCGTTGCACCACTCCTACCGGAGGCCCGGTCCCTCCCGCCAACAAGTGGAGTTCTCGCCCATGAGCCCACAATCACTCCCCGAGTGAAGACATGGTGTGTGTCACCGCTGCCACCAAGGCACGAGCTCGCCTCCCTAGAGAACTTGCCGAACTCCCCGAGCCAACACGACTGCTCACTAGCGATGCCGCCTTCAACGAAGGGCTCAAACTGTGTACAAATGTGTGATGGCCTTCACAACCAATCACGATAGGCTCGATCACCGACACCTAACCCGTCTAGGTCTCACCATAGACCAAGAGTAGCAGCCTAGATCACACCCTCAAGGACACCCTAGCCTGAAATGTGCAAGATGCTCAGGTTACTCTTTCAATAGCACTGTTAAGATATGCAATATCTCCTCCTAGTACCCTCTTCTTTTCCTCTTGGATCTTACCAAATGCTCTCAGGTATTCCACTAGCCAAAAGTGGTCTCCAAGACCCCAACAACAAAGTTATATAGGCTTCCAACCTCAAACTAGCTGTTGCTCCATGAAATCAGCTATTTGGGCCTCCTGACCAGACTGTCCGGTCACTGCCTGACCGAACCATCTGGTCACTGCAATCCTAAGCTCTAACGGCTCTGCCCTGCAGAAAACCTGTACTGACCGGACCATATGGTCAGCTGACTGGACCCTCCGGTTTGTTTCCCTCCCCAGTCCAGAAACATTTCCAGCGCTCGCTTCCTCGCTGCCGGGAGTCACTTGTACAGACCAGACCATCTGGTCTGTGCACCGGACCGTCCGGTCTCTACAACTTCCAACTCTGGCAGTTTCCTCGCTTCTTTGTTGTAGGCTCCAGGCAAAACCTCTTAGTGACTGTACAGTTCGGTCACCTCTGACCCCTCTGTCCGGTCACTTCGTTCAGAAGCTAAAACTCCTCGTCCTCGCTTGAATTTCATTTCCCAGCTTCTCTGAATAGCTCCTTGGCTTCTCAACTGTCATCTTGTGCCTGTGATCTCACCAAGAAACCTTGCACATCATCGACTAGACATGACCTAAGAGAATGACCTAGACCCCCTTGATAGTCCGGTTTTTCCTATACACTAAAAGCCCTAACAACTAGACAAGTGCTTCAATCACTTGCTCCATAGCTTGTCCTCAGCTTTGATCCATCTTCATCAACCCTTGGACTCCATCAGGCTCATGAAGCCTCCATGCTTGTGTTCATCATCATGAATCACCAAGGCAACCATCATCAATATGATTTGTAATAGAGTTTAGAGATGATTCCTACATAGACAACACTCGTGTAGATATTAGCCCACAATTTCATAGTTTTCATCTATCAGCAAAACATTCATACCTTGGGGATCCAATCATCAATGGTCATGAAGCTTACAATCTCCCCCTTTTTGGTGATTGATAACGCCACCACTTATCATAATCTTAACAACAAACAACCGGGCTAAAAGAGCTACACTATGATCGAGAGGAACCACAAAAGCATAAGAGAGAAACGCACAAGGTCCTACTCAATCAATCATCATCAAGAGTTACAAAGAAAAGAGAGAAAAGCACACTCTAGATGATAATGCATGCATGTCATGATAGAATATTAAAGAAAGCGTAAAGACATGCAATGCAAGACATGAATGATGAAATGCAACAGGTTAGCATGGCAATGCATAAGAATTAAGAGCAAGCAATCATCATCATGGCATCAAACACAGGTGAAAGGACCGAGTAGCGGGGGGGGGGGGGGTGTGAATCGGGAACTCGCACTATGTACCAAATTCACCAATTTCCAAAACTGACCACTCAATCAACTCCTATAACAATTCTAGTGGTGATCACACTAACAAGATAAAAGCCCTATGAAAGGAACAACAACCTAAGCATACTAGTGGATCACTCAAGGCAATACAACCCTATGCAAGCTAGTAAGAAACCAACGCGGAAGCACACCACAAGCTAGCAAAGGACCCTACTCATGCAAGTCTACAAGGAGATCAACTAGAGCAATGCAAACACGCAAGCATGAATAGCACGGTATGTAAATGCGGTAAGTAATGCATCAAAGTAAGGAGATAGAGTAAGAGATGGCTCATGATTTTTTTGCCGAGGTCTTGGAAGGATGGCTCAAAGTACGCGACAAAACACGACGTCGATCACCTACGTGAACCATGCCAGCCCTATGGCGATGGCTCACTCATCATGGTTAGGAGAGCTAGGGACCCATTCAATGGTCCAATTCTGAGGCTCCTCACCTTCCCAAACCACCTTATTACAGCAATCACAATAAGTAGCTTGAGGGAAACCTGAAAATCAACATCATCGCAAAGCCTGAGTATCTAACATACTCCGCAAGACTTACCCGTCAAAAGGTTTACTAAAACTGACTCCTAGTATGCAGGGGGCTGACTGGGTTTATTTAGTAATTGCATAAAAGGTCCTATTAGTTCTATGCTGCACTTTGATGTCCTTAATCAAGATTTTACTTTACTTATTGCAGAAAAAAGCTACGGTGAGTCTAGCTACCCGCTTAGACTTGAACATAAGTAAAGAGCAATACATCATAGCAATATGTAGCCATAGCATAAGTAAATTTCAGAAACATAACCACAACTTTACTACTTAACATATCATTGCCGCTGCTCGAACAAGAGCACGAGGGATGGCAATTCGAATTGATTTACATCCTGTAGGAGAAAACTCAAATACACGACATACGCAACACTGAAGAACACGTATGGCCACCGTTCACAAGATTGCTATAAAGTCAATCCGGGGCCATCGATCCCGAGTACACGTCCTCCCCGCGATATAGTACTTCGTATCCGAGGCTTAACCCATGCACTCTCCAGCGGTCCTCAAACCCGTGCAACCACCGTGTTGTTCACATCACCTCCGGATTGATGAGTATGGCCGTCCAACGATATGGCACACAAGTTACTAGGTTTACCAATTCCCATATAAAGGTATGTACTTGGTACTGTTCAATACTTGTCCATGGAGTTGCAACGATAGGTGCTCCATTTTATCAAGTTCATTAATCAGGTGGACCATAGTTGAATCAAGTGATCCCATAACCTACCGTTGACTCCACTAATTTAAGCATAGCATTTACAAACGGAGAGGCTTGCTAACATAAACTAACCATAGTTCATTTACTGGAGTATGCAAGTGGGTTCCATCCAAGTCCTACACTTAATGCACAATACACATTCCTAGCTGGTGACAAAGTAAAAGGACTCAAAAAAAAATTTTAGGTATCCACCGGGGTTGCCTTGGGAGTGATCATAGTTAGTGTCTTCACCAAAATTCACTTTAGACCCCGGCTGTTCCAGTGTGATCTCCTTGGTCTCGGTCCCTATATGAAATGAACATGCATAAATACGAAGGAATACACAAGGGTCCATGGAGTTCCCTACTTAATTATGAAATGTATGGCATGATGATTCATGGTACTTCCTCAAAAATAAAATTAATAAAACTGATACTCATGCATGAATGTGTATGCACACATATGTATGACATGGCAACCACTTAATTGAAGGGGACAAACTTCTAATTAAAAGAGTATGGTTTTCATTCATCGAAAACTTAGTGTATGTCTACTCTAACCATGAGCATGGCATAGATGAGGATTACATGGCATTACATGATGATGGTGACATGAAAATATAGTACCAAGACCTAAACTTCAGAAAGTTTATTTCAAGCAATTTAGTTAAAGTGGCAATATGCAGGTGACTAGCAATATATATGAGATGAACAAAGATGAATTACATAACTAGCTCTAGGTACATATAACTAATTAGGAATCATGATCATATAATGGAGAATGAGAACTCTACTGCAAGTTAAGATTAACATTTTTTCATGCATAGTACCAAATCTGAATTTAATCTTAACTTTGACTAAATGTAGATATAGGGCAATGTTCATATGAAATTTCCTAGGTTAATTATTAAGTGATCAATTCGACAGAAAAAAGTATACTGATGGTGCTCAAAATTTTACATGGCATTGTATAGGGATGTACAAATAAATAAGGAACAGGAATACCAAATTGCAGAGATAAATTCCTAGTAGATAATTTATATAAATTCATTTATTGAAAATGAAGATTATGAAATAATACTAAAAATATGCATATAAATGGAAATGTGATAGAAAGTTGAGAATAGGTGCTCACTGAACAAGTTTCATGAATTTACCACTTATATATATTTACTTATGAATTTATTAAGCAAATTAGGGTTGTAACTTTAGGGATTTAAATATATTTTTGTACTACACAACCGTGGCCTTCAATTTGCTTTTCTGGTAAAGGGGAATTTGTGGACTTTTATTTCTTGAGTTATCGAATTTTGAAGTTTAAACCAAAGTTCACTACTAATTACAGAAATGCCATCGGCAAAATTAAACTGCGCGCGCGTGCTGGGCGGGCTTACCGACGCACGGCCGATTTCGCCGGAGCGCTCGCCGTGGTGTGTTGCCGTGGTGGAGGTCACTCGGGACCGGCACCGTTCGGCCGTGCACTCGACGGCGAGCAACCCTAGGGGGTCACCGACCGACAGCGGTGACCGGAGCGGTGTCGGCGGCGGCGGCGGAGGCAGGGGGTGGCTTCGGTGGTTTTGTGCGCCATGCAAAGAGGTCGAGAAGAGTTGGGGTTCGGTCGGTGAGCTTCACCTTGGTTCGCAGATGACCGATGTCGAGGAAGAAGATGACTGGGATGGCCGGAGGGAGGTTCTCATCGGCGGGGTGGAAGATTTCGGCGCGGCGGCGCTCCTTTTTTCCCGAAATCCGGCAAGGTCTCTGCACGAGGGAGGGAGAGGGTCAGGGGGCTGCGAGAGGGTTCCTTGGCACATCAATTTGTGAAAGAAAGAGAGGAGAGAGAGCTACCTAGGCAGAGCTGGGTGCGGCGGCGGCCATGGCGGGGAAAAACAGAGCTCTAGGCTCGGGTTCGTCGGAGAGAGAAGAGAGAGCTGCGCTTGGTCTTCACGAGGGCTCTGGGGGGCTGAGTGGAGCGCTTGCTAGCCGAGAGGGAGAGAAGTGGTGCGCTGTGCGAGCTGCCATGCCTTTGTTCTGATCGAGCGGAAGGGAGAGCAGAGAGAGGAAATGGCAATGTGTCGGCCAGAGAGAGGAGGAACGGCGCCGCCTTCAATTTCGGCCAGTGACACGGGGGGGGGGGGGGGGATTTGGCAGTGCAGTGGCCGGAATGGGGAGCTGCAGTGACCGGCGATAGTGCACAGTGGCCGGCGGTACACGTTAGTGTCGAGCTGGTAGTGGCCAGGGAAAAAGAAAGGAAATTGACTTCTTGACTTTGAACAGTGCTCGAGTTTTGCACAAATTGGCCAGGTTCCGTTGCTCCAAACTTCAAGCTGATTTGTGTGCGTACCCAGGGAATCATATGCTCCAACTTTTCTTTTGGGGGAATGATCTAATTCGGCTTAGATAAATTTTGAAAATTCCAGAACAGAAAATACCTTTCTGTGCCTTTGGGGAATTTTTAAGGGCACTAAATAATTACCAAAAATTCTGGTAAAATTCTTACAATTCCATTTTGATATGGCCATCCAGAATATGTAAAAACATTGGTACACTTCTATGGGTTTTGTGATGTTTGAGAATGGCTCTCATTTGGATATTTCTGGATTTAATAAATTAATTTCCCCCTTTATTCTTTGGCACCTTAATTAATTCTATTTTTAATTAGCCCTTAATTAGTATTAGGTTTATTTAATTACCATTTTGTGACATGGGATGTCACAGCACACCCCCCTTAAAAGAAATCTCGCCCCGAGATTTGCAAATGGATGAACAAAAAGGGAGGGGGCGTGGGCGGTTACCGTAGTTGCGAGGCCAAAAATTCCGGGAAGATGGTCTTCAGGAATTCTTCTTGCTCCCACGTAGCTTTGTCTTTGGTATGGTTACTCCATTGCACTTTGTAGAAGGTGATAGTGCGGCTGCGAGTTACCCGGTCCTTTTGATCAATGATTCGGACGGGGTATTCGGGGTAGGAGAGGTCTTCTTCCAATTGTTCGGTGTCGGAGATCACCACGACGATCGAAGGCTTTAAACACTTCTTGAGTTGGGATACACTTCACCATGACGATCGAAGGCTTTAAGCAACGGCGCTATGCTTTTCCGTGATCGGAAAAGGGCCGATATAGCGGGGTGCTAACTTTCCCTTGATTCCAAAGCGAGATACACCTTTGTTGGGAGAAACCCGAAGATTGACATGATCTCCCTTTTTGAATTCCAATGGACGTCTTCTTTTGTTGGAATAACTTATTTGATGGGATTGTGTGGCCTTCATGTTAGCTTGGATTTGCCACACCTTTTCTTCGGCTTGTGTGACTAGATCTGGACAAAAGGTAATTCTTTCTCCCGATTCCAACCAGTCCAGCGGGGTTCGACATGAGTGACCATACAAAGCTTCAAATGGTGACATTCCTGAACTCTCTTGGTAGCTATTGTTGTAGGAGAATTCGACGAACGAGAGACAAGATTCCCAATTTCCATGATTGTCCAGAACACATGCTCTCAATAGATCCTCCAAATATTGATTTAGCCTCTCAGTTTGACCGTTGGTTTGTGGATGATAAGCGGAACTTCGGATAAGAGTGGTGCCAAGACAAGCATGTAGTTGCTCCCAAAAACGAGCAATAAACTGGGGACCTCGATCAGAGATGATCATGTTGGGCACATCGTGCAAACACAGGACTCGGATGATGTAGAGCTCGGCATACTGCTTGGTAGAGTAGGTTGTATGGACGGGAATAAAGTGAGCAGATTTGGTTGACCTATTCACAATAACCCATAACGAATCATGCTTCTTGGGCGTGAGGGGGCAACCCAACGATAAAATCCATAGCAATGTCCTCCCATTTTCACACGGGGATTTTTAATGGTTGCAAAAGACCGGCTGTTCTCAAGTGATCGGCCTTCACACGCTGGCAAGTGTCACATTCGGAGACATAACAAGCAACCTCTCATTTCATGCGCGTCCACCAAAACTTTTCCCTTAACCCACGGTACATCTTGTTGCTGTCGGGGTGTATGGAGTATTTGGACAAGTGAGCCTCATCCAAAATTTTCTTTCTTAGCTCCTCATTCTTTGGAACAACAAGACGATTGTTGAACCATAGCACTCCATCTTCGTCTTGTCAGAAACATGTAGCTTCCTTCTTCCCAATCTTCTGGTGGATATATTCCATCCCCTTGTCCTTCTTTTGTGCTTCCATGATTTCTTCCCGAAGGGTAGGAATAAGCGCTAAATTATACAAGGATCCATATAGAATGACACGAAGACTTGGTTCGCTAGAATCTGAAATTATGCAAGCTTCCATAGAGCAAACGATGGTGTGATTGCATTGGTCCCTTCGACTCAAGGCGTCGGCAACCACGTTGGCTTTTCCAGGGTGATAATGAATTTCCAATTCATAGTCCTTGATCAGTTCTAACCATCTACGCTGCCTCATGTTCAGTTCTTGTTGAGTAAAGATATATTTGAGACTTTTGTGATCGGTGTAGAGATTAACAAGATTATCGAGCAAGTAGTGGCGCCAGGTTTTTAAGGCTAGGACAACGGAGGCCAATTCCAAATTAAGAGTGGGATAATTTTGCTCATGCTTCCGGAGCTGTCGTGAGGCATAGGCAATGACACGGCCTTCTTGCATAAGCACACCACCCAATCCGGTGCCGGAGGCATCGCAGTAAACATCAAACGATTTTGTGATATCGGATTGAGCCAATACCGGAGCGGTTGTCAAATGCTTCTTGAGCGACTGAAAAGCTTCTTCACATGCACTACTCCACTTGAACTTAGCATCCTTTTCCAGCAACTTGGTCATAGGCTTGGCAATGTTTGAGAAGTTGGGAATGAATTTCTGATAATAACCGGCAAGACCAAGGAAACTGCGAATTTGCTTGACCGATTTCGGAGCTTTCCAATTCAGCACATCCTCTACTTTTCTAGGATCAATGGCTGCTCCTTCTGCTGATATGATGTGACCCAAGAATGGAACTTGCTTTAGCCAAAATTCGCATTTGCTAAACTTGGCATAAAGTTGATGATCTCAGAGTCATTGTAGAACAATGCAGAGATGTTCGGCGTGTTCTTCCTCGGACTTGGAGTAGATAAGGATGTCGTCAATGAACACAACCACAAACTTATCCAACTTGGCATGAACATGGAATTCATCAAATACATGAAGTGGGCTGGAGCATTGGTAAGACCAAAGGACATGACAAGATATTCAAAAAGACCATAACGAGTGGAGAAAGCTGTTTTTGGAATATCCTCGGCTCGGATCTTTATTTGATGATAACTGGATCAGAGATCAATATTGGAGAAGACTTTAGCACCCACTAATTGATCAAAGAGAATATCAATTCAAGGTAGGGGTACTTGTTCTTGATGGTTACGGCATTCAGCGGCCTATAGTCAACACATAGGCATAGGGTCTTGTCTTTCTTCTTCACAAAGAGAGCGGGATAGCACCAAGGAGATGAACTTGGTCGGATGTAACCCTTGTCCATAAGCTCTTGCAACTGCTCTTTTAATTCCGCTAACTCATTAGGAGCCATTTTGTACGGCCTACGAGAGATAGGCGTTGTACTGGGTATGAGTTCAATCTTAAACTCGACATCCCTGTCTAGAGGCATTCCTGACAAATCATCTGGAAATACATCGGAGAATTCACATACCACTGGAACATTTTCTAGCTCTTTTCCTTCAACATGACACACTTGAGAAGTGGACAACTTGGGATATGGCAATCGGAGAATAGACGGGCCATGTAAGGGTGAGTTCAAATGGATTTCCTGGTTCTCAATGTGCAATACGGCTTTATGACTAGTCATCCATTTCATACCAAGAATTATGTCGATGCTTTGGCCATCTAAGATGATTAGGGAAGTGGGGTATACATTGCTTGCTAACTTAAGTGGCACTTTTCTTAACTCAAGATGAGCCCTTATTTTTCCACCGGGAGATGTGATGATGTATGGTGTTCCCATAGTGGTGGGGGTGATTTTCAAATGATTCACACATGCTTGACTAATAAAATCATGTGTTGCTCCTGAATCAAAAAGAACCATGGTAGCATGTTGGTTGATCGAGAACGTACCCGCGAGAACGGGTTCTCCAACTTGGGTCTCTTCGATCGTGGTATAGTTCACTTGGCCATTCTTGTGTGTGGGGGTAGAAGACTGGAGACGGCTTCCATTGCTGCCATTGTTGTTGCCGCTGCTGTGGTTGTTTGTTGTTATTCCCGGAAGTGTTGGAGTTGTTGTTGTTGTTGTTCGGGTTGCCCTTCGGGAACCGACACTCCTTAGCAAAATGACCGGTGCGGCCACAGTTGTAACATGGCTGCGAGGAGTTGGTCTTCACCACCTGATTACTCTACTGCGGAGGGCAAGAACTAGAAGATTGCTGCTGGTTGCCTCTATGGAATCGAGAGTGCTGCTGTGGGAATGATGGACAAGATCCTCCTCCCGACGGTACTGCAGCCCGGAATTTCTGTCCAGTCGGGGAGGTGATTGCTAGTTTGTACTTGGGCGGTGCAGAGCCGGATGAACTTCCCATAGCACGTTTCCTCTTCTTGTCCTCTTGATTGGCACGGATGGCATCTTCTTGCATGATGGCGGCACTCATCAAGTCGTTGAACGTGCCGGCGGTGACTTGTGCCAAGCGGTCTTGCAGCTTCGGGGGTCGGGTAAGACCCAAACGAAAACAGTCCTTCTTCTTCTTGTCCGTATCAGCGTGGTACGACGCATACTGAGCCAAGTAGTTGAATTTCCGTGCATACTCTTGCACGGTTCCAGAGCCTTGCTTCAAGTTGAGGAACTCCTGCAACTTGCGCTTCTTGAGTCCAGCGGGGATGTGGTGCGCACGCAATGCTGTGCAGAATTCCACCCACGTGACTTGGTGACCAGCAGCGAGAGTGGCAGTGAAACTAGCCCACCAAGCACTTGCGGAGCCACGGAGCTGCTGCACGGCGAAGAGGGGCTTCTGCTGTTCGGTGCAGTGAAGGAGAGCGAACTTCGACTCCAGAGTGCGAATAAAATTATCCGCTTCAAGCAGATCACCGGCTTCTCCGAAGGTGGGCGGATGAGTCGCCCAGAAGTCACTATAGGAGGATTCACGAGGCTGCAACGGTGGTGGTCCAGTAGCTCCTTGGTGGTTCATTATCTCCATGAATATGCGGGACATCTCATTTTGATTGTGGATGAGCTGCTCCATAGCCGTCATGGGTGGCGCGTTGGGCAGCGGCCCGTTTCCACTGACGTTCGAGGCGCCGGGAGCATCACCGACGTGTTCTCCACCGCGGCGAGTTTCCACCATCTGCCATATGAACAAGCATGTTAGCCCAATCATCACATGAGACAATATGATAACAAGGCTGTGGCATGACGATGAAATAAAATCTCAGATTATTCATAAATTGAAATGCTGACAAGTAAACGGTGCGGACATAAGATATAACTTAAATTCCAAAATTTCCAACACCACAAGCAACATACTTATGATAAAAACCATAGATACATGTGATGCAACTTTTGATACATGGCAAATCTTAGGTTACATCACTCGGAACTCGGAACATGACACCACATGATCTCGGAGAGCTTAGGTTACACTACACTTAGCATTACTAACACTATCCACATACCAGCACGGTGTCTCACGAGATTTTCACCCTACACATGTACTAATACTCAGTCACTCCGCGTGGGTACCACCATCAGACTCCACGTCCATATCACCCGGTCTAAGGGGTGCTTCATAGTCAATGCCGGAATCACCATTCTCAGTCAAATCAGCGTCATCAGGGGGAATCACTACGAGTGGAATGGGTGGCTGATCGTTAAGGATGGCGTTCAGCTGGCCATTGGCGGCTTGGAGATGCCCAATGAGCTGCTCTTGCTGCGTGATGATTGCGTGAGCGTCATTGAGGTTCCCTTCCATGACATCACACGCATCTTGAGCTTCTTCGTGCTGGGCCTGTAGCTCACTTCGCTCCTCCAGGAGAGCGGTGACCTGACCATGAAGAGAGTAAATCTCCTCTTGGGCAGCGGTGAGCTGAGCATCATGGAGTTGCTCGAAAAGGTCAGCCTGCTCCAACTCGCTAGTGTGCAGCTTGTCCTTGAGAACTGTAACCTTAGTGTCACGCTCCGCGAGCTGGGCATCACGGGCAACAAGTGTGGACTGCAGCGGCTCGCGCTCTCGTTCCAACTTGAGGACGCGGGCGGCAAGGTACTCGGGGTCCTTCATGAGTTTGCCAACATCCATCTGCCAGAATAAAGTTTTGTAAGGGTGAGTCAAAACTTAATATCCCACTAAGCATACATACTCAAAGTAGCATAAGGAATGATTGGTAAAAGAAAAGACACGAGGTTCCCAATCCGTTTAATGACCGGTAGCAACAATTCCTGCGGTTGACGGATTAACCCGCAGAGATGAGCAAAAACACCGAGCTTCTGGACAAAATCAAAATTTTTGTATTTTACAAATGTTGTGGAGAATTTCATCACCTTTACAACTCATACTCACACATATCCATCCAATAAAGTCTCTGGGAGTTATGATCATCCAAAGACAGGGGACAGAAATGAAGCAATTTCTAAACTTCCAGAAAAGGTTACTGTTTTTGCAAAATTCAACCCAGTTCCAGATTTTTTTAGGACAAACTTCCTAAAACAAACTTGTAGAGCAAAACCTCAGATTTCCAACGAGTACTTATTCACCTTCATTGAATTAAAATTGAGGAAGTTATGCTCATTTTAGTGAAACTGACTTTTCTGGCAGAATTTGGTTCTTATCGGTTGAGTTCAAATTTTTGGTTTAGGTGCCATAGGTATTCAAAATTGTCCAAAACTTGGTCATTTCACCAGTTTGCAATCTTAGTGACCTTTTTACATGATTTGGTAAGGTTGAATGCATATGGTATGCATGAATGCCAATGCTCAATATGACGGTTTCCTACATCCTCACCAAAAGAAAAACTTGACCGATTATATAGCTCGATCCTTTCGGTGGCACAGACACCTCTCACACATTTTCTAATGAACTACACATGGTTAGTGTACCTGCAAAAGATCCATTTCAGAAACAATACATCAAATTCAAAAGAAACAAGCCAAAATAACAATGATAGTTTATGCCCAGGTATTTGCCCACCTGGAAGGCAGCCGATGTTTAAACGTATTCGGTCCGCGCATCAATCAAAGCCCAGGTCTTTGCCCACCCGAAAGGCTTTCAGTATTTACAGCGCAACCGATCCGTGCACAATGACATACCTTCGTTGAAGAATCCGTAGTTGCAAGTAATTTAAACAAACATAACACAGGGTTAGCTTTGCCACCTACTACAAGACGCTTATATGGGTACTACTAGTTCGTACCTCACCGTAAGGCGTAAAAATGGCTTGTTTACATTTTACAATGTTCATTTGTGTGTAGCTTATCCCGAGACGGCTCTAATACCAGCTGTGACAACCCTAATCCGAAAAGTAGAGTATGTCACACAGGATCACCTCGGGAGATGATTAACAAAGTAACCATACATAGCATTCACACATGAACATTCATCATTTACAAAGATACATCACTTAGGTGCATAATATTACAAGTTCAAAGGTCAAATGAGAACAAGTTCAGATTCATTACAATACATATGTTCTTGGTTTATATTACATAAATGTGCGGAAGCGATAAAGCGACAAAACACGACACCGATCACCTACGTGAGCCATGCCAACGCAATGGCGATGGCTCACTCATCACGGTTAGGAGAGTTAGGGACCCATTCAATGGTCCAATTCTGAGGCTCCTCACCTTCCCAAACCACCTTATTATAGCAATCACAATAAGTAGCTTGAGGGAAACCTAAAAAAAACATCATCGCAAAGCCTGAGTATCTAACATACTCCTCAAGACTTACCTGTCAAAAGGTTTACTAAAACCCACTCCTAGTATGCAGGGGGCTGACCGGGTTTATTTGATAATTGCATAAAAGCTCCTATTAGTTCTATGCTGCACTTTCATGTCCTTAATAAAGATTTTACTTCACTTATTGCAGCAAACAACTGCGGTGAGTCTAACTAGCCGCTAAGACTTGAACATAAGTAAAGAGCAATATATCATAGCAATATGTAGCCATAGCATAAGTAAATTTCAGAAACATAACCACAACTTTACTACTTAACATATCATTGCTGCTGCTCGAACAAGGGGTACTCATAACCGCGAGGGACGGCAATTCAAACTGATTTACATCCTGTAGGAGAAAACCTGAATACACGACATACGCATCACTTAAGAACACGTATGGCCACTGTTCACAAGATTGCTATAAAGTCGATCCGGGGCCATCGATCCCGAGTACACGTCCTCCACGCGATATAGTACTTCGTATCCGAGGCTTAACCCATGCACTCTCCAGCGATCCTTAAACCCGTGCAACCACCGTGCTGTTCACATCACCTCTAGATCGATGAGTATGGCCGTCTAATGATACGGCGCACAAGTTACTAGGTTTACCGATTCCGATTTAAAGGTATGTACTTAGTACTGTTCAATACTTGTCCGCGGAGTTGCAACGATAGGTGCTCCAATTTATCAAGTTCATTAATCAGGTGTACCATAGTTGAATCAAGTGATCCCATAACCTACTGTTGACTCCACTAATTTAAGCATAGCATTTACTAACGGAGAGGCTTGCTAACATAAACTAACCATAGGTCATTTACCGGAGTATGCAAGTGGGTTCCATCCAAGTCCTACACTTAATGCACAATACACATTCCTAGCTGGTGACAAAGTAAAAGGACTCAAAAAATTATTTAGGTATGCACGAGGGCTTGCCTTAGGAGTGATTGTAGTTAGTGTCTTCACCAAAGTTCACTTCAGACTTTGGCTGTTCCGGTGTGATCTCCTTGGTCTCGGTCCCTATATGAAATGAACATGCATAAATATGAAGGAATACACAAGGGTCCATGGAGTTCCCTACTTAATTATGAAATGTATGGCATGATGATTCATGGTACTTCCTCAATAAATAAAATTAATAAAACTGATACTCATGAAATGTATGGCATGATGATTCATGGTACGTTCTCAACAAATGAAATTAATGAAACTGATACTCATGCATGAATGTATATGCACACATATGTATGACATGGCAACCACTTAATTGAAGAGGACAAACTTCTAATTTAAAGAAACTCACTCGCATGACGGTTTATGGCGTGCAGGAGGCCGAGCGGCTGTGCTGAGGGGATGCCGGAGTCGCGTGTGGATCGGTGAGCTGACAAGGCGACGAGAGCAGTCGGGCACGGGGAGGCAGACCGGCGTAGTGGCGTCGCGTCGGCATCGGGCAGAGGAAAAGCTCATGTGCGATTGCGTTGTTTTGTGGCTTGTCGCGGTGGAGCGAGCGGCAGAGCGGGGTCGGCGATGTGACGCGACGTCGCGGCGGTGGGGATAATGTGGAGCGGAGTTCCGAGGCGGTAGCGCAGGGGATGGGCGTGGCACGCGCGCAGGAGGAAAGGACCGGAGGAAGAAGACAGGCAACTTTTGCAGAGGGGCCCTCCAACTTTTTGAATTGTTTATGATAAGGTCCTTCTATAAATTTCAGTTTAAAATAGCTCCAAAGATCCAAATGAGTTCAAATTTTAGATTTGGGCTCTATAGAATATGTAGAATCCTGTTAAAGGTTTCATTTGGCCAGAAAAGAAATAATTTATTTGGAGTTTAATGATCAAAGTTAAATCATTTGTAGGTTTAATTTATTTATTTGATGGACTTCTCAAAGGAATAAAATTCTGATATTTGGCCCATAATTTCATTTTACTATTTTCATAATTCTGATGTAATTGTTGGGACTATGTTTTATAGAAAGTTTTATTTGCTTTAAATTTTTGCTTGCAGGGATTTATTTTTAACTTGAGGAAATCCAAATCTTTAACTTGACCTCATTATTTCATGCTCTTTCTTGAGTTCAAATTTAATCTTAATATGTTAGTTAAATTGAAATGAGACACAGGGGTGTCACAGGTACCCGCACCTCGGTGGGCACATACGAGGAGAAGAAGCTATAATGCTTCGTTGTCGCAGGAAAGATGCCCTCATTCGAGAGCGTGGAATCCCCCCGACCAATGAAGCAAGAAGATTATTTGCACCCCGGGGATGCAAGTGCTGCTGATTATTAGGACTAAAGTGATGTGGACAAGGGTTCCCGATCTTCCAAAAGGTTCTGGATATGTTGATTTGGTCGGAGGCGACACACAAATCGATCCGGCTTCAGAACAGCATGTTCTAAACCCCGCAATCGCAGCACGACGTCTCCTCTGGTTATCAACCGTCCTAAAACGATTGACCTTGCCGAGAAGGCTAATCCCTGCCTGCGAATCAAGAACACAAGCAAGAACAAAGAAGAAGGCAACACAATTGCAGATGTATTATGAATCTCACGAAGTTGGGGTCTCACAAACCGTGATGACGGCGAAACTATTATAAACAGAATAATCTAAGAAAAACCCAAACCCTAATGGTGTGGTGGCGGCTGTATATGAAGACCCTAGGATCGTGCAAGACCCTCTGGACGCACCCCTAATGGGCTCAACTAGATACAAAGCCCAAAGGCCAAAAATAGGCGATGCAGCACCGAAACAGATTCTGGACTCTCTCTTGTTTCAACGATTCCCGATGACTCCTGATGAATTTTGATATGAGACCGGCAGCATTGGAAAGGTCTTCTTCTTATATTTCCATGCATATGTAGAACGTCCAAATCCGAGTCCGTATGCGTCCTGGGCATCCGTTTTAGTGTAGACTGGTCCTGAACCCCAAAACGGACTCGAGGTCGATTTTGGTTGGGCCTCCACCTTGGCTTCCACGTCCTTGCTGGTCCTCCACGTCTCCAAGTCCTTCTACCATCATCTCCTGGTCCTCTCCATGGTTCCTAATTATAATATAATCATTAGGTAGCAAACCATTCTCAAAAGTGACATATAATGAAGAACGTAGGAACTAGCTCACCTCTAAATTTAGTCGTCGTGCACGAGCTCTAGTCATTGGACCTTGCAAGTCCAGAATTGAAGGAGTGTTGCATGTATCCTTAGGAGTGATGTCCTCATCATAAAGTCCCCACAAGAATAATAGGGCCGGTGCAGCACCTCTTCCTGCTCCCATCTAAGGCGCACAGGGGAGAGGCTGAGAAACCATCTATGCCTTCCATAACATGACCCCTTACTTCTCACCGAGTATCGGCAAGCAACAAAGGTTACAAGACTCATATCCTCTGACCGGCGGTTGCCACCACGAGTGATGGTAGCAATGGCAACTGCCACATGGAGCATCAAGATGTTCTCCGTCCTGCCACGACGACCGCCAACGGCGCGCAACTTTGAGACATCATCTTCACCTTCGCTCCCAATTTCACCTCCCGGTAGGTGCCCACTTCTGGCCGCCATGTTGGCAATACAAAGCCCACCGGGCGACGCTAACTTAAGGCATGCAGCCGAGTCAAGGAGCAAAGGAAGCTTTGAGGCAAGTTTGGATGGGGAAACACTACCCCGCGGCATCCTTAAAGGGTTGATGAAGATGGATCGAGGCTAAGGACGCTATGGAGCAAGTGTTGGGTACACTTGCCTAGTTGTTAGGGTTTTGAGTCCATAGGAAAATCTAGACTATCAACAGGGTCTAGGTCACTTCCTTAGGTCATATCTAGTCGGTGATGTGGAAGGTTGCTCGATGAAATCAAAGGCACTAGTTGAAAGTGGAGAAGCCAAGGAGCTGTTCGGAGAAGCTGAGAAACAAAGTCAAGCGAGGACGAGGAGTTTCAGCTTTTGGATGAAGTGACCGGACAAAGGGGTCAATGGTGACTAGAATGTACGGTCACTAAGAGGTTTTGTCCGGAGACTACAGCGAGCAGCGAGGAAACTGCCAAGTCTGGGAAGTCCTAGTGACCGGACGGTCCGGTCTAGTGACCGGACAATCTGGTCAGTAGGAGATGGATTTGGCTAGCAAGGAAGCAAGCATCAAAATGTTTCTGGTCTGGAGAGAGAAATGGACCGGACGGTCCGGTCAGCTGACTGTATAGTCAGCAGGAATCAACAGAGGGGTTGTAACATCCTGGCCCAAGGCTTAATAGGATAGATAGCATACTCATATCAACAAGTTGCAACTTCTTTTTCCGAGGCTCATCCCTAAAGAACTCCAAAGTTAAGAGTGCTTGGCCTAGAACAATTTAGGGATAGGTGACCAATCGGGAAGTCATTCCCAAGTGCGCACGAGTGAGGACAAAGTATGCAGAAAAGACTTGTGTTGTCCTGTGAGGAAAGTCTTGAGGTCCTAGAGAGCTGCTAGGTGTAAGCGGGCCTGACCTCGGAGGAGCAGGATGTTACAGTTGGTATCAGAGCCGACCCTCGCAGTTTCATGGGCGCATGGGGTCGCAGTTGCGCATGCATGGTGTGCATGGCTAGTGTGGGCCCGGAGTGGTCACACGGCATGGCACATGCGCTGGCACTGGGCACACGGATGTGGCTAAGAGGGGAAGTTCCTGGCCTAGGGCTGGCCGACGAGGAAGTCGGTCTTCTAAGAGGGTGAGAGTGTAACATCCTGGACCAAGGCTTAATAGGATTGATCGCATACTCATACCAACAAGTTGCAACTTATTTTCTGGAGGCTCATCCCTAAAGAACTACAAAGTTAAGCGTGCTTGGCCTGGAGCAATTTAGGGATAGGTGACCAACCGAGAAGCATTCCTGGGTGCGCACGAGGACAAAGTGTGCAGAAAAGACTTGTGTTGGTCTGTGAGGAAAGTCTTGAGGTCCTAGAGAGCTGCCAGGTGTAAGCGGGCCAGGCCTCTGAGGGGCGGGACGTTACAAGGGTTAGAGCTGTTGGAGCTCAATGTTGTAGTGACCGGACGGTCCAATCAGGTAGTGATCGGACAGTCCAGTCAGCAGGCCTAGAAGGCTGATTTCATGGAGCAACGGCTAATTTGAGTTTGGCAGCCTATATAACTTCGTTGCTGAGGTCTTGGAGACCTCTCTTGGCCAGTGGAATACCTGAGAGCATTTGGTAAAGTCCAAGAGGAAAAGAGGAGAGCACTAGGAAAGGATATTGGATATCTTGAGAGTGCTTGTGAGAGTAACAAGGAACGATCTTGCACATCTAAGGCTAGGGTATCCTTGAGGTTGTGATCTAGGTTGTTACTCTTGGTCTATGGTGAGACATAGACCGGTCAGGTGTCGGTGATCGAGCCTATCATGATTGGTTGTGAAGTTCATCACACGTTTGTACACGGTTTGAGCACGCCAGTGAAACGGGCATCAATAGTGAGCGACCGTGTCGGCTCGGGGAGTCCGGCAAGTTCTTGACGGAGGCGAGCTTGTGCCTTGGTGGCAGCGGTGATGCGCACCGTGTCTTCACTCGGGGAGTGATTGCGGGCTCGTGGGCAAGAACTCCACTTGGTGGCGGGAGGGACCAGAACTCAAGCGAGAGTGGTCCAACGAGGAGTTGGGGAAGGCGCCATCCTTTCAAGACCTCAGGAAAAAAATCATGAGCCATCTCTTACCCTGTCTGCTTACTTTGATGCATTACTTTCAACATTTACATACCATGCTATTCATGCTTGCGTGTTTGCATTGCTCTAGTTGATCTCCTTGTACACTTGCATGAGTAGGCTTCTTTGCTAGCTTGTGGTGTGCTTCCATGTTGCTTTATTACTAGCTTGCATAGGAGTTGTATTGCCTTGAGTGATCCATTAGTATGCTTAGGGTGTTGTTCCTTTCATAGCGCTTTTATCTTGTTCATGTGATCACCACTAGAATTGTTATAGGAGTTGATTGAGTGGTCGGTTTTGGAAATTAGCGAATTTAGTACATAGTGTGAGTTCCAAATCCCCCCCCCCCCTGTCGGTCACTTGGTCCATTCAAGTGGTATCAAATCCTAGTGCTCATCATAAGGCTTAACCACCTTGAGTAGTGACCGTATTGAGTTGGGATGCCATCCCATTCGGGGTCGGGTAACGGCTCATGGAAGGATCGCTTTAAAAGCTACCTAAATGCCATGATCTTGGATGAGTTGATGGATACTCTTATGGTCTTCACTAATACGTACACCAATAATCATGTGTATGATGATTGTGATGATTGTGTGGATGTGCCTAGTACTAGTGAGTGCCTAGATTCTTCTAATGTTGACTTGATAGGTTGCGCTACTAGTGCGTCCAATGTGATGAGTGATAATGATGTCTCTCTTGATCTTGCTTGCTCCACTAGAATGACTAGTATTGATGATGGTTGTGAGTCTCTTGTTGATCTTGCTAGTAGTTCTCCTATTGTGGAGTTCTTAGCTTTTCATGCTAATGACAATGAGGACTTACTTGACTCTCTTATTCGCTTGCGAGGTATTGTGGACAAGATTGCAGCAACTTCTTTCAAGCTCCCTAAGATTGTGATTGTCGAGAAGATCCTCTCCTTGCTACCAAGTAGCAAGCTCTTCTACATCACCCTTGACCTTCTCATGGAGAAGAGTCTCACTGTCGAGGACGTGATTGAGCTGCTCTTCAAGGACGAGGCTATCACCCCGAGCATGGCGGGGAAGAAGTCATCCAAGGCAAACAATGAAGCATCTTCAAGCAAAGGGAAAGAAGTAGCTTCGAGCTCAAACTTCTTTGATCCCTCCACGATATTGTCTTGCAACAACTTCTACAACCCCTTCGGAGCAAGACCCTCACCAAGTTCATCATCAAGCGCTTCGCAAGCACTACCTCAAGTGCCATTCCAAGTTCTACTCCAAGAACATCAGGTGGACTAAGCATTGGCGTAGGGGGAACACCAACAACAATGCTCGCTCGATCATTTGAGATGATCAATCTTGCGGCTTCAGCTCCGGCGCCTCCACCTCCTCCACCACAAGATTGACTTTGGCGCATGCGTCAAGCTCGACAATAGGAGTTTTTCTTTGAATTTGATGAAATTGTGAGAATCCCAAATGTTGACCTTTGTGAGACTTTCTTGAGTATTTATGATCTTGTGTGCAGGATAAACTCCTTCAGAGGCCTTAGGAAGATAACATCAATTGAAGTAATTGACAAGCTCCTCCATTTGATCACAACTCCTGAGAGGGGCTTTCTACTTGAGGAGGTTGTCAACCGGAGGCATGAACACTCAATTGAGAGGGCAATGGAGATGGTACTCGTGCTCCCCTCACATGTGGGACATGTGCTTGAGCACGTCACTGGCCTCTATGATCCTCCCCACTACTACATCGACCTCGATGAGATACACATGGGGGATGGTCATGGACATTGGAGGTATCGTGTTCCTCACTTGCCCATCAGGAGGAGACTTCGGGAAGGGATTGTGAGAATCCCTATCTATGAGGATGGCTCATTGTTCGACGCGATGAGGTTGGTACTAGTCAATCTAGTAATTCTTTAGATACTAATCCTTCTTTCTCTAGTGCTTGTCTTATGGCTACCACTAGGGTCAACTATAAGAGTGGAGGTACTCATTGGATTCTTGACAGTGGGTGCAATCAACACATGACCAAGAAGCCGACCATGTTCACCACCATTGATGGAGATGAAAACAGTGAGAAGGTGACTTTCGGGGATAACTCAAAGGGGAGAGTTAGAGGCTCGGGCAAGGTGGCCATCACTACTGACTTCCATCTCTCCAAGGTCTTTCTTATGGAAACCCTCAACTTCAACCTCCTATCTTTGGTCAACTCTGTGACATGGGATTCAAGTGCACTTTTTATGAGGATAATGCAACAATTGAGAATGCCAAGAAAGGACTAGTGTTTCATGGAGTGAGGCATGGGAACTTGTATGTCATGGACTTCAAATCAAGCAATATGCCACCAAGCACTTGCCTATTCACTAAGGCATCTAAGGGATGGTTGTGGCATAGGAGACTGACACATGTTGGAATGAATCCGCTCAAGAAGATTGTTAAGAGGAATCTAGTCGAAGGAATCAAGGATGTGACCTTTGAAAAGGAGAGACTGTGCAGTGCTTGTCCGGCTGGAAAGCAAGTTGCATCTTCATATCCTACCAGTCATTCGTGTCTACATCTCGTCCTCTGGAGCTCTTGCATATGGACTTGGTTGGGCCAACACACTATTAGAGTCTAGGAGGGAATCTCTATTGCTTGGTGATTGTTGATGACTTCACTAGATAAACTTGGACCTTCTTTCTTATGGACAAATCTTAAGCCAGTGATACCTTTAGAAAGTTTGCTAGAAGGGCAAAGAATGAATTCAAGGCTAGCATTGTGAAGATAAGAAGTGGCAATGGGACAGAGTTCAAGAACACAACAATGGAGGAATATTGTGATAAGAAAGGCAATAAGCATGAATTCTCTGCTACATATACTCCCGAGCAAAATGGAGTAGTGCAGAGGAAGAACAAGACACTCATCACTCTTGCTTGTACCATGTTGGATGAGTATAGAACTTATGAGAGGTTTTGGGCGGAGGCAATCAACATGGCTTGCTATACCTCCAACCGTGTCTATCTCCACTGATTGTTGAACAAGACACCATATGACCTATTGGTGGGACGGAAACCCAATGTTTCCTATTTCTGAGTCTTTGGCTGCAAGTGTTACATTCTCAAGAAGAGGAGAAAGCCTGGGAAGTTTGAGAGCAGAACTGATGAAGGCATTCTTGTTGGGTACTCAGGAACTTCTAAAGCATAAAGGGTCTACAACTCAGCCACAAGTTTTGTGGAAGAATCCTATGATGTGCAATTTGATGAGTCAAATGGTTCTCAAAAGGAAGATGAATTTCATGAAGTGAACATTGAGGATGAGCCTATGAGGGAAGCTCTGAGGAACATGCCCGTGGGTGTGGTTTTACCCCACGAGACCAATGATGGTGATATTGATGAGCCCTCTACTTCACCACCTCAACCAACCTCTTCCTCCGAGGTGCAAGAACCAACCCAAAATGTCACGAATACACCCACTAGCTCCTCCTAAGATTCATTGAGAGTTCACCCACCAAATGATGAGGAAACCCAAGTGAGAAGTGATCCACAAGCCTCCCCACATACTTCACCACATGTCACTTCTCCTAGCTCTTCACAAGATACCCTCCCATCCACCTCAAGCTCTAAGTCCGAAACAAGAAAGCACCAGAGTGACTCTCCCATCTCTCTTAGGATCCAAGACACTCATATACCAAAAGAGCAAGCAACCCATGATGCACAATATATATCACCTAGACCTCCTCCCACTCAACAAGAACATTATCCTAGACCCAAAGCCAAAAACAAGGATCATTCCCGTGACTTGATCATTCAGAACCCATCTCAAGGAGTGAGAACAAGGAGAAATCAGTACAAGTCCAACTATGTGAATGAAGAAAAAGATGAAGTGATGAGGAGGCACATTTTGCTATTGAGAACTTTTCTTTTGTCTCCATGATGGAGCCCACAACAATGGAAGAGGCAATGAATGATCACAAGTGGGTCATTGCCATGCAAGAAGAATTTAACAACTTTCAAAGATGCAAAGTGTGGAAGTTAGTGGAAAGGCCCAAGAATCATAATGTTGTTGGCACCAAGTGGGTCTTCAAGAATAAACAAGATGAGGGAGGGGCCATTGTCAAGAACAAGGCTCGTCTAGTGGCAAAGGGATACTCTCAAGTGGCGGGCATTGACTTTGAAGAAACATTTGCTCCCGTGACTCGCCTTGAGGCAATTTGGATCTTGTTTGCTTATGCATCACATAATGGCTTCAAGATTTATCAAATGGATATGAAAAGTGCTTTCTTGAATTTAGAGATCAATGAGAAAGTCTATGTGGAACAACCTCTAGGGTTTGAGGATCCTATGCATCCAAGACATGTGTACAAGTTGAAGAAAGCTCTCTATGGCCTCAAGCAAGCTCCTAGGGCATGGTACGAACACTTGAGGAACTTCCTACTTGAGAATGGATTCACCATTGGAAGCATTGATAGCACCTTGTTCACAAGGCATGTTGGGGAGGATCTCTTTGTGTGTCCAATCTATGTGGATGATATTATCTATGGGTTAACCAATGAGAAGTTCAATTAGGAGTTTTGAGAGATGACGGCTAGGGAATTCCAAATGTCAATGATTGGTTTTTAGGTCAAGCAACTGAGAGAAGGAAAATTCAACATGGAGAATTGTAAGACTTTGCACACACCTATGGCAACAAGCAAACCCTTGGATGATGATGTGAAAGGGAAATCGGTGAACCCCAAGCTCTATAGATAGGTTCTTTGCTCTATCTCACCGCCTCAAGACCTCACATCATATTTAGCGTGCACTTGTGTGCACGTTACCAAGCAAATCCAAAAGAGTCATACTTGAAGGCTGTGAAGAGGATAATGAGATACCTCAAGTACACACCTACCATCGGCATATGGTATCCTAGAGGAACAAGCTTTGAGTTACTTTGATATTCGGATTTGGACTTCACGGGTTGCAAAGTGAATAGGAAGAGTACATCGGAAGGTTGCCAATTTCTTGGAAGATCTCTAGTATCTTGGAGCTCAAAGAAGCAAAACTCGGTGGCTCTATCTATAGCCAAAACAGAGTACATGGCGGCAGGAGCGTGTTGTGCCCAACTTCTCTATATGAGGCAAACGCTCTCGAATTATGGACTCAACTACACTCAAATGCCACTATATTGTGATAGTGAGGCGGCAATCAAGATGCCTCTCAAAACTGGAGATCATGGTCATGCAAAGCACATTCAAGTGAGGCATCACTTCATAAGGGATCATGTTGAGAAGAAGGACATCGAGTTGGTGAGTGTGCCAACTCATGAACAATTGGCGGATATCTTCACCAAGCCACTCGATGAGAAGACCTACAACAAGCTAAGGGGAGAACTCAATGTTCTCGACCTCTCCAACTTCACATGAGTAACCCTTGAGCTTGTCCTTTGTAAATATGTATAGTGTTTGTTTGTTTTGTTGTTTGTGTCTTTGTTTTGTGCTTGTTTCTCTTCTTTTGTAGGTTGACTTCGGACCTTCTTGAGATAGCAATGGACATGGGTTAAGCTTGGGAAGGTGGTTCATGGTGTACCCAGGGCTTTGAAGAATGGTCCATTATGAGCAATCTTGAGAAGGGAACAACTCGTTGTTGTCACTTTGGTTTTTAGCGGTTCTCTCTCTTTTTTTAGCATCGCATCATGCATTGTATACTTGTTGCATTTGCATTCATGCATCCTCGCATTGTGATACCCTACATGCTTCCAATTATGTATCTAGGGGGAGTTGTTCATTTACAAATTGAGTACATGAATCTCTAGATGATCACATAGTGATAATCATGCTTCATGCCCATTGAGCCATGTTCAACCGAGCTCCGAGGTTAAACCTACTCGCGCAGCTTAAAGACAAGTGGCTCATACATTCCCACCTCTCAAGTGACTAACCCCTTGCATATTTGAGAAAATATTTTGTTGAGTCATGTGTGTAGGGGGAGCTACGGTGGAACACCATTGCGACCAAGCAGGAGCACCGTGAAAGGGGGAGTTATTCTAACTCTTGCCAACTATCTTTTGCCTCTTGGTTCCGTTATGTTTTGGTGTGGTTTTTGGTGATAGGTGACAAAGAGGGAGAAGGAACATGAAGATCCAAAAGCCAAGCTTAAGTTGGGAATACAAAAAGGGGGAGAAGAACATGGAGATCAAATGAAGATGAGAAGAAGAGAAGAACATGAAGGTCAAATGAAGATGAGAAGGGGAGAAGAACATGAAGTCAAAATGAAGATGACAAAGGGGGAGAAGAAGAACATGAAGACCAAATGAAGATGATCGAGACAATGGTGCATGTCTACGACAACAATGTACATCTACACCGACATGAACATCTACGTCTTTGGTGCGTGCCTACTTCAACAAGATCCTCAACCACGGCACCAAGATGGGCACAAACTCAAATCAAGATTAGCATCCAAGTGCGCTTAGTTCTTCCTCACCTTCTAGCACATTTCAAGGGGGAGACCACTTCCAAGGTGAGGACCAACATAAGCCTTTCAATCCTTTCTTTTCCTTTGGTTCTTTCTTGCTCGTCCATTTTGGATCATCATAAGTAGTGGTTGTTATCCATCACCAAAAAGGGGGAGATTTTAAGGTTCATGACCATTAAGGTCACCCCAAGGTATGATGTTTTGGTGATGAATGACAAACATGAAATATGACTAATGTCTACATGAGTGTTGTCCGTGTAGGAAACCTTTTCTACCTTATGATGATTGTTGACAGCGGACTTGGCAATTGATGACAATGACCACAAGCATGGAGGCTTGATGAAGATGGATCAAGTCTAATGACAAGCTATGGAGCAAGTGTTGGGAACACTTGCCTAGTTGTTAGGGCTTTGAGTCCATAGAAAAAACCGGAGTGTCAAGGGGGTCTAGGTCATTCTCTTAGGTCATGTCTAGTCAGTGATATGCAAGGTTGCTTGGTGAAATCACAGGCACTAGTTGACAGTGGAGAAGCCAAGGAGCTGTTCGGAGAAGCCGGGAAACAAAGTCAAGCGAGGACGAGGAGTTTCAGCTTCTGGACGAAGTGACCGAACAGAGGGGTTAGTGGTGACCGGACTATATGGTCACTAAGAGGTTTTGTTCGGAGACTACAGCGAGCAACAAGGAAACTACCAAGTCTGGGAAGTCCTAATGACTGGACGGTCTAGTCTAGTGACCGGACAGTCCGGTCAGTAGGAGATGGATTTGGGCAGCGAGGAAGCAAGCGTCGAAATGTTTGTGGACTGGAGAGAGAAATGGATCGGACAGTCCGGTCAGCAGGAATCAGTAGAGGGTTCAGAGCCATTGGAGCTCAATGCTGTAGTGACCGGACAATCCGGTCAGTAGTCCCAGAAGGTTGATTTCGTGGAGCAATGACTAGTTTGAGGTTGGGATCCTATATAACTTCATTGCTGGGGTCTTGAAGACCTCTCTTGGCCAGTGGAATACCTGAGAGCATTTGATAAGGTCCAAGAGAAAAAGAGGAGAGCACTAGGAAAGGATATTGGATATCTTGAGAGTGCTTGTGAGAGTAACAAGGAGTGATCTTGCGCATCTAAGGCTAGGGTGTCCTTAAGGGTGTGATCTAGGTTGTTATCTTGGTCTATGGTGAGACCTAGACTGGTTAGGTGTCGGTGATCGAGACTATCATGATTGGTTGTGAAGGCTATCACACGTTTGTACACAGTTTGAGCCCTTCGTTCAAAGGGGCATCGCCAGTGAGCAGCCGTGTTGGCTCGGGGAGTCCGGCAAGTTCTCGAGGGAGGCGAGCTTGTGCCTTGGTGGCAGCGGTTACACACACCGTGTCTTCACTCCAGGAGTGATTGCAGGCTCATGGGCGAGAACTCCACTTGTGTGACATCCCATGTCACAAAATGGTAATTAACTAAACCTAATACTAATTAAGGGCTAATTAAAAATAGAATTAATTAAGGTGCCAAAGAATAAAGGGGGAAATTAATTAATTAAATCCAGAAATATCCAAATGAGAGCCATTCTCAAACATCACAAAACCCAAGGAAGTGCACCAATGTTTTTGCATATTCTGGATGGCCATAACAAAATGGAATTTTGAGAATTTTACCAGAATTTTTGGTAATTATTTAATGCCCTTAAAAATTCCCCAAAGGCAGAGAAAGGCACATTCTGTTCTGGAATTTTCAAAATTTATCTATGCCGAATTAGATCATGCCCCCAAAAGAAAGGTTGGAGCATATAATTCCCTGAGAACTCACAAAAATCAGCTTGAAGTTTGGAGCAATAGAACCTGGCCAATTCGTGCAAAACCCGAGCCTTGTTCAAAGTCAAGAAGTCAATTTCCTTTCTTTTTCCCTGGCCACTCCCAGCTCGACACCGACGTGTACCACCGGCCACTGTGCGCTATCGCCGGTCATTGCAGCTCCCCATTCTGGCCATTGCACTACCAAATCCCCCCTGTGTCACCGGCCGGAATTGAAGGCGGTGTCGTTCCTCCTCTCTCTGGCCGACAAATCGCCATTTCCTCTCTCTGCTCTCCCTTCCGCTCGATCAGAACAAAGGCACGGCAGCTCGCGCAGCGCACCACTTCTCTCCCTCTTGGCTAGCAAGTCCTCCACACAGCCTCCCAGAGCCCTCGCAAAGACCAAGCGCAGCTCCCTCTTCTCTCTCCGTTGAACCCGAGCCCAGAGCTCTGTTTTTCCCCGCCATGGCCGCAGCCGCACCAAGCTCTGCCTAGGCAGCTCTCTCTCCTCTCTTTCTTTCACAAATTGATGTGCCAAGGAACCCTCTCGCAGCCCCCTGACCCTCTCCCTCCCTTGTGTAGAGACCTTGCCGGATTTCGGGAAGAAAGGAGCGCCGCCGCGCCAAAATCTTCCACCCCACCGACGAGAACCTCCCTCCGGCCATCCCAGTCGTCTTCTTCCTCGACGCCGGTCAACTACAAACCAAGGTGAAGCTCACCGACCAAACTCCAACTCTTCTCAACCTCTGTGCATGGCACGCAAAGCCGCCGAAGCCACCCCCTGCCTCCGCTGCCGCCATCGACACCGCTCCGGTCATCGCCTTCAGTCGGCGACTCCCTAGGGTTGCTCGCCGTCGAGTGCACGACCGAACGGTGTCGGTCCCGAGTGACCTCCCCCACGGCAACGTGCCACGGCGAGCGCTCTGGCGAGCCCGCCCAGCGCGGGCGCGCAGTTTAATTTTGCCAATGGCATTTCTGTAATTAGTAGTGAACTTTGGTTTAAACTTCAAAATTTGATAACTCGAGAAATAAAAGTCCGAAAATTATGAAACCAATTTTGTTCGACTCCAAAAATTTCCCTTTACCAGTAAAGAGTGTTGAAGGACAGGGTTATGCAGTACAAAAATATATTTAAATCGCTAAAGTTACAACCCTAATTTGCTTAATAAATTCGTAAGTAATTTATATAAGTGGTAAATTCATGAAACTGGTTCAGTGAGCACCTCTTGGCATATCCCAACTTTCTGCAAAAGCACATTTCCATTTATATGCATATTTTTAGTATTATTGCATAATCTTCATTTTTAGTAAATGAATTTATATAAATTATCTACTAGGAATTTATCTCCAAAATTTGGTATTCCTGTTCCTTATGTATTTTTATATCCCTATAGAATTCCATGTAAAATTTTGAGCAACATCAGTATGCTTTTTGCTGTCGAATTGATCACTTAATAATTAACCTAGGAAATTTCATATGAACATTGCCCTATATCTGCATTTAGTCAAAGTTAAGATTAAATTCATCTTTGGTACTGTGCATGAAAAAAATGTTAATCATAACTTGCAGTAGAGTTCTCATTCTCCATTATATGCTCGTGGTTCCTAATTAGTTTTATGTACCTAGAGTTAGTTATGTAATTCAACTTTGTTCATCTCATATATATTGCTAGTCACTTGCATATTGCCACTTTAACTAAATTGCTTGAAATAAACTTTCTGAAGTTTAGGTCTTGGTACTACATTTTCATGTAACCATCATCATGTAATGCCATGTAATCCTCATCTATGCCATGCTCATGGTTAGAGTAGACATACACTAAGTTTTTGATGAATGAAAACCATACTCTTTTAATTAGAAGTTTGTCCCCTTCAATTAAGTGGTTGCCATGTCATACATATGTGTGCATATACATTCATGCATGAGTATCAGTTTCATTAATTTTATTTGTTGAGGAAGTACCATGAATCATCATGCCATACATTTCATGAGTATCAGTTTCATTAATTTTATTTATTGAGGAAGTACCATGAATCATCATGCCATACATTTCATAATTAAGTAGGGAACTCCATGGACCCTTGTGTATTCCTTCATATTTATGCATGTTCATTTTATATAGGGACCGAGACCAAGGAGATCACACTGGAACAGCCGGGGTCTGAAGTGAACTTTGGTGAAGACACTAACTACGATCACTCCCAAGGCAAGCCCTGGTGCATACCTAAATAATTTTTTGAGTCCTTTTACTTTGTCACCAGCTAGGAATGTGTATTGTGCATTAAGTGTAGGACTTGGATGGAACCCACTTGCATACTTCGGTAAATGACCTATGGTTAGTTTATGTTAGCAAGCCTCTCCGTTAGTAAATGCTATGCTTAAATTAGTGGAGTCAACGGTAGGTTATGGGATCACTTGATTCAACTATGGTACACCTGATTAATGAACTTGATAAAATGGAGCACCTATCGTTGCAAGTACATACCTTTAAATGGGAATTGGTAAACCTAGTAACTTGTGCGCCGTATCGTTGGACGGCCATACTCATCGATCCAGAGGTGATGTGAATAGCACGGTGGTTGCACGGGTTTAAGGATCGCTGGAGAGTGCATGGGTTAAGCCTTAGATACGAAGTACTGTATCGCGGGGAGGACGTGTACTCAGGATCGATGGCCCCGGATCGACTTTATAGCAATCTTGTGAATAGTGGCCATACGTGTTCTTAAGTGATGCGTATGTCGTGTATTTAGGTTTTCTCCTACAGGATGTAAATCAGTTTGAATTGCCGTCTCAAGGTTTTTTTGACCAACCCGAGAGCACCAAGCACGCGCGCCTCAACCCTTCTTCTTTCCCGTGTATTGCGAGGACCCCGCATGGCTTGAGCCACGTCAATTTGGAAGGGATTCCAACGGCTCTTTTCTCGCACCTCGTCGGAGCAATTTCCGACCTCCGGTGAGTGTACTCCCTCCCTTTTCTCCTCGTGAATGTTCACAATTACCTCGCGCACCTCCCTGACCATTTTCCTCTCGGATTCCTGGTATGAACATGGACCAGTTCTCCTTTTCCCCTGCCGCCGCCATCATGTCCGAGCCGCCTCGACGACGAGCACCACCCTCTGGCCCTCTCTGGCGGACGCCGACAAGATGCCGATGATCGCCGCGCCCCCGTGATGTTGTGGGAGCAAACCGTGGTCAATTTGCTGCTCCAAGCCCACTTCGCGATGTCGCTGAACCTCTGCCTCCTGCTGCCTCATGATGTGCCTCGGCATGCGCATGATTCCCACACGCTCGCGGCGAGGTTCCCCCACCTGTAGACGCCGGCGACAAGCCTCCGGCCGAGCGCCGCCTCCCTCTGGCGACACCCACTGGCGCTGTCTGGCAGCCATGCTGGCACCCACGTGGCTCCCATGAGGTGCTGAGTTGTCTGCTGATGCGGTGCTGACTCAGCGATGACTTAATTGTTTAATATCCAGAAAATGTCAGGAAATGCTAATAACTTCTAAAATGCATAGTAAATTCATTTTAGGTCCAAATGACCTCAAACCAATTTTGTTAGCTTCATAATAATGTGCTTTATTTTAGTAAAATGATAAGCAGCTGTCCTTGTCAATACATTTTAGTTAATTAAATAACTTGCATAAACACTAATTAATTCCTTAACAATTCTAGGAATGGAATTTAATTCTAATCTTTTGTATGCACTGTTATTTCTTGTTAATACATCACCCAGATTTTTTGTTAAGATAATTTTGCAATATTTCGTACTCAAGTAATTATTTATGGCTCTAACTTGAATAAAATCATGTAACGAAATTATTAAAGTCCAGAAGCTATAACTTGGCTAAAATAAAGTTCATATATGTCCCTATTCATGATAAATCACTCAAGTCTAGAAACATTGGTTTATTATTTTAATTGCTTATTTGTTTCTAAAACTATAACAACCCTAATTAAATGGTTAACCCACAAAAAATGATGAAACTCTAATTTATTTTTTTGAAGCGTATGGCTTCGAGAACTCGTTAATAAAGTTGTTAGCACCAAAAAACTAACGTAATATGCATCCATCATATCATTGCATGTGATGGTGTTGCGATAATACCGTTAAATCCATTGTTCATCAATAGGTAACGACACCCAGGAGCAGGACCCCGATGTCCAGCAGGACCAAGAGCCCGAAGAGCAGGAGACTGTAGTTGCTAACACTTGCGTGGATTAAGGCAAGCCCCGGTTTGCATTTACCTTATTAAAGTTTTGCTAGTTTATATCCCTACTTGTGTCTATGTTTAAATTATTGCATTAGGTCATAGGAGTTGATTGGAACCCACCTTGCATGTTACCCCAAATGACCTATGTTGCTATTAAATAGAACTTGGTAGGCTCGGTACTGAACTGCTATGCTTAGTAATTAATAGTTTCAATATAAATTATTACTATGGAATAGACTTGATCACTAAATTTGAACTTATAAAAGAAGTTTACTTTTGATGTATGGCCGGGCAGGGAATTATGCATGTATAGGTTGCAGCCACACATGGGTGTTGGCTGCGGTAGCCCTGCCTTGCCCACCCTAGGACCCGTCCGTGGTCGACCCCTCGGTCAAGTATTGAACAGTACCGAATGCATGCTAGTTTATGGGCACTAGTAAACTGACGTAGCATTAAAGGTCACTTGCATTAAAGACAGTTAAGGTGCGTTGGTCGTTGACCCTTCTGCTGCTGGAGTGGGCGGTTCATACTGCGAAGTACTTTTGGCAGAACGGTATGCCCACTCGACGTCATCACAACCGGTCTGAGATGTGGGTGCTTTTCTTGCAAAAGGTTGCCGTATACGACCTTAATTGGTGCGTATGTGTCGTGTATTTCGGGTTTTCCTAGCTGGTGTATATCAATTGCAATTGTTGTCCCTCACAGTAATGAGTACCGCTTGGTCATTGAGTCGTCACATAGTTGCACATGATATTTGGAATTGGAAGTATATTGATTATTGTTGGTTATCATTCTTGTTATTGTCCTTATGTTGTACTTACTTTTATACATTTATGCTCTACCCAATTAAATTGACAAATAAAAATTTGATAGAACTAATAGGTTGCTTAGTGCGAGTCTTTTAAAAAAAACAAGCTACCTATTAGAGCCATTGCATGTCTAGGTGTTTGACAGGTAAGTCTTGTTGAGTAATTAGTACTCAGGCTTTATGCTTATGTGGTTTTCAGGTACTGCAGTAATAGAATTGCCGGTGAATGTATTGCCTTGGGACATGCAGGTCCCTGAGGGTTGGACTGCCCACTGGGAGTCTGACCTGCCGCCACAGTGACTGTTGTGTGCTGCTAGAGTGATGGTTCCTCGGGCATGAATCATCACTATGTTGTATCATCGAGCTCGTAGTTCTTATTGATATTCTGCTTTCTCTATTTTCAAAACATTGAATTTGTATTTCCGCTGCACTTTGATGTAATAATTAAACTTAAATTTGGATCATTGTTGCCTTATGAAGGGACTGCGTTATCAGTATCTTCGGGACCTTGATCCTCCGGGAAGGGGTGCCTCAGCTTGTATCAGAGCCGTGGTCCATGATAATATAACAATTAAAATGTATTTTCAAAAACTATGATGCTACATGTGAGGATACGTTAGTATTGCCCCTAGTAGTTATTAGGGTTAGTGACAAAGCTAACGGGTTATGCTTGAATTGGATTTTTTTTAATTTTCTTCTGGTATTTAAAGTTCGCTTGCAAGGACTGTGGCTTTGTGGGACGATTCCTTCCATGAATCATTGCCAACATTTTTCATTTTTGGCTCCTTCACAAGTGTTGGAGCATAGAGTTCACTCGTGAGGGCTATGGTTTTGTGAGATGGTTTCTTCCATAAACCGTGCCAACTTTTTCTTAGTAATGCTCATCATGGTAGGTTTATGAGCATTGGTTCGCTTGCGAGGACCGTGGTTTCGTAAGGCGGTTTGTTCCATGAACCGCTGTGGAATGACCCTTATTTTTGTAGTTTCTGTTAATTTAATATGTTGTTTCTGCAATGAGTTTCTCTGCAGGTACACTAATGCCGTTAGTACAACACTTAGATTGACTTACATGATGAGTGCGGGTCGTCACCAAATTTTCGTGCCGCTAAGTATCGGCAATATAGGTGTGTATTGTGAGAAATGATAGGTAAATAAATTGAAAATTTTTGCATCATGCATCCTTATAACTTAACTAAAATTTTGTTCTCTCCTTACTCATCCACCTCTGAATAAAATCTGCAAGTGTTGAGTATAAAAATTTCAACTCTTAAGACCAATTGTTAAGTTAATAACAATCTATTAGCTTCCTGTTTTTAACACATTCCTGAACTTGTAAAATTAATAACTGGAGCTCCACTTGGAAATTGGAGGTGTATGAACCCAATCTGGAAAGCCCTAGAAGTCTATTTTCATTTCCAGTAGGACCCAACCCCTAATAAATTTTTGTCTGTCCAGTAGTGCCGAAATACTAGGCCTCTGTCATCCAGAAATTTCAGCCTGAACTTGTAAAAAGTCCAGTTTTACTTAGAATTCTTGGGAGTACAAATACAATCTGGAAAGCTATGAAAGTCTACTGCAACTTGATGCCAAGAACCAGTTCTGTGGATTTTGTTTTCTGGACAAAATACTCATTTTTCTGATTGCTGCACGGTCAAGACTGAATCTGTTTTAAAACCCATCTCCGTAATATTGCCCCTTGAGGCTGGAAAATGTGAACTAAATTTGTTTTTTGTATTTCATGAAATTGTACATGAAATGCACATTACTTTACGAAAAATTTGACACATTCAAATTCCACCCCTGTAGATGGATGAAAATAACTACCAAGCTCCACTGGGTTGGGAGATCACCGACGGTCTGGACATCCCTGGAATGACCCAACTCTTTTGGAGTGTCCTTTGGGGTTATGGACATGATATCCCTCCTACCTATGTTGGCAAAATGACTTTGGAGAATGGGACCACTTCCTATGTAGTCCATGTCGCAGTCCCCACCAATTATTCTTTCCCCCAGCATGGGAATCATGGACTATCAGCGTCTCTGGAGTAGACCTACTTACTACTTGGAGTGTTGCTGCCTTCAAAGCCCTCATCCTATTTTGCGAGGTCCGTAAGCATGAGATTGCTGGAACACCGGTAACTTTGTTGCCAATTGATAATCTGGAGGATCTTGAGTGGAACCGCCACCTAGATTTCGTCTTCGACCCAAACCACCCACTCTATCATCCAGCGCTGCATGTGGCAGAGTGTTATGGACTCTCACTATTTGGCATATGCAAGGACTTGTACCATTAGCTGGATATGTTTCAGGCCGCACTTTAGCTTTCCGGAACAGAAAAGCAAGCCAAGATTCTGGAGATTTCATAATTAAACCAACAAATTCAAGCGAAGAATGAAGAGATAGATATGATAATGACGAGTGTGACCAAGCTTTAGGAGATGCAGACATAATGGAGTCTGAATTGCAGGAGCTTCAGGTCGAATTTGACACCTTCAAGGCTACCCACCTCCCCATCATAGATAACTGGGATGAGATCCCCATGGAGTATGGAGAGCAAGTAGATGAAGAAATGGGACAAGCAGGTAATGTTGATGTAGAGATGATGGAACCAGGAGACCCAGAAGAACCGTTGGGACCGCCAGAACCCAATGAGCCGATAGTCATAGACCAGGAGTAGATGAGTTGGTCGTGTATAAGCCATAGTGTGTCCGTAATACCATAGTTAGGCATCGATGCACGTATGGATTAATTAGTGTGATGTTATCCTTTTAACAACCATGTACCCAACTTTAAATTGTGAAAATGGTTGTCATTTCCTAAAATCCTCGGAGCACCCTTGCAAGTTTTTACACATATGTCTTTATGGAAAAATCTTGAGAAATGACTAATGTGTAGTGTATAAATTGTAGCATGGTGCGAACTTGGAATCAGGATGATCCTGAGAGCTCTCAGCAGGGAGCTAATGCTCAGCCATCGCTGGCAGAGGTTTTGGCTGCCGCACTGAACCGATAGCAGAACGACTCTGAGTTGCTCTGTCGATTGGTTGATATCACGTCCCACTTGGCTAGACATGGGGGCAACTGCAACAACAACAACCAGCCCCAATAGTGCACCTACTCAGACGTTCTAGGTACGTATCCACCGACTTTCAAGCGTGCCAGAGAACCTCTAGATGCCGACCACTGGCTGCGCTAGACCCAGTCTAAGTTTGGTCTGCTCGACTGCACTGAGCACTAGAAGGTGCTATTCACCGCCCAACAACTCGAGGGCCCTGCTGGTGCCTGGTGGGTGAACTACGCCGCTTCACTACCTGCTGGACACCGTGTCGAGTGGAATGAGTTCCCGGCTACTTTCCGAGCTCATTTCATCCCAGCTGGTCTTATACAGAGGAAGCTTCAGGAGTTCATGGATCTAAAGGAAGGAGGGAGGAGTGTCCTCCAATACTCCGAGGCGTTCAACCATCATGCTCAGTATGCTACTGAGTATGTCAAAACTGAGGCAAAGAAGAGGTATGCTTTCCTGCATGGCATGAATGCCACACTGAAGGAGCATCTGACCTGGCAGACGACTGGCACCTACAACGACTTGGTCAATGCTGCTATTGTCCAGGAGGGTGCCATGCGCCAAGTTGAGGAAGATGAGCGCAAGAGGAAGGCCCCTGCTAGTGCCTCTGCTGCCCCACAGGCGAAGCATCGCCTGGTGTACACCTCCCTGTCTGGACAGCGGTACCGGACGTCCCCGCAGCAGCAGTTTCAGCGCCCGAGGCCACAACAGCAGCAACACTTCCCGTCTCGTGCACCATACCAGCAGCAGCACACTCAGTACCATGCACCCTACCAGCAGCAGGGAAGTCAGAATGCACGTGCTCCACAGCCTGCCAGTCGTGGAGGCAACTAGTTGTGCTACAACTGTGGTCGCACCGGCCATTTTGCTAAGGAATGTACCGCACTGAGGCGCAACAACAACAATAATCAGCGCCCACCGCAGAACAAGAATGTGAATGCACCGTCTCATGGTGCTCAAGTGAACTACACCAGCGCTGAAGATATTCCTTAGGGTGACCCCATGTTGACCGGTATGCTCTCACTTTACCGCCAGCCTGTTCTCACTCTTTTTTATTCCGGTGCTACTCATAATTTTATTAGCAGAACTTGTGTGCGAAAACATAATCTCCACACCACCACTATAAATATCCGTTCTCCAGCTGGACAAATTATAGCTAATGAAATAGTATGCAAGGCTCCACTAGAAATCAATCGGAAAATCTACCCCACTTATTTTTTCATGCTCCACAATCAAGAAAATTGACCTAATTATTGGCATGATGTGGATGAAAACCCATAGAGCCATGTTGGATATAGGGCCCCGTGTCATTCATTTGAACTCTCCCTTGCATGGCCCAAACACACTTTCTCTTAGTATCACCTCCCCGAGAATTCCGGTTGTCTATAAAATGGAAGGACTATCACTTGAGAGTATTCCTGCTGTCTGTGAGTATCCCAACGTATTCCCTAAAGATATTTCTGGTCTCCCACTTGACCGTAAAGTGGAACTCAAGATTGAGCTTCAGCCAGGAACTTCTCCAGTATCTCGTCAACCGTATAAGATGGCTCCAAATGAGCTAGCTGAGTTGAAGAAGCAGTTGAATGAGCTGCTGGAAAAAGGATTCATTCACCCAAGTACTTCACCTTGGGGCTGTCCCGCTATTTTTGTGAAGAAGAAGGACAAGTCTCTACGGCTTGTTGTTGATTATCTGCCTCTCAATGAAGTCACTATCAAGAATAAATACCCGCTGCCCCGTATTGATATTCTTTTTGATCAATTGGTTGGT
Organism: Eleusine coracana subsp. coracana; assembly: GCA_032690845.1. Lineage (NCBI taxonomy): Eukaryota > Viridiplantae > Streptophyta > Magnoliopsida > Poales > Poaceae > Eleusine > Eleusine coracana. The sequence goes on from CM064422.1 coordinate 29,977,665, forward strand.
GCTAAGGTCTTTTCAAAAACTGACCTTCAGTCAGGTTATCATCAGATCAAGATCAGAGTGGAAGATATTCTGAAGACAACATTCTCTACTAGATATGGGTTATTCGAATATCTAGTGATGTCTTTTGGATTGACAAATGCACCTGCCTATTTCATGTATCTCATGAATTCAGTCTTCTTGCCAGAGCTGGACAAATTCGTGGTGGTATTCATTGATGACATCCTTATCTATTCGAAGTCCAAGGAAGAACATGCAGAATATCTTAGTATTGCTCTTTAGCGTCTACGGGACCACAAGTTGTATGCAAAATTCAGCAAGTGTGAATTTTGGTTGGACCGTGTGCCATTTCTTGGTCACATCATATCAGCCGAAGGTATCTCTGTAGACCCAAGCAAAGTGCAAGATGTGCTAGATTGGAAACTGCCTACTACTGTCCATCAAGTTCGCAGTTTACTCGGACTAGCTGGATATTATTGTAGGTTCATTCCTAATTTTTTTCAATTGACCAAGCCCATCAGAGAGCTGTTGTAAAAGGATAAGAAATTCAATTGGAGCAATGATTGTGAGGAAGCATTTTAGAAATTGAAGACATTGTTGACTACTGCACCAGTATTGGCTCAGCCGGACATCACCAAGCCTTTTGACGTATATTGTGACGCTTCCAGGATAGGACTTGGATGTGTGCTCATGTAGGATGGTCGTGTCATTGCCTATGCATCTCGACAATTGCGAAAGCATGAAGAGTAGTATCCAACTCATGATTAGGAACTAGCTGTGGTTGTTCTTGCACTAAAAATCTGGAGGCATTATTTGCTCGGGAACTTAGTGCACATCTATACAGATCATAAGAGCTTAAAGTACATCTTTACTCAAACTGATTTGAACATGAGACAACGCCGATGGTTAGAATTAATCAAGGATTATAATCTGGAAATTCATTATCACTCAGGCAAGGTTAATGTGGTCGCTGACGCTCTGAGTCAAAAAATACACTACAATAATCTGGTGATAGACAACAGCATTGAATCTAGTATCACAGAACCTAGCCTACATGTATTGCCTGCCCTAGTGATCAGCAATCGTAGTATTCATTCCACCATTCGTGATGAAGTCATTGCTGCACAAAAACGAGACGTTGGAATGAAGTACAATCGGGAGAACATTAAGAATGACAAGGCAAAATGCTTCACACAAGATTCGGATGGTACTATGTGGTTCAATAATCGTCTAGTAGTACCCAAGGATTTCGAACTTTGCCGCAAAATCTTGGATGAAGCACATCACTGTAAGTACTCTATTCATCCTGGAAGTAACAAGATGTACAAGGACCTGAAGAAGAATTTCTGGTGGACAAGAATGAAGCGAGAAGTTGCCCGGTATGTCATGGAGTGTGATACCTATCAGAGAGTCAAGGCTGACCATTTGAAACAGGCCAGACTACTTCAACCATTGAATAGTCCCGCCTGGAAATAGGAAGACATCAGCATGGATTTCATTATTGGCCTCCCTCTCACTTGTCGGAAGCACGATTCGATTTGGGTCATTATGGATAGACTCACGAAATCTGCTCACTTCCTAACGGCCAACAACACCTACAAGATAAAGCAATATGCAGAACTGTACTGCCAGAATTCTATGCCTTCATGGAGTACCCAAGACCATTGTTACAGATCATGGCTCGCAGTTTGTTGCTCGTTTCTGGGAACATCTACATGCATCTCTGGGTACCAAGTTGATTCGGAGTTCTGCTTATCATGCCGCTACTGATGGGCAAACTGAGCGTGTCAACAGAACTTGGAAGATATGCTTAGAGCATGTGTCTTAACACATGGTGGTAACTGGGATGAGTACTTACCGTATGCAGAATTCTTATACAACAACAATTACCAAGAGAGTGTAAAAATGTCCCCTTTTGAAGCACTCTACGGTCGGAGTTGTAGAACATCATTGAACTGGTCCGAATCAGGAGAAAGAGTAACTTTTGGTCCTGATCTTGTCAAGGATGCAGAAGAAAAGGTTCGGACAATTCAAGCAAATCTCAAGGCTACTAAATGTCGTCAAGAAAAGTATGCAAACCGATGACGTAGGCCACTGTTTTTCAACAAGGATGATTTCGTCTATCTCCAAGTGTCACCAATGAAGGGCATTCAGCACTTTGGCATCAAAGGCAAGTTAGCACCCCGCTATATCGGTCCTTTCAAAATCATGGAGAGATGTGGTCAAGTAGCATACCAGCTGGAGTTACCTGCTAATCTATCTGGAGTGCATAGCATGTTTCATGTATCACAACTAAATCGGTGTCTCAAACATCCAGTAGATATTGTCTTGGAAGAGTATGATCATCTTCAACCGGATCTCACATACTCCGAGCAACCAATAAAAATCCTTGATGAAAAAGAACGCACAACCCGCAAGAGAACCATCAAATTCTATAAAGTACAATGGAGTAATCACTCAGAAGATGAATCCACCTGGAAATCTGAGGAATTTCTGAGGACCCACTACCCGGAATTCTGCTCTTTGTTCTTAGGTAAATTTTAATCATGCCCCTCTCTCTAGTCTGCTTTGTTCTTAATCTTGGGACGAGATGTCTTTAAGGAGGTAGGGTTGTGACACCCCTGTGTCTCATTTCAATTTAACTAACATATTAAGATTAAATTTGAACTCAAGAAAGAGCATGAAATAATGAGGTCAAGTTAAAAATTTGGATTTCCTCAAATTAAAAATAAATCCCTGCAAGCAAAAATTTAAAGCAAATAAAACATAGTTCCAACAATTACATCAGAATTATGAAAATAGTAAAATGAAATTTTGGGCCGAAAATCAGAATTTTATTCCTTTGGGAAGTCCATCAAATAAATAAATTAAACCTACAAATGATTTAACTTTGATCATTAAACTCCAAATAAATTATTTCTTTTCTGGCCAAATGAAACCTTTAACAGGATTCTACATATTCTATAGAGCCCAAATCTAAAATTTGAACTCATTTGGATCTTTGGAGCTATTTTAAACTGAAATTTATAGAACCAAGGACCTTATCGTAAACAATTCAAAAGGTTGGAGGGCCCCTCTGCAAAAGTCGCCTGTCTTCTTCCTCCGGTTGTTTCCTCCCCCACGAGCACTCCGCACCCATCCCCTGCGCTGATGCCTCGGAACTCGGCTCCGCACTATCCCCGCCGCCGTGACATCGCGTCCCATCACCGGCCCCGCTCTACTGCTCCCTCCGCCGCGACAAGCCACAAAATGACGCAATCGCACATGAGCTTTTCCTCTACCCAACGACGACGCGATGCCACTGCGCTGGTCTGCCTCCCCGTGCCCGACCGCTCCCGTCACCCCGACAACTCGCCGATCCACGTAACTCCGCCATCCCCTCAGCACAGCCGCTCGGCCTCGTGCACGCCATAAACCATCATGCGAGCAAGTTTCTTTCGCGCCTGCCCAAGGCCGCCGCTGCCCTCTACTCCTTGATTCTTGGCGCCCGCCTGTCGCCGTCACTCCTGCCAAGACTTGAAACTCCCTGCCGCATTAGTGCGCAGCTCACCCCGTCTCGTCCCACGCTCCTTTCCCTGCTCCCCCGCACCTAGCACACCACTACCCGCCATTGCGGCGACTTGCCTTCCCTCTGCCCGACGCCTGCCGTGGCCGAAAGCAAGCACGCCTCCTCCCGCGTAACCAAGCCGCCCCATTCTCTCAGCACCGGGCAAAACCGTGCACACACACCTGCCCCTGGTTTCGACCAGAGAACCGAGCACACCGGCCCATAAGAACCCCTGCCCTCTGCCATCCTTCCTTTCTCCCCTGTCCTCCGCTTGTTTCCGAGCATAGGCTCAAGCTCGCAAGAACCGCCTCCAAGGTTTTTTCGACCAACCCGAGAGCACCAAGCACGCGCGCCTCAACATGGCTTGAGCCACATCAATTTGGAAGGGTTTCCAACGGCTCTGTTCTCGCACCTCGCCGGAGCAATTCCCGACCTCCGGTGAGTGTACTCCCTCCCTTTTGTCCTCGTGAATGTTCGCAATTACCTCGCGTGCCTCCCTGACCATTTTCCTCTCGGATTCCTGGTGCGAACATGGACTAGTTCTCCTTTTCCCCCGCTGCCACCGCCGTGTCCGAGCCACCTCGACGACGAGCACCACCCTCCGGCCCTCTCTAACGGACGCTGACAAGATGCCGATTATCACACGCCCCCGTGATGCTCCAGGAGCAAACCGCGGTCGATTTGCTGCTCCGAGCCCACTTCGCGATGTCGCCGAACCTCTGCCTCATGCCGCCTCTCGCCGATGGCCAACCTCTGGTGAGTCTCTATCCTCGCCACCACCCCCAGACGATGTGCCTCGGCGTGCGCATGATTCTCGCGTGCCTGCAGCGAGCTTCCCCCGCCCGTAGATGTCGGCGACAAGCCTCTGGCCGAGCACCGCCTCGCTCTGGCGACGCCCACTGGCGCTGACTGGCAGCCACGCTGGCACCCACGTGGCTCCCATGAGGTGCTGAGTTGTCTGCTGACGAGGCGCTGACTCAGCGCTGACTTAATTGTTTAATATCCAGAAAATGTCAGGAAATGCTAAGAACTTCTAAAATGCATATTAAATTTATTTTAAGTCCAAATGACCTCAAACCAATTTTGTTAGCTTCATAATAATGTGCTTTATTTTAGTAAAATGATAACCAGCTGTCCCTATCAATATATTTTAGTTAATTAAATAACTTGTGTAAACACTAATTAATTCCTTAATAATTCTAGGAATGGAATTTAATTCTATTCTTTTGCATGCACTGTTATTTCTTGTTAATACATCACCCTGATTTTTGGTTAAAATAATTTTGCAATATTTCATACTCAAGTAATTATTTAATGCTCTAACTTGAATAAAATCTAGTAACTAAATTATTAAGGTCCAGAAGCTATAACTTGGTTAAAATAAAGTTCATATATGTCCCTGTTTATGATAAATCACTCAAGTCCAGAACCAGTGGTTTATTATTTTAATTGCTTATTTGTTAGTAAAACTATAACAACCCTAATTAAATGGTTAACCCACATAAAATGATGTAACTCTAATTTGTTTTTTGAGGCATATGACTTCGAGAACTCGCTAATAAGGTTGTTAGCACCAAAACACTAACGCAATATGCATCCATCATATCATTGCATGTGACGGTGTTGTGATAATACCGTTAAATCCATTGTTCATCAATAGGTATTGACACCCAGGAGCAGGACCCCGACGTCCAGCAGGACCAAGAGCGTGAAGAGCAGGAGACTGTAGTTGCTAACACTTGCGTGGATCCAGGCAAGCCCCAGTTTGCATTTGCCTTTTTATAGGTTTGCTAGTTTATATCCCTACTAGTGTCTATGTTTAAATTGTTGCATTAGGTCATAGGAGTTTATTGGAACCCACCTTGCAGGTTACCCCAAATGACCTATGTTGCTATTAAATAGAACCTGGTAGGCTCGGTACTGAACTCTATGCTTAGTAATTAATAGTTTCGATATAAATTATTACGATGGAATAGACTTGATCACTAAATTTGAACTTATAAAAGAAGTTTACTTTTGATGTATGGCCGGGCAGGGAATTATGCATGTATAGGTTGCAGCCACACATGGGTGTTGGCTGCAGTAGCCCTACCTTGCCCACTCTAGGACCCGTCCGTGGTCGGCCCCTTGGTCAAGTATTGAACAGTACCAAATGCATGCTAGTTTATGGGCACTAGTAAACCGACGTAGCATTAAAGGTCACTTGCATTAAAGACGGTTAAGGTGCGTTTGTCATTGACCCTTCTGCTGCTAGAGTGGGCGGTTCATACCACGAAGTACTGTTGGCAGAACGGCATGCCCACTCGACGGCACCACACCCGGTCTGAGGTGTGGGTGCTTTTCTTGCGAAAGGTTGCCGTATATGACCTTAATTGGTGCGTATGCATCGTGTATTTCGGGTTTTCCCAGCTGGTGTAAATCAATTGTAATTGTTGTCCCTCGCAATAAGGAGTACCGCTTGGTCACTGAGTCATCACGTAGTTGCACATGATATTTGGAATTAAAAGTGTATTGATTATTGCTGGTTATCATTCTTGTTATTGTCCTTATGTTGTACTTATTTTTATGTAATGTTTTATTATCTTATGTTGGTTCACTAAAGTTACATTTATGCTCTACCCAATTAAATTGACAAATAAAAATTTGATAGAACTAATAGGTTGCTTAGTGCGTGTCTTTTTAAAAAAACAAGCTACCTATTAGAGTCATTGCATGTCTTGGTGTTTGACGGGTAAGTCTTGTTGAGTAATTGGTACTCAGGCTTTATGCTTATGTGGTTTTTAGGTACTGAAGTAATAGAATTGCCTGTGAATGTGTTGCCTTGGGACATGCAGGTTCCTGAGGGTTGGACTTCCCACTAGGAGTCTGACCTGCCGCCACAGTGACTGTTGTGTGCTGCTAGAGTGATGGTTCCTCGGGCATGAATCATCACTATGTTGTATCATCGAGCTCGTAGTTCTTATTGATATTCTGCTTCCGCTGTTTTCAAAACATTGAACTTGTATTTCTGCTGCACTTTGATGTAGTAATTAAACTTCAATTTGGATCATTGTTATATTATCAAGTGTCTGCATTATCTGCACCTTTGGGACCTCGATCCTCTGGGAAGGGGCACCTTAGTACCGACTCTTATTGTAGTTAGTTTCGTGAGGTCGATTTTTTATTTTTCTCTTTCTTGTACTTTGTGCATTGTAGCACTCATTTGTAAGAAATTCTTGTATGAATCATCCTCACACTACACATATCAATAAAAAGATTTCTTGTGCGACCCTGTCGTGGGGTCTCTGCTGGCGATGTCGGTCCTCAAGATGCTGCTCGGTGCAGTCTAACTAGTCGAGCAACCATTTCAACTTGGTTGTGTTCCCCTTTTGCGCCTCGTTCATGAAGTCGAGGGTAGAGCTAGGTCACGTTTTAGCCTTGATGGTTGAAAAGTGGTGCTCGGTGAGCTACTATCGGGTTTGTTTGAGTGAGACCCCTAGTTCCCCGTCGGCGGGGTCCTAGTGAACTAGCTGGTGGTTGGCCTCATAAATCCATTTTTTTCTGACTCAACTGGTTACCTCGACCATTCAATGGTTCATGGTGGCTAGCTGCCTCTCTTCGAGGAGATACCAACGGACGGGTCAGAACGGGACTCAAACGCAACTCTGCAATGCCCTCGATCTCCAGGGGTCAGGGTGTCGACCACTAGATGTGCCCATCACTCGTGCCCCTTGCTCTTGTTTTAGGCACTGGGCGGTTGTCGAACCCCACCATGAGGCCAGCCTTAGAAGCCCGGTGACGTCAGGCCATCGAGGCAGTTTTTAGCCTCTTATCCTGTCTTACCTGCGCCCACCGATCTCGGTTGGGTTGAGCAAGTCATGGTCCATCGCGCTGGAACTTAACTCGATGTCGGTTGAACCCGAGGAGTCGATCGAGTCGTTGCTGCAAGCCATGGTTAGTCGAAGTATGTTTCGATCGTCCCGCTCGCTATCCTCGTACCCCGGGGCTCATGGACGAATCTTCTAGGCGTAGAACACGAGGGGTCTCGGACAGATTTCGATGGGTTTGCTCCCTTAAATCTAAAGGAAATAAAGGAGGGCATGGGATTTTGACGAGTTTCAAACCATCTTCCCATTGCCCGAGGCAGGGGTTGCGTGTTTACCTCACGCGCGCGTCATGATGGTCCTAGCTGAGCCATCACGTCGCCTCATCTTCCTTGACTTGGCGATCATGGGCATGCATCTCCCGCCTGAATAATGAGGGTAGTGGGGCCACTAAGCCAGGGCGCTGAAGAGTGAAGCAAAAGCCGGAGAGTCGGGGGAATATCGAGAGAGGACGTGGCAGAATTTAAGCCGCAAGAGGCGTAGTGAGGAGTTAATCTCTTTACCTTGGGCAGGTCATGGCTGGGCCCCTCTGTCAAATTAGAGCGCGTCTCTTGGGGGGTGTCGCCTATTTAAGTCCATCCCGGGCCATCCTTCTCCTTTCTTCTTATTCTAGCTTTGCGTCTGCTTCCCCACTTACTTCTAGCTTTCGAGCGCATCGAGGATCTCAATGCCTGCTTGGCTTCTCGTCACCACTCTACTCCCCTCACCTCCATCGCCTTTTCCGATCGTCATGATGGCCGAGCTTGACTGGACCGGCTAGTGTCGATCGTCCATGAGGATGTCGCAGATGGAGGGCCTGGTGGAGACTGGTTTCCTTCCCGCTCTCACCGACACGGTGGAGTGGATCATGCTAGATAATAAGGCAGCGCCCGACCCTCCATCGGGCTACACCATTTCTCTCGTGCCGTTTCATGAGAGAGGCGTTGGCTTGCTGGGGAGCAAGTTCCTTCATGGGCTGCTGCATTTTTACGAGATTGAGCTACAACACCTGAACCCGAACGGGGTCCTTCACATTGCATTGTTCGTTGCATTGTGTGAGGGCTTCTGAGGGATCGAGCCTGACATCGAGGTATGGAAGTACTTCTTTTCCCCCACCCTCTTTATGCGAACGGTCGACAACATGGCGCGCCATGTTGCCCTTGGTTACTGCAGCCTTCGATTGATCCAGAGGAGGGTGCCGGAATATATATCGGTTTCCTTCCATTCGAATGTGTCAGGGTGGCATTCAAAGTGGTTCTATCTGCAGAACCACGTGGCAGGCCCCTTATCGGTGTTTACCGGTCGCTCCATTTGGAGGTTGGATGTAACCAAGAAGCATTCGAAATCCATCAGCCATGTCGTCCAGGCCATCCGACATTTGAAGGAGCGTGGCCTCTCCGCCGTTGGGGTCACAGGGTGGTGGTTTCGGCGCCGCTTCATTCCGCTCGCAGCCCAGCCCCTTCTCATGTCCCAGGTGGGCCCGGAGGAACACGGGGTCTCCTGTGCGGTTGTGGCGGTGGAGGAGCTGCCCGATTAGTCGGTAGTGGTGGAGAGGATCAAGGTGGTGTTGCTGCTCCTGGATGGTACCTAGCTGGTGTCGAGCTGTCTACCTATACTCCCATCAAAGGGGCCGTCGACGTGGTAAGCTCATTTTTCACTATTGTTCGTATCGCACTAGTCATCTGAGTCATTTCTTGCGTTTTGAGATCCCCTTTGTGCTTGCAGTCCGATTTGATGGTGTCGTTCCACTCCCAAGCCCTAAAGCTCCCTAAGGACACACCCTTAAGCGCGGCGAACCGCTTCCGAGATGTCGAGGCCAAGAAGCGGAAACAAGACACCAAGGACGCGAAGCTTTGAAGGCATTTGGACCGTCAAAGGAGGAGGGCACACCGACGCGACATGGACGAGGCCACGGATACCGAGTCCTTGGCTTTGACCAACAAGGATGGCGATGACTCAGAGGACGAGGAGGGCGGAGGTGGGCATGTCTCCTACCCTTATGATGTTGCCGTGGTTGTGTGGAATACTTACCCTACGGGTATCCATAGTAAGACCTATAGTTTGTAGGTGAACGAGTGGCCCATTATAAGGGAACCGACTGAGTCAGCTTGAAGAACAAGGCAATTAGAGATAGACTTTCTATGTAAATCCTTGTAGACTATGAGTAGGACTCTTCATGTACCCCCACCGACCGGATATATAAGGCGGCAAGGACCTCCTCATAGAGGGCACCTAATTCATTGCAATACAACCATAGAACATAGGACGTAGGGTTTTTATTCTCATCAAGAGGGTCCAAAACTGTATAACTCGGCGTCTTGTGTCTCAACCATCATAGTTCTTAGTCCTGACGTAGCCCCATAAATATACTGTCGAGAATAAGTCTCGACAGTTGGCGTGCCAGGCAGGGAACAAGGCTCACCGGCATTCTCCTCGACTACGATAGCTGAAATTCCCATCATCTAGTACTCGCTGGACTTCAAGATTTCCTTCGAATCGCTCGACTTCGCAGTCGGCGACAATACAGACCAAGGTCTGGAAAACTATCGATCCGACTCGGCCGCAGCCGGTTCCATGGCGTGATGACCAAGCTCATCAGATCTGATCCTTGTGTTGGCTCGACTCGGACTCAGCGAGTCAGATCTACCCACCAGGTATGACTCCAAGTCGGTTTGTTCCTTTGATGAGGATTCAAATCATCGGATCACCTTTACCCTCTGACCATCAATGTGGTCGAGGTAGATGAAAACCCGTCTATAGACCATGACGAAAAAGATGACCGTGAAAGAGACGGTCGCGACAAAGACGGTCATGCAGAGGACGGCTATAGGGAGGAAAACGCCCAAGACAATGACTCGTCGGTGGGACACCATCGCCGAGCGAGAGGATCGTGTGGATCTCGCCTCGCGCGACGACTAGATCTGGGGCAGCTCGAGATTGAGGTAGATGGCATCAAGGTCTATGACACCCCGCAAAACAACATCACATGGGAAAAATTGCTACTCAACAACTTGATGGCTGATGAGGCGTATCAGACTCCTGTGATGCATAAGGCGGTGGCCATGCTTAAAGCTCCTGCTGTCCAAGATGCAGCATGGGACGAACCAGTGTCAGTTATAGTCACGCGACCTCACATGGCAAGCGAAGATGTGGCGACTTGAGAAATTCTCTTAGCATCCGCGATAGTCAGGATACTATCAACTCCCATCATGAACAACGAGCTAGTGATGACCGACGCTATGAGGAAGAGCGCCATGATCGAAGGACTGACAATCGATGGGACGACAGATGCAATCCGCCACCAAGAGACAATCGGCGGGAAGACCGACGGGGCGACCAACACGATCCACCTCCAAGGCATAATTGCGATGACCGACGTCGATGAGACAATTCGGTTCGGTGTGAAAACCATGGTGACGACAATAGGCGTTGTCATCTTGATGATGACATCAACCCTCGTCATAATCGCCGTAGGTCTCCATCTCCAGATCACCATAGGAGGTCAACCACCCCCAGCGATGAGGAGTTCGACGAGATTAGAGCCTATGTACCTGAGCTTCGTATAGCTTGATGGCCAAAGGGGTTCAAGCCGGTTCCCATCAAGAAGTATGATGGTCAAATCAATCCCCAAGAGTGGCTTTAGCTGTATAGCACGACAATTCGGTCGGTAGGGGGTGACACCTTCATAATGGCCAATTATCTTCTGGTCTGCCTGGACCCTGCCATTCGGATTTGACTCACCTCTCTTCCTGAAAAGTCAGTCACCTCTTGGGGAGACCTCAACAGGAAGCTCATAGAGAGTTTCCAAGCTACTTGCAATTGTCCGGGCAACTACTTTGACCTTACTCGGATCAGGCAGAAGTCTGATAAGCCACTCCACAACTACATCAAGCATTTCTGCGCAAAGAAGACCGAGATCCCTAATATTCCAGATCAGCAGATCATTGTCGCTTTCCAAAGAGGCGTGCTGAGTGATGACCTGGTCTGTGAAATTGGTCGGAGGAAGTATGACCTCAAGTTGACCGCTTAGGAGTGCTTCGAGATTGCTCATAAGTTCGCGCCCAAGGAGTTGGCCCTGTATGACATCCGTGGGAAGGGAAAGGAGAAGTGCTCAAACAAGCTGGAGTCCTCCAAGAAGGACAAGAAAAGGAACCATCACAACATGGTCGCTGCGGTAGACCGATCTAAGAAAAAACCTCGGACGAACCAGTAGACCATGGACGACTTGCTGAGTGGCCCATGCCTATGGCATCTGAAGGGGAACCACAAAGCTAAAGACTGTTACCGTCTGAAGGGCTTCGCGACAGCTACACTGAAGGTGGCCAAAGATCCGCCAAGACGCAACGACAAGGACAAGGCTAACAATGGTGATGACAAGGACGAGGAAGGAGAGTTCCAGGAGCCCCAGAAAGAAGTCAACTTCTTCTTCGGAGGCCCTGATGCCTACCTGTCCAAGCGCATGCAAAAGCTGGAGCTATGAGATATCCATTCCATAGTCTGTTGCTCCCGAGTACATGAGGTGGCTTGAGATACCAATTACTTTTGATCGGTTGGATCACCCCAAGCACTTGCCTTAGCCAGGTCGCTACCCGTTGGTACTCGTGGCAACAACAAAGTGCTCATCGATGGAGGAAGTAGTCTAGACTTGATCTTCACCAAGACCCTCATGGAGTTGGGCTTGTCGGTCGAAGACCTTCAGCCGAGTTCCTCGCCCTTTCATGGGATCGTGTCGAGCAAGACTTCTGTTCCTATTGGGCAGATCGCTCTGCCTGTCCTTTGGAACCCATGAGAACTTGAAGACTGGGCAAATTGTCTTCCAAGTGGCCAATTTTGGGTCGACCTACCACGCCATCCTTGGTAGACCTTCAATGGCGAAGTTTATGGCGGTCCCACATTACCCATACCTCACTCTCATGATGCCAGGCCCGAAAGGAATAATCTCCCTCCATTCTGATCTTCGAGATTCTTTTGATTGCGATGTGCAGAGTTGTGATATGGACGCTAGATAGTTGATGCTGTCCGATCGGCTGGAGATCCAGAAGGCTGTTGGCGAGGATGTGCAGATCGACGCAGATATTACCATGACGAAGCCCGCCAAGGATAAGATGCAGACAGAAGACGACCCCACTAAGGAGATCGTGCTCGACCCACAGGACCCCACTAAGATCACTTATGCAGGGGCCAACCTCGACAAAAATAGGAACTCGCGCTCACTCTTTTCCTCTAGGAAAACAGGGACACCTTTGCATGGAAGCCTTCTGACATGCCGAGAGTTCCTAAGGAAAAGATTGAGAACGAACTACGGGTATCTCCTAGGGCTACCCCTGTCAAGCAAAGACTTAGAAGATTCATTCAAGACCGCAAGGACGCCATGAAGACGGAGATAGCTAGGTTATTAGATGCTAAGTTTATAAAGGAAGTGAATCATCCCGACTAGTTAGCAAACCTAGTCCTTGTTCCCAAGAAGAATAAAGAGTGGTGGATGTGCGTTAATTATAACAATTTGAACAAGGTCTGCCTTAAAGACCCTTTTGCTCTGCCAAGTATCGATCAGATCGTAGACTCAACAGCCGGGAGTGAGCTTTTAAGCTTTCTGGATGCCTATTCAGGATATCACCAGATCCCACTCAAAGTCGAGGATCAAATCAAGACTTCCTTTATAACTCCCTTTGACACTTATTGCTATATTACTACGCCATTCAGTCTAAAAAATACTGGGGTGACGTACCAACGCGGTATTCAACACTGCCTCAAAGCTCAGATTGGTCGGAATTCAGAAGCATACGTTGATGACATCGTGGTGAAAACCCGAAAGGTTGAAGAACTTCTCTCTGACCTGGCAGAGATGCTCGACAGTCTAAGGAGTTACTCGATGAAATTGAATCCTAAAAAGTGTGTTTTTGGGGTTCCCTCCAGAAAGCTACTCGATTACATCGTTTCAAAATGAGGTATAGAGGCTAACCTAGATAAAAATCAAGGCGATCCTTGATATGGGGCCGCATAATTCTCAGAGGGATGTTCAAAAGCTGATCGGATGTATCACATCTTTAAGTCGCTTTATTTACCAATTGTGGGTTAGAGGTCTGTCGTTCTTCAAACTAGTGCAAAAGTAGGATGACTTTATTTGGACAGCAGAGGCGCAATCAGTGTTGGAAGAGTTAAAAGCTCACCTTAGCAACGTTCCAGTCTTGGTGCCATCAGAGCCGCAAGAGACGCTTCAACTCTACATATCGGCCACAACTCAAGTTGTGAGTACCGTTTTAATGGTCGACCGAGAGGAAGAAGGGCATGTACAAAAAGTGCAACACCCGATGTATTTTGTTAGTGAGGTTCTTAGTGCCTCCAAAACACGATATCACCAGATCTTGAAGCTGCTACACGTGCTCCTGATCACCTCGAGGAAGTTGAAGCACTATTTTCAAGCTCATCCTATTGAAGTACAAACAACATCACGCTCAGACAAGTCCTTCATAATTGGGAAGCTGAAGGAAAGATTGCTAAATGGGCAGTAGAACTCGGTCAGTGCACCATTACGTTCACGCCTCATTCGGCAATCAAAGGACAAGCATTGGTTGATTTCATTTCCGAGTGGACAACGATTCAAATGCCACTTGTTGATACTAATATCGGCAGTGGATCGTAAGGCTACCCATGATCCTTATTAATCGGTAAAGGCATGCGCGAGACCGAGTGTACAAGACGCAAAGTTTAGACAAATTCGGGTCTCCCAAAGGATAACAACCCTACGTCCTGTGTTCTATGATGTATTATATTTGATATGATATCGTGTCTATGAGAGAGCCCCTGCCCCTCCTTATATATCCGGGGGAGGGGGGGGGGGCAGGGTTACAACATGATCTCCAAGTGGGATTCTATCTCTAACTTTCTATCTCTGATACTGACTTGTCGTCTACTCCAAGTGATAATCCGAGTAGTTAATTTCACGGGCTTTATCTTTATTGGACCCTGGCCCACTCGGCAATATATCCGAGTGGTGAAGTATCCCTGGTATATATATCCCACAGTAGCCCTCGAGAGATTTGCAAGTTAGTTGTTGATCTTCAATTGATTGACTAATGCTTCGCCATGAATATGATTAAGCTTTTTCATGTACAGCAACAAACTTGTAAAGATCTCCAAGAACCTTCAAAAAATATTGTGTTAAATAATATCTAGATGCGACGAATAAATCGACCTACTAGGTGTAGGTATAGCCCCGACTAAGAAGGTATTTAGTTCACAAAATATATTGTGAGTAAGAAATAATAACACCATATATAAATCTGGATCTATCACTTCCTCCGAATGGATCGACAAGAATACTTTGTATTGTAGTTCTCCAAGATATGTTCTTGCACTCTTCCCGACTAATTCGATGTGGAGTCTTGATACGGTAGCCCCTGTGACAACCCTACTCCGAAAAGTAGAGTATGTCGTACAGGATCGTCTCGGGAGATGGTTAACAAAATAACCATACACAGCATTCACACATGAACATTCATCATTTACAACATTACATCACTTAAGTGCAGAATATTACAAGTCCAGAGGTAAAATATAATTAAGTTCAGATCTGCATGCATATGTCCTTAGTACATATTACACAAATTTGCGGAAGCGGTGAAACGACAAAACACAACGTTTAGTCCTACGTGAACCATGCCGGCCCTATGGCGATGGCTCACTCGTCCAGATTAGGAGCACTGGGGACCCATTCGATGGTCCAGTTTTGAGGCTCCTCACCTTCCCACGCAACCTTATTACAACAATCACAATAGGTCGCTTGAGGAAAACCTGAAAACAACATCAACGTAAAGCCTGAGTATCTAACATACTCCGCAAGACTTACCCGTCAACCGGTTTACTAAAACCGACTCCTAGTATGCAGGGGGCTGACCAGGTTTATTTGATAATTGCATAAAAAGCTCCTATTAGTTCTATGCTGCACTTTCAATTTCCTTAAACAAGATTTTACTTTGCTTATTGTAGAACACCGCTACGGTGAGTCTAGCTTGCTGCTAAGACATGAATATAGCTAAAGAGCAATACATCATAGCAACATTTATCCATAGCATAAATAAATTCAGAAACTTAACCACAACTTTACTACTTAACATATCATTGCCGCTCCTCGAACAAGAGGTACTCATAACCGCGAGGGACGGCAATTCGAATCGATTTACATCCTGCAGGGAAAACCCAAGTACACGACATACGCATCATTTAAGAACACGTATGGCCACCGTTCACAAGATTGCTATAAAGTTGATCTGGGGCCATCGATCCCGAGTACACGTCCTCCCCGCGATACAGTACTTCATATCCGAGGCTTAACCCATGCACTCTCCAGCGGTCCTCAAACCCGTGCATCCACCGTGCTGTTCACATCATCTCTGGATCGATGAGTATAGCCGTCCAACAATACGGCGCCCAAGTTACTAGGTTTACCAATTCCCATATTAAAGGTATGCACTTGGTACAGTTCAATACTTGTTCGCGGAGTTGCAATGATAGGTGCTCCATTTTTATCAAGTTCATCAACCAATTGAATCATAGTTGAATCTATAACCTACCGTTGACTCCACTAGTTTAAGCATAGCATTTGCTAACGGAAAAGCTTACTAACATACTAATCATAGGTCAGTTCGGGAGTATGCAAGTGTGTTTCATCCAAGTCCTACACTTAATGCACAATACAATATTCCTAACTTGCGATGAAGAAAAAAAAGGACTCGAGTGATAAAATGGGTTATGCACCGGGGCTTGCCTTGGGTGTGATCGTAATTAGCATCGCCACCAAAGTGCACTTCAGCTCCTTGTTGGTCCGGTGTGATTTCCACGGTCTCGATTCCTATATGGAATGGACATGCATCAATGCTAAGGAATACACAAGGTTTCATGGAGTTTTCGTAACTAAAGATGGAATGCATGGCATGAAGATTCATGGTACTTCCTCAACAAATAAATTAATTGATTAATCACTCATCCATGCCTAGGGTTGCATACTTAAATATGGCATGGTAGCCACTGAATTTTGAAGGGGACAAACTTCTACTTACTAGAATGCAACTTCTTAATCATCACACTCTTGGTGTATGTCCACTTTAACATGAGCATGGCCTAAATGCTGATTAATTGACATCATGGCTGATGATGACATGACCATGTAGTACCTAGGGTTAAATTTCAGAAAGTTCATTTTTGAGCCACTTAGCTAAAGTGACCATATGCAAACTAATACTATACATAAAATGGCTCTTTAGTTGCATCACTAGTTCTAGTTCATATAGTTAATCAAGAACCAAAGTATATAATTACACAAGGAGAAATACTACTGCAATGTAAAGATGAGTTATTTTCCATGGACTTCCAGAAATTAATTTATTCCTACTTTCATTAAATACACCCATAAAGTAACATTTATATGAAGAAATTCCTAGTTTCTTAGCAATTGATCACTTTCGACAGCAAATCTGTACTTAAGTAACTTCAAATTTTTCATGGGATTTTGCATAAGTGTACAAGTGCATAAGGAACAGGAATGTCAAATTTCATAATTAAATCCCTAGCCAATAATTTATACAAATTCAATTACTGAAAATGAGGATTATGCAATAATACTGCAAATATGCATAAAAATGGAAATGTGCTTTTGCAGAAAGTTTGGATATGCCATGAAATGCTTACTGAGAAAATTTCATGAATTTACCATTTACACATAATTACTTATGAATTTGTTAAGAAAATTAGGGTTGTGAATTTGATGAATTAATTAAATTAATTTACTGAATAAACTTGGACTTGATCCTGTTTTTCTGACAGGGCAAGATTTTAGGAGTTGAACAAATTAATTTCACAATTTTTGGCCTTGTATTTCTAGAGATATTGAATTTTGAAGATTATTCAAAGTTCACTGTTATTTACAAAAATGCCTTTGAGTTCAAATCCTTCAAACGCGCGCGCGTGCTAGCGGCGGCCGGCGATGGCGAGCTCGGCCCAGCGGCGGATCAGCGGCACGGCCGGGGCTCGTGTGCGACTCGGAGAGTCTCCATGCCGAGGGGAGCTCGTGGAGGGGGTCAGAGGGAGAAGTGGCTCACCGGAGATCGTCGGAGACGGCGCTCGGCGACAGAGGCAGCTCCGGCGAGGTCCACGCGACGGTGCCGAGGGAGAGGGAGGTCGGGGTGCGGTCGAAGAGCTTCGCGGTGGCTCGGGGACGGTCGGCGTCGATGAACTCGTCGAGGGGGAAGGCCAGAGGGGGGCTCTCATCGGGGGGGGGGGGGGGGGGGGGGAAGAAGATCCCGACTTCGGTGGCTCGGGCTTCACGAAATCCGGGGAGCACACTACACGAGGGAGGAAGCGGGTCAGAGGGGAGGGAGGTGGTGACCTTGCGTGTCGATTTGCGAAAGAAAGAGGGAGTGGGAAGCCACCTAGTTGGAGCTGGACACGGCGGCGGTCATGGCGGGGAAGAACAGAGCCTGGCACGGTTTTCGCCGGGGAGAGGGAGGAGGAGAGGGTGCCGACGCTCGGGGGTTGCTCTGGGGTGTGTGAGAACGGGTGGTGAGTTGAAAGAGCGAGAGAGATGAGGCTGGGTGCTGTTGCTGCTGCTGCTGCCCTTTTGACCCGGCCGGCGGAGGAGAGAACCGAGGGAGGGAGAGAGAGCGGGCGGCGAGCTGTCGGGCAGGGAGTGGCTTCCCCGGCGGGGCTTCAATGCTGGCCGGTGGCACAAGCGCGGTTTGGCGGAGCAGTGGCCGGGATGGGTCTACAGGAATCGACGGTGGCTTGTACGGTGCCATGGGTGTCGATCGGAGACTGGACGGAGGGAAAAAGGAAAGAGAAGGGGGGGTTGACTCGGGTTTGATACAATTCGCCACGTTCCCTTTCTCCAAAATTGACACAAATTTTTGTGTATATTCAGGAAAACGTGTGCTCCAACTTTTCTTTTGGGTTCAGCTGCTAGTTTTGCTTTGAGAAAGTACGAAAATTCTAAACCCGAAACACACTTTTCTGACTTTGGGGAAATTTTTAAGGGTAATAAATAGTTACCAAAAATTCTGGAAAAATTCTCAAATTTCTATTTTATTATGGTCATTCAGAATATGTAAAAACATTTTGGTACTTTCATGGGTTTTGATGATGTTTGTGAGTGACCCATATTTGAATATTTTAGAATTTAATTAACTAGGTTTCTTTTCTTTATCCTTTGGCACATGGATTAATCCTACTCTGGCTTAGTCCTTAATTGAGGTTAGGCTTAGTTAACTTCATTTTGTGACATGGGATGTCACAGCCCCCAAGATTGGTTCTACCACTGTCCCCGTTAAATATAATCAACAATGAATCCGAGTGATACTTGATCAAATATATCAAGTATAGCAGTCATTAAAAATATTCAGATGATACCTGATCAAATATAACAAGTATAATAGCCATAAAAAATATCTAGGTAATTTTTGATCAAATATAACAAGTATAGCAGCCCCCGAGGGTGATTCCGAGTGAAAAATATCAACTCTTGCAGGGTTCTCCAATAAAAACATGATCCATGATCACGACAGACCTTCTTCAAATAATTCCAAGTAATCAATAATGGCCAAGTGATTCAATAACATAGCTGAATGATCCAATAACTCGGGATAACATGACTAAGTAGCTCCAGGTGATATAACCGCTATATTCCAATGACTCGGGATAAAAAAACCGAGTGATGTCAAAATGGAGTAGCTCCAGGTGATATAGCCACTATGTTCCAATGAAAATAATGTATTCAAAATGTAATACATTGACAAAATAAATAATGTATTCAATAAGCAATTCATTGATAAAACAAATAATGTATTCAATAGGTAATACATTGATAAAATAAACAATGTATTCAATAGATAATATACTGATAAAACAAACAATGTATTCAATAGGTAATGCACTGATAAAACAAATAATGTATTCAATATGTAATACATATACAAAACAACAAACTTGATCCATTGCCAGAAATGCAATGGATGCTTGGGTTGTGTTGGGTGAATAAGTACTATATGAACTCGAGCTTAACTCTCACAACCAGTAAATATCGCTTACCAACACTGCTAATCGACTTCCCCAACAATTAACATGAACCATAGAGACTAAGAACTCACTCGGTCAAGCATGTGTAAGTCAAGAAAGCCGTCTTGGTCCTCAACAAACATCATGAACCATTGACTGATAGATCAATTAGATCTAGATCTATTACTAGGCATGTAACAGATACTTGGGTTGTATTGCTTTGATAAATTCTGTATGAACTCGTGTTTAACACTCACAACCAGTAAGTATCGCATGTCAATACTATAATCGACTTCCTCAACAACCGACATGAACCATGAAGACTAAGAGCTCACTCGGTCAAACATATGCGAGTCAAGGTAAAAAGCCGACTCGGTCCTCAACAAACAACATGAACCATGGAGACTAAGAACTCACTCGGTCAAGCATATGTGAGTTAAGGTAATACCGAGAGTCTAATGCATCAAGATTATGTAAAAATAAATCATCTCTAAGTTTAAGAACCTATGGCCTTTCACTAGATGAATAAAACTGAAATTATAAAAATACTTAGCTGCTTAATATCGAGCAAGGCAATGACGAGCCCTGGGCATGTTGCAAGTCGTGGTAGAGCCATTGGCAGAGTGAAAGATTAATTAGCATAGTTGAACAACTCGTCACGTTACCAAATTACTTGAGCCATTGGCCGTGTAGACAAACCATTGCATCGTTAAATTGTCGAGCCATCGGCCTAGTGATGACCTGACTCGCCATCTTTGTCATCAGCCTCTTCACAGCAACAAGCACGCGATCACAAACACCATAGAACCAACAACGGCGTGGATGAACAACTCATACATACATGCCAAAAAAGTATATCACATATAATAAGTATTCTACAAATCATATATTGATTATCATTATATCAGCAATAAAATAATATGGAGGAAATAAAGAATAAACAAAGCTTCCCTGTTGTAGGAGAACCAAATCGATGGGCAGCTACATAAAACTGATGCGTAGCTGCCTTGACCATCTGACTCGCCGACGTTGATGGTCGATCAGGTGCAATAGCATATGGCAGCCGCTGCTCCATACACTTTGATACCTATAATCGTAGGCATGCACGTTGGTTGCTGCCTGGTCTGAATCGCTGCATACATGTTGATAGTTGATCACGTGTTGCTGCTGTTTACGAAACCAAGATTAATTCTTTATCGCCTCTGGTCAGCAGATTAATTTACGCTGAGTCGCCGAGTGGTTCGTAATCGAATCCGGACTCAACTCATAGCCTTGCAAAAAACATCATCACATAATTAGTTTGAAGCACATTAACTAATCGGTTTGATTGGGCATATATGATAAACAAATAAAAACAAACGAAGGACAGAAAACTTCCCAATGCACAAGATTGAGTCGGATGTAACCTCCACATGCATATGCCGAACCCGACAAGTACATTGATTTCTTGATTTGCTTCGACGGATGATGATTGACTCGTGAGTTGAAGTCCGTAGTAGTGCTGGTTAAGTTGCCAAGCTGCCCAGTCGCCAAGCTGTCGTGAGTCGTCTAATAGCCATGCTGCCGAGTGATTTGCGACTGAACAGATCGAACTCAAAAGCAATCCTCTTGGTTTGGCGTCTGGTAAGAAAACCTCGTTGAGTCGATGACATGCATGTAAGCCGATGCCGCCTTGCATGGTCATGAACTCGTTGATCACGATCCAACCAGCCAGGCATGGTGGCCCTATGTAACTCCTTCACGTAGAGCTAAAAGCAAGAGTCTAAAAACATTACGCAGTGAGTAGTCAGCTAATCAAAATAATCATCATAGTCCAGGAATAAACTAATTGTAAAAATATTAAAGAAAGAATTTTCCTGATCTCCAGAGCATGTGCGGTTCGGATTAGACACTTCTGAATTCGGTGAGTTGGCTCGGATTAGACTTCTGAACTCGGTGAGTTGCCTTTGATGATCGACTCGCCGGCATCGTGCGACGATCACCGTGATCAAATGACAATTATGCACCATCCAGCGACGTTGCAGTGCAGAGCCTCATGATGATGATCTTCACGTCTGGACCTCCACTCCGAGCCGCTGTGTGTCATCTGGTTGTCGTGCCGCCGAGTTGTCAAGAAGCCGTGGCAACTTCATCGAGTCAGTCTACCAAGTCGTTGGTTGAATAGTTGAGTCAACGAACCGAGTGGCCAAGATGACATGCAGGATCACGATCTCAAGACGCCGGTGACGTGGTCCTACCAATCTGAGCTCATCGTTCGCTACATCGTCGATCATGCCGTGGACTGATGCTTGATGTTGCTGCACTATTCGGCGCAAGCGAAGTCAAGCCAGTCTCCATGCAACTCGCATCGTCCATGCCAAAATTTATCACATCATAAGTATTTGAATTAACCAAATTGATTAGTGTATATGGAATCAAGAATAGAATAAGGAAATAATCTTCCCTTATTTCCAGAACATGAATGACTCGGACCCCAGGGTCAATGCGATGGGCCGATGGCACCCTGGCTTTGCATCTCCATGCAACCGACTGAGGTGTGGAGTCATGCCTGCCTGCGCCGCCATGGGGTCTGCATGCCTGCGCCGCCATGTGGGGACTCCCCTGAACAGGTTCGATCAGCATGATGGACTAGCTAGCTTCACGAAATATGATGTGCTCGGTGAGTCGATCGGCGACATGAAAGCAGCGATATTACTACGGCACTGATCGCCTGAATTGCCCATGTGGCTGGTCAAGTTTCTGAGCTGCCTGTGTTGTCCAATCGCCAAATCAGGGAGCTCCAAATCTGCAACTCTGGGGTCTATGGACTCAATGCAACTCACGACACATAAAAGAAAACATTTATTAACAAAATAAGGAATAAAATAAGAAAGAATAAAAGAAATCTTCCCTCTATTCCAACTTGCTTTGCATGTTTGGTTAGTCGTGTACGACTAAAACTCAACCAGATCGTTGCTTCTAAACTTCACCTCGACGAGTTCATTAATTCTCTAAACCTCGACATAATTAACTCGCCGATCCCAAACATAGATGCGATCAGCCGGCGACTTCGCACAACCACATGATATCAATCTCGCAGCGCCGTGACATCATGACGGTGAAGCCAACCGCCTTGCCACTGTCTTGTATCTAGCAAAGTCGACGATGCACTCGGGAGAGTCCTCGACTTCCCAGCCGCATGAAAGGCAGTCGCCGATCGCCCCATGATTTGATGATTGACACTTAACAAAGAAAGCCATCGAACTTGATAAGCCGATCATCATGCTGCCACTTCCTGGCGCGCCAACTATCGATACTAATATCAGCAGTGGATCATAAGGCTACCCATGATCCTTATTAATCGGTAAAAGCATGCGCGAGACCGAGAGTCGATGGACACACAAGACGCAAGGTTTAGACAGGTTGGGGCCTCCCGAAGGATAACAATCCTACATCCTGTGTTCTATGGTGTATTGTATTTGATATGATATTGTGTCTACGAGAGAGCCCCTGCCCCTCCTTATATATTCGGGGGCCAGGGTTACAACATGATCTCCAAGTGGGATTCTATCTCTAACTTTCTATCTATAATACTGACTTGTCGTCTACTCTAAGTAATAATCCGAGTAGTTATCTTCATGGGCTTTATCTTTATTGGACCCCGGCCCACTCGACAATATATCTGAGTGGTGAAGTATCCCTGGTATATATACCCCACACCACCCATATCGCAGGATGTTGAGTACTGGAAGATGTACTTTGATGGGTCCCTTCATTTACTCAGAGCAGGTGCAGGAATCGTGCTCATCTCGCCTCAAGGAGAAAAGTTACGATATGTCCTTTAGATCATGTTTCACGTGTCTAATAACGATGCCAAATATGAAGCTCTTTTACACGGTCTGCGCAATTGTTGTCTCGCTCAGCATTCAGTGTTTGAACATATTTGGTGACTCGGCTCTGGTTATCAACCAGGTTACTAAAGATTGGAACTATGTGGATGATAATATGGCTGCTTATTGTCAAGAAGTAAGAAAGCTCGAAGACAAATTCGATGGACTCAAGTTCACGCATGTCCTTCAAGACAATAATTAGGTGGTTGATGAGTTAGCCAAGATGGGATCGTCTCGATCGATTATCCCACCCAGTGTCTTCTTACACACACTGGATTCCCCCACTATTCTTCCTCGGTCTAATGTCTTAACAACTGGTGTTGTTGAGCTGGTAGATGATATTAGTACAAAGACTGACTGGCGCGACCCGATCAATCAATTTTTGACTGAGGGGACGCTGCCTACGCATCATAATGAGAAGCAAAGGTTAAAAGCATGATGTCGAGGGTACTTAATGGTGGACGACTTACTCTATAGACAAGGAGGGTTGAACATCTTGATGCGATGCATCATGATTCCTGAAGGCAAAGAGTTGATGGAAGAAATCCATTCAGGCGTATATGGCAATCACGTGGCTTCCAAGACGTTGGTCAGCAAAGCTTTTTGGCAAGGGTTTTATTGGCCTACGGCAGTCGAAGATGCACACCAGGTCATTCGGTAGTGTGAAGGATGTCAGTTTTTCACTCAACAAACACATGTGCCTTCATAGCAACTTCAGATGATACATATGACTTGGCCATTTGCAGTATAGGGGCTTGATATTGTCGGTCCTTTCAAGAAAGCACCAGGCGGGTTCACTTATTTATTTGTTGCTATTGATACATTCACCAATTGGGTTGAAGTGAAGCCGGTCGGCAAGATAACTTCAAAAATGGCGATCGAGTTTGTCAGAGAGGTCTTCACTTGGTTTGGAGTTCCTCATGATATCATCACCGATAATGGTACTCAGTTTACATCTGAGGCGTTCCGTGACTTTGCCGATGAGATGGGAATCAAAATCCACTTTGCATTAGTGGCTCTTCCTCAAAGCAATGGGCAGGTCGAACGGGCCAATGATATGATTCTTTAGGGATTGAAGCCCTGAATTTTTGACAGACTAAAGCCTTATGACGGTTGGTTGGTTCGATAGGTGCCTTCAGTTCTCTAGGGGCTACATACTAATGTTAGTCGGGCTACTGGCCAGTCACCCTTCTCATTGGTCTACGGCTCCGAGGCTATGCTGCCGACTGAGGTGAACCTTGTTTTGGCATGAGTCAAAGGATATGACGAGAAGCTCTCTGAAGACAATAGAGAAATCGAGTTGATTGTGGTAGAGGAGTTGTGTGATCGTGCTCTATTTTGGTCGACAGTATATCAGCAGTGTCTGCAATGTTACTATGATAAGAACATACGCAGTCGACAATTCCATGTTGGAGACTTAGTACTGCACCAAGTGCTATCAACCAAGAATCAGCACAAATTATCCCCTAAATGGGAAGGACCTTATGTGGTTAAAGAAGTCACTTGACCAGGGGCTTACCGACTGATGAATGAAGACTACGACGACATACCAAATTCATGGAACATTAATCATCTATGTTGCTTTTATACTTAGTCTATTTCTGTATTTACATACATTATTCAATGAAACTTCAATCTTTTTGATGAAAGATTTATTGATGACTTTCATTCTTATTTGACTCAATTCCTTAATTTATAACATTAATCAATCAAGCCAAGGGGCTAGTAATAATGTCCCACTACTCCTTAACCTTGACAAACTCTAGTCTTGGATTTTTCTGACCGATTTCTCATGATAGATATGGTCTTATGAATTTTGGTCTAATGCTACAACATCATGGCTATACAATTTATGATGCACAACAGACTATGACTACACTAAACCCCGAGCCAAAGAGTGAGAGGTCATGTGTCGATTGGTTGACTATGCTTGTTATGCGGCTATAAATTACAACCTAATATGCTAAGGCAGACCGATGCAACTTCTGTTTTCATCTCTAAAGACTTATGGTGAAAAAGTTTAAGTACTAAAGCACGAGAACGCTGCTAAGTACCGACTAATTTGCTTTAAGTAACAGGACATTGCTTCTTTGACTATTTAGTCAAGTTTATAACTTGTTTAGTAATTAAGCAAGCAAAAGAATAATAATTATTTACAAGGAACATAGTGTTTTCTTACTTAAATACTACTAATGTATCTGATTACATACATTACAGCCTCGATGAAGGAGAAGAGGCATCATCTTCTACTACTGGAGAAGCAGGAGGAGTTGGTACAGTAGGATCAATGTCAATATTCTCAACCAACGCATGAGAGGTTTCTACCATGGAGTCTAATAGCAACTGACATTTGTCGACTGTCAAAGAAGAGTTGAAGCCCTCCTTAATCTTGTCCAATGGAAGCTCGGGAGACCAAGATTGGCAAATAGCCAATACTTGACTTATGGCTTCAGTTGCTACTCTCCGGGTATGATTGGTGATTGCCTCTAGTGCGTGCTCCAGCAAGTATTCAAGGGAATCCCTAGTCTACTCCACTTGTTTTGCGTGGATGTATTCTAAAGCCTTCCGGGCGCCATATGACAATACTACAGATAGACATTCAAGTGAGAAGATGAAGTTTGCAAATAAGACATATAAGTGGAAAACAAGAAGGGCTCACTGGTCAATTTACATTTGTATGGTTAGCACTGGCTTTGGCTTCCTTCAGGGATTCCTTGGTATCCTGCAGCTTCTTTTCTAGATGAGCAAGTTCAACATCTCGCTTGCCAAGAGTCTTGGAGAGGTCATCCTTCTCAGTCCTGAGGACATCCAGATACTTTTTCTGATTGGATGTGACTTTCTCCAGCTCTACAATAATTTCTCCATAAAGCCTTACAAACTGATGGATAAACCATGCAAGATAGGAAGGTTTGAAGACTTTTACCTATGAGGTCAAGACGGCTTCGCTCTAAAGAAGCAGAAGCTTCCTTGAAACCAGTCTGCAGCTTTTCTTGTTGTTGTTGGGCTTTGACCAACTACTGACCGGTAACCTTGGATGACAACAAGTTAGAGATTCATCAAGATATTTTTATTAACAGAGAAGTTTCCAGTGCATACCAAAGCCTTCAGCCTTGAGGTACTCTATCCTTGCTTGTTTTTTCTCTACTAGGGTATATATTTTCTGGATAAGGAGAGACCATAAAGGTTAGAAGCAACAATGATATGAGAAAGAAGGTTTAGGTATTCATGTACCTTAGTCGCCTCTCGATGGTGGTGAAGAATCTCCAAGTCTTCGGCTTCAGGCTGACCCAAAGGTGTCTCAACTAACATGACCTTGTCCTTGATGGGAAAAGGCATATTGCTAGTCGGAACAGAAGAGGTGGTCTGCGGAGATGGTCTTAGAGCAGTTGGGACTTTCCTTGCCTTGGTCTGAGCGCTTGATGGCGTTGCTACAGACTAAGGCAGGTCGGTCGTCTGAGGAGTAGGAGTCGACCAAGTGTCTCTAGACACGGGGATGCTCTGAGTCTTAGACGACCGAGTGCTATGATCACTACATGTCAATACATTATTAATTGAGCACAATTTTGTATGCTTGATAAAGACTGGACAAACAAGAAGAAACTTACCTGAAGGCATGCTTGATCTTGATTCGACCAACTTTCATCTTAGAAGAAGTAGTCTACAAATCTGTTCATTTCCTTTTTGCAGTCTTATCAGTCTTCTTCGTCGCTCCAGCATCTTGCGCCACCTGACTCGGGGGCTCCGACTAGTCGGATGGTCGGTCGGAGGGGGCAGGGGAGTGTTGACCAATGTTTTGAGGATGTTCATCCTCCTCCTCATCATCATTATCTCCAAGATATTGCCTTCGGCGATAGGCAAGCTTCTTCACCTGTTGACTGGTTTGTGGGAGATCAGGGGTAGCATCAACTGAGTGGCTAGCACTGACCGATTCAGTCAAATGCGCGCCTGCTGATGAACTGGATCCCCCAGCACCGGTCGGCAGTGGCTTTTGAACATAATCTAGTCCCTCGGTATCAGTCGGAGGGAGCAGAGGGTGTGACACAAAAGTGTCCAGAACCTGCAAAGACATCAAGTCATCACACATCGTGATTATTCAAAAAGATGTCAAAATTATTCAAGATGACCAAAGGTTTACTGGGGCTTGCAGAGTGCCCATGTTGTATGCCTTTGCGATTAACATTTGATCCTGGATGATGTCTCCTTCAAACAACTTCGACAGCCGAGATCGATGAAGGTTAGAGTTCAGAGGGTCGGGCACTTCCCTTGTCTCGTTGTTGGTGCCATATTTCCAAGCAGGGTGGCTCTGTTAGTCTTAGCACACTAGTAATGCCGTCAATCCCCTCTTTCTTCAAGTCGGCAATCTTCTCCAGTACAGTGACCACCTGAGGGTCTGAGGAGTTTGGTTTCTCTAACCATCTTGAATGGGGAACTGCTTTTGCACCAGAGAAGTCGGCTAGAACCAGAGGAGGATTGTTGCAGTAAAACCACTCATCCTTCCAGTTTTTGGTCCCGGTCTTCAACAACACATGGATGTAGGCCTCCTTCTTGCACAACTAGAAACCAACTCCACCTATGACGACTTGGTTGTCCTTTGTTGGCAGCGGTCAGAGGACGAAGAGATGGTGGAATAAAGTGAAATTGGGGTGAATGCCCAGAAAAGCTTCGCACATGTGTACAAAGATGGCAATATGGAGGATGGTGTTGGGATTGAGGTTGATAAGCTCAATCCCATAGAAGAAAAGGAGCCCGTGCAGAAAACTGTTGCAGGGAACTCCGAAGCCATGCTCAAAGAACGAGCAAAAAACTACAATCTGCTTATGGATTGGGAGAGGACGAGATTATTTCAGTACCTTCCAGTCGATGCGAGCTTGCTTCGGAAGAATTCTGTCCACCACCATCTTGTCTAGATCGGCGGTGGAGATGTTGCTCTTCGAGAACTCATGGAGCTGGTCCGGGATCTCCAGCTATGAGGAGGAGGATTCAGCGGTGACGACGACCTTCTTCGATGGCTTGCGAGTCATCTTCAAGGAATGAAGGGATGCGGTGGATCTAAACCCTAGCCGAGACGCGAAGGCTTGACAGTGATGAAGGCTTGTGTCGGTGAATGTGCTAACCCTAACTCTAGGAGCAAAGGAGTAGCAAGAACAGGGGAGGCCCTTTTATACTTTCGCCTTTTGACCTAGTCTCAGGGTCCCATGGGCTGGTATGGACCACACAGTGACAAGCTTTTCCGCTTAGTGCCTTAGTGAAAGTAAAGATGTAAAGGGCTTAATTCTTTAAAAAGAGTCAAAGCTGTTAACCTCGAGAAATAATCTCAGGGGCTTCTTTGATGAGAAGCAGTGGCAAATCCACTTAAAAATATTTGTCGTAGCTATGTGATTTGATGATCATATAGCAAAGGACTTGATGGTCGTACGGATATGAGTTTACAAAATATAAATTGCTGATTGATGTTTGTAATTTAATATTAAAAGTGAACGTATTATATTTTGGGTGATGATTTATCAAGGAAAGGCTATTTCATGATTGATGTCATTATAGCTTAGTACTATCTTATGATTGAAGTCATATTATTCATATAGATCATAACATGATTGATGTCATGGTAAAATCTATAGATCACTTGGAATATAGTGTTATCACTCGGCCTTATAAGCCATCGGTCGGCATGTTAGACCAATCCTCTAATTTTAAGATTAGGGGTTAAAAAACATCATACTTGATGGTCTGAGCAAGTTGCATATATAACAAAATGATAAGAGCTAATATTATTAGACTCTTGCATTATTTGTTAGTCTCCAAATTATACAAGAGTCGGGGGCTACACCTGATCAGGTTGTCACACCCGGTTCCAATGACCAAAACCGAATGCATCTGTATGCGTGCCCAGGATCAAGTTTTCACGCACACATGACAATTATTGTGATAAAAGAATAATATCTTTATTAAAACAATAATATTATTGTAATAGTGACCCGTAGGTCAAAAAGAAAAGATTACATTGCAGCGGAATAAACTAAGCGTTGGCGTCCTTCAGCTCCCACAGGAAGTCGACCGGAAGACCGCATGCCTAGTCTCCTCCATCGTCTTCATAGTGTACCATCCTTCTCCTATAGCTGAGCAGCAATGTGGTATATAGCAAGGGTGAGTACGTGTCGTACTCAGCAAGTGGGGGAAAAGATGACATGGGGCTAAAGACAAGGAAGGCTCTAAAGCGGTTTGTTGCATGAGCTTTTAATTTCCTATGCATCCTAATTACTAAGTGGGGTCCTCCCAACCATTAACCCATAGGGTAGTATCCAAACCAAGTCCAATCCTATCCACCAACTAACCATTCCCAACCATTCCAAACCACAACCGACAACCAACTAATCTTGTGAGGATTCCAGGCCGCTCTTGACCGTGAGCACGGCTATCATGATAGTTTGATACTCTGCAGAGTTTGTACCACTTTACCCACAAGTCGTGATTTCATCCCCTGTTGCCAGGTGGACTAGAGTCTCCATGTTGCCATGCCGGCCAAGCACTAGCACACTTCCTTAGGTGTGCGGCTAGGAGATCACTACGAGGATTTTACAAAGGGTCTCCCAGTTCATGCTAGCCACTAAGGTTCCACTCCCGTCCATAAGTGATAGCCCATCAACAAGCAGCCCATCACCCCAGGAGCCCCCTCTGGAGTCATTCAGATACAAGGACAGTCCTCTTGACTTCCATTCCCCGCTCCACCAAAATGCTGCACCGACACTGGGAGAACTCCTAATTAATCAGCCAAGATATTCCATAGCAGCCTTGTGATGGCACTGTTGTCCTGGGTCATCGCTCCAAGAACCGAGTCCTAGGATCTACAACAAGCCTACCACCACCAACCATGTGCCTACGGCACCACATCCATTCCATCCGGCTTGCATAGATCCCTAGGTCCATGTTGCTAACATAAATTACCATTCCACCCATAAAGTGACATAGTTCATTAATCAAGATTAATATTAACCCAAACATCCCACAAGCAACCTAAGCATTATCTACCCACAACCATCCAACCAACTAGTTCAAGGCGACAAGGGAAAGGATAAAGCAATACTAGGGAAACCCTAACAACAGGTACCCATTCAATTTGACACAAGCATGCAGTTCTATAATACATGTTATAATAGGTACAAGATGCATCAAGGACACTTGTCTGGAAATAGGGGTTGCTGCTCAGGTCTTCAAGTCATGCTCTTGTGATTCCAGGAACAACCCGTTCTCTAATTAATGTCACGCAGGCACAACATGCACACAATCATATAAACAAACTAAGAAATAGTACACC
The DNA here is from genome assembly GCA_032690845.1 of Eleusine coracana subsp. coracana. Taxonomy (NCBI): domain Eukaryota; kingdom Viridiplantae; phylum Streptophyta; class Magnoliopsida; order Poales; family Poaceae; genus Eleusine; species Eleusine coracana. The sequence continues at coordinate 30,008,277 of CM064422.1, forward strand.
AACCAATAATAAAATACTTTTAAAATCAATTTCAAAAGATAGTACTCGATTCTACGATCACGTGAGCGCAAGAATCATCTAAATCGGAGTTACGAGTAAAAAGTTACGAAGGTTCGAAGGTGCATGGTTAAAATAGTAAAATTAGCAAATTACTATAAGATAGTATAAATAAATAATACTAATTACTACGATCACGTTGGCACAAGAATTACTTAAATTCGGGCTACAGTTGAAAAGTTATGAAGGTTTGAAGTTTTAGGGCTAATATAGTAAAAATAGATAGGTTTAGGGACCTAAAAGTAATTTTAGAAAAGTATAGGGACTAAATTGTAAAATAACAGGGTGACAATATATTTTATGAAAAGTTTAGGAATAAAAAATGTAATTTTGGTGAAGTCTAGGGGTTAAAGTGTAAAAAGGTAGGACTTAAAAATAATTAAAAATAAGTCCGAGGGTGTTTCTGCAAAAATACAGGGTTAAAATATTAATTCAGAAAGATACAAGGGCTTTTCTACAAAAATTACAGTGCTAAAACAATTTTTAGGGGCCTAAAAATAATTAAATAAAGGTTTGGATAAAAATTAGGTCTTAAATATAGTTTTAATAAAAGTCAGGGGCCTATTTGCAATTCTATAAAATTATAGGGACTAAGTGTAAAATATTAGGACTGAAAAATAATTACCAAAAAGTATAAGGTTGTTTTTACAAAATTTTAGGACTTAACATAATTTTATTTAAGTATAGGGTCCTAAGTGAAAAAAATAGGGTTGAAATTATAATTAAAAATAAGTTCAGGGGGGTTTCTGTAAAATTCCAGGGCTAAAATAATATTTGTCAAAAGTCCAGGGGCTAAAACATAAATTACTAGAGGTTCTGCAAAAAGATTGGGGTTAAAATCTAATTAAGTTAAAGATCAGGGGCTTAGGTGTGAAATTGCCGTTTTCCTAGAATTATTTCTAATTAAATTAAATCCTAAAAGTGGTGGACTGGGTCCATAGGGTCCATGGACCAGCATTGACCAGAGGTCCACTGGCCCACCATGGACCAGGAACTTAACCCTTCGGGGTTTCTAATCTGGACCGCAGATCAAGGATCGGACGGCTCAGGGGGGGTCCAGCGGGCAGGCGGCGGCTAAACGGCGGCGGTGGCGGGGACCTCGCCGGAGATCGGACGGAATGGCCCTCCGGTGGTCGGATCCTCGCCGCGAGAGGTCTGGGAGGGAGAGGGGAGCGAGGCGGCGCTCACCGGGGTGCCGTGCGGGGTCGGGGATGGCTAGAGGTGGTCAGCGACGAGGGAATCCGGCGACAACGGGCGAGGTTCGACGGGGAGATGGCTCCGGTGGTCGCGAGCGGGCAGGAAGGAGCGGAAAGGGGGCGACGGGGAAGTGCGGCGCCAGGGGCCCGATTTATAGGCGTGGATGGGAGGGGAGGCGAGCAGGGCACAAGCTCGCAGGGGTAACGGTCGGTGGCGGCCGTTTGAGTGCGGAAACACGCGCTAGTGCGCATTTAGAGCGCGGGAGTGGGGATAAGGGGGAGCGGGAGAGTGCGGCGTGCGCGGGCACCGGTTTCGGAAGGCGGGGAGTCGAGGGGGAGGGAGATCGACGGTGGGGTCGTCGGTTTCTGGCAGTGGGGAGAGAGAGAGGCGGGAGGAGGGAGACGGGCGGGGCAAGGCCAGGCCGTCAGTCAGAGCGGGGCGAGAGCTGGGCTACGGGGGAGTTGGGCCGCGCGGGGAAGGAAGAGGCCCAAGCTGGGGCAGGCGCGCGCGGGTGGGAGCTAGGCCGCGGGCGCGCGCGCGCTGGGCTGGCGAGGCCGGGGAGGAGTGGGCCGAGCGAGCGCGCTGGGCCAAGCCGGCCTGGGAGGGAGAGGGGAGGGGGGAAGGGAACGTGGGCTGAGGGAGGGGAGAAGTCGGCCTGGGGCCGTGGCAGGCCGGGAGGGGGAAGGGGGAAATGTGGGGTGGGTTTCGTTTGGGGGGTTTTGGCCCAAAGTGGCCTGGGTTCTGTTTTCTCTCTTTCTCTTTTCTATTCTAATTCTATTTCCTATCCAAACGAAAAATAAATTCCTATTTGACTTTAAAAAAACATTTTGCACATAATAAAAACCTAGTGCATCTAATTCGGCATGAATGCAACAAACAAAATAATAACCTAGATTTATTTATTTAATTTAGAAAATAGCCCTTTTGCCTAAAATAAATTATAATTCTCTAATTCTCTAATTAATTTAAAATAAAATTTTAATCTATTATTAAAATATTGAAATTTAGTGGAATTGGGTCACAAACCAAAATTTGAAATTTTGGGGTGTGACAATACTACCCCTCTTAACAGGAATCTCGCCCCGAGATTCTTTGTGGCTAGCAAGAACGGGTTAGAGGTAGGCTTGCTTTCACTCTCCATTTTGAACACGATTCACATGATCGACTCTTTGTGTTTACGCTTGCAACTTCTCCATAGGAATCTTGACATTCTTCTTTTAGTACATCTCTTGATCTTACTCTTCCAGGGTGTCACCTCCAGAGTTGTTCGCTTGAATCTAGCAGTCATGTGTTGCCTCTTTCGTTGGAAGATCCAAATCTTGTGATTTCTGTGTGGAGCTGGTGGAGATAAGGATGAACTATCTTCGGTGTTGACGTCGTCTTGTTGGTTCTCCCTTTAAAGATTCTGATAGTCGAGTTCAACATCTCTTGGATTTGGTTAGGCCATAAGGGGCTAGAATAAAATAGAGTGAAGGTAAGATAGCAAAGAATAGAGGGAAACATTACCCCAACTAAACTAACCTAGATATAACTAATGATGTGATAACAAGGCTAAACGCTTTGTAAGCACACCAACACTCAGACAAAGATCTAACTCAAACATAGCACACCACAAGCAACACAAGCACACGATTAACAACATCGTTCTATATAGCGATTACTATCCTAAAGTAGGAAGGGTCCTAAATCGCAATTATGCGTAAGGTCCTTCTTCAGGTTTCATGCATAGTGCTGGCCAATGTCCTTGGTGTTGTGAAGAGTCTTCAAGTTTGACTGTCCAATCTTCATCTTCATATTGAGTAGAACTAGTTTGTAAAATCTTCAATGTCATCCATCTTGCTCGTGATAATTCTAGTCAACCAATCTAATATTTTGAAAGGGAAAAGGAATAGTAGAAATAATATTTTGCCAAACATTTCAGAATAGAAAAGTAATGAGAAAATAAGAAGACAAGGTAGAAGATAGAAGAGTTTTTTTGTGATAGAGACAAAAGTTTTCCAAATACTAGTTTTTGAAAATAGAACTGATGACACGGTCATTCTATCTAGGCTTGCGTCTGGCGGTCGATATAGCTCTGATACCACTTGTCACACCCGGTTCCAATGACCGAAACCGAATGCATCTGTATGCGTGCCCAGGATCAAGTTTTCACGCACACATGACAATTATTGTGATAAAAGAACAATATCTTTATTAAAATGATAATATTATTGTAACAGTGACCCGTAGGTCAAAAAGAAAAGATTACATTGCAGCGGAATAAACTAAGCGTTGGCGTCCTTCAGCTCCCACAGGAAGTCGATCAGAAGACCGCATGCCTAGTCTCCTCCATCGTCTTCATAGTGTACCATCCTTCTCCTATAGTTGAACAGCAATGTGGTATATAGCAGGGGTGAGTACGTGTCGTACTCAGCAAGTGGGGGAAAAGATGACATGGGGCTAAAGACAAGGAAGGCTTTAAAGCGGTTTGCTGCATGAGCTTTTAATTTCCTATTCTTCCTAATTACTAAGTGGGGTCATCCCAACCATTAACCCATAGGGTAGTATCCAAACCAAGTCCAATCCCATCCACCAACCAACCATTCCCAACCATTCCAAACCACAACTGATAACCAACTAATCTTGTGAGGATTCCAGGCCGCTCTTGACCGTGAGCACGACTATCATGATAGTTTGATACTCTGCAGAGTTTGTACCACTTTACCCACAAGTCATGATTTCATTTCCTGTTGCCAGGTGGACTAGAGTCTCCATGTTGCCATGCCGGCCAAGCACTAGCACACTTCCTTAGGTGTGCAGCCAGGAGATCACTACGAGGCTTTTACAAAGGGTCTCCCAGTTCATGCTAGCCACTAAGGTTCCACTCCCGTCCATAAGTGATAGCCCATCAACAAGCAGCCCATCACCCCAATAGCCCCCTCTTGAGCCATTCGGATACAAGGACAGTCCTCTTGACTTCCATTCCCCGCTCCACCAAAATGCTGAACCGACACTGTGAGAACTCCTAATTAATCAGCCAAGCTATTAAAAAGCAGCCTTGTGATGGCACTGTTGTCCTGGGTCATCGCTCCAAGAACCGGGTCCTAGGATCTACAACAAGCCTACCACCACCAACCATGTGCCCACGGCACCACATCCATTCCATCCGGCTTGCATAGATCCCTAAGTCCATGTTGCTAACATAAATTACCATTCCACCCATAAAGTGACATAGTTCATTAATCAAGATTAATATTAACCCAAACATCCCACAAGCAACCTAAGCATTATCTACCCACAACCATCCAACCAACTAGATCAAGGCGACAAGGGAAAGGATAAAGCAATACTAGGGAAACCCTAACAATAGGTACCCATTCAATTTGACACAAGCATACAGTTCTATAATAAATGTTATAATAGGTACAAGATGCATCAAGGACACTTGCCTGGAAATAGGGGTTGATGCTCAGGTCTTCAAGTCATGCTCTTGTGATTCCAGGAACAACCCGTTCTCTAATTAACGTCACGCAGGCACAACATGCACACAATCGTATAAACAAACTAAGAAACAATACACCAACCAATAATAAAATACTTTTAAAATCAATTTCAAAAGATAGTACTCGATTCTACGATCACGTGAGCGCAAGAATCATCTAAATCGGAGTTACGAGTAAAAAGTTACGAAGGTTCGAAGGTGCATGGTTAAAATAGTAAAATTAGCAAATTACTATAAGATAGTATAAATAAATAATACTAATTACTACGATCACGTTGGCGCAAGAATTACTTAAATTCGGTCTACAGTTGAAAAGTTATGAAGGTTTGAAGTTTTAGGGCTAAAATAGTAAAAACAGATAGGTTTAGGGACCTAAAAGTAATTTTAGAAAAGTACAGGGACTAAACTGTAAAATAACAGGGTGACAATACATTTTATGAAAAGTTTAGGAATAAAAAATGTAATTTTGGTGAAGTCTAGGGGTTAAACTGTAAAAAGGTAGGACTTAAAAATAATTAAAAACAAGTCCGAGGGTGTTTCTGCAAAAATACAGGGTTAAAATATTAATTCAAAAAGGTACAGGGGCTTTTCTACAAAAATTACAGTGCTAAAACAATTTTTAGGGGCCTAGGTGTGAAATTGCCATTTTCCTAGAATTATTTCTAATTAAATTAAATCCTAAAAGTGGTGGACTGGGTCCATAGGGTCCATGGACCAGCATTGACCAGGAACTTAACCCTTCAGGGTTTCTAATCTGGGTCGCAGATCAAGGATCGGGCGGCTTAGGGGGGTCCAGCGGGCAGGTGGCGGCCGACGGCGGCTAAACAGCGGCGGTGGTGGGGACCTCGCCGGAGATCGGCCGGAATGGCCCTTCGGTGGTCGGATCCTCGCCGCGAGAGGTCTGGGAGGGAGAGGGGAGCGAGGCGGCGCTCACCGGGGTGCCGTGAGGGGTCGGGGATGGCCGGAGGTTGGTCGGCGACAAGGAAATCCGGCGGTAGCGGGCGAGGTTCGACGGGGAGGTGGCTCCGGTGGTCGCAAGCGGGCGGGAAGGAGCGAAAAGGGGGCGGCGGGGAAGTGCGGCGCCAGGGGCCCAATTTATAGGCGCGGATGGGACGGGAGGCGAGCAGGGCGCAAGCTCGCCGGTGTAACGGCCGCCGACGGCCGTTTGAGCACGGAAACGCGCGCTAGTGTGCATTTAGAGCGCGGGAGTGGGGAGAAGGGGGAGCGGGAGGGTGCGGCGTGCGTGGGCGCCGGTTTCGTAAGGCGGGGAGGCGAGGGGGAGGGAGATCGACGGTGGGGTTGTTGGTTTCTGGCGGCGGGGAGAGAGAGAGGCGGGAGGAGGGAGACGGGCGGGGCGGGGCCGGGCCGTCTGTCAGTGCGGGGCAAGAGCTGGGCTGCGGGGGAGTTGGGCCGCGCGGAGAAGGAAGAGGCCCAAGCTGGGGCAGGTGCGCGCGGGTGGGACTAGGCCGCGGGCGCGCGCGTGCTGGGCTGGCGAGGCCGGGGAGGAGGTGGGCCGAGCGAGCGTGCCGGGCCAAGCCGGCCTGGGAGGGAGAGGGGAGGGGGGAAGGGAACATGGGCCGAGGGAGGGGAGAATTCGGCCTGGGGCCGTGGCAGGCCGGGAGGGGGAAGGGGGAAATGTGGGGTGGGCTTCGTTTGGGGGGTTTTGGCCCAAAGTGGCCTGAGTTCTGTTTTCTCTCTTTCTCTTTTCTATTCTAATTCTATTTCCTATCCAAACGAAAAATAAATTCCTATTTGACTTTAAAAAAACATTTTGCACACAATAAAAACCTAGTGCATCTAATTCGGCATGAATGCAACAAACAAAATAATAACCTAGATTTATTTATTTAATTTAGAAAATAGCCCTTTTGCCTAAAATAAATTATAATTCTCTAATTATCTAATTAATTTAAAATAAAATTTTAATCTATTATAAAAATGTTGAAATTTAGTGGAATTGGGTCACAAACCAAAATTTGAAATTTTGGGGTGTGACACAGGTGCTCCTAGTCGGCGCACCACATCAATCTGGAATTTCAATCAAGAGGTCTTCCTAATTTGTGACCTATTCATATATACATTGAAGATCATTTGGCTAGTCACAGCTCAAAATCACAAAGCACTCGGGGGCTGCTATGGAATACTTACCCTACGGGTATCCATAGTAAGACCAATAACCGGTAGGCGACCGGGTGGTCCATTATAAGGGAACCGGGCGAGTCGTCTTGAAGCACAAGGCAATTAGAGATAGACTTTCTGTATAAATCCTTGTAGACTATGAGTAGGACTCTTCATGTACCCCCCTTGCCAACCGGATATATAAGGCGACAAGGACAACCCCATAGAGGGCACCTAATTCATTGCAATACAACCACAGAACACAGGACGTAGGGTTTTTACTCTCGTCAAGAGGGTACGAACCAGTATAACTCGGTGTCCTGTGTCTCAACCATTATAGTTTTTAGTCCCGACGTAGCCCCATAAATATAGTGCTGAGAATAAGTCTCAATAGGTTGACTCGGCGGACGGCGATGACGATGTCGAGGATGACGCGAGCCTGGCGATGGCGCTGAGTGCCGCCCCCTTCGTCGAGGGCTTGACCTTGAGGTCTCAAGACATCATGCCAGAGCCTTGTTCGAGCGAGCCGTCGGTCGTCGAGGAGGTAGTAGATCCGAACAAGCCACCAGTCGTAGGCGAACACGTCGCCCAGGCTGACATGGTAGTGGTCAGCAGGGGCGAAGAAGGGCAGCTCCTGAGGTCGAGAGAGCCTATTGGGGGTGACAGAGTCGATAGTCGGTCAGTCGCCGGATGGGAGGCCGTCATCCCTCCCTCGTATGCATGTCTTGGACACTTAGGATCCTCAATCTCTGGAGGTTGTTCCACAAAGACTTTCTCATTGATCTCTCCATTCAAGAAGGAACTTTTCACATCCATTTCATAGAGTTTGAAGCCATTATGTGATGCATAAGCAGGCAAGATCCAAATTGCCTCAAGATGGGCTGCGGGAGCAAATGTTTCTTCAAAGTCAACGCCCACCACTTGAGAATATCCCTTTGCCACTATACGAGCCTTGTTCTTGACAATGGCCCGTCTGAAAGGACCGAGTGACCGAGAGGGGGGGTGAATCGGGAACTCGCACTATATACCAAATTCACCAATTTCCAAAACCAACCACTCAATCAACTCCTATAACAATTCTAGTGGTGATCACACTAGCAAGATAAAATCCCTATGAAAGCAAGAACAACCTAAGCATACTAGTGGACCACTCAAGTCAATACAATTCCTATGCAAGCTAGTAATAAAGCAACACGAAAGCACAAACACTACTAGCAAGCAAGAAGCCTATTCATGCAAGTCTACAAGGTAATCAACTAGAACAAGACAAGCACACAAGCATGAATAGCACGGTATGTAAATGCGGAAAGTAATGCATTAAAGTAAGAGATGGCTGTTGGTGGCCCTTAAAACCCAACATCGGCCACCAACCGGTCGGGAAATGCAAGGTAAAGGCCAAAGTTTTATGAATATTTGTTTAAACTAATAAAGTTACACGAGTTTTGGTGAAATATGTGTTTGCAGGGTCAAAAGGGCCAAAATTATGTAAAAACATGAAGAAACGCCCCGTCGGGCGATTCTGCCTTAAAACAGCAGGCCGACAAGGTCATATGAGGCTAAAAACAGGGCCCGGCAGGGTCGTGATGACTGAAATCAGAACCCAGCCGACAGGGTCATATCAGGCTGAAATCAGCCACCCGGTGGGTGAAAATAGAGTCATCATAAGGCTGATCACCCGACCCTGCCAACCCTGCAAAAATACTCCAAAACAAGGCCGTTTTCCATTCCCGGACTAAGGAAGGTAAAAGTAGAGAAATAAAGGAGGCATTCATGTGGCATAACATGGACAAGTCAAAACATGACCCGGAGGGGGTCGGCACCCGAAAGGGGTTGCTGCCTGGCACAGGCCGCCGCCCGGCCTGGTTGTCGCCCGGCCTGGCCTGCCGCCCGGCCTGGGTTGGCCACCCAGGGTTACCAGCCCATGAGGCCCATGAGGCTTACCGACCCCAAAACGGAGATTTCGGGGGAAACCGACCAAGGAACTGCCATCAAGATAAGATCTGAGCCGTCCGAAGCGAGTCAGTTGGAAACCAACCAAATCCCGTGGCCGCCCGGCATGCCCGACGGCCCGGCACACGTGACCGCCCGGCGGGGGAATTTTTGCCCACCAACTCTTCTCCACCTTGAAGTACCCGCCAAGTCTCTGCCACCTATAAATAGAGGGGGAATTCAGCAGAAAAAGGAGGAAGCAAGTGAAACACATTGAGTCCATTTCCCAATACTTTTCTTACTAGTAGAGTAGGTTAGTTAGTCGGCAGTTAGAGTCTAGTCGAGAGCATCGCTCGGGATTCCGGAAATCGTCTCGGAGTCTTGGTATGAGCTCTCTTGTATCTTTTCTCTTTTTGTAAGACTTATCCCATATCAATATAATTATATTTTCCTTTATATATCTTGTCAAGTAATTATGTTTACTTAGTCAATTTCCTCAAGTTACAATTATCGGGAAAGAACTTTGAAGCATAGTTTATGGGATTCCAGGCTAGGATTTAATTAAGTTTAGTTCTTGAATAGAACTTAGACTTGGTTATTCCCTGGCTATTCTTTCGCTAGGCCAATGGAAGAATATCTAGTGAATACGTAGGCGCGGTGCCTATGTTAACGCTAGCTGGTTTTGCATTCGTCCCCACGGGCTGTGTGGTAGGTGGCAGGTGGTGACAGCCCTGTCCGTCCATTTAGTATTCCACCACGTTTGGGAAGTCTCAAGCAGGGTTGTCTAGCGGTAACGAGCCCACTAGTGTACGATGTTAGTTACCGACCCTATTAGTGGATCGTTGTCATGCCCTGAAGTAAACTTATTGGTGAAAGACTCGAGGTTGTACCATGGATTTGGTGTAAGCACTCAACCCGAGTAACTAGGAATTTTGACGCTTGACTTAGATATAATAGGAAAGTATAATCTTAGGAATTCTAGACTATTATTATTGAACATCCTTACCCTCGTTTTGGTCAGTTGGTATAATTTTTATAGTTATATCTTTGTTAAACCAAGATACTCTTACGCCTAGCTTCCCTGCGGAAAATAAATACGATACCTTGGAATACTCCAAGGTGAAATGCTACAATAGATGTTCCGTGCGCTTACGGATTGGTTCACTCTTCTCTTAAAGCATAACAAATATCAAATCATTTCCGGCATCGTACCAGGGATAGCGATATTCTTGCTGCGATGTTAAGAAATGCCAACAAGCATTTCTGGCGTCGTTGCTGGGGAAGCAATAGGCTAAGATATCGGAATTTTAACATTGATATTTCTATTGAGGAGGTTACCGCTTTCCTTAGCGGGCTTACCCTTATTCTGTTTATTTATGGTGTAAACAGGATGCTTTATGACTGGTTTTGACCTACCAAACAACTACCACAATGATCCGGAGGCTTTGTTGAGGAGAGTGCGTCAAAGACTAACCCCTCCTCGGCCCGTGCTTTCCCTTGAAGCACCCGTGCTCGCTCTTGCAGCACCTCCGATCACTCAAGTTCAGCTGCGAGTCCCGTCTCTGTCCGCTCAACCAATCATGACTGAAAAGACGATTCGTGACTACTCCGCCCCATCTACAGACAACATCCGCACCAGCCCGAACCCGAACATGGGGAACGGAAGCTATGAGCTGAAACCGCCCTTAATCAACATGGTTTTGGCCAGTCCTTTCTGTGGCAAGGCATCAGAAGACGCAAATGCCCACCTCCAACAGTTTTTGGTGGTGTGCAACACTTTTACCATGAGGGATGTGACCCCTGAGGCCATTCGCCTTCGCCTTTTCCCATTTTTACTCTTGGGGAAGGAGAAGCAGTGTGATGAGGACATCACCATGCTGGATAAACGTATATCATGGCCTTCCCCAAGTTACAAGTCGATACCAACTCGGTCACCACGTTCATCTCGGATTCAGCCGATACCCCTTCACGGTTTTGATGATATCTCCCACATCCGACGTCCAAACGAGGCGTTCCTTGATGCGTTGGAAAGGGGACAACGACGCCATCGTTTTGGTTCTGGTCCTAGCTCCAGAAGGGTCATGAGTCATAATATGTGACCATGACAAGGTGCTGTGCCACCTATTTTGGGCCAACTTGGCCATGTATCGTGTCGGGCCTTAAGCCCATGTTGTGGGCGCCCCCCTGGTCGCCCCGAACCCTAGGATGTCTTTGTTTCCTACATAAACTCAGTAGCTGCCGTCTTTTAGTTTTGGGTTTTGTTTAGTTCAGTTTTCCAGAGAGAAACTTGATCGAATTATTGCAACTGTGGTGACAAGTCCTTTTACAGTAATCCAGGGCCCCTGTTCTTGTTCTACACCACTGTGGCGATTAGTCCTTTTGTGTTCAGAGCTTGAACCTTTTCTTGTGATTTGCTTCATCCATATTTGCAATTTCAGATTGTGTATTTATCCTCTCTTGCTTGTGGTCTCGATTTTGCTTGCAGGAACAATCAAGTTGTGCTTGGTGTAACGGTTGCGGGGTTGGATCGTGTCTGATTCACACTGGGTCGTCGACGCTGAGTTCCCCAATTTCGAGTTTATCCCCTTACCTCTCGGAAGATCGGGCCATATTTACATCAAGTGGTATCAGATTCCTAGGTTCCCCGTGAGGTATTATCGTGTTCTTCCCTTTAGATTCGTTTGTGTTCATCACCTTTTTGTCCATGAAAAAGCCTACAAAAATAATTTCCCCACCATCCCAGATACTGTTTAGCCTTTGCATAATTTAATTTCAGAGTCCGTAGTGTTGAGTTTGTGTCCTAGTCGAGTTCAATTGCTGGTTTGAATTTGTGTTTTGATTCGGTTTGTGTTTTGATCTCCACTGCACACCACCATCACCATCGTGTTTTCCATTGGATTCACCATCATGTCACCCACCCACCACACCCACAATCTGTTGCCAACAAAAAAACCCTACCCGATTCTGTTCTCCCCCCCTCCCCCCTGAAACCCTATCTTGACATACCTTCGGTAAAATAGGCATAATTTTTCGCTCGTTGCTCCGATTGGGCTAAAATTTTTACAGCAGATTCTTGACTCAAAGTTGAGGTGACCCACACTGGGCTTTGCCCTGTGTGCCCTCGTCAAAAAATTCAAAAAAAATCAGGAAAAAATAGAAAAAAAATTGTGAAGTCAAAAAATAGCACTTTCGGTGAAACTTTTAGATTTTGTCTACCCTTTGTTTTCCATCAATGAGAAAGTCTGTGAAGTCTGTTTTGATCCTTGCTGCCTTTGCCATTATTCTTTGCCATTGTTCTTGCTGTCACAACTATTTTTGAACATGGTTCTTTTGCTAGCAATTAGGACACTGCTTTGGATATTTATTCAGTGCTACTATCTGTTATTGAATTGTCTTCCATTGACATACATATTAGCCTTCCAAGCTATACATATTGCAGCACAGGTTTCTTCCTTGCAACTGTTACACTCAAGCTCAACTACAGATTGTGTCGACCTGTTTGGCTTTGGTAAGAACACTTGCAAGATTGTGATACATTGCTTCTGATATTGTTTTCCACTTTCTACACCCTCTGTTGTCTGCTAGTTGATAGGGCTAATCTTTTTGTTTAGTATTGTCTTTTGCTTTTAACCATGTCAAAGAAAGGGAAAGGGACACCTGGAGAGTTGGAGTCCCCTACAGACTTTAATGATTGTGTCTCCAAGACCGAGCTCACGAAGCTTCTTGCGGACCAGCGTACATTCATGGAAACGAAGTTTGCCGAGTTGATGGGTCACATCAACACTGTTGTCCACCGCATTGAGGATGTTGAACGACGACCTCCACCTCAACGAGCTGCTGCTGATGATGATTTTGACCGTGATGCAGACCGTCTTCACTGTAATCAACACGGTATGGGAGGTAATAACAATCGTGGTAATACTGAGCAATCAACACGGTAATAACAATGAGGACATCATCATGCTGGATACGCGCATATCATGGCCTTCCCAAGTTACAAGTCGTCACCAACTCGGTCGCCACGTTCGTCTCGGATTCGGCCGACACCCCTTCACGGTTTTGATGATATCTCCCATATCCGACGTCCAAACGAGGCGTTCTTTGATGCGTTGGAAAGGGGACGACGACACCGTCATTTTGGTTCTGGTCCTTGCTCCAGAAGGGTCGTGAGTCATAATATGTGACCATGACAAGGTGGTGTGCCACCTATTTTGGGCCAACTTGGCCATATATCGTGTCGGGCCTTAAGCCCATGTTGTGGGCGCCCCCCCTGGTCGCCCCCAACCCTAGGACGTCTTTTTTCCTACATAAACTCGGTAGCTGCCGTCTTTTAGTTTCGGGTTTTGTTTAGTTCAGTTTTTCAGAGAGAAACTTGATCGAATTATTGTAACTATGGCGACAAGTCCTTTTACAGTAATCCAGGGCCCCTGTTCTTGTTCTACACCACTGTGGCGATTGGTCCTTTTGTGTTCAGAGCTTGAACCTTTTCTTGCGATTCTCTTCATCCATATTTGCAATTTTAGATTGTGTATTTATCCTCTCTTGCTTGTGTTCTTGATTTCGCTTACAGGAACAATCAAGTTGTGCTTGGTGTAACGGTTGCGGGGTTGGATCGTGTCTGATTCACGCCGGGTCGTCGACACCGAGTTTCCCAAATTCGAGTTTATCCCCTTACCTCTCGGAAGATCAGGCCATATTTACATCACAGTGGTTCTACAGCAATCAAGAAGAGCTCACCACATGGGACAAGTGCTCCAATGCCTTCCTTGCCAAATTCTTCCCTTTAGGCAAAACCAATGACATGCGGAACAAGATTACAAGTTTCCAACAGCTAACCGATGAAAGCATCCCTGGGGCATGGGAGCGCTTCCAAGAGTACGCTCTGGCATGCCCACATCACAGAATGCAAGATTGGTTGATGATTCAAAGCTTTTACCATGGGCTCAATCGCCCTGCTCGTGAGTACCTAGATGTAGTCGCTGGAGGCTCTTTCTTCTCTCTGATGGTCAAAGAAGCTCAAACTCTCATAGAAAAGATGGTCGCCAACTACAGTGGCTATGATGAGAGACAGAACCACTGCAACCCAAGATGAGGGGAGTCCACCAAGTTGATGGTATTGACATGTTAGCAATCCAAATGGATCAACTTTTGAAGAAAATGGACGGACCTCAAATTGTCCAATCCATGGACTCTCTCATGAGTTACAAAGTCTGTGGAAACCTTGGACACATGGGAAGCCACTACCCAGAGACTCAAGAAGAAGAAGTGAACTACCTCAACAACAACAACAACAGCAACAACAACGGGTTTAGGCCCCGTACGAACAACTTCGGATGTGAGTCCAAGCTAAACCTCTCCTTTGACAAGAACATGGGTAACTCTAGAAACTTTACTCGTAATGAACCTTCCTTCCGTGATCTTGTTCTAGGACAATCTAAAATCAATGAAAGTATTAGTAGGAAATTCATTGCTACTGAGAAAGTCCTAGAAAGCATAGATTCTCGTATGGAAACCTTCAATACCTCTCTACAAAACCAGCTTAGTCATAACAAAATGTTAGAAACGCAAATTGCTCAGCTGGCCGCTTCTATTGTTAAGGCTAACGCGGGCAAGCTCCCCGGTCAGCCGGAAGCAAGCCCTAAAGAAAATGTTAGTGCGGTCACAACTAGAGGCAGAAAATCCACATAGGATCCGCCAAATCCTAACATTGCAGGGAAGACCAGGGAAACTGATGAAGAATTAGAAGGAGAGGAGGAAATGGAAGTTGAGGAGGCAAAGGCACCTCTCAAGAAGGCGCCACATGTGTTCTATGATACCCCGGTGTTGCCATTCCCCTCTCGACAGAGGAAGCCAACGGTGGACGAACAATTCGAGAAGTTTGTGGAGGTAATAAAGAAATTATATGTCAACATACCACTACTTGATGCTATGCAGGTTCCTACATACTCCAAGTACATAAAGGACATCCTCAACAACAAACGCCCAATGCTGTCCACGGAAATTGTCAAATTAACCGAACAGTGCAGCGCCGCTATCTTGAACTACCTCCCAGAAAAGAAGTGAGATCCAGGATGCCCAACCATCCCATGTTCCAATGGAAGGCAACAATTCAACAACGCCCTTTGTGACTTGGGGGCGAGTGTGAGCGTCATGCCAAAGGTAGTGTATGACAAACTTGATGTCAATTTATTATCCTCTACAGCAATGTGCTTGCAGCTCGCCGACCAATCAGTCCGCTACCCGGCGGGCATTACGGAGGACGTACCCGTGAGGATAAGGAACTCCCTAGTTCCTGTCAACTTTGTGGTCCTAGACATGGAGGCCGATGTAAAGACACCTCTTATACTAGGAAGGCCGTTCCTTAGCACTGCAAACGCCAACATTGATGTTGGGGCTAGAGAAATCCACCTTAACATTAATGGGCACGACAAAAAGTTCGCCTTCAAGCCCCGAACGGAACAATGCAATCAGGTACGCATCTTTTATGTCAAAAATCCTAACACGGTGCAGAAAATTGAGGTGTATCCAATTCCACCAAAATTGGGTGCACCGGCGGTTAAAGTTAAGAGCATACCACCGCCACCCATGAAGAAGAACGAGCCACAATGAATGAAGAAAAAGGTCGCCGCCAAGCCAAAGAAAATCAAACAAGTATGACGGAAGAAGGAAATTGCACCGATCGTGGAAAACTCTCCATCCACGATGGGCACCATGAAGAATTGAACGCGGAGAATGTCTTGTTCGAGATGTAAAATTCGAACCCTCGTTGGAAGGTAACCGATATTTATCCCCCTTCCCTTATACATACCATTAGATTAGGTTGATTTTTTTTATTCCTAATCTTTAACCCTTAAACTAGAATTTAAAAAAATAATAAAGAAAGAAAGAAAAAAAATTGGTGATAATTTGGCCAAGTCTCCTCACCGGGAGGTCATTTTCGTGTCAAAATGACCATCCGGGTGCTGATTCAGGGCTGTAACCCAACCTGAAATAACCCAGTCAAATTTCAGCACCCGGGAGGTCATTTTTCATGAAAAACGACCCCCAGCTGGGTCATTTCTGCCGCCCGGCAAGCCATGCCACCCGACACATTTTTTCTTCGGATTCTTGGCCGTTTTGCAGCAAGAATGATGGCCATGAGTGGATGAGGAGTGGCCACCTCTTCACTTGTGAACATTTTTTCACCTAGAGCCCTATTTGCCAAAAACAAGTGAATGAGAGCCACACAAATTATTCCATCTCTTAATCATCCACGCTCACCTGCCACTCTATTCACCTAGGCTTTATAGAGGGCAGAACACTCATTGCAAAATTCTAACTATGGCCATCCTATCAATCCTTCCTTGCTCCCTATCCTCTCTACTTTTTTTCAGAATAATGGAGGCATGTAGTTCACATGGCACCTATTCCAGCAAAGTGGTCACTAATAATGCGCCCAAGTGGGAGGAAATGACCTGCCGGCCGGCAAGGGTCGGCGCCCAACATGGCCTGCTGGCCGGCCTGGCCTCATTGCCCCCCCCCCCCCCCAAGGCTCCTCTTGAGCTTATAAATAGAGGGCTCACTCTCCTTTGGTTCTCCACTCAAAGCATTTGGCTGAAAACTTCCTCTCCCCCTCACAAACTCTCTCCCTTTGCACTCCTTTCCTCACTCAACTAACTCTCTCTAGTAAGTGCACTTTGCACTAAGCAATAAAAGTGTGCTGCAATAAAACCAACTAGAGAGAATTTGTTGTCACCCTTGCGCGTTCGAATGACTAACACTTGGACTACTAACCGAACGACTAACCGCTGACCATTATCATCATATTGTCCTTCGGGTATTGTGTCCAAGTAACCCTTTTACAAGAATGACAAATATTTGGAGAGGCCTCTACACCAAGTTCAGCAACAACAGCAGTAGCTCAAGCCGTGGGAGACGCACACCAAGTGAGTGCTCGGAAGCAGAGCACTCCAGAGCTTTACATGGGCATGCTCCGAGTTATCTCTTGGACTCAATGTCCATATCTGAAGCTCCAATGGAGCAAAGTGTGCAAAATGAAGATTTTGACAAGTTCATGGAGAGTGAAGAGAATATGGTGTTCAATGATTATGACGAGCGAAGCAAGTTCACCGCCATTCGGGACCGGGAGTTGACATCCGTGCGCAAGTTCGACCATAACTTCCTCGAGCAAATTGGCGTATTCGCCGATTTCGAGTACGCGCTCAACACGACCGGATGGTATGATTTTTACCACCTTGATGATTATGGTTCCAAATGGATTACCATTGAATTCCTTTGCACCTTAAAAGTCCTCACCACTCCGTCAGACAAATTAGGCACTCTCTACACATTTCGTCTTTTTGGTGAAACCTATGAACGGTCTTTAAAACAAATTAGTACTTACCTTGGTTTCGACCGTAAGGCCGTAGTAGACATTGATAAACTTAAAGGTTTCACCCCTCAAGGACTTTGGGCTAAGATAGGAAGTCCCGTCATGGGCAGGAGCGCACTAGTGACATTCATAACCCTTCGCTCCGTGTAATTCACCATTTCATCACTCACTACCTCACCCTTCGGGGTGATGTACGTTCAGTGAATAGTTTGGACAAAGCCTATCTTTATGTTGTGATAAAGAAAATTAGAACGAACCCCACTTTCTTCCTCATCAACCATTGGCTCACTCTAGCATTTAAGCAGCATGGACCTATCACTTTTACACCTTTTGTCACTAGAATTGCTAGAAAGGTTGGCGCACTCCATAGAGCTAGAACAGATCATCTCCCTAGTGCTCCCTTGCTAGGGAAAGATCACTTTTGGCATGCCCACCTTTTGAAGGAAGAGAACAATAGGTTCTACATGCTTTATCCAGCCCAAGACACAGAGATAGAATTGCCTAACCCCGAGCTTACCATCATTGGTAAAAAGAACTTTCTATACAATTGGCAAGCTCCCGTGCAGCATGCACGACACAGTGTTTCAGGGGATAGACCATGAGCAAGGGCTCCTCGAACGGGTGCTTTGGGAAGCTCTCAATACCATTGGGAGCAACCACAGTACCCCGAATTTACTAGCTCGTCAACACACTACACTAGCTCATCCCATGAAGAGTTTGAACCATCCAATCCTTATGTGATGGGAAGTTACTATCAACCCCATGGAGGCATAGCAACTTCACGTTCTGCCCGATTCACATCATACAACTTCCCAGAGTTGGAAGGTGACATGCAATACTTGGCTGCAAACGCTTATGAGACCAACATACGAACCCAAGAAATACAAGCAGCCATAAGGGATAGGCAAGAATGGCAGCAACAAACATCGGAACAACTTCAAACAAACCTCTCCATGATGGATCAATTGTTCGGCCACTTCAACATCGACTATCAACCGCCGCAGTGAATGTCATCCAAGCTTAAGTCTTGCAAAGACCTAAGCTTGGGGAGGTACGTGAAGTAAGGTACGCCAATTGTCCTACCCTCTCTTCCTATTTTTTAGTTAAGTTGTTTTATTTCCTTTATATATTATAAACAAAAATCCAAAAAGATTTTCAGTTTTGATAAAATTTAAGAAAACCCAAAAATATTTTGCTTTCAAGGAAAACCATAAAAATTTGCAAAACTAAAAAGAACAAAAAGATTTCCCTTTCCAAATAAAATTGAGAACTTGGTCTCTACCTTGCCTATGGAAATGATGAATAGTTGTTCTGTTAGCTCCTTGTGAGTCTCAAGTACACAACCTCTACTCTTCATTTTGGTGGGTAATGGTAGACCGGCATGATGATAACGCTAGTCTCTCTATGTTTTAGTGGGCACAAAATGGCTAATAAACACCAAGTCTAGTTGTTGGGATTCATGATATAGCATGTTTTGGATGAGTCTATGATCTCCTCTTGATTAGAGTCCAATGATTTCTTTCAAAACCATGCTGCAATAAAACCCCCCTACTTGGTGTAATTCTTTCCTATGATAAGAAAATTTCCTACGAAGGCCAGATATTAATTGTGAACCCACTTTTATGCCATCCATGTATGCATTGAGTTTGGTTAGGATTTGATCCTGATGAGGGACTTGCACTTTTAAAGCCAATCATTTTTCTTCGCGTTATCTTTGAGTTCTCAAACAATCATGCTTGGTTATGCGGTTTCCACATTGGATTCAAGCATCCACTTCACCAAGCATGACAGCCAAAAATTTCTCCTTTCCAAAAACCTTGATCCTACAAGAAAGATTTTGGTCCTCCCAAAATAAATCTCAGAAAAAGTTTGCAAAAATATTTGAACCATTGAACTAGCTTCTCTACATTATGAGAGCTGAAAAAAAAATGTTATCAGCTCTCATAGATGTACAAATATCAAGTTTCAAGGTTCAATCTTTGAGCAAAATAAAGGACCACCCTTTCACTCTAGCACAAAAAATCTAGTCTTTGTTAAAGATTTTCTCTACTGTGCTAGTCCACTTATCGAAGCTTGAGATCGGTAGTAAAATGTATAGAGCTACGTCGAGACTAAGAACTACGATGGTAACACAAGACGCCGAGTTATGTAGATTCGGGCCCTCTCAATGAGAGTAGAAACCCTACGTCTTGTGTTCTAAGTATTGTATTGATGTTGCAAAACTTGTCAACTTCTGTCTACTTGTCCCTCGATGAGGGGTACCCTGCCGCCTTATATATCCGGTCGGTAGGGGGGTACATGAAGAGTCCTAGTCGTAACCCCTTAGGGTTTATTTAGAAAGTCTATCTCTACATGCCTTGTGCTCTAAGTTGAGTTGGTCGACTTCCTTGTTGATGAAGTACCCGGTCGGCTACCGACTTAGTCTTGTATGAGGATACCCGTAAGGCAAGTATCCCACAGCAGCCCCTGAGTGCTTCCTGATTTTAAGCTGCAACTCTCAAAACGATCTTCAATGTAGATCATAAATTAGGAAGACCTCTTTATCGAGGTTCCTGATAGATCTGGTGCACCGGTTAGGTGCACCTGATCAGGTGTAGCCCCTGACTCTTGTATAATTTGGAGACTTAACAAATAATGCAAGAGTCTAATTATATTAGCTCTTATTATTTTGTATGTATTTTACTCAAACCATCAAGCTTGAGTCTAACAAACCTCTGGTCATCAAACCAACAAGTTAACTTGCAAAGCTTCAGCCTTGCCGACCGATTATTAAATAGGCCGAGTGACATTCACCATGTCCGAGTGACTGGTCGGTCTAAATTTTATGATATCAATCATATTCAATTCATGTGGACCAATATGACATCAATCATATAATGGTACTAAGCGAAATAACATCAATCATAATATAGCCTTTCCCTAATAATTAGTCACTCTAATTATCCATAAGTCCAATTTTGACAATTTAGTTATTGACTTCAATCAATACCATAACCTTTGAACTTATATCCATATGACCATCAAGTCCTTTGCAACATGATCATCAAATCATATAGATATGGTTAAATATTATTCAAATGCTTCTCATCATAGAAGCCCCTGAGCTTTATTTCTCAAGGTCTTTAGACCCTAATCATATTTTAAGGCCCTTAATTAATCTTTGCTTAAGAAAAAAATCGTCATCACTGTACGGCCCACCCCGGCCCATGGGACCCTTAGGTCAAAAAGCAGGAGTATAAAAGGCAGCGTCGAGTTGACTCTCAGTCCACGCCGCATTTGCGCATGTACCCTTCGTCTTCCTCGCGCCTCCTTTGTTCTCGACTCCTCAACTTTCCAGCTAGGGTTAGCATTGTCACTTCCGACCGCCGCAGATCTCACCGCGCTTAGCCCCCAAGCCTTTGCTAGGGTTCAGCATTTGATCTGCCACGCCCAAAACAATCATCGCCATGGGTCGCAAGAAGGTTTCCACCTCGATCCCTGCCACTCCCACTGCCGCCACTGCGTCCTCCTCATCGGAGATCGACATCCCGGAGCAGCTTCGGGAGTTCTCGAAGAGCAACCTCTCCCAGGTCGATATGAATCAGATGGTAGTCGACAGCATCCTTCCAGGCAAGTGCGGATCAACTAGAAGGTACCCCGTGAATCTTGCCCCATCCCTATTCATAAACAGATAGTTGTATTCCGCTCATTCTTCGAGCATGGCTTTGGAGTCCCCAGCTGCAGCTTCTTGCGCGGGCTCCTTTTCTTTTATGGGATTGAGCTTGTCAACCTCAATCCCAATTCCATCCTTCACATCACCATCTTCGTGCACATGTGCGAAGCATTTCTGGGAATCCTCCCCCATTTCAATTTATTCCGCCATCTGTTTGTCCTCCATCCGCTGCCGACCAAGGACAATTATGTAGCTATAGGCGGTGTTGGCTTCCAGTTGCGCAAGAAGGAGGCCTACATCAATGTGCCATTGAAGACCGGGAACAAGAACTAGAATGATGAGTGGTTTTACTGTGACAACCCTCCCCCTATTCTTCCCAATTTCACCGGCGCCAAGGCGATTCCTCTGGCGCAATGGACAGAGAAGCCCGATCTGTCCGATCCTCAGGTGGTCACTCTGCTGAGAAAGATAGCCAACTTGAAGGCTAAAGGTACTGATGGAATTACCGTCGCCAAGAGCTTCATAGTATGCAGAGTGCAGCCCCTGAAGCTATAGAGTCACCCGGCGTGGAACTACGTCAATAATGACGAAACCAGGGAGGTGCCTCACCCGCCGAATGGTGAGCTCCATAAAAAACATCTGTCAAAAATATTTGAAGGAGATATCCTTCAGGATGACTCGCTGATCAAGAAGGCGTATAACAAGGGCACTATGTGGGCTCGAGTAAGCCTCAGTCTGCTTTGAGCAATCCTTTATGTTCTTGTCTTGATGCCCTGCTTGATATTTTGATTCTTGTGCAGGTTTTGGATACTTATACTTCTCATCCTCCGCTCCCTCTGACCGATTCTGAGGGACCAGACTATGTTGAGAAGATGCAGCAGAGCAGGACTGGAGGCTCGAGCTCTTCTGCAGGCGCTTGTCCTCACCCAGTCTCCACCCTGCCTCCCCCTAGTCAGCGAGTAAAGTAGACTATTGGGCGCCGATGGCAATATATAGGAGATCAGGATGATGATGAAGAGTTGTCATCTACTGACGCTGGTCATCTCACCGCCACTCCCTCTGACCGACCTTCAAGCCAGTCGGAGCCCCCGAGCCAAACTCAGAGTGATGCTGGGAGGGTGGATCAGACCGACAAAGCAGAAAAATATACCGAAAAGAGGAAGGAGACTGATTCTCAGTCGACTTCTTTGAAGAAAAGGTTGTGCCGAATCAAGCTCAAGAAGGCTCCTAGGTTAATTCTTTAACCTTATGCTCCTTGTCTCTTATTACCATCTGTAACACATCTTAATCTCTTCCATATTCATTTTGATAGTAGTCAGATGAGTGATTACCGTTGCCAAGAGTCCGGAGACACTCGGTCTAGACCTCCTCCTCGTCCGACTGATCTGCCCAAGTCGGTCGGCAAGTCATCAAACACGTCGACCGAGGTGGATAAGCCAGTTGACAAGGCAATTCCTGCCCCCATTCCGGCGCCTGTACCTCAACCTGCTCCTGCCGTCATCCCTTCACCTCTTGACAAAGGTAAGGCGACATTATTTGCAGATTTACTCGGTCGGCCCGAGGTGGAAGACGTGGAAATCATGCATCAACATCGAGAAGCTAGCAAGGTACTTCAATACTCTGCTTTTGCTTTGTCTTAATCTTGCCTTTAAGCTTAACCCTTTTTTGTATATAGAAAATATATGCTCTTGTAGAGAGAAAACATGCTAGGGTGGAATACCTTGAAGCCGAGACTTTTGGTATGTCCTAAACTCTTTGGTCTTCAAGTCTTTAAATAAGACTAACACTTTGCTGGTGTTTTTCTAGTCACCGGTCAGCAGCTTGCCAAAGCACAGAAGGAGATTGAAAAGTTGCAGACTGACCAAAGAGAAATGACCAAGGCCTTAAACCAAGGTCAAGAAGATTTAGCTGGTAAGATCACTCACCACATGTGTTTAAATAACCAACCAATCACTCTAGCGCTAAAGATTCAAATATTTGTCTTTTAGCTCGTGACCAGAAAGTTGCCGACCTGGAGAAGTTGACTTCCATTAAGCAAAGGTTTGTCAATGCCTTGAATACTGAGAAGGAAGACCTCTCCAAGTCGGTCGAGGACCAGAAGGCCGAGATCACTCGGCTGTAGAAGGAGCTGAAGGAGGCTGATGCCAAGATAGAGGAAGCTAAGAGCACCTCCAAATCCTTCAAATGTAAACTTGCTAGTAAGCCCTTCGTTATTTCTCACATCTGCTTGATTCCTCTTTTGCTCATACTGACCAGAAATAATCACTCGCAGCTCTATCTTACGCCGCTCGAAAGGCAATGGACTATGTTCATGCCGACCGAGTGGAGCAGTCTGGCCATTCCTTGGAGTACTTGCTAGAGCATGCATTAGAAGATATTGCTCATAACACTCGACGAGTGGTGATCGAAGCCGGGAGTCAGGTTCTGGCTATTTGCCAATCTTGGTCTCCCGCTCTGCCATTGGACAAGATCAAGGAGGGCTTCAACCTAGTCTTGACTGACGACCAATGCCAGTTTCTCATGGATTCCATGCTGGAGACTTCCCGAGCTTTGGTCGACAATATAGAAATCAATCCGACTGTGCCTACTCCTCCAGCAACTCCTAAGGTTGAGCTTCGAGCTGAATCTTCCTCTCCTTCAAAGGAGTTATAAATCCTGTAATATTAGAGATCATTAGCGATATCTATGTAATGAAACAATATTACCTATATGTAAACTAGTTTCATGCTTATCATCTTTAAAAGATTGATAAAATTGTCATAAGTATGTTTCTGT
The DNA here is from genome assembly GCA_032690845.1 of Eleusine coracana subsp. coracana. Taxonomy (NCBI): domain Eukaryota; kingdom Viridiplantae; phylum Streptophyta; class Magnoliopsida; order Poales; family Poaceae; genus Eleusine; species Eleusine coracana. The sequence goes on from CM064422.1 coordinate 30,031,857, forward strand.
CATTGAGAAACTCAAATTGTATCGGTCTGCCTTAACATTTTAGGTTATGACTCGTAATTGCGTAACAAGCAGAGTCGACCAATCGACACATGACCTCTCACACTTTGGCTCTGGGTTTAGTGTAATGGTAGTCTGATGTGCAGTGTAAAGTATATAACCATAATGTATAGATGTTAGACCAAGAAAATGAAGACCGTATTCAAAGAGGAGAAATCGGTCAGAAAGTAGTCCAAAACCAAAATACGGTTAGACTAAGGTGGGACATTATTACTAGCGCCCTAGCTCGATTGTTTAATAAAATAAATTAAGGAATCGAGACAATATAGAATGAAAATCATAAAAAAATCTTTCATCAAAAAGACCGAAGTTTTTTTGATGGGGACCGGCTTGAATCCTTTTGGCCATCGAGCTATGTGAAGCCTAGGGATGTAAGCCTTGAAGCCATCGATTCCATCGTCGGTCGGCATCATCGATCGCCTATGCCAGTCTAGGGACGGAGTTGCACGGCAGCCGTGTCGCGGACCAACATCGTCATCATGACGATGACGTCGATGGTCGTTATCATCATTATCGCGTCGATCCCGATCATCACGTCGACGTCGGTCATTGCGGTTGTGCCTTGGAGGAGGATCTTGACGGTCCTCTTGTCGGTCGTCCCGTCGGTCGTCCCATCGACCGTCCGTTCTCCAATCACGGCGTTCTTCCTCATATCATCGGTTGTCCCAAGCGCCTTCTTGATAGTGAGAGTTGATGGTATCTCGTCCATCACGGAGGCTGAGAGAATTTCTTAGATCTTCACGCCTTTGCCGACCTCGCGAAGATACGTGACTAGAGCTTGTGACCGACTGAGATTTTGCGGCCTCATGAGCTGCAGCGACCTTAACCATAGCCACCGCCTTCTGCATTGCAGGGGTCTGATAATTCGCGTCGATCATTAGAGTGTCGAGCAAAGTTTTGGCCCCTGTGATGTTATTCTGAGGAGTGTGGTAGATCTTGACGCCATCCACTTCGAGTTCTGGACTGAGACCCAGTCGGCGGGCGTTGCGTGAACCGCGCGACCCTCTTGGTCAACTGCGGTGTCCGACCGATAAGTCATCAGCTGGAGGGTCCTCCTCCTGTTGAGCTCCTTCAGCTAGTTGATTCGGGTGGCCATCAACGGGGTTATCTTCATGTTCACCGTCTTGGTCACCATCCTGGTCTCCATCCGCGGGATCTGCTATATCCACCATGTTGACAGTGTGGGGATATGGGTAAGTGGATCCGACCGAGTCCTCATCAAAAGACCGATCCGATTTTGAATCGTTCCCGAACGAAGAATCTTCTTCCTCAGATCTGAGTGGGACCAATGCGAGGATCATGCCAGACAAACTCGGTGATCACGCCATGGAGACGGCTACGGCCGAGTCGAATCTATGGTTTTCCAGACCTAGGGCTTTGTTGTCGCCGAATGTGAAGTCCGGTGAATACTGGATGATGGGAATTTCGACTATTATAGTCGACGGAGAATCCCGACGAGCCTTGTCCCCTACCTGGCGCGCCAACTGTCGAAGCTTGAGATCGGCAGTAAAATGTATAGGGCTACGTCGAGACTAAGAACTACAATGGTAACACAAGACACCGAGTTATATAGGTTCGGGCCCTCTCGATGAGAGTAACAACCCTACGTCCTGTGTTCTGTGTATTGTATTGATGTTGCAAAACTTGTCAACTTCTGTCTACTTGTCCCTCGATGAGGGGGACCCTGCTGCCTTCACAACATATGGTCCTTCCCACTTAGGAGAAAGCTTATGCTGGTTCTTTGTTGACTGCACTCAGCGAAGCACTAAATCTCCAACTTGGAAGTGGCGATTACGTACATTTTTATCATAATAACGACGTAGGCCTTGTTGGTAAAGTGCCGACCGAAATAAAGCGTGATCACGCAACTCCTCTGCTGCAATCAAATCAATCTCTCGATTCTCCTTAGAAAGTTGTTCATCATACACCTGAACCCGTGCTGAAATAAGGCTGACTTCGGTCGGCAGCATAGCCTCTGAGCCATAGACCAATGAGAAAGGTGACTGACCAGTTGCCCGACTAGTGTCTGTGCGAAGCCCCCAAAGAACTGAAGGCAATTCTTTGACCCACCGATCGGCATAAGGCTTAAGCCTGTCGAATATCCGAGGTTTCAATCCTTGAAGAATCATACCATTGGCCCGTTCGACCTGCCCACTGCTTTGAGGATGGGCCACTGATGCAAAGTGGAGTTTTGTTCCCATCTCATCGGCAAAGTCACGGAACTCCACTGAAGTGAATTGAGTGCCATTATCTGTAATGATATCATGGGGAACCCCAAACCGAGTGAAGACATCCTTGACAAACTCGATAGCCTTCTTCAACATAATCTTGTCAACCGGCTTTGCTTTAATCCACTTGGTGAATTTGTCAATAGCAACAAACAGATAAGTGAACCCGCCTGGCGCCTTTTTGAATGGACCGACAATATCGAGCCCCCAAACAGCAAAGGGCCAAGTCAAAGGTATCATCTGAAGTTGCTATGAAGGCACATGCGTTTATTGAGTGAAGAATTGACAACCTTCACACGTCTGAACGACCCGGTGTGCATCTTCAACCACCGTGGGCCAATAAAACCCTTGCCAAAAAGCTTTGCCGACCAAAGTCTTGGAAGCTGCATGATTGCCACATATCCCGGAATGAATTTCTTCTACCAACTTCTGGCCTTCTGGTATCGAGATGTATCTCATCAAGATGTTTGAACCTCCTCTTTTATAGAGTTCGTCTCCCACTAACAAATACCCTCGGCATCGGGTCTCCAACCTCCGTTGCTCATTAGGATCCAAAGGCAGCGTTCCCTTATCCAAATATTGGATGAGCGGGTCGTGCCAATCAGTCTCCATGTTGTCACCACCAACGAGATCAGTAACATCACTCATTAATACATCCGACCAAGGAGAAATTGTGCGGGACCACAGACCGGGATGATCCCATTTTGGCCAATTCATCAGCCGCTTGGTTATTGTCTCGAAGAACATGCGTGAACTTCAATCCATCGAATTTGTCTTCGAGCTTCCTTACTTCTTGACAGTAAGCACTCATATTGTCATCCACACAGTTCCAATTCTTAATGACCTGATTAATAACCAAAGCCGAGTCACCAAAGACATCAAGACGCTTGATGCCGAGTGACGCGGCAATGCGTAGACCGTGTAGAAGGGCTTTATATTCTGTAGCATTGTTAGATGCGCGAAACATCAACTGAAGGACATATCGAAGCCTCTCTCCAGTGGGTGAGAAAAACATGACTCCCGCACCTGCTCCTTGTAATTGAAGAGACCCATCAAAGTACATTTTCTAATACTCGATGTCTTGTGCAGTAGGTGGGTTTTGAATCTCTGTCCACTCAGCAACAAAATCAGCTAGCACTTGTCCCTTTATAGCCGACCGAGGCATGAACGTGATGGTATATTGACCAAGTTCGACTGCCCAATTGGCGATTTTGCCTTCGGTTTCTCGGTTGTGTAGCACTGTGCCAAGTGCGAAGGAGGTCTGGACTTCGATCGGATGAGCTTGAAAATAATGCTTCAACTTCCTGGAGGTGACCAACAATGCATACAACAACTTCAAGATCTGTTGGTATTTTACCTTAGAGGCACCAAGGACCTCACTCACAAAATAGACCGGGTGTTGTACTTTTTGTATATGCCCATCTTCTTCTCGGTCGATTGTTAAAACAGTACTCACAACCTGAGTTGTGGCCGATATGTAAAACTGAAGTTTTTCTCCTGGCTCTGGAGGCACCAATACTGGAATGTTGCTGAGGTAAACCTTCAACTCGTCCAATGCTGACTGCGCCTCTTTGGTCCAAATGAAGTCTTCCTGCTTTTTAAGCAGTCGGAAAAGTGGTAACCCTCTAACCCCCAGTCGGGAAATAAAGCGACTCAAGGACGCCATGCATCCGATCAGCTTCTGTACATCCCTTTGAGAATTAGGTGGCCCCATACCAAGGATCGCCTTGATTTTATTCGGGTTGGCCTCTATACCTCATTTCAAAACGATGTAACCGAGTAGCTTTCCCGAAGGAACCCCAAAAATACACTTCTTAGGATTCAGGTTTATTGAATAATGCCTCAAATTGTCAAAGGTTTCTGCCCGGTCAGAAATAAGCTCTTCGACATTCCGAGTCTTGACAACGATGTCATCAACATACGATTCTGCGTTCTGACCGATCTGAGCAGCAAGGCAGCATTGAATACCTCGTTGGTAAGTCGCGCCAGCGTTCTTTAGACCGAAAGGCATCATGATATAGCAATAGGCACCGAAGGGTGTTATAAAGGAAGTTTTAATCTGATCTTCGACCTTCAGTGGGATTTGGTGATAGCCTGAATAGGCATCCAGAAAGCTTAAGAGCTCACACCCGGCTGTCGAGTCTATAATCTGATCAATACGAGGAAGAGCGAAGGGGTCTTTAGGACAGACCTTGTTGAGATCAGTATAATCAACACACATCCTCCATTCTTTATTCTTCTTGGGTACAAGGACTGGATTTGCTAACCAGTCGGGATGATACACCTGCTTTATAAACTTAGCATCTAATAGTCTAACTATCTCCTTCTTCATGGCGTCCTTGTGATCTTGCGCAAATCTCCTAAGCCTCTGCCAAACGGGGGTAGCTCCAAGTGGTACCCTTAACTTGTGCTCAATCTTTTCCCTAGGAACTCCCAGCATGTCACATGGTTTCCATGCAAAGATGTCCCTATTTTCCTGGAGGAAAAGAGTGAGCGCGAGTTCCTATTTCTCGTCAAGGTTGGCCCCAGCATAATTTACCTTATCGGGGTCCTCAGGATCGAGCTTGATTTCCTTGGTTTGGATGTCATCGGTCTGAATCTTGTCTTTGGTAGGCTTCTTTGTTGGAACCGCCGCTCAAGTCTGCTCCTCCGTGCCGACTGCCTGCTGGATCTCCTTCTGGTCAGACAGCATCAACTGTTTATTGGCCATCTCACAACTCTGTACATCGCAATCGAAAGAATTCCAAAGATCAGAGTGGAGGAGATTATTTCGTTCGGGCCTGGCATCTTGAGGGTGAGATATGGATAATGCGGGATAGCCATGAATTTAGCCATAGCCGGTCGACCGATGATAGCATGATATGCTGAGTCAAAATCCGCCACCTGGAAGAGAATGCGCTCGGTCCTAAATTCCTCACGGGTCCCGAAGGTGACCAGTAGACTGATCTATCCAATTGGAACTGAAGTCTTGCCAGGTACAATTCCGTGGAAAGGTGCAGAACTCGGCTGAAGATCATTGATTGGCAGACTGAGTTCTTTGAGAGTCTTGGTGAAGATTAAGTCCAAACCGCTTCCTCCATCAATGAGTACTTTGTTGAACTTCACCTCCTTCATTGTAGTAGCAAGCACCAGCGGGTATCGACCCGGCTTCGGGATGTGCTTGGGGTGATCCGACCGATCAAAGGTGATTGGCATTTCAGACCACCTCATGAATTGAGGTGCAGCCGGTTCCATCGAGTTGATCTCCCGAAGTTCCAGCTTCTGCTTGCGCTTGGACAAGTAGGCATCCGGGCCACCGAAGATGAAGTTGACTTCCTTGCGGGGCTCCTGGAACTCTCCTGAGTCGTCCTTGTTGCCATCGTCACCGGTCTTGTCCTTGCTATTGCGCCTCAGGGGATCCTTGACCACCTTGAGCGCAGCCATTGCAAAACCCTTCAGTCGATAGCAATCCTTTGCTTTGTGGTTTCCCTTTGGGTGCCAAAGGCATGGGCCACTCAGCAGCTCGTCCGTGGATGGTTGGCTTGTTCGAGGGTTCTTCTGAAGTCGGTCCACCGTGTGAACCACATTATCAGGTTTCCTCTTCTTGTCCTTCTTGGAGGACTCGGGCTTGTCCGACCGCTTCTCTTTGCCTTTTCCTCGGATGTCATCCAACACCGACTCACCAGACACTAACTTGTCAGCGATCTTGAAACACTCTTGAGCAGTCAACTTGAGGTCATGATTCCTCCAACCAATCTCATGAACCAAATCATCACTACGGATCCCTCCTTGGAAGGCAACAATGATTTGTTGGTCTGGGACATTGGGGATCTCAGTCTTCTTAGCAAAAAATCGCTTGATGTAGTCACGAAGAGGTTCATCGGTCTTCTGCTTAATCCAAGTGAGGTCGAAGTGGTTGCCCGGTCGATTGCAGGTAGCTTGGAAACTTTCTATCAGCTTCCTGTTGAGGTCTCCCCAAGATGTGATTGACTCCTCTGGAAGAGATGTGAGCCATATCCGAATAGCTGGATCCAGGTAGACCGGGAGGTAATTAGCCATTATAGAGGAGTCACCTCCAGCCGACCAAATCGCTGTGCTGTAAAGCTGCAGACACTCTCGAGGATTGGTCTGACCATCATATTTTTTGATGGGGACCGGCTTGAATCCTTTTGGCCATCGAGCTATGTGAAGCCTAGGGATGTAAGCCTTGAAGCCATCGATTTCATCGTCGATCGGCATCATCGATCGCCTATGCCAGTCTAGGGACGGAGTTGCACGGCAGCCGTGTCGCGGACCAACATCGTCATCATGACGATGACGCCAATGGTTGTTATCATCATTATCGCGTCGATCCCGATCATCACGTCGACGTCGGTCATTGCGGTTGTGCCTTGGAGGAGGATCTTGACGGTCCTCTTGTCGGTCGTCCCGTCGGTCGTCCCATCGACCGTCCGTTCTCCAATCACGGCGTTCTTCCTCATAGCGTCGGTTGTCCCAAGCGCCTTCTTGATAGTGAGAGTTGATGGTATCTCGTCCATCACGGAGGCTGAGAGAATTTCTTAGATCTTCACGCCTTTGCCGACCTCGCGAAGATACGTGACTAGAGCTTGTGACCGACTGAGATTTTGCGGCCTCTTGAGCTGCAGCGACCTTAACCATAGCCACCGCCTTCTGCATTGCAGGGGTCTGATAATTCGCGTCGATCATTAGAGTGTCGAGCAAAGTTTTGGCCCCTGTGATGTTATTCTGAGGAGTGTGGTAGATCTTGACGCCATCCACTTCGAGTTCTGGACTGAGACCCAGTCGGCGGGCGTTGCGTGAACCGCGCGACCCTCTTGGTCAACTGCGGTGTCCGACCGATAAGTCATCAGCTGGAGGGTCCTCCTCCTGTTGAGCTCCTTCAGCTAGTTGATTCGGGTGGCCATCAACGGGGTTATCTTCATGTTCACCGTCTTGGTCACCATCCTGGTCTCCATCCGCGGGATCTGCTATATCCACCATGTTGACAGTGTGGGGATATGGGTAAGTGGATCCGACCGAGTCCTCATCAAAAGACCGATCCGATTTTGAATCGTTCCCGAACGAAGAATCTTCTTCCTCAGATCTGAGTGGGACCAATGCGAGGATCATGCCAGACAAACTCGGTGATCACGCCATGGAGACGGCTACGGCCGAGTCGGATCTATGGTTTTCCAGACCTAGGGCTTTGTTGTCGCCGAATGTGAAGTCCGGTGAATACTGGATGATGGGAATTTCGACCATTATAGTCGACGGAGAATCCCGATGAGCCTTGTCCCCTACCTGGTGCGCCAACTATCGAAGCTTGAGATCGGCAGTAAAATGTATAGGGCTACGTCGAGACTAAGAACTACAATGGTAACACAAGACACCGAGTTATATAGGTTCGGGCCCTCTCGATGAGAGTAACAACCCTACGTCCTGTGTTCTGTGTATTGTATTGATGTTGCAAAACTTGTCAACTTTTGTCTACTTGTCCCTCGATGAGGGGGACCCTGCTGCCTTATATATCCGGTCGGCAGGCGGGTACATGAAGAGTCCTAGTCGTAACCCCTTAGGGTTTACATAGAAAGTCTATCTCTACATGGCTTTTGCTCCAAGTTGAGTCGGTCGGCTTCCTTGTTGATGAAGTACTCGGTCGGCTACCAATTTAGTCTTGTATGAGGATACCCGTAAGGCAAGTATCCCACACCACTCCTTCGCGGGAGTCCATTCTCTCCCTCTCCCCTGGACACTATTTCCAAATAGTTGGAATGAGAAAGTGCAAAGTCTTTTCGCTAGGACCATCTCTTAACTTAACAAAATTTGCATAATAGATGTGCCATCCTACCAAGCTTCACATATAAAGCCAAATTTCATAGAGTATGATGAGCACTTGGTGAGGAAATACACTTTTTGAGAGATGAGAGTCATAGTGAAAGATTGCACCAAGAGGGAAAATTTCAATCTTATGCAGCATTACAAAAATTTTGGACTCATGATCATGTAAGAGGCTAAAATGACAAAGTCTAAACTAGTTGTTCTGAGTTCCAACCGCTCATGACAAGGTCATAAAATGCCTAAGAGCCCCACTTACAAGGAGAAAGATTTAGTGATCAACTTGTGCTGGTTTACCATTACCCCTATGTTGTAAGAGTATGTGTTTGTGCACCTGATCCATGCAGGGCTCTAATATTGAAGCAACTCCTGATCCATCACTTCCAAGTTTTAATTTGCTCGGGACGAGCAAAGGTATAAGCTTGGGGAGGTGTTGGTGGCCCTTAAAACCCAACATCGGCCACCAACCAGTTGGGAAATGCAAGATAAAGACCAAAGTTTTATGAATATTTGTTTAAACTAATAAAGTTCCACGAGTTTTGGTGAAATATGTGTTTGTAGGGTCAAAAGGGCCAAAATTATGTAAAAACATGAAGAAACGCCCCATCGGCCAATTCTGCCTTAAAACAGCAGGCCGACAGGGTCATATGAGGCTAAAAATAGGGCTCGACAGGGTCGTGATGACTGAAATCAGAACCCAGCCGACAGGGTCATATCAGGCTGAAATCAGCCACCCGGTGGGTCAAAACAGAGTCGTCATGAGGCTGATCACCCGACCCTGCCAACCCTACAAAAACACTCCAAAACAAGGCTGTTTTCCATTCCTGGACTAAGGAAGGTAAAAGTGGAGAAATAAAGGAGGCATTCATGTGGCATAACTTGGACAAGACAAAACATGACCCGGAGGGGGTCGGCACCCGAAAGGGGCTGCCGCACGGCACAGGCCGCCGCCCGACCTACCAGGGCGCCCGACCTGCGCTTGCCGCCCAGCAGGGTTTGCTGCCCGGCCTGGCTTGCCGCCTGGCCTGGGTTGGCCACCCAGGGTTACCAGCCCATGAGGCCCATGAGGCTTACCGACCCCAAAACAGAGATTTCAGGGGAAGCCGACCAAGGAACCTCCATCAAGACAAAATCTGAGCCGTCCGAAGCGAGTCGGTTGGAAACCGACCAAATCCCGTGGCCGCCCGGCGGTGCATGCCGCCTGGCATGCCCGGCCGCCCGGCGGGGGAATTTTCGCCCACCAACTCTCCTCCACCTTGAAGTACCCGCCAAGTCTCCGCCACCTATAAATAGAGAGGGAATTCGGTAGAAAAAGGAGGAAGCAAGTGAAACACATTGAGTCCATTTCCCACTACTTTTCTTACTAGTAGAGTAGGTTAGTTAGTCGGGAGTTAGAGTCTAGTCGAGAGCATCGCTCGGGATTCCGGAAATCGTCTCAGAGTCTTGGTATGAGCTCTGTTGTATCTTTTCTCTTTTTGTAAGACTTATCCCTTATCAATATAATTATCTTTTCCTTTATATATCTTGTCAAGTAATTATGTTTACTTAGTCAATTTCCTCAAGTTACAATTATCGGGAAAGAACTTTAAAGCATAGTTTCAGGATTCCCGGCTAGGATTTAATTAAGTTTCGTTCTTGAATAGAACATAGACTTGGTTATTCCCTGGCTATTCTTCCGCTAGGCAAACGGAAGAATATCTAGTGAAAACGTAGGCGCGGTGCCTAAGTTAACGCTAGCTGGTTTTGCATTCATCCCCATGGGTTGTGAGGTAGGTGGCAGGTGGTGATAGCCCTGTCCGTCCATTTAGTATTCCACCACGTTCGGGAAGTCTCAAGCAGGGTTGTCTAGCGGTATTGTGCCCACTAGTGTACGAGGTTAGTTACCGACCCTATTAGTGGATCGTTGTCGTGCCCCGAAGTAAACTTATTGGTGAAAGACTCGAGGCTGTACCATGGATTTGGTGTAAGCACTCAACCCGAGTAACTAGGAATTTTGACGCTTGACTTAGATATAATAGGAAGGTATAATCATAGGAATTCTAGACTTAGACTCGTTGTCCTCCCGGCTAGCTTAACTGATCTCTTTATCTATCTTAGTGTGGATTTCTCCTGTATCACTGCTACCCCTACTATTATTATTGAACATCCTTACCCCCATCTTTGGTCAGTTGGTATAATTCTTATAGTTATATCTTTGTTAAACCAAGATACTCTTACGCCTAGCTTCCCTGCGGAAAATAAATATGATACCTTGGAATACTCCCGGGTGAAATGCTACAATAGATGTTCCATGCGCTTGCGGATTGGTTCACTCTTCTCTTAAAGCATAACAAACATCAAATCATTTCTGGCGTCGTACCAGGGATAGCGATATTCTTGATGCGATGTTAAGAAATGCCAACAATGGCTCATGATTTTTTTCCTGAGGTCTCGGAAGGATGGCGCCTTCCCCTACTCCTCGTTGGACCACTGCCGCCAGAGTTTTGGTCCCTTCAGCTACCAAGTGCAGTTCTCGCCCACGAGCCCGCAATCACTCCTCGAGTGAAGACACGGTGTGTGTCACTGCTGCCACCAAGGCACAAGCTCGCCTCCCTCGAGAATTTTCCGGACTCCCCGAGCCAACACGGGCTCTCACTATTGATGCCCCTTTAACCGGCGGGCTCAAACCGTGTACAAACATGTGACGGCCTTCACAACCAATCACGATAGCTCGATCACCGACACCTAACCAGTCTAGGTCTCACCATAGACCAAGAGTAACAACCTAGATCACACCCTCAAGGACACCCTAGCCTTAGATGTGCAAGATCACTCCTTGTTACTCTCACAAGTACTCTCAAGATATCCAATATCCTCTCCTAGTGCTCTCCTCTTTTCCTCTTGGACCTTACCAATTGCTCTCAGGCATTCCACTGGCCAAGAGAGGTCACAAAGACCCCAGCAAGGAAGTTATATAGCCTCCCAACCTCAAACTAGCCGTTGCTCTAGGAAATTGCCTTTCTCGACCCAATGACCAGACTGTCCGGTCACTCCCAGACCGGACCATCCGGTCTCTCTGGAACAGTTCCTAGAACCATTGGCTGCACTGTCTAGACAACTTCCCCGTACTGACTGGACTGTCCGGTCAGCTGACCGGACCGTCCGATCAGTTTCACTCTCCAGTCAAGAAACTTTCTCGGCGCTGCTTCCTCTCTGCTCTATGTGGAGCCACATAGACCGGACCATACGATCTGTAGACCGGACCGTTCGGACACTATAGCTCCTCATCACAGACAGATTCCTTGCTGCCCACTATAAGTCCCAGACAAAACCTCTTAGTGATCGTACAGTCCGGTCACCACTGACCCCTCTGTCTGGCCACTTTGTCCAAAAGCTGAAACTCCTCGTCCTTGCTTGACTTCATTTCCTGGCTTCTTTGAACAGCTCATTGGCTTCTCCACTATCAACTAGTGCTTGTGATTTCACCGTGCAACCTTGCACATCACTGACTAGACATGATCTAGACCCCCTTGATAGTCCGGTTTTTCCTATGGACTCAAACTCCTAACAACTAGGCAAGTGTACCAAACACTTGCTCTGTAGCTTGTCCTTAGCTTTGATCCATGTTCATCAACCCTTGGACAGTTGGACTCCCTCAAGCTCATCAAGCCTCCATGCTTGTGGTCATTGTCATCAATCGCCAAGGCCACCATCAACAATCATCATAAGGTAGAAAAGGTTTCCTACACGGACAACACTCAGGTAGACACTAGTCATATTTCATGTTTGTCATTCATCACCAAAACAACATTCCTTAGGGTGACCTCAATGGTCATGACCCTTACCATCTCCCCCTTTTTCGTGATGGATGACAACCACTACTTATGATGATCCAAAACGGACGAGCAAGAAAGAACCAAAGGAAAAGAAAGGAATAGAAGGCATACCTTGGTCCTTACCTTGGAAGTAGACTCCACCTTGAAATGTGCTAGATGTTGAGGGAGAACTACCTGCTCCCTTAGCGCACTTGGATGTTAATCTTGAGTTGAATTTTGTGCCCGTATTGGTACCGTGGTTGATGATCTTGTTAAAGTAGGCATGCACCAAGGACGTAGATGTTCATGTCGGTGTAGATTTACATTGTTGTCATAGACATGCACCATTGTCTTGATCATCTTCATTTGATCTTTATGTTCTTTATTTTGTCTTCATGTTCTTCTCTCCCCCTTTTTGTATTCCCAACTTAAGTTTGTCTTTTGGATCTTCATGTTCCTTCCTTCTCCCCCTTTGTCACCTATCACCAAAAACCACACCAAAACATAATGGAACCAAGAGGCAAAAGATAGTTGGCAAGAGTTAGAATAAGTCTCCCTTTCATGGTGCTCCTCCTTTGTTTCAATGGTCTTCCACCGTAGCTCCCCCTACACACATGACTCAACAAAATATTTTCTCAACTATGCACGGGTTAGTCATTTGAGAGGAGGGAATGTATTTGAGTCGCGCTGGTAGATAACCTTGGAGCTCGGTTGAATATGACTCAATGGGCATGAAGCACAATTATCACTATTTGATCATCTAGAGAGTCATGTACTCACATTATAAATGAGCAACTCCCCTTAGATACATGCTTGGGAGCATGTATGGTATCACAATTCAAAGATGCATGAATGCAAAGAATGCAAATGCAACAAGTATACAATGCATGATGCGATGCTAAAGAAAAGAGAGAGAACCACTACAAACCAAAGTGTCAACAACGAGTTGTTCCCTTCTCAAGCTTGCTCACAATGAACCATTCTTCAAAACCTTGGGTACACCATGAACCACCTTCCCAAGCTTAACCCATGTCGATTGCTATGTTAAGAAGGTCCGAAGTCAACCTACAAAAGAAGAGAAACAAGCACAAACAAAGACACAAACAACAAAATAAACACTATACATATTTACAAGGAACAAGCTTAAGGGTTACTCATGTGAAGTTGGAGAGGTCGAGAACATTGAGTTCCCTCCGTAGCTTGTTGTAGGTCTTCTCATCGAGTGGCTTGGTGAAGATATCCGCCAATTGTTCATGAGTTCGCACACTCACCAACTTGATGTCCTTCTTCTCAACATGATCCCTTATGAAGTGATGCCTCACTTGAATGTGTTTTGCATGACCATGATCTCTAGTTTTGAGAGCCATCTTGATCGCCGCCTCACTATCACAATATAGTGGCATTTGAGTGTAGTTGAGGCCATAATCCAAGAGCGTTTGCCACATATAGAGAAGTTGGGCATAACACGCTCCTGCCACCATGTACTCCGCTTTGGCTGTAGATAGAGTTACCGAGTTTTGCTTCTTTGAGCTCCAAGATACTAGAAATCTTCCAAGAAATTGGCAACCTCCCAATGTACTCTTTCTATTCACTTTGCAACCTGCAAAGTCCGAATCTGAATACCCAAGTAACTCAAAGCTAGTTCCTCTAGGATACCATAAGCCCATGGTAGGTGTGTCCTTCAGGTATCTCATTATCCTCTTTACGGCCTTCAAGTGTGACTCTTTTGGATTTTCTTGGTAGCGTGCACACAAGCACACACTAAACTTCATGTCCGGTCTCGAAGCGGTGAGATAAAGCAAAGAACCAATCATAGATCTATAGATCTTGGGGTTCACCGATTTCCCTTTCACATCATCATCCAAGGGTTTGCTTGTTGCCATAGGTGAATGCAAAGGCTTGCAATTCTCCATGTTGAATCTCTTGAGAAGATCCTTGGTATATTTTTCTTGATAGATGAAGTTTCCTTCTCTCAATTGCTTGACTTGGAAACCAAGGAATACATGCAACTCACCAATCATTGACATTTGAAATTCCCTAGCCATCATCTCTCGAAACTCCTCATTGAACTTCTCATTGGTTGACCCATAGATGGTATCATCCACATAGATTTGACACATAAAGACATCCTTCCCAACATGCCTTATGAACAAGTTTCTATCAATACTTCCAATGGTGAATCCATTCTTGAGTAGGAAGTTTCTCAAGTGTTCATACCATGTCCTAGGTGCTTGCTTGAGGCTATAGAGAGCTTTCTTCAACTTGTACACATGTCTTGGATGCTTAGGATCCTCAAACCCTAGAGGTTGTTCCACATAGACTTTCTAATTGATCTCTCAATTTAAGAAGGCACTTTTCACATCCATTTGATAGAGCTTGAAGCCATTGCGTGATGCATAAGCAAGCAAGATCTGAATTGCTTCAAGATGAGCTACAGGAGCAAATGTCTCTTCAAAGTCAATGCCCACCACTTGAGAGTATCCCTTTGCCACTAGATGAGCCTTGTTCTAGACAATGGCCCCTTTCTCATCTTGTTTGTTCCTGAAGACCAACTTGGTGCCAACAACAATTATGGTTCTTGGGCCATTCCACTAATTCCACACTTTGTATATTTGGAAGTTGTTCAATTCTTCTTGCATGGCAATAGCCCACTTGTGATCATTCATTGCCTCTTCCATTGTTGTAGGCTCAATCATGGAGACAAAAGAAAAGTTCTCAATAGCAACATTTGCCTCCTCATCACTTCCTTCATCATTCTCTTCATTCACATAGTTGGGCTTGCATTGATTTCTCCTTGTCCTCACTCCTTGAGATGGGCTCCCAGTGATCAAGTTACGGAAATGATCCTTCTTTTTGGCTTTGGGTCTAGGATAATAATCTTGTTGACTGGGAGGAGGTCTAGGTGATGTATCTTGTGCATCATGGGATGCTTGCTCTCTTGATATATGAGTGTCTTGGATCCTAAGAGAGGTGGGAGAGTCACTCTTATGCTTTCTTGTTTTGGACTTGGTGCTTGAGGTGGATGGAAGGGTATCTTGTGAAGAGCTAGGAGAAGTGGCTTGTGGTGAAGTATGTGGGGAGATTTGTGGCTCACTTCTCACTTCTATTTCCTCATCATTTGGTGAGTGAACTCTCAACGAATATTGGGAGGAGCTAGTGGGTGTACTTGTGGCATTTTGAGTTGGTTCTTGCACCTCGAAGGAAGAGGTTGGTTGAGGTGGTGGAGTAGAGGGCTCATCAATATCACCATCATTGGCCTCGTGGGGTAAAACCTCACTCACGGGCATGTTCCTCAAAGCTTCCCTCATAGGCTCATCCTCGATGTTCACTTCATGAAACTCATCTTCCTTTTGAGAACCATTTGACTCATCAAATTTTACATCATAGGATTCTTCCACACAACCTGTGGCTGAGTTGTTGACCCTATATGCTTTAGAAGTTCGTGAGTACACAACAAGAATGCCTTCATCAGTTCCGCTCTCAAACTTTTCGGGCTTTCTCCTCTTCTTGAGAATGTAGCACTTGCAGCCAAAGGCTCAGAAATAGGAAACATTGGGTTTCCATCCCACCAATACCTCATATGGTGTCTTCTTCAACAACCGGTGGAGATAGACACGGTTGGAGGTATAGCAGGACGTGTTGATTGCCTCCACCCAAAACCTCTCATGAGTTCCATACTCATCCAACATGGCATGAGCAAGAGTGATGAGTGTCTTGTTCTTCCTCTCTGCGACTCCATTTTGCTTAGGAGTATATCTAGCGGAGAATTCATGCTTGATCCCTTTCTTGTCACAGTACTCCTCCACTGTTGTGTTCTTGAACTCTGTCCCATTGTCACTTCTTATCTTTACAATGCTAGCCTTGAATTCATTCTTTGCCCTTCTAGCAAATTTTCTGAAGAAATCACTGGCTTGAAATTTGTCCATAAAAAAGAAGGTCCAAGTGTATCTCGTGAAGTCATCAACAATCACCAAGCAATAGAGATTGCCTCCTAGACTCTTATAGTGTGTTGGACCAAACAAGTCCATGTGCAAGAGCTCTAGAGGTCGAGATGTGGACATCAATGACTTGGTGGGATGTGAGGATGCAACTTGCTTTCCAGCTTGACAAGCACTGCGCAGTCTGTCATTCTCAAAAGCCACATCCTTTATTCCTTCAACTAGGTTCCTCTTGACAATCTTCTTGAGTTGACTCATTCCAACATGTGCTAGTCTCCTATGCCACAACCATCCCTTGGATGCCTTAGTGAATAGGCAAGTGCTTAGTGGCATATTACTTGATTTGAAGTCCGTGACATACAAGTTTCCATGCCTTACTCCATGAAACACTAGCCCTTTCTTTGTATTCTCAATCGTTGCACCATCATCATCAAACATGCACTTGAATCCCATGTCATAGAGTTGACCAATAGATAGGAGGTTGAAGTTGAAGGATTCCACAAGAAAAACCTTGAAGAGATGGAGGTCATTAGTGATGGCCACCTTGCTTGAGCCTCTAACTCTCCCCTTTGACTTATCCCCGAAAGTCACCCTCTCACTGTCTTCATCTCCATCAATGGTGGTAAACATGGTCAGCTTCCCGGTCATGTGTTGAGTGCACCCACTGTCAAGAATCCAATTAGTACCTCCACTCTTATAGTTGACCCTGGTGGTAGCCATAAGACAAACACTAGAGGAAGAAGGGTTAGTATCCAAAGCATTACTAGATTGACAAGTACCAACCTCATCACGTCGAACAATGAGACCATCCTCATAGATAGGGATTCTTGCAATCCCTTCCTAAAGTCTCCTCCTGATGGGAAAGTGAGGAGTATGATACCTGATGAGGACATCACTCCTATGGATAAATGGAACACTCCTCCAATTCTGGACTTGCAAGGTCCAATGACTAGTGCTTGTGCACGTCGACTAAATTTAGAGGTGAGCTCGTTCCTACGTTCTTCATCTTATGTCACTTTCGAGAATGGTTTGCTACCTAATGATTATATTGTAATTAGGAACCATAGAGAGGACCAGGAGATGATGAGAGAAGGACTTGGAGACGTGGAGGATCAGCAAGGACGTTGTAACATCTCAAATTTCAAATTTAGGTTATTAATAAAATTTTACTAAATTTTAAAACTTTTTAAAATAGGTTGAAATTTAACTTCAATTAATATCAGTGTTATTATTTTTTAGGCAAAAATCATATTTTCTAAATTAAAAAAATAGTTATTATTATAATTATTTTTGTTTGTTGCATTCATGCTGCAGTAGTTTGCATTAGGTATTTTATTTGGGTGCAAAGTTATTTTAAAATGCGACTAGAAATTGTTTTAGATTTTATTAGAAATTAGTTTAAAAAAAAGATTTAGAAAAGAAAAGGATGAGAAAAAAAGGAGGAAGAAACTTCCCTGGCTCCCTGGGCCAACTCTCTCTCCCGAGGCCCCTTTTCTTCCCCTCCTCCTTTATTCGGATTGGGCCTAAAACCTCTTATGAGGCCCACTCTCCCCTCCCTACCCTTCTCTTTCTTTTGTAGTCCGCAGCCACAGCCGCCGGGCCATGGCCCAGCACCAGCGCTCGCCCACCAGCTAGCCCGCGCGCAAGCCTCCCTGGCCCACCAGCGTCCCCCGACCTAGCTCCCACTCCCCGCACCGACTCAGCCCAGCGCGCCCGCTAGCCTCCTGGCCCAGCGCGCAGCCCAGCCCCGCCCACGCTCGCTGACACCCCGACCCCACCTGTCATCCCTATCCTCCTGCCTCTCTCTCTCTTCCCCCCGCCCATCAGAAACCAACACCGTCGATCCCCCTCCTCCCCGCCTTCCCGGCTCCTGAAACTGAAGCCCAGAGCTCCCGAATGGATGCGCCTCATCTGCTCCCCCACTCCCGGCCTTAATCACGCACTCACCCGCCCTAATGGTCATCAATGGCCACCGCCGGCCATTGATCTTCGACCTTCCCTACGCCTGCTCGATTTCCACCCCCACTGCCCTATAAACCGCCCGCCCTCGGCATCGCCCTCCCTGTTGCTTCCTCCCTTCGCTCC
Organism: Eleusine coracana subsp. coracana; assembly: GCA_032690845.1. Taxonomy (NCBI): domain Eukaryota; kingdom Viridiplantae; phylum Streptophyta; class Magnoliopsida; order Poales; family Poaceae; genus Eleusine; species Eleusine coracana. The sequence continues at coordinate 30,049,773 of CM064422.1, forward strand.
CCCTCCACTCCCTGACCTCGGAGCACCCTCCCCGTTGAGCTCCAAAGATTGCCGCCACCTCCTTTCACCGCTGACCGCCTCCCCGCCCTCCTCAGACGTGCACGACCCCACGGTGAGCATCCCCTCGGTCCCCTTTCTCTCCCTGTGCTCCCGCGACGAGAAGCCGACCACCGTAGCGCCATCCCCGCCCTCCTCCGATGAGGTTTCCACCATCGTCGCCGCATAAACTCGCCGCCGCCAGCCGCCAGCCCCGCCTAAACCTCTGTAGCCGTCCGATCCCAATCCAACGGTTCCAATTAGAAGACCCGAAGGGGTATGAGCCCGGTCCACCATGGACCGTGGACTCCTGGTCAAACCCCGGCCCACCCCCCTGTAGACCCGGTCCACCAGATTTAGGATTTATTTTAATTTTAGTAAATTCCAGGATAATGGTTCTTTTTTGTTTAGGCCCCTCCGTTTTCCCGTAATTAGTTTTTAAAACCAGATCTCTTCAGAGAAGCTTTAGTTATTTCTGTTTTAGCCCCTGAACTTATTTGAAATATTAGTTTAGCCCTAGAATTCTATAGAAACACCCCTAAGCTTATATTTAATTATATTTTTTTTGACCCTGTCTTTTTACACTTAGCCCCCTATACTTAATAATAATTATGTTGAGGTCCTAAAATTTTGCAGAAACAACCTTATACTTTTTAGTAATTATTTTTCAGTCCTAATGATTTATACTTTAGTCCCTATAATTTTATAAAATTACAAATAGGTCCCTAAACCTTGTTGTTTTTACCTTTTAGCCCCTAAACCTTCAAACTAGTATAACTTTTTAACCGTAACTCTGATTTAGGTGATTTTTGCGCTCATGTTATTGTTGGAACACGTACTATCTTGTAGTACTGTTTTCATAGTCATTAGGAAATGTTTGGTGTACTGTTCCTTATTTGTTTGTGTTTTACTTTTCTAGTATTTATCGATATTAGAAGAGGAATAGCTCGAGAATTTCCAAGACCTTCATTTTGAGCAGCAGCCAGCAGGAGAACACGACAAGTGTCCTTGACCATATTGTACCTATTAAGGATTAGTTTATTTTCATGCATGCTTGTCTAAATTTGAATATCATGTCATTTACCCTTCCTTATTATTCCTTGTCGCTTGGGTTATGGTTTAGTGTAAGGATTTTGAGTACGTCGTGCTAGTGCAGTACCTTGGGGATTAAAATTGAATAATAATAAACTTGACTAAGATTCACTTGAACCTAATTATCATTTGTGTAATTTAGATGACCCAAGAAGGAGGATGTTGGGGATTGTGCGGGTATGCACAAGTACGGGTAATGTACTGTTTGGTTTGTGGTAGTGCCTGCTTGTGGTCATAAAAACAAAATTCGTGGAGCGACCACCCAGGAAAACAACGCAAGGCATAGGGCTGATATGGGTCGACGTGGTTTAGTATTAGATGTCTTCCCAGTTTTGTGGGCGTTCGAGGAAGGAGGAAGAGAGGGTTACTTTCGGCCTCAGGTGATGAAGGGTTACTTCTAGCCACGGCGCAAGAGGGGGCCTCTATAGGGCTGGTTAATCCCGCATCGGTGAAACCTTAGCGTTGACGTTTTGTAAGCTGGGAAGCGCTTTGAAAGATCATGTGGTGATCTCTTGGCCTCACACCTACGGTATTGTGTTGGCAATAGGGAGACTTTAGTCACTAAATAGTGATGAAATCACCAACCTGTGGGTAAAGTTGTGCAACCTTTGAAGAGTGTAAAACTGTTATAACAGCCGTCCTCATGGTTATGAGCGGCCTGGATCCTCACACGATTAGATGGATATTTGGGTGAATCTGGTGGGTAACCAGATTTGGGTGGTACTGTAGGTGGGTAACCTATAGTGTTCTGGTATGAGTGGGTAACTCATAGTTTTGCTATCGGTGGGAAACCGATAGTGTTGGACAGGTGGTTAACCTGTTGGGTTACTTTTCACCTAGTAAATAGGATGCTTTGAGTCATAGGATGCGTAGTGCAGTAAACCTGTGTCTAGCCTATTCTTGTTTTAGCCTGCATGTCATACTTTCCCCCACTTGCTGAGTACTTTATGCACTCACGCATTTTAGTTTTCCTTGTTTTGTTGTTGCTATATTACTGCTGCTCAGACGACGCTGGTGAGATGGACTATGCCGACAAAGACTACTTAGACTAGGAGTGCGACCCCCGGTGGACTGCCTATGGCGTTATGGAGTCTTCCGCTGTTTTCTTTTATCTTCTTGATGTATTCCAGACTATGTAATAATGATATGATATAATAATAATGACATTGGTTATTTACTGTTACTTCACTTTTGTCCTGTATGCGTGAAAACTTGATCCTGGGCACGTATACAGAAGCTTTTGGTTTTGGCCTTAAAACCGGGTGTGACAAACGTGGAAGACAAGGTGGAGGCCCAATCAAAACCAACTTCGACTCTGTTTTGGGCCCTCGGACCAGTCTGCATTAAAACAGACGTGTAGGATGCATACGGACTCGGATTTGGATATTCTACATATGCACGGAAAGCTAAGGAGAAGGTCTTTCCAGTGCCACCAGTTTCATGTCAAAATTCATCAGGAATCATCAAGAATCGTCAAAACAAGAGAGAGTCTAGAATCTGTTTTGATGCTGCATCACCCATTTTTGGCCTTTGGGCTTTGTCTCCAGTTGAGCCAAATTAGGGGAGCGTCCAGAGGGTCTTGCACGACCCTAAGGTCTTGATATACAGCCGTCGCCGCACCATTAGGGTTCGGATTTTGCTTAGATCAATTCTGTTCATAAACAGTGTCGTCATTCATCGGTTTGTGAGACCCTAACTTTGTGAGTTTAATCATACATCTGTAATTGTGTTGCATTCTCCTTTGTTCTTGCTTGTGTTCCTGATTCGCAGGCAGGGATTAGCCTTCTTGGTGAGGTCAATCGTTCTTGAACGGTTGATAACCAGAGGAGACGTCGTGTTGCGACTATAGGGTTTAGAACATGCTGTTCTGAAGCCGGATCGATTTGTGTGTCACCTCCGAACAAATTAAGATATCCAGAACCTTTCAGAAAATTGGGAACCCTTGTCCACATCAAGTGGTAATCAGAGCTTCAGGTACACCATTAGGTTTGCTCTTATCCATACTTACTTTTGTTTTGTGTTCATCCTATCGTCCACAGAAAAGCCCAAAAAATTCCCCCCCCCCCCCCGCCCATAACCACGTGTTTAGCCATTGCATATTTCAATTTTAGAGTCCGTAGTGTTGAGTTTGTACCCTAGTTCTTGTTTAGTCACTGTTTTAGTTTGTGTTATTGTCGTTAGTAGTGTTCCCTTGCAACCCTAGCCGCCCTCCCCTTCACCACCCTCTATTTTGTCAGCTTTGTGTGCTAGGGTTGATTGATCGATACACTCACCCTAATCCCACCCTCAACACCTCGGACAAATCCTCACAAATTCTACTTTCGGCTGCATCCATGCCACCAAAAAAAATCCTACCCGATTCAAAACCTGACCGCAAACCCGACCCCTAACCGACACGGGTTTCGCCTCGGGTTTCTTGAAAACCGATTCCGACACCCCTTCAGTAAATCGGGCATAACTTTTCTCTCGGTTGTCTGTTTTGGCTGAAATTTTTACAGCAGATTCTTGACAAAAAGGTGAGTTGACACACACTCGGCTATGCCCAGTGTGCCCTCGTCAAAAATTTCAAAAAAATAGGGAAGATAAAGAAAAAATTCATTCAAGTTGAAACCCGACGTTTTGTGAAACTTCAAAAATTTCTGTAGGCCACATCCTAGCTCTATTTGAGCTGAAATTTTCTATGGATTCTCTAACATTGTTAGTGAGTTGGAGAAAAATATCAAAAAATAAAATCAAAAAAAGAAATTGGGATTTCTACTAGTGCTACATCTAGCCCCCTGGAATTTCTATGTTTGGCTATTTTGCACTTAGCCCCCTGCTATCAGTTGTGTGCCTTTGTCACCTAGTTTCTGCTTTCCTATCACTACTATTCTAGGACAGAGTTAGACCAGCAGCTAGGAACAAGTCACTTGGGCACTTATTCAGCTTTACTATCTGTTTTTGATTTGTGTGCCACTCACATATATATATATTTGGCCTTCCTAGCTCTACATATTTCTTTTGGGCAGCACACAGGTTATTTTGTAACCCTTGCAATTGTGGAACATACATCCCTGGTATCCTTTGACTTGCCTTTTAGAACTTTGTAAGAGCTTTGTAAGGAGCTTCCTTTTGCTGTGTTGAGAGGCACCACTGTTTAGCTGTTTTGTAGGGATAACCTTCACTATTTGTTTCCTGTTTTAGTGTTTCTGATGGTAGGAAGCGACGACAGGGAGGTGTCTTCACCCTCAAAAATTGTTGAGTGCGTGAGCCTAGAGCAACTACAGAAGGTATTGCAGGCTACTCAGAGTGATTTGGCAGAGATGATCACCAGAGCCATTACTGATGCGGTCAGCAAGCTTCACATTGGAGAAAGGAGTGAGCGGTTGGAGAAGTGGGTCTCCAAGCACACTGATCAGGTTGTTGAGTTGGAGACCGCTCACAAGACCAACGACACCCTCCCCAACAACAATGAAGAAGACGACCTGGATGAAGACACGGTGTATGCTGTTGATGGCACCGTGGATAGGGCTGCTACAAGGACAGCGAGATTACAGCATCATTTGAACCATAACACTCAAAGTATGGGTGGTGTCCACAACCACAACCATCGGCCACAAGGTAACAATCATGGTCGTGCTCCTGATGATTCATATGCTAAAATTAAGTTTTCAATTCCTTCATTTTTGGGTCAATATGATGGTGATGCTTATCCATATTGGGAGATGACTGTAGAGCAAAAATTTAATGCCCACCTTGTTCCTGAACAACATAGAGTTAGACAAGCCACTAGTGAGTTTAAGGATTTCGCTATTGTTTGGTGGAGTGGTCTAGCTATTGAAACTGATTTGCCTACTACTTGGGAAGAACTTAAGGTAGCAATGTATGATCGTTTTGTTCCTCCTTCTTTTTATAGAGAGATTCATAATAAACTGCAGCACTTAGATCAAGGAGATAAAACTATTTAGGAGTACTTTAGTGAGCTTCAGAAGGGTTTAATTCGTTGTGTTGTAGTTGAAAAAGTAGAGGATCAGATTTGCCGCCTTTATTCTGGTTTGAGAAAAGAAATTTAGGACATACTTGATTACAAAGAATTTTATACCCTCAACCAGTGCTTCCAATATGATATGATTGCAGAGAAAGAATTGTAGGGTCTTTTCTAGGCTTTTGAGACGTACAGCAAATCCAGTAGTTGTTCCTTGTATCCACCGTGACCGACGGGGACTTTGGGGCTGCCCAAGCCATCTTTCCGGCCACCCCCACCAGTAGCTGTCAAGGGCGCCAATGTTGTTTCTGCAGCACCAAGATCAAACCCTGCACCTTCTGTGCACTCAGGTAAAAATTTTGTGCAGGTACCAGCTAGTAGTGATTTCTCTGTCGCTTCAACGGGATGCACTATCGGGATTCAGTGTCACCGCTGCCATGGACTTGGTCATGTGCAGAAAGATTGCCCAAGTAGGTGGGCATATGTGGCGACAGACGATGGCGGTTACATGAGCACCTCCATGTGGAGGATGAGGATGTCGCTACCACTAGCGGTGACCTCGTCCTTGGACCTGGAGATACCACGGGATACATGAACATTATTGTTCAGCGTGTCCTTAGTGCACAAGTTCAGCAGCCTGAGACGATGCAGCGCCACAACTTGTTCTAGATTTTCTTCATCATCAAGAACCGCCGAGCACGTGTCATCATCGACGGAGGGAGCTGCAATAACTTGGTGAGTTCTAATGTGGTCAACAAGCTTGCTTTGATCACATGCCCACATCCACATCCATACTACATTCAATGGTTAAATGACTCTGGAAAAGCTAAAGTAACACAAACTTGCAGAGTTCCTTTTTCCATTGGTTCTTATGCTGATTCTATTCATTATGATATCGTACCCATACAAGCATGTTCATTTTATTGGGTAGACCTTGGGAATTTGATAATGATATTGTACACGATGGTAAAAGTAATAAGTACACTTTTATGCATAAAGGAACTAAAATTACTTTGTTACCAATGACCCCTGCTGAAATTGTACAAGCTGATTTAGAAAGAGCTGCTAGTTTGAAAAATAAAGGTCTAGAAATTTAGCAACCTATTTATTCAGATTCAACACCTAGTAATTTTAATGATTCTTCTAGTTCTAAGGGTGCTGCAATTAAATTACAGGGACGTTCATGTCTTGTAACAAAATCTGAGCTTGCTGAAATTTCTGCTAATGATGATATTTGCTATGCTTTGATATGCAAACAAGCTTTGTTTTCGGCTGATGATATTGCTTCTAGTGCTTTGTCTCCTGCTATCACTAACATTTTGTAGGAGTATGAGGATGTTTTCCTAGCTGAGATACCCCCTGGGATTGCCACCTTTGAGAGGGATTGAACATCAAATTGATTTGATTCTGAGTGCTACTTTGCCAAACCGTGCTGCTTATAGGACCAACCCTGAGGAGAGTAAGGAGATACAACGACAAGTCCAAGACCTTTTGGATCGTGGGTATGTTCGTCAATCACTTAGTCCTTGTGTAGTTTATTGGTCATAACTATGCACCCACTTATACACCGCAAGAGGACGGTGTATGATTGTAGCACTTTGTCCCTTGAATTGAGTATTCTAAGGTTTATCGAATCCACTAGGACCTTAGGGATAATTAAACAAAGTTAACAGTAAAAGATCTAATCAAAGCTACTATCGAGTTCATGTTGCATGAGGGGAGACTGGCTAGCGCAAAGGTGCGACAGACAGTAAATTTGTCATTGCGCCAATCGGCGCAGGCGTTGAGCCGATCGGCGCACTAGTGAATCTAAGCCAAAGTGCGCTAGATGTCTTGTAAGCCTAAGCTGTTAAGTGAGTAACCAGATATCTACTAGTGAGATCATAACCAGAAAGTCCAATTAAATAGCATCATAGTGGGTAATTACATGGATCAATGAATACCTATAACGAATAAGACCACCCTGCTTTCCGAGTGGCTCCCGATTTATCGCTGCCGAGACGAAACCCTTAATCGCGCGAGTATCTTACTCTTACCCTACTCAACTATCCAATAGTGCTACACAGGCTTAGTATTGTCACCACTAAACCACACTACTAGCATCATCAAGCAACCATAATCAATACAATGTTCGAATACAATCCTAATCACCATGATTAAGATAATATCTACTTACATAGCCTAGAACTAAGCAATTGGAATAAGCACGTGTATGATTATAGAATCAAGATAGACAAATCACCAAAACCATCATCAACATATTCAATCATCCTTGAGATACATAGAGTAAGATTCATCACCGTCAAGATGGCCTACCTTAACAGATCAACTCTTAATACCAATGGTTCTTGAAACTCAACTAGAGATCTATTCTAACGGGGCAAGCCCTGGTAGCTCTAACTTATAGATCTATTGTCCCTCTGTCACCTCTTCTTTTCTGTTCTGTCCGTGGCTATGGTTTACAAGTATTTATAGGGGTTCTACTCATAAAGGACTCGGTTTCTAGCAAATAAGGCAGTTGCGCCGATCGGTGCAAGTCGTGTCTTCTCTGGTTTCTTCTCCAAGTCGGTTCTTCTGTCTTCCACAGCTGCCATGTGCGCCTTTTCCTTCAAGCTAAAATCTTGTACTGCACGTCAAGATCTTAAATTTCCATAAATCTTCTAGGCAAATATCTTCAAGTGTCTTGCGCATATAAACTTTCATAAACATGTGGAATGGGCCTTGGTCTCTTCTGTGGGCCAAAACACCCTTGCGCCGATCGGCTCATGAGCTGCGCCGATCGGCGCACTGGGCTTCTTTAGTGCTTTTCATCGGTTCTGGACTCCAGTCCTCTCCAGCATCGCTTTAATCACCAATTTTACCTGTTTCTGTAATAAAGCTCCAAAACAATGCATATACAAATATATAGGCAATATCATAGGTAAATGGCCTAAATTAGTGTTAATTATGCTCTAATTGGGGTAATATTCACATATAAAAGGGGCATTTGGGGAGTGCCAACATTGTTCCTGTACTTTTGGTTCCTAAGAAAGATGGTACTTGGCGTATGTGTGTAGATTGTAGAGCCATTAATAACATTACTATTAGGTATCGTCATCCTATTCCTAGGCTAGACAACATGCTTGATGAGTTATGTGGTGCTATAATTTTCACTAAAATTGATTTGCGTAGTGGCTACCATCAAATTAGAATGCAACTTGGAGATGAATGGAAAATAGCTTTCAAATCCAAATTCGGGTTATATGAGTGGTTAGTAATGCCTTTTGGTTTAACTAATGCACCTAGTACTGTCATGTGTTTGATGAATAAGGTTTTAAGAGCTTTCATTGCCAAATTCGTGGTAGTTTACTGAAGGACCGAGAAGGCGACCAGAGGGGGGGTGAATGGGAGCCCAATAAAATTCTCCAAGAGAACTTGGCCTATATCCCAAAAACAACCCAAGCCAACCTCTGAATCGATCACCAAGACTACACACACCCTAGGAGTGATCAATCACAGCAAAGAAACATAGCAAAAACAAGGAAAAATAGCACAGACTTGTGATAATCGAAAACCTCATAAAAAAACTGCACGTTACTGGACTACCACCAGCAGGACCATCGGCAGTGCCGATTGGCCCCATCGGCAGTGCCGGTGCGGGGTGCTGTGACCCATCGGCAGTGCCGGTCCTGGTCGTCGGCAGTGTCGATCGACCCAGACAGAGCAGTAAAAACTTTCGAGAATTTGGCAAATCTTCTCCAAAACCTAATCAAATGAACTCCAAATGATGTGATTTTTGGACCAGAGAATCCTCATCACATCACGAACCTAATCCTAGAAGATCATCTCAATTGGCTCAAGGAATCATCACAAATTTCAGATCTTGTCCCAAGAACACCAAAAAGGAGAAACTTGAGAAATCCTTCAAATCGAAGGTGCTAGAGCTCTTGATTCGGTCAAGGATCCATAGACGATTGTTCTAGCTCATCCTAGCAACAAGTTTCCCAAGAAATCTAGGTAAAAAACTTGTCCAAAAGTGAGAACAAAAATCACCACAAAAGTAGCTCCGAAAATAGAGAAAAGGGGATTTCGGGATTCAAGGAAAGAGGGAAATCTTGAGCACGAAAATACTTCTCATATCATGGAACACATGCTTACAAGATCCATAGGTACAAGGCTAGGAAGCCACCCTCTTTCTTCCACTATTTGGAGGAGCAAGAGATGTCTCTCACACACCCACTACTCTCCTCTCAAACATGAAGTCCTCTACTAGCACTTTGAATAGACACCTAACACAAGGCTTATGGAAGAGAGGCTCCTCTCCCACCAGCCACACCTCTCCTTATATAGCCCAAGTGTCTATTGTCCACATGACAACTCTACCCTTGACCTACATAACACACCAACCTACCACCGGGCGCATAACCGTCCATCTTTTTCCTCGTCGCCCGAATGCCATCGAGCCCTTCACAACTTTGCTTGCCCTCGACGCAAGCTCCGCGATAGTGCCACGTGCACCTCCAATCGCTGCCACCGGTTTCGAGGCCCAAATCGGGAAACCACCTTGCATGCTTCTCAAAGTATGACTTCTCGATGTTGATGCGTGTCACCTCGTCCTGCGATCCTAACCACCGGCAAGTCTCTCCCAGTCCCTGTCCATCGGGCCCCCTTGTCACTTGCACCGGCATCCTGCTCGCCTTGACTTGGTCAACACGCCATCTTCATCACAACCACGGTTTTGAGGCTCAACCGTGAAATCGTCCGTGCTTCTTGCATCTCCACGTGTACGGTATAGATCACCCATGACTCCACCCGTCCTCCTGATCGTCTGGCCCCAAGTCTTCTACTTGTGCCCGATCTTCTCGCCGTTGACGGCCATGTCGACTACAGTGACCTACACATCATGAGACAAGCAAACACATTTCCCAACTCCTGCAACATCACCAATTCCTCCACCAACTCCGGTTAGTCATAACCATGATATGCAAACCCATGCAATCCTCGGATTCTCGCATTTCAACTCAAACATCAAATCTGCTCAAGTCAATTACTCATCACATATATTGCAAACTATGACACATATCCACATGGTTTCTCAATCTCCCCCTTGATGAGTACATTGACAACACCAAATGCACAAAGATTAGAGTTTGAAATGCGAAACTGAATAAGCTCATCCAAATGGCCAAACCTAAAGAAAAGGCAAAAATAGGCCATCTAGCAAAGTAGGGATCACAAAACCAAGAGTTGGCAAAAGAAAGCGACTCGAGACACAAAGATTGTGAAAAGCGAAAAAAATGCTCAAGATTATGATATGCTCCCCCTCAAGTTGTGGTAGGTCTCATGTTATGCAAAATTGATCATCTTAAGTTTCTTAGCATTATATGTGCGTGACCCAATATTTTCTCCCACTTTGGCAATGAACTCATCAAAGAGGCAAAAGAACAAGAAAACATGCAATGCATGAAAATGCAAACCTAAGGAGCTTCAACAATTATGCAAACAAGCATTCAACTGTGCTAATCACAAGCATAGATCTATGAAGTGTAAAAGCAGTGGTGCACAATCATACAAAGATCAAAAATAGATAGCAAGGAATAAACACCAAGAGCTATACAAGCTAAGCAAAAAGATTGACTAGCTTAGATAGAATCAAATTTGCTTATCATGAGCAAAACTGCCACCACATGTGTAAGTACTCCTATCCAAGGCAAAACAAGCACCAAGTGAATCATAAGAATCTAGCCAGTTTCAATCTCAACAAGAGCAACAAGCATTCACAGAAAATGAGCTCTACAACCACTCACATATGTAACAGAGACTCAGTTGATCAAATGATTATTGTTTATCCTCATGTGTCCTCTTATCCATGTGGAGGGTTGCACGACTGGGTACGGCAAACACCCCGAGGCTTCAAGTCACAATGTTTGGATTTAGCATTTGAGAATTATTATTGGTCAAAGCACTTAGCAGATTATTCAAGTTGATGCACAAGACAAAAGAGCATGCCTTTGCGGCAAAAAGAACTTATGTTCCCACAATGTTACATCATGATCTAAACATTTGCAAAGCCTTCCATTTCGCAAACGCAAGGTGCCAAAGCCAAGACATCCTCTAGACTAGCCTCAATGCAATTTTCAACAGAGATAAAAGCAATTATACACATGGTGAGCAAGTTTTAGATCATAAGGTTCACAAGAAGCTCAGTTTATCTTTAAGATTAGCAAGTTGCTCACATGAGTTTATAACAGGCCATCTAGAAAATCTAAGCATGAGAGATTACCATCATATCCACACAACTTAGCTCAAGCTCAATCATAGCAAGGAGAAATGCAAGGAAGCATAAGAATCAAAGCTCATCTACCAATGCATATATTACATATGAGATGCAATGCGAAAATGGTAAGATACATATATACAAGAGAAAACCAACTCCCCCACAAATGATGCCATAGGGATGACAAACACCAAGTTCCCCCCGAAGAAAAGCATGTCTCGAAGCATCTAGGGGCTTGGTAAGGATATCAGCTAGTTGGTTTTTGGTATCAATGTATTTGAGCTCAACATCCCCCTTCTCAACATTGTATCTCAGGAAGTGGAATCGCACATTGATGTGTTTGACCTTACCATGTTGGACTGGGTTTTTGGCTAAGCATATGGCACTGGAGCTATCACACATGAGTGGAACACCCTTAAAAGTCAACCCATAGTCTCTCATGGTAGATACAATCCATAGGACTTGTGAGCAGTAGCTATATACTCAGCCTCTGTGGTGGATTGGGCAACACTCGACTGCTTACGAGAAGACCAACAGATCAAAGAAGTACCAAAGAAATGGCAAGTACCAGAAGTGCTCTTCCTATCAATTCTACACCCAGCAAAGTCCGCATCCGAATACCCAATGAGATCAAGAGATGAAGATGCAGAGTACCAAAGACCAAACTCAAGGGTGTATTTGAGATACCTGATGATGCGCTTGACAGCCTTGCGATGAGTCACCCTTGGGGAAGCTTGAAAGCGAGCACAAAGACACACCACAAAGTGTATGTCAGGTCTTGTCGCTGTCAGGTACAAGAGGGAGCCAATCATGCTCCTGTACTTCCTTTGATCCACTGCTTCATAGTCTTCATCAGGTTCAAGAGCCATTGTAGTGGACATTGGTGTAGACAACGGCTTCACGTTGACCATGTCGAACTTCTTCAGTTGATCCTTCGTGTACTTGGCTTGATGTATGAAAGTGCCTTGCTTGCACTGCTTGATTTGAAGCCCAAGAAAGAAGGTGAGCTCTCCCATCATCGACATCTAAAATTCACTTTCCATGGCTTCCTAAAATCTGGACACAAGAACATGAGAGGAACCACCAAAGATGATATTATCCACGTAAATCTGAACCATTAGAAAGTCATTGCCATGCTTAAGAGTGAACAAGGTTTTATCAACACACCCCATGACATTCCCGCACTCTAGCAAGAAGGTCTTAAGCCTAGCATACCATGCCCTAGGTGCTTGCTTTAGCCCATACAAAGCCTTCTGAAGCTTGCACACACGGTTTGGGTATTTGTGGTGCTCAAAGCCAGGGGGTTGCCTCACATACACTTCTTCCTCTATGAAGCCATTTAGGAAAGAACTCTTGACATCCATTTGATAGAGTATAATGCCCTTGGAGGCAGCAAACGCAAGCAAGATCCTAATGGCTTCTATGCGAGCAACAGGAGCAAAGGTTTCACCATAATCTAAGCCCTCCACTTGGCTAAAACCCTGAGCAACTAGCCTAGCCTTGTTTCTCACAACCTCACCATCCTCCCCATGTTTGTTTTTGAACACCCACTTGGTTCCTATGACATTGACATTTTTGGGAGGCTCTAAGGGTCCAGACATTGTTTCTCTCAAAGTTTTCCAACTCCTCATGCATGGCATTAAGCCAATGTTCATCAGATAGTGCGTGTCCAACATCTCAGGGTTCAAAGGTTACAACAAAGAGATAGTTGGTAAAGCAAGCGAGATGCACAGACCTTGATCTTGTTGTCCTCTCATGGAGATTACCAATCATCTGTTGAGGTGGATGTTGATGCTGAATGTGGCTAGGGGCCTCTCTCTTAGAGTGTACCTCCCCCTCAACCACAGCTGGAGCTTGCTCGACGGCCGCTGAGGTCAATGTAGAAGCTTCTGGACCCTCTACTGGAGTAGTGGTAGCAGCAGGAACAAGCTCAGATGAGAGATGAAGTGAATCATCGTCATCATCATCAAAGTCCTGTAGGTCCTCTACTACAAAGATGCTTTCCTCCAGCTCCTTGTCACCTGCAGACTCAATCACATTCCTTGCACAAGAGTTTTATTCATCAAAGGTTACATTGTAGGATTCTACGATGGCGTTAGTCTCCAAATTCAAAACTCTATAGGAATGACCATGAAGAGAGTAACCAAGAAAGATGCCACCGGAAGATCTCGACTCAAACTTATCAAGACTGCCACGCTTGAGAATAAAGCACTTGCAACCAAAGTCACGCAAATGAGAAACTGAGGGCTTTCTCCCAAAACGTAGCTCATAAGATGTCACATTAAGAATTGAGCGCAAGAAAATCCGATTGGAAACATAGCAAGCAGTGCTAATGGACTCAGCCCAAAACTGTCTCGGAGTCCTAAGCTCATCGAGCATCGTTCGAGCCATCTCCACCAAAGTTTTGTTCTTTCTTTCGACCACTCCATTCTGCTGGGGAACATGAGGTGCTGAAAACTGATGCTCAATACCATGCTCAAGACAGAAAGCATCAAAGGAGGAGTTCTTGAACTCGGTGCCATTATCACTGTGGATTGCTCGTAATGCACTAGGGAGTTCCTTGAACAACCTCAAAGCTAAGCTCCTAAAGTGATGAAACACTTCATCCTTGCTCTCAAGAAAGTAAACCCAAGAATAGCGAGAGTAGTCATCAACAATCACAAGAACATACCACTTCCCACCCACCGAATGAACCCGAGAAGGACCAACAGTGTCCATGTGAAGCAACTCTCTAGGGCGTTCAGTCATCACCAAATTAATTGGTGGATGAGAAGCGACAATCATTTTCCCATGACGACAAGGAGCACAAACCAAATCCTTATCAAATTTGAGCTTAGGCAATCCTCGGATCAAACCTAGGCCACTCAAGCAACATAACAAGTCAAACCTCATGTGACTCAGTCTCCTATGCCATTTCTAGAGCTCAGAAGAAGATTGAGCAAACAAGCACTTGTGAGAACCAGGAGAACCAGCAAAATCAGCCTGAAAAACTCTGCCAATGCGAGAAATCCCACAAACCAAGGAACCACTCGAATCAAGAACACAAGAAGCATTCGACTTAAAGCGCACTTCCAAACCAACATCAAGAAGCTGAGAAACAGAGAGGAGATTGTAATTGAGATACTCAACCAAACCAACATCCTTGAGAGTGAATTTTTCATTTGCCTTTACCATGCCTCTTGCCTTCACTCTCCCTCTCTTGTCATCTCCAAAGGTCACATACTCCCGGTGCTTCAAGCAAGTGAGGCTAGAGAACCACTTTGTATCTTCGGTCATGTGGTGCGAACACCTGAAATCCATCAACCATTTGTTCTCCAGGCCTCCACCTGCTGTCTACAAAGAACAAGAAGGAAAAGTCGATGGCTCAATGCTGGGGTTAGTCAAAAAGCATTTGGGAATCCAACACTTAACCATACGACCGGTAGTAGTCATCACAGTTCTTTGCACATTATCATTCGAACGCATAGGACGAGAACAACAATGGGGAAAACGTGGCCTGTCAAAGCATCTCGACTCAAACCTTAGGTTGTGAGGATAGAAATCATCCGTGTGAAAGCCAAATCCACGTGAGTGACGCTCACTACGATGAGGAAAACATGGGGCGCTAAAGCGCTGCTGCGCAAAGCCTCTGTTTCGTGAATCAAAGCCATATGAGGAATGACCCTGTTCACGATAGGCACGAGAAAAAAAGCGAGGCTGAAAGTCACCAAAATCATCATAAGAAGCATCCCTAGTCAACTCAGCTTGCTTCCTCTCAATCCTCTTATGTCTATAACAGAATTCATCCAAATGACCCTTGCAACCACAAAACATGCAAATTTAGACACCCTTAGGATTAGGCTCGGTTTGCATGGCAGGCTTGGGGTTTGGCTTCTCTGTTTGCTTTGGGTTGAAGGAGGGTTTTGGATTGGGTGGATAATATGTGTCAATGGATTTGATGGTGTTTTCCTATCCTTGTAGCTGGAGCTAGGTACAAACTTACCCACATTTTTACTCTCTTTGTCACACCTCTCAAATCCCAAGCCCAAGTTATAGGTTGACCTAGAAGCACTCTCCTTCACTCTTGCCAAATCACACTCAATCTTTTCCTCACTCACTAGGGTTCTCTGGAGCCTAGAAACAGGATAATCATTTTCCTGAACTAGGACTTTGTTTTCCTCCCTAGTGATTACTAGCTTGTCCTTGAGGGTGACACACACGTCACATGGAGGTGGGAGAACTTTCGAGCGAATCTCATGAAGCAGCTTGGACTCAAGCTCTTTGACTTTGAGGGACTGAGCTTCCAACTCATATGTGAGCTTGGGGCACTTCTGACATGCACCCAAAAGAGTTGATCTAGCTTTGAACTCATCAAGCTCCTTGAGGGCACTCTCAAGCTGACTAGCAACTTGAGCATGCACACTCTCCCTCTGTGCAAGATCACTCATCACAACTTGACAAGACTCAAACTCAACAACAATGTCCACATGAGCAAGCTTAGACCTAAGCGAAGCAATTTCAAAATCAGCACTCTCCAACTTAGACTTAAGCTCTCTACTTTAACGAACAGCACTGCGAAGCTTATCATCTTGCATGAGCAGAACATCACGCAAATGATCAAGTTTAGAAGAGAGCTCATCAAAAGTGGGAGGTACCTCGCTTGTGTCAGAGTCAGATCCAGAGTCGGTGTCATGGTTGTTCTTTGCCATGAAGCAAAGCCTGGTGAAGTCATCCTTCCGCTTGACTCATGGCTTCTCAACCTCCTCCTCCGAGCTTGTAAGGCCTTCGCTTGATGTCAGGTCAACATCGCTCAAGGCGGCAACATAGGCGTGTGCAATGGCCTTGGTGAACTTCTTGGAGTTCTTGCCCTTCTTGTAGAAGCAGTTTTTCTTGTCCTTGAAGTCTTTAGTGTTGTTGTCGCGGTACCCGACCTTCTTCTTCTTCTTGGGACAATCAGCAATGTGTCCCGGGTCACCGCACTCGAAGCAGGTTCTTGAACCACCTCCTCTTCTCTCCTTGCGGTTGTTTTAGAACTTCCTGAACTTCCTCGTGAGCAAGGACAGCTCCTTGTCAGGAATGCATTCCATCTATTCATCGGAAGCTGCAACAAGAGAAGGCAGAGCAAACTCCAAAGAAGACTTGTCAAGTGAGGGGTTAGTTCCATAAGAAGCATCACTGTGACTACCTTTCTGAGAGCTAGAAAGCAGAGCCATGCTAGAAGCAGGAATAGCAAGATTAGGACGAGATTTCCTAGACAGTTCATGAGATTTTAGCTTGCTATACAGTTGTTCATAGTTCAAGGTATTGAAGTCAGCAGCTTCTTCAAGAGCAGCAATTTTAACCCCCCAAACATTCTCATCAAGAGAATACAACAGTTGCTTAGCTCTATCATTGTCATTGTACACAAGGTTACCACAAGCCCGCAAGTTGCACACAATTGCCTCAAACCTATGAAAAGTGTCATCTAGTGACTCGCCTGGTTTTTGTGCAAAGGTTTGGTACTATCTATTGTAAGAATCCTTACACATAGACTTGATTTGATTGGTACCTCGTGGTATGTGCAGAGCTTAGCCCAAATAGCATGAGAAGTGTCAAGGTGTCCTACTCTATCATGTTCACTCCTACCAAGTGCAGAGAGCAGCATATTGACAGCTTTGAGTTGTTCTCATACATGTTCAACTCACCTACTGGAGCGGTGTTGAGGTCGGCATGTATGTTGTATTCTTGCTCAACGATGTCCCAGATAGCACGTCCTTGACTCAGCAGAAAAGCCTTGGTCCGTGACTTCCAGTAGGGGAAGTCCTCTCCATTGAACATCCATAGCTTGATAGCACGCTTCTCCATATCGCCTTCGGATCACAAAGCCAGTGAAGGTCAACTAGTGATCAAACCGCCTCTGATACTAATTGAAGCACCGAGAAGGCGACCAGAGGGGGGTGAATGGGAGCCAAATAAAATTCTCCAAGAGAACTTGGCCTATATCCCAAAAACAACCCAAGCCAACCTCTGAATCGATCACCAAGACTACACACACCCTAGGAGTGATCAATCACAACAAAGAAACACAGCGGAAACAAGGAAAAACAACAGGACTAGTGATAATCAAAACCCTCACAAAAAACTGCACCTTACTGGACTACCACCGGCAGTGCCGATCAGGACCATCGGTAGTGCTGGTTGGCCCCATTGGCAGTGCCGATCTGTCCCATCAGCAGTGCCAGTGCAGGGTCCCGTGACCCACCGGCAGTGCCGATCGACCCAGACAGAGCAGCAAAAACTTTTGGGAATTTGGCAAATCTTCTCCAAAATTGAATCAAACAAACTCCAAATGATGTGATTTTTGGACCAGAGTATCCTCATCACATCATGACCCTAATCCTAGAAGATCATCTCAATTGGCTCAAGGAATCATCATGAATTTCAGATCTTGTGCCAAGAACACCAAAAAGGGGAAACTTGAGAAATCCTTCAAATCGAAGGTGCTAGAGCTGTTGATTCGGTCAAGGATCCATAGAGGATTGTTCTAGCTCATCCTAGCAACAAGTTTCTCAAGAAATCCAGGTCAAAAACTCATCCAAAAGTGAGGTCGAAAATCACCACAAAAATAGCTCCAAAAATAGAGAAAAGGGGATTTCGGGATTCAAGGAAAGAGAGAAATCTTGAGCACGAAAATACTTCTCATCTCATGGAAACATGCTTACAAGATCATAGGTACAAGGCTAGGAAGTCACCCTCTTCCTCCCACTATTTGGAAGAGCAAGAGATGTCTCTCACACACCCACTACTCTCCTCTCAAATATGAAGTCCTCTCCTAGCACTTTGAATAGACACCTAACACAAGGCTTATGGAAGAGAGGCTCCTCTCCCACTAGCCACACCTCTCCTTATATAGCCCAAGGGTCTATTGTCCACATGCCAACTATACCCTTGACCTACATAACACACCCACCTACCACCGGGGGTATAACCGTCCATCTTTTTCCTCGTCGCCCGAATGCCATCGAGCCCGTCACAACTTTGCTTTCCCTCGATGCAAGCTCCGCGATGGTGCCACGTGCACCTCCAATCGCTGCCACTGGTTTTGAGGCCCATACCGGGAAACCACGTTGCACGCTTCTCAAAGCACGACTTCTCGATGTCGACGCGTGTCACCTCGTCCCACGATCTTGACCACCGGCAAGTCTCTCCTAGTCCCTGTCCATCGGGCCCCCTTGTCACTTGCACCGGCATCCCGCTCGTCTTGACTTGGTCAACACGTCGTCTTCATCACAACCGCGGTTTTGAGGCTCAACCATGAAACCGTCCGTGCTTCTTGCCTCTCCACGTGTATGGTATGGATCACCCTTGACTCCACCCGGCCTCCTGATCGTCTGGCCCCAAGTCTCCTACTTGTGCCTGATCCTCTCGCCGTTGAACACCAAGACGACTCCAGTGACCTACACATCATGAGACAAGCAAACACATTTCCCAACTCCTGCAACATCACCAATTCCTCCATCAACTCCGGTTAGTCACATCCAAGAAGACGGAGGATATTTTGTCCACACATTTCTTTTGGCCAAGGATGAGGAAAGATGTTGAGCGTTTTGTTGCTCGCTGCACTACATGTCAAAAAGCTAAGTTTCGCTTGAATCCACATGGTTTATCCGTGTCACTTCCTGTTCCTTCTATTCCTTGGGCGGATATTTCTATGGACTTTGTTTTGCGACTGCCTAGGACTAAGAGGGGGAGTGATATTATTTTTGTTGTTGTGGATCATTTTTCTAAGATGGCACAATAAAGGACTGAGAAGGCGACTGGAGGGGGGGGGGGGTGAATGGGAGCCAATCAAAATTCTCCAAGAGAACTTGGCCTATATCCCAAAAACAACCCCAGCCAACCTCCGAATCGATCACCAAGACTACACACACCAACATGTGGTGAACTAGCCCTAGGAGTGATCAATCACAGCAAAGAAACACAGCGGAAACAACAACAAACAGCAAGGACTCAAATTGGTCAAGAGACTCACAAAAAAACTGACCATACTGGACCACTACCAGCAGCGCCGATCAGGACCATCGGCAGTGCCGATGTAGGGTTCTGAGACACACCGGCGGTGCCGGTCCTGGTGGTCGGCAGTGCTGATCGACCCTGATAGAACAATTGAAACTTTCGAGAATTTGGCAAATCATCTCCAAAACCGAATCAAACGAACTCCAAATGATTCAATTTTTGGACCAGTGAATCCTCCTCACATCACGACCCTAATCCTAGAAGATCATCTCAATTGGCTCAAGAAATCATCATGAATTTTAGATCTTGTGCCAAGAACACCAAAAAGGGGAAACTTAAGAAATCCTTCAAATCGAAGGTGCTAGAGCTATTCACTCGGTCAAGGACCCAAAGTGGATTGTTCTAGCTCATCCTTACAACAAGTTTCTCAAGAAATCCGAGTCAAAAACTCGTCCAAAAATGAGATCAAAAATCACCACAAAAATAGCTCCGAAAATAGAGAAAAAGAGAATTTCGGGATTCAAGGAAAGAGGGAAATCTTGAGCATGAAAATACTTCTCATATCATGGAAAGGTGCTTACAAGATCCAAGGATACAAGGCTAGGAAGTCACCCTCTTCCTCCTACTATTTGGAAGAGCAAGAGATGTCTCTCACACACCCACTACTCTCCACTAGAACATGAAGACCTCTCCTAGCACTTTGAATAGAATCTTAACACAAGGCTAATGGAAAGAGAGGCACCTCTTCCACCAGCCCTACCTCTTCTTATATAGGCCTAGGGTCTATTGTCCACATGAACACTCTACCCTCGACCTACATAACACACCCACCTACCACCAGGGGCATAACCGTCCATCTTTTTCCTCGTCACCCGAATGCCATCGAGCCCTTCACAACTTTGCTTTCCCTCGACGCAAGCTCCGCAATGGTGCCACGTGCACCTCCAATTGCCGCCACCAGCTTTGAGGCCAAACCGGGAAACCGCCTTGCACGCTTCTCAAAGTGTGACTTCTCGATGTCAATGTGTGTCACCTTGTCTCGTGATCCTGACCACCGGCAAGTCTCTCCTGGTCCCTGTCCATCAGGTCCCCTTGTCACATGCATTGGCATCCCGCTCGCCTTGACTTGGTCAACACGCCGTCTTCATCACCACCAAGGTTTTGAGGCTCAACCACGAAACCGTCCGTGCTTCTTGCCTCTCCACGTGTACGGTGTGGATCACCCTTGACTTCACCCGGCATCCCGATCGTCCGACCCCAAGTCTCCTACTTGTGCCCGATCCTCTCGCCGTTGACCGCCAAGTCAACTCCAGTGACCTACACATCATGAGACAAGCAAACACATTTCCCAACTCCTGTAACATCACCAATTCCTCCACCAACTCCGGTTAGTCAAAACCATAATCATGCACAAACTCATGCAATCCCCAGATTCCCGCATTTGAACTCAAACACCAAATCCGCTCAAGTCAATTACTCATGATATATATTGCAAACCATGGCACATATCCACATGGTTTCTCAATCTCCCCCTTGATGAGTACATTGACAACACCAAATGCACTAGAACTTGGAATGGCACTTGAGGTAGAGCTTGATGAAGCGCTCGATGATGAACTTGGTGAGGGTCTTGCTCCGAAGTGGTTGTAGAAGTTGTTGCAAGGCAATCTCATGGAGGGATCAAAGAAGTTTGAGCTCGAAGCTACTTCTTTCCCTTTGCTTGAAGATGCTTCACTGTTTGCCTTGGATGACTTCTTCCCCGCCATGCTCGGGGTGATCTCCTCATCCTTGAAGAGCAGCCCGATCACATCCTCGACAGAGACACTCTTCTCCATGAGAAGTTCAAGGGTGATGTAGAAGAGTTTGCTACTCGGTAGAAAGGAGAGGATCTTCTCAACAATCACAATCTTAGGGAGCTTAAAAGAAGTTGCTGCAATCTTGTCCACAATACCTCGCAAGCAAATAATAGAGTCAAGTAAGTCCTCATTGTCATTAGCATGAAAAGCAAAGAACTCCTCAATAGGAGAACTACTAGCAAGATCAACAAGAGACTCACAACCGTCATCAATACTAGTCATGCTAGTAGAGCAAGCAAGATCAAGAGACACATCATGATCACTCATCACATTGGTCACACTAGTAGAGCAACCTATCAAGTCAACATTAGAAGAATCTAGGCACTCACTAGTACTAGGCACATCCACACAATCATCACAATCATCATACACATGATTATCGGTGAAGGTATTAGCGAAGTCCACAAGAGTATCCATCAAATCATCCGGGATCATGGCATTTAGGTAGCTTTAAAAGCGATCCTTCCATGAGCCATGACCCGTGTTGGTCGTAACTACGCACCCACTTATATACCACAAGAGGACAGTGTACGATTGTAGCACTTTTTCTCTTGAATTGAGTATGCCAAGGTTTATCGAATCCATAGGGACCTTAGGGATATTTAAACAAAGTTAACAGTAAAAGATCTAGTCAAAGCTATTGTCGAATTCAGGTTGCCTGAGGGGAGACTGGCTAGCGCAAAGGTGTGCCAGACAGTATATCTATCGTTGCGCCGATCAGCGTAGACGTTGAGCCGATCGGCACACTACTAAATCTAAGCCAAAGTGCGCTAGATACCTTGTAAGCCTATGCTACTAAGTGAGTAGCTAGATATCTACTAGTGAGGTCGTAACCAGAAAGTCTAATTAAATAGCATCATAATAGGTAATTACATGGATTAATGAAAACCTATAATGAATAAGACCACCATACTTTCCGAGCGGCTCCTGATTTATCGCTGCCGAGAGGAAACCCTTAAACGCGCGAGTATCTTACCCTACTCAACTATCCAATAGTGCTACACAGGCTTAGTGTTGTCACCGCTAAACCACACTACTAGCATCATCAAGCAACCATAATCAATATAATATCCGAATACTATCCTAACCACCATGATCAAGATAATATCTACTTACTTAGCCTAGAACTAAGCAATTGGAATAAGCACATGCATGATTATAGAATCAAGATAGACAAATCACCAAAACCATCATCAACATATTCAATCATCCTTGAGATACATAGAGTAAGATTCATCCCCGTCGAGATGGCCTACCTTGACGGATCAACTCTTAACACCAATGGTTCTTGAAACTCAACTAGAGATCTATTCTAACGGGGCAAGCCCCGGTGGCTTTAAGTTGTCCCTCTGTCACCTCTGTCCGCCTTTGTCCTATTGCGGCTAGAATTTACAAGTATTTATATGGGTTCTACTCATAAAGCACTCGGTTTCTAGCAAATAAGGCGGTTGCGCCGATCAGTACAGGATTGCCCCGTTCGACACAAGCCGTGTCTTCTCTGGTTTCTTCTCCGAGTCGGTTCCTCTGTCTTCCACAGCTGCCATGTGGGCCTTTTCCTTCGAGATAATGTCTTGTACAACACGTCGAGATCTTGAAGTTCCATAAATCTTCTAGGCAAATATCTTCAAGTGTCTTGCACAGATAAACTTCCATAAACATGTGGAATGGGCCTCGGTCACTTCTGTGAGCCAAAACACCCTTGCACCGACCGGCTCATGGACTGTGCCGATCGGCACACTGGGCTTCTTCAGTGCTTTTTGTCGGTTTTGGATTCCTGTCCTCTCCAGAATCACTTTAATCACCAATTTTACATGTTTCTGCAATAAAGCTTCAAAACAATGCATATACAAATATATAGACAATATCATAGGTAAATGGCCTAAATTAGTATCAATTATGCTCTAATTGGGGTAATATAAAAGGGCCACTTGGGGAGTGCCAACAGTTCCCCCAGACTTAAACCTTTGCTCGTCCTGAGTAAAGTAAAAGAAAGAAAAATCAAAGAACATATAAAAGATATCTCAAATCAGCAAATGTTGAGCATCGTTCTATTATGGTGTATTTCATATTGGTATTCAGCAAAATAGTTCAAATACGGGCATAAAGCTTAAAGTTTCTCCCCAAAGCAACAAATCATGTCCAACTCACAATTATAACTTCTCCACACATGTAAATCACTTAAAAGATTGTTGTGAACATTGAGAATCTATCTTCCAAATAATCCAAGGCAACAACTCATCTTTCCAATCACTCAACCTATATTCTACATCATAATGATCAAATCATATTTGTGTAAGGCTTATATGAGTAGCTAGGTGACGTAATTCAAGAATTGCAAACATAAATCAACAATATATTGTAAAGCTAGGAGATTACTATTTGTTGGAATTAAAGAAACTTATCAAGATGGCCATTAAGAAAGAAAAATTTAAGAAAGGACTCACACTTTGGATATGTGGACATGCGCAAAGAAAAAATTTGATCTTGGAAGAAAAAAAAGAACTCCTATTATTAGATTGCACATGGTTGGAATGATTCATGGCTATATTAAAATAAATTTTTAGAATAAGCATGTCATATACCATCCCCCCACACTTAAAATTTTGCTAGTCCCTTAGCAAACAGCAGAGCTTTTTTTTTCTCTTCTTCTTCTTCTATTTTTTTCACTTTTTCTTTCTCCTTTTTTTTTATTTTGCTCTCTGCTGTGCCGATCGGTTCAGGGTGCGCCGATCGGCTCTCAACCCAAATTCACCAACATTTGTTGGTATTTGATTCATCTGTCTTCAACATTTATTCAAGAATTAAATACAGCTAGAAATATAGGATGTGGTCAAGGAATGATACTCAACAAGATATTTTGGGTTTATGGTAGGATACTCAGCGGAATTGAATTTTTGCATGAGTAACTCAAGGCTATAAAAAGATACACAAAGATTTGCCATCTTAGTAAAGTTCATACCAAAAAGAATTAAATCCTAACCGAACTCAACCAACAATTTAATGTTTATCTACAAATCAAAGGTTCATGAGAATTGCTCAAAATAAGGCATTGGTAGGTAAGGATCTTGAAAAGAACAAATTCCAAAGTTCACAACATGAAAATTTATTTATGAAAGGATTGGTACTAAGTTATTATCACAAATTGGACAATACAAATGAAGCACATGGGTACTCAGAATTGCTCCACATAAGACATATTTGCCGAATAATCATTAAGTGTAAGTTCGAAAGTTTATTCAATGTTGAACATTATTTGGTCTTCATTGGCAATTTTCAAGAAAGAATAAATAATTAAGATCATTATATTAAGATCGAAACTTGAATACATGGTGATGATTTTTGCACACACTTGCATAAAAATAAAACTACTACTAACTACTACTAACACACTTGCATGAAAGTAAACACCCCTGATACATGGTTTCCCAACCAGCTCACACACACATAAGCAAATAAAGAAAAAGATTGCACAAGATAAAAGAAAACGCAAACCGGGAAACCGATACACGTGCCAACTCCTAGGCACTCTAGTCATCCGAAGGTGGAGGCGGTGGCTGATCGAAGCCATAGCACCGCGCCTTGAGTCGCTCGAGCTCCTCCACCATCGCCTCGTGGTTGTCCCTCCATTGGGACGTGGTGTCCTCCACGCGCTCGATATAGTGCATGTTGTTGTCGATGTACCCTTGCAAGGGCACGAAACAGTCTGCACCGGGCACAGGAGAACCACAGGTACACGCCCTTGGTACCTACAGTCGATACCCGCGCTGAAGTAGGGAGCGCCGACCGGCATGTCGCCAACGCTGACCGGTGCAAAGGGCCGTGAAGCGCCTGCTGCATCGCCCCACCCTGGCTAGTACTGCTGAGGCTCCTGGCGTGACCCCCAAGAGTCCCACTTGCCGCCGGCTGCTGTAGATGTCGTCGGTTCTCGAACCCGCCCACGGTGGTCCTTGAGAACTCTGCCCCTCTCCAGGAGATATTCCTCAAGCCAATTTCCTCCCTCTAGCTTATGATGGAGGAAAACGCCTAGCTCCGCACATGGGAGCTTGATGTTGGTGCCGCCGACATGGAAGCCGGCGTGAACACTCCCCGTGACAATATTGTCACGAGTCATATTCTCACCGATCTCCGTCGTGCACTCCCATTTGTTGTTGCGCCGTCCTGGTCCGTCGCCTTCGCAGACGCGGGGATAGGCCCCAAAGGCCAACTTCTTTCTTGCCTTGCCCCTGTTGTCGAACCAACCCCGCACCATCACCGACATGGGGTTGCAATGAGACGGACTCACGATGGCGTTGTAGAGCCACCACAAGTCCACATCGGTGACATTGCTGGAGTCAACCTTGTCACATGTGCACACCGCCAACCATCGATGGAAGACTTGAATGGTCGGGTTGTGGATGTTGCCGTGCTTCATCTCCTCCACGAGCGAGAGCCGCCTCCAAAAGGTGTCCAACTCCCCACATCCCAAGATGCCGGTGACGACTGCGTCGGCGTCGAAGTCAAAGGCTTGAGCCGCTGTTGTGACATCCCATGTCACAAAATGAAATTAACTAAACCTAAATCAAGTAAGGGCTAAGCAAAAGTATAATTAATCCATGTGCCAAAGAATAAAAAGAGGAAAAACTATTTAATTAAATTCCAGGATAATCAAATATGGGTCATTCACAAACATTACCAAAACCCATAGAAGTACCCCAATATTTTTGCATATTCTAAATGGCCACCACAAAAGACAATTTTGAGAATTTTACCAGAATTTATGGTAACCAATTGATACCCTTAAAAATTCCCCCAAAGTCAGAAAAGTGTATTTCAGGTTTGGAATTTTCATTATTTATCAAAGCAAATTTAGCTGGTGCACCCAAAAGCAAAGTTGGAGCACAGGCTTTCCTGAGCTCACACAAAAATTGGTGTCAAGATTGGATCAGGGGAACATGGTGGAATTGCCCAAACCCGAGTCAGGGTTCAGACTCAAGCCGGGTCAGCACCCTTCTCTCTCCCCGGGCAAATCCCAACCCGACACCGGGTTGTACCCGGGTACTGTCGCCACCGCCGATCACTGCCGCTCCCCATTCTGGCCACTGCTCCGCCACCTTTTCCCCCCTGTGCTACCGGCCGCATTGAATCCCTCCCGCCGGCGAGCCAACCCCGGACCGACAGCGCGCCCCCTCCCTCTCTCTCCCTCTCTCACCCGCTCTCGGCCCCTCCTCCGCCGGCCGAATCAAAAAGGGGCGGCAGCAACACGCCAGCCCCATCGCTCTCTCTCTCTGCTCGCACGCATCGTGCACCTCCCAGGGAACTTCTCTGTCGTACAAAAGCGTCGCTGCACTCTCCTTCCGCTGCACTCTCCTTCCTCTCCCTCTCCGGCAAAACCCGAGCGCCGCCCTATTTCTGCCCGCCATGGCCGTCGCCGCATAGGGCTCTGCCTAGGCAACTTCTCCCTCACTCCTTTTGCAAATCGAAGCGCAAGGTCACCACCTCACTCCCCTCTGACCCTCTCCCTCCCTCGTGCAGTGTGCTCACCGGATTTCGTGAAACCCGAGCTGCCGCCGTCGGGATCTTTCCCCCCGCCGACGAGGACCCCCCTCTGGCCTTTCCCCTCGATGAGTTCCTCAACGCCGGTCTTCCCCGAGCTGCAGCGAAGCTTGTCGACCGAACCCCAGCCTGCCTCCCCCTCGGCACCGTCGCGTGGACCTCGCCAGAGCTGCCTCTGCCGCCGTGCGTCGCCGCCGGCAACCTCCGGTGAGACCCTCTCCCCGCTGACCCCCTCCTCGAGATCCCCTCGGCATGGAGATCATTCGAGTAGTACGCGAGCCCCGGCCGTGCCGCCGATCAGCCACTGGGCCAAGCTCGCCATCGCCGGCCGCCGCGCGGGAGCGCGCGCGCCTGGATAAATTTAAACGCGGTGGCAATTCTATAAATAAGAGTGAACTTTGAATTAAACTTCAAAGTTCAATAACTGGTGAAATAAAATCCCAAAAATGATGAAACCAATTTTTTTCAACTCCTAAAATTCCCCTCTACCAGAAAAACAGGTTGAGGTCCAATGTTGCTCAGTAAATTAATTTATTTAATTCCCTAAAGTTACAACCCTAAATTGCTTAATCAATTCATAAGTAAATGGTAAATTCATGAAACTTGCTCAGTGGTCATTCCATGGCATCCTTAAAGTTTATGCAAAAGCACATTTCCATTTTATTGCATATTTTCAGTATTATTGCAAAATCCTCATTTTCAGTAATTGAATTTATATAAATTATTGGCTAGGGATTTATTCATGAAATTTGGCATTCCTCTTCCTTATGCACTTGTACACTTATGTAAAATCCCATGAAAAATTTGAAGCTACCTAAGTATAAATTCTCTGCTGAAATTGATCATTTGTTAATTAACTAGGAATTTCTTCATATAGATGTTACTTCATGAGCATATTTAATGAAAGTAGGGATAAATTAGTTTCTGGAAATTCATGGAGAATCATTCATCCTCCCATTGCAGTAGAAATTCTGATGTGCATTTATACTCTTGGTTCTTAATTAACTATATGAGCTAGAACTAGTTATGCAATTAAAGTGCCATTTTTATGTATAGTGTTAGTTTGCATATGGTCACTTTAGTTGAGTTGTTCAAAATGAACTTTCTGAAATTTGACCCTAAGTACTACATTGTCATATCATCATCAGCATGTGATGTCATACAATCAACATCTAGACCATGCTCATGTTAAGGTAGACATACACTAAGGTTGTGATAATTAAAAGTTACATTTGTGTAATTAGAAGTTTGTCTCCTTCAAATTCAGTAGTTACCATGTCTTACAAAGTATGCAACCATATTCATGAATGAGTGATTCGTTCATTAATTTAATTGTTGAGGAAGTACCATGAATCCTCATGCCATGCATTCCATCTTTAATTAAGAAAACTCCATGAAACCTTGTGTATTCCTTAGCATTGATGCATGCCCATTCCATATAGGAATCGAGACCGAGGAGACCCCACCGGACCAGCAAGGAGCTGAAGTGCACTTTGGTGAAGACGCTAACTACGATCACACCCAAGGCAAGCCCCGGTGCATAACCCATTTTATCATTCAAGTCCTTTTTACTTTATCAAAAGTAGGAATATTGTATTGTGCATTAAGTGTAGGACTTGGATGAAACACACTTGCATACTCCAGCAATGACCTATGAGTAGTATGTTAGTAAGCTTTTTCGTTAGCAAATGCTATGCATAAACTAGTGGAGTCAATGGTAGGTTATAGATTCAACTATGGTTCAACTGGTTGATGAACTTGATAAAAATGGAGCACCTATCGTTGCAACTCCGCGAACAAGTATTGAACCGTACCAAGTGCATGCCTTTAATATGGGAATTGGTAAACCTAGTAACTTGGGCGCCGTATTGTTGGACGGCCATACTCATCGATCCAGAGGTGATGTGAACAGCACGGTGGTTGCACGGGTTTGAGGACCGCTAGAGAGTGCATGGGTTAAGCCTCGGATACGAAGTAATGTATCGCAGGGAGGACGTGTACTCGGGATCGATGGCCCCGGATCGTCTTTATAGCAATCTTGTGAACGGTGGCCATACGTGTTCTTAAATGATGCGTATGTCGTGTATTTGGGTTTTCCCTGTAGGATGTAAATCAATTCGAATTGCCGTCCCTCGCGGTTATGAGTACCTCTTGTTCGAGCAGCGGCAATGATATGTTAAGTGGTAAACTTGTGGTTATGTTTCTGAAATTTATTTATGCTATGGATACACAATGCTATGATGTATTGCTCTTTAGCTATATTCATGTCTTAGCAGCTAGCACGACTCACCGTAGTTGTGTTCTATGATAAGCAAAGTAAAATCTTATTTAAGGAGATTGAAAGCGTAGCATAGAACTAATAGGAGCTTTTTATGTAACTATCAAATAAACCCGGTCAGCCTCCTTCATACTAGGAGTCGGTTTTAGTAAACCGGTTGACGGTTAAGTCTTGCGGAGTATGTTAGATACTCAGGCTTTGCGTTGATGTTGTTTTCAGGTTTTGCTCAGGCCACATATTGTGATTGTTGTAACAAGGTTGTATGGGAAGGTGAGGAGCCTCAGAACTGGACCATTGAATGGGTTCCTAGCTCCCCTAACTGTGATGAGTGATCCATCGCCATAGGGCTGGCATGGTTCACGTAGGTCTTGACGTCGTGTTTTGTCATTGTATCGCTTCCGCTAAGTTATGTAATATGTACTAAGGACATATGTATTGTATCAGATCTGAACTTAATTATATTCTACCTCTAAACTTGTAATATTATGCACCTAAGTAATGTAATGTTGTAAATGATGAATGTTCATGTGTGAATGTTGTGTATGGTTACTTCGTTAACCATCTCCCGAGGCGATCCTGTTCGACATACTCTACTTTTTGGAGTAGGGTTGTTACAGCTGGTATCAGAGCCGTCTTGGGATAAGCTACACACAAATGAGCATTTTAAAATATAAACAAGCCGTTTCTACGCCTTACGGTGAGGTACGAACTAGTAGTGCCCATGTAAGAGTCTTGTAGGTGGCAAAGCTAACCCTGGGTTATGTTTGTTTAAATTACTTGCAACTATAGATTCTTCAACGAAGGTATGTCTTTGTACGCAGATCGGTTGCGCTGTAAATACCGAACGCCTTCCGGGTGGGCAAAGACCTGGGCTTTGATTGATGCGCGGACCGAATGCCCTTAAACGTCGGCTGCCTTACGGGTGGGCGAATACCTGGGCATAAACTGTCATTGTTATTTTGGCTTGTTTCTTTTGAATTTGATGTACTATTTCTGAGATGGATCTCTTGCAGGTACACTAACCACATGTAGTTCGCTTAGAAACGTGTGAGAGGTGTGTGTGCCACCGAAAAGATCGAGTTATACCATCGGTCAAGTTTTCTTTTTGTGAGGATGTAGGGAACCGTCATATTGAGCATTGGCATCCATGCTCACCATATGCATTCAACTTTACCCAAAATCTGTAAAAATGTCATTGATACTGTGAACATGTAAAATGATCAAGTTTTGGATGAAATTTAACCCCTTTGGCACCTAAACCAGAAATTTGAACCTAACCGGTAAGTGTCCAACCTTACCAGAAAAGTCAGACTCACTAATACAAGCATAACTTGCTCAATTTTAATTCAATGAAGGCAAATAAGTACTCATTGGAAATATGAGGTTTTTCTCTACAAGTTTGGTTTAGGAAGTTTGTCTTAGAAAAATTGGTAACTAGGTCGAATTTTGCAAAAACAGTAGCCTTTTTCTGGAAATCAGAAACTGCCTCATTTCTGTCCCCTGTCTTTGGATGATCATAACTCCCAGAGACTTTATTGGATGGAGATATGTGAGTATGCATTGGAAAGAGGATGAAATTCTTCACAACAGTAGTAAAGTATAAAAATTTTAATATTGTCCAGAAACTAAGCGTTTTTGCCTGTTTCTGCGGTTCACTCCGTCGACCATAGAAATTTGTCATTACCGGTCGTTAAACGGATCGGGAACCTCGTGTCTTTCTTTTACCAATCCTTCCTTATACTATTTTAAGCATGTGTGCTTAGTGGAATATTAAGTTTTGACTCACCTTGCAAAACCTTATTCCGGCAGATGGAGGTTGGCAAGCTCGCGAAGGATCCTGAATATCTTGCCGCCCACATTCTCGAGTTGGAACGAGAGCGCGAGGCGCTGCAGTCCACACTTGTGGCCCGTGATGCCCAACTTGCGAAGCGTGACGCTAATATTTCATATCTTGAAGACAAGCTGCACACTAGCAAGATGGAGCGGGCCGATCTTTTCGAGTAACTCCACGATGCGCAGCTCATCATTGAAGGCGATGCAAGCGATCAGTTGCAGGAGCAACTGAACCAACGCAATGCCCAGCTCACCGCTGCCCAAGAGGAGATTTACTCTCTTCATGGTCAGGTTACCGCTCTGTTGGAGGAGCGAAGCGAGCTGCAGGCCCAACGCGCCACCTCTGACGGCGATGGAGCAGCTCATCCACAATCAGAACGAGATGTTCCGCATGTTCATGGAGAACATGAACCGTCAAGGAGCTCACGGACCACCGCCACAGCAGCAGCGGGAATCCTCTTACGCCAACTTCTGGGAAACTCACCCGCCCACCTTCGGAGAAGCCGGTGATCCTCTGGAAGCAGACAACTTCATTCACACTTTGGAGTCGAAGTTAGCCCTCCTCCACTGCACCGAGCAGCAGAAGCCCCTCTTCGCCGCACAACAGCTCCGTGGCTCCGCAAGTGCTTGGTGGGCCAGCTTCACCGCCACTCTCGCCGCGTGGCACCAAGTCAATTGGGCGGAGTTCTGCACCGCTTTCCGTGCACACCACATACCCGCTGGACTCATGAAGTGCAAGTTGCAGGAGTTTCTCAACTTGAAGCAAGGCTCCGAAACCGTGCAAGAGTATGCACGGAAGTTCAACTACCTGGCCCAGTATGCGTCGTATCACACTAATACGGACGAGAAAAAGAAAGACTGCTTTCGTTCGGGTCTTACCCCGAAGCTGCAAGATCGCTTGGCGCAAGTCACTGCCGGCACGTTCAATGATTTGATGAGTGCCGCTATTATGCAAGAAGACGCCATCTGTGCGAATCAAGAGGACAAGAAGAGGAAATGGGCTATGGGAAGTTCATCCAGCTCTGCACCGTCCAAATACAAGCTAGCAATCACCTCCCCGACCGGACAGAAATTCCGGGCTGCGGTACCGTCGGGAGGAGGACCTCGCCCGTCGTTCTCGCAGCAGCACTCTCGATTCCATGGTGGGAACCAGCAGCAATCCTCTGGTTGTCGCCCACCGCAGCAGAATAACCAAGTGGTGAAGACCAACTCCTCACAGCCGTGCTACAATTGTGGCCGCACTGGTCACTTTGCTAAGGAGTGTCGGTTTCCGAAGCGCAACCCGAACAACAACAACAACTCCAATACTTCCGGGAACAACAACAACAATGACAACAGCAACAACAACAATAGTGGCAGCAATGGGAGTCGTCCTCAGTCGTCTACCCCCACACACAAGAATGGCCGAGTCAACTATACCACGGTCAAAGAGACCCAAGCCGGAGAACCCGTTCTCGCGGGTACGTTCTCGATCAATCAACATGCTGTCATGGTTCTTTTTGATTCGGGAGCAACGCATGATTTCATTAGTCAAGCATGCACAAATCATCTAAAAATTACCCCGACCACTATGGAAACCCCGTACATTATTACGTCACCTGGTGGAAAAATAAGGGCTCATCTTGAGTTAAGGAAAGTGCCACTTAAGCTAGCCAACAACATATACCCCAGTTCCCTAATCATCTTAGATGGCCAAAGCATCGACATAATTCTCGGTATGAAATGGATGACTAGTCACAAAGCTGTATTGCACCTTGAGGACCGAGAAGTCCATTTGAACTCACCATTACACGGCCCTTCTATTCTTCGATTGCCGTATCCCAAGTCGTCCACCTCTCAAGTATGTCATGTGGAAGGAAAGGAGCTAGCAAATATTCCAGTGGTTTGTGATTTTCCCAACGTCTTTCCAGACGATTTGCCGGGCATGCCTCCGGACAGGGATGTTGAGTTTAAGATTGAACTCATACCCGGTATGGCGCCTATCGCTCATAGGCCGTACAAAATGGCTCCTAATGAATTAGCGGAGTTGAAAGATCAGTTACAAGAGCTTATGGACAAGGGCTATATCCGATCAAGTTCATCTCCCTGGGGTTGTCCCGCTCTCTTTGTGAAGAAGAAAGACAAAACCCTACGCATATGTGTCGGCTATAGATCGTTAAACATGGTAACCATCAAGAACAAGTACCCTCTACCTCGAATCGATATCCTCTTTGATCTGCTAGTAGGTGCAAAAGTCTTCTCCAAGATTGATCTCCGATCCGGATATCATCAAATCAAAATCCGAGCCGAAGATATTCCAAAAACAGCCTTCTCCACTTGATACGGTCTCTTCGAATATCTTGTCATGTCTTTCGGTCTCACCAATGCTCCAGCCCACTTCATGTGTTTGATGAACTCCGTGTTCATGCCCGAGTTGGATAAGTTTGTAGTGGTATTCATCGACGATATCCTGATCTACTCCAAGTCCGAAGAAGAGCACACCGAACACCTCCGCATCGTTCTACAATGACTCTGAGATCATCAACTCTACGCCAAATATAGCAAATGTGAATTTTGGCTAAAGCAAGTTCCGTTCTTGGGTCACATCATATCAGCAGAAGGAGTTGCCGTGGACCCTAGCAAAGTTAAGGATGTGCTGAATTGGAAGGCTCCAAAATCGGTAAGACAAATTCGCAGTTTCCTTGGTCTTGCCGGTTATTATCGGAAATTCACTCCCAACTTCTCAAGTATTGCCAATCCTATGACCAAGCTGCTGGAAAAGGATTCTAAGTTCAAGTGGAGTAGTGCATGTGAAGAAGCTTTTCAGTCGCTCAAGAAGCATCTGACTACCGCTCCGGTTTTAGCTCAACCCGATATCACCAAACCATTCGATGTTTATTGCGATGCCTCCGGCACCGGATTGGGTTGTGTGCTTATGCAAGAAGGTCGTGTCATTGCCTATGCCTCGTGACAGCTCTAGAAGCATGAGCAAAATTATCCCACCATGACTTAGAATTGGCCTCCGTTGTTCTAGCCTTGAAAACTTGGCGTCACTACTTGCTCGGTAATCTTGTTAACCTCTACACCGACCACAAAAGTCTCAAATACATCTTCACTCAACAAGAACTGAATATGCAGCAACGTAGATGGTTAGAACTGATCAAGGATTATGAGTTGGAAATTCATTATCACCCCGGGAAAGCAAACGTGGTTGCCGACGCCTTGAGTCGAAGGGACCAATGCAATCACGCAATTGTTTGCTCTATGGAAGCCCGCCCGATTTCAGATCCAAGCGAACCAAGTCTTCGTGTCATTCCACATGGATCCTTGTATAATTTAGCTCTCATTCCTACCCTTCGGGAAGAAATCGTAGAAGCCTAGAAGCAGGACAAGGGAATGGAGTATATCCGCCAGAAAATCGGGAAGAAAGAAGCTACATGTTTCCGACAAGACGAAGATGGAGTACTTTGGTTCAACAATCGCCTTGTTGTTCCGAAGAACGAGGAGCTAAGAAAGAAAATTTTGGATGAGGCTCACTTGTCCAAATACTCCATACACCCCGGCAGCAACAAAATGTATCACGGGTTAAGGGAAAAGTTTTGGTGGACGCGTATGAAATGAGAAGTTGCCCAGTATGTCTCCGAATGCGATACTTGTCAACGTGTGAAGGCCGATCACTTGAGAACGGCCGGTCTTTTGCACCCATTAAAAATCCCCGCTTGGAAATGGGAGGACATTGCTATGGATTTCATCGTTGGATTACCCCTCACCCCCAAGAAGCACGATTCAATATGGGTGATTGTGGATAGGTTGACCAAATCTGCTCATTTTATTCCTGTCCATACAACCTATTCTACTAAGAAATATGCCGAGCTCTACATTGTGCGGATTCTATGCTCGCACGGTGTGCCTAAGACGATCATCTCCGATCGAGGCCCCCAATTTATTGCTCGTTTTTTAGAGCAATTGCACGCTTGTCTTGGCACCACTCTCATCCGCAGTTCTGTTTATCATCCGCAAACTGATGGACAAACTGAGAGGCTAAACCAATATCTGGAGGATTTATTAAGAGCTTGTGTTCTAGACAATCGTGGAAATTGGGAATCTTGTCTCCCGGTCACTGAATTCTCCTACAACAATAGTTATCAAGAAAGTTTGGGAATGTTGCCATTTGAAGCTTTGTATGGTCACTCGTGTCGAACCCCGCTGAATTGGTCAGAGTCGGGAGAAAGGATTACTTTCGGTCCCGATCTGGTCATGCAAGCCGAAGAGAAGGTGCGACAAATCCATGCTAACATGAAGGCCGCACAATCCCGCCAAATAAGTTACTCTAATAAAAGGAGATGTCCATTGGAGTTTGAAAAGGGAGATTATGTCTATCTTCGGGTTTCTCCCAACAACGGTGTATCTCGTTTCGGAATCAAAGGGAAATTAGCACCCCGCTATATCGGACCTTTTCTGATCGCGGAAAAGCATAGCGCCGTAGCTTACCGGCTGCAGCTACCGGAGAATCTTGAGCAGGTGCACAACGTCTTTCATGTCTCCCAACTCAAGAGATGTTTGAGGCCTCTGATCGACGTGGTTATCTCCGACACCGAGCAATTGGAAGAAGATCTCTCCTACCCCGAATATCCTGTCCGAATCATCGACCAAAAGGACCGAGTAACTCGCAGCCGCACTATCACCTTCTACAAGGTGCAATGGAGTAACCATACTGAAGAGGAAGCCACATGGGAACAAGAGGAGTTTCTGAAGGCCAACTTTCCAGAATTTTTGGCCTCACAAAACCGGTAACCATCCGCACCCCTCCCTCTTGTTTGTTCTTTTGCAAATCTCGGGACGAGATTTCCTTAAGGGGGGGTGTGCTGTGACATCCCATGTCACAAAATGAAATTAACTAAACCTAACATGAAGTAAGGGCTAAGCAAAAGTATAATTAATCCATGTGCCAAAGAATAAAAAGAGGAAAAACTATTTAATTAAATTCCAGGATAATCAAATATGGGTCATTCACAAACATTACCAAAACCCATGGAAGTACCCCAATATTTTTGCATATTCTGAATGGACACCACAAAAGAGAAGTTTGAGAATTTTCCCGGAATTTTTGGTAACCAATTGATACCCTTAAAAATTAACCCAAAGTCAGAAAAGTGTATTTCGGGTTTGGAATTTTCATAATTTATCAAAGCAAATTTAGCTGGTGCACCCAAAAGCAAAGTTGGAGCACACGTTTTCCTGAGCTCACACAAAAATTGGTGTCAAGATTGGAGCAGGAGAACTTGGTGGAATTTCCCAAACCCGAGTCAGGGTTCAGAGTCAAGCCGGGTCAGCACCCTTCTCTCTCCCCGGGCAAATCCCAACCCGACACCGGGTTGTACCCGGGTACTGTCGCCACCACCGATCACTGCCGCTCCCCATGCCGGCCACTGCTCCACCACCTTTTCCCCCCTGTGCTACCAGCCGCATTGAATCCCTCCCGCCGGTGAGCCAACCCCGGACCGACAGCGCGCCCCCTCCCTCTCTCTCCCTCTCTCACCCGCTCTCGGCCCCTCCTCCGCCGGCCGAATCAAAAAGGGGCGGCAGCAACACGCCAGCCCCATCGCTCGCTCTCTCTCTCTGCTCGCACGCATCGCGCACCTCCCAGGAAACTTCTCCACCGCACAAAAGCGCCGCTGCACTCTCCTTCCTCTCCCTCTCCGGCAAAACCCGAGCGCCGCCCTGTTTCTGCCCGCCATGGCCGCCGCCGCACAGGGCTCTGCCTAGGCAACTTCTCCCTCACTCCTTCTTTCGCAAATCGATGCGCAAGGTCACCACCTCACTTCCCTCTGACCCTCTCCCTCCCTCGTGCAGTGTGCTCACCGGATTTCATGGAACCCGAGCCGCCACCATCGGGATCTTTCCCCCCGCCGACGAGGACCCCCCTCCGACCTTTCCCCTCGATGAGTTCCTCGACGCCGGTCTTCCCCGAGCTGCAGCGAAGCTCGTCGACCGAACCCCAGCCTGCCTCCCCCTCGGCACAGTCGCGTGGACCTCACCGGAGCTGCCTCTGCCGCCGTGCGTCGCCGCCGGCAACCTCCGGTGAGACCCTCTCCCCTCTGACCCCCTCCTCGAGATCCCCTCGGCATGGAGATCATTCGAGTAGCACGCGAGCCCCGGCCATGCCGCCGATCAGCCACTGGGCCAAGCTCGCCGTCGCCGGCCGCCGCGCGGGAGCGCGCGCGCCTGGATAAATTTAAACGCGGTGGCAATTCTATAAATAAGAGTGAACTTTGAATTAAACTTCAAAATTCAATAACTGGTGAAATAAAAGCCCAAAAATGATGAAACCAATTTTGTTCAACTCCTAAAATCCTCCTATACCAGAAAAACAGGTTGAGGTCCAATGTTGCTCAGTAAATTAATTTATTTAATTCCTTAAAGTTACAACCTTCAATTGCTTAATAAATTCATAAGTAAATAAATATAAATGGTAAATTCATGAAACTTGCTTAGTGGTCATTTCATGGCATCCTTAAACTTTCTGCAAAAGCACATTTCCATTTTATTGCATATTTTCAGTATTATTGCATAATCCTCATTTTCAGTAATTGAATTTATATAAATTATTGGCTAGGGATTTATTCATGAAATTTGGCATTCCTGTTCCTTATACACTTGTACACTTATGTAAAATCCCATGAAAAATTTGAAGCTACCTAAGTATAAATTCTGTGCCGAAATTGATCATTTGTTAATTAACTAGGAATTTCTTCATATAGATGTTACTTCATGAGCATATTTAATGAAAGTAGGGATAAATTAGTTTCTGGAAATTCATGGAGAATCATTCATCCTCCCATTGCAGTAGAAATTCTGATGTGCATTTATACTCTTGGTTCTTAATTAACTATATGAGATAGAACTAGTTATGCAATTAAAGTGCCATTTTTATGTATAGTGTTAGTTTGCATATGGTCACTTTAGTTGAGTTGTTCAAAATGAACTTTCTGAAGTTTGACCCTAAGTACTACATTGTCATATCATCATCAGCATGTGATGTCATATAATCAACATCTAGACCATGCTCATGTTAAGGTAGACATACACTAAGTTTGTGATAATTAAAAGTTACATTTGTGTAATTAGAAGTTTGTCCCCTTCAAATTCAGTAGTTACCATGTCTTACTTAAGTATGCAACCATATTCATGAATGAGTGATTAGTTCATTAATTTAATTGTTGAGGAAGTACCATGAATCCTCATGTCATGCATTCCATCTTTAATTAAGAAAACTCCATGAAACCTTGTGTATTCGTTGGCATTGATGCATGCCCATTCCATATAGGAATCGAGACCGAGGAGACCCCACCGGACCAGCAAGGAGCTAAAGTGCACTTTGGTGAAGACGCTAACTACGATCACACCCAAGGCAAGCCCCAGTGCATAACCCATTTTATCATTCAAGTCCTTTTTACTTTATCAAAAGTAGGAATATCGGCACTTATGGATTGTGAGACCGCTCTCTTCATCTAGTTCCTCCTTCTCTTGCTTAGTCAATGATCTTTCGAAAGATAGGAAATCTTCATATGACAAGGGCTTAGCAAGATCAAGAAGGCCTTCCATGGTGTACCTTTGAGAAACAGCTTCACTTTCAATAGGTGCTATAGATTTTCCCTTGTGCACCAATACAAGTTCATTGTCCATCTTCACCTTGTCTACGTTCAACGCGTCAGCTTCGCTTTTCTTCATGAATTTTTTCCTTAGATTTGACCAGACGATAGGATCATCTCATGTTGGTGTCAACACCTCGTCTATTTCGTCCCAGGGCCAAACGACAGAGAGCTGCGAAAATCCGTCGATGAGCCGATCTACGCCAGAGTTGTGCCGATCGGCGCAAGCGTTGCGCCGATCGATGCCGCCTTGGTTGCTTCCCGACGCGTCGCCTTCCATTGCTTCAACCCTTAGGGTTTTGTTCCGGTGACTATGTAATGCGAGATGATCCATGGGTTGTTGCCCTCCCATATTTATATCCCTTGATTTCCAATTGAACTAGGACTCTATCTCTTATTTGCAGAATTCAATGAGTCTTAACAAGGCAAGGTCCAAAACTGACTCAAAAACCAAAAAGACTCTGCCGTGCCGATCGGTGCAGGACTGCACCGATCGGCACAGCATTGCGCCGATCATCACAAAAATCAAAAACACGAACAGAGCTTTTGTTTTACGTCGTTAAGCTCAACCACATAGGGCACTAAGCAGTGGAGTACACATCAAAAGATTTTAATTCAAATGTGTCGGGTTCTAGATATACCTTTAGACGTTGTCCATTCACCGCGTATTTGTTTCATTTGCCATCCATTATGATTATAGCTCCCGAAGGTAACACCGTGTTCACAAGATAAGGCCCTTCCCATTTACTTCACAGTTTGCCTTTACCAAATAATCTGAATCACGAATTAAATAGGAGTACTCGATCTCCTTCCTTGAATTCCTTCTTCAAAAGCTTCTTATCATACCACTTCTTTGTCTTTTCCTTGTATATTGCTGTATTTTCATATGCACGCAATCACATCTCTTCTAATTCACTTATTTGTATCTTCCTTTTTACGCCGGCGGCATCAAGATCCAAACTCATTTCTTTTATTGCCCAATAAGCCTTATGTTCCAATTCCACCGGTAGGTGACATGATTTCTCGTAGGCAAATTGATATGGTGTCATGCCAATTGGTGTCTTGAATGCCTTCCTATGTGCCCATAATGCTCCATTAAGCTTTGTGGCCCAATCCTTTCCTTCCTTTGTAACAATCTTCTACAGAATCCCTTTTAATTGCTTATTTGACGTTTCTGCTTGTCCATTTGTCTGGGGATGATAGGTTGTTCCAATTCTATGCTCAACCCCAGATTTAGCCAAAAACGTAGTAAATTCTCCTCCTGTAAAATGGGATACTCCATCTGTAATTATTATCCTTGGTACTCCATACCTAGGGAATATCTGCTCTTGAAGTATACTCCTTGATTCACTTGTGGTATTGGCCTTGCATGCCATTGCTTCGACCCACTTGGAGACATAATCAACGGCAACCAATATACACTCGCAACCATGAGAATTCACAAATGGTCCCATAAAATCCATACCCCAAACATCAAATATATCAACTAGAAGATTATACTTAAGAGGCATTGCATTCCTACTGTTAACATTCCCTATTCGTTGGCATTGAGCACATGTTGCAACATACCTTTTTGCATCTTCATGCATAGTAGGTCAATAGAAACCACTCGCCCATACTTTTGTCTATGTTCTGAAGTAGCCATAATGTCCCCCATAATCTGAAGAGTGACATTTTGCCAAAATGCTCGCTCTTTCTTCTCTGGGTACACATCTTCGCACTGCTCGGTCCTGGCAATACTATAAAAGTATGGGTTGGCCCATATACATTTCCTCATTTCACTCTTTAACTCTTTTCTTTGTGTTCATGTTCATCATATCAGTTTGTCCCTTAAAACCTTGGATAATATCCATCATCCAACTCTCTCTATGATCAAATGTGGCAAACAACTACTCCTGTTGCATTTCATCTTTTATTGGCTCAGTTGATGATGATTCAAGACGGGACAAATGATCTGCTACAGAATTTTCTACCCCTTTCTTATCTCTTATCTCAAAATCAAATTCTTGCAGCATCAATACCCATCGCATTAACCGAGGCTTAGACTCTTTCTTTGAGACCAAGTATCTTTTAGCGGCCTGATTAGTATATACAATCACCTTAGAATTTAGAATATAGGATCTAAACTTCTCAAAAGCAAATATAACAGCTAACATCTCTTTCTCAGTTGTTGTATAATTGATCTATGCCTCATTCAAAGTTTTGCTAGCGTAATAAATAGCATGCACTTTACCTCCATTTCGTTGTCCAAGAACAGCTCCAACTGCATAGTCACTTGCATCACACATTATTTCAAAAGGTAAACTCCAATCAGGTGGCTTGGGTGCAGAGCATAGAGCTTCCTTTAATCTCCTGAAGGCAAAGAGTTGTTCATTGTCCATGACAAATTCTGTACCTTGATTCAACAATTCTGTCAGGGGCTTAGCAATCTTTGAATAATTCTTAACAAATCTGTGATAGAAGTTGACATGTCCAAGAACACTCCTCAAAGTGGTAAGGTCAGTAGGGGGAGGCAATTTCTCAACCGTAGATACCTTCGCTTTGTCAACCTCTATCCCTCTGTTAGATATGACATGACCAAGTACTATCCCTTCTGTTACCATGAAATGACACTTCTCCCAATTAAGAACTAAGTCGCATTCAACACACCTTTTCAAAACTTTCTCCAAATTCTCCAAACAACTATCAAAATTAGTACTATGCACGGAGAAGTCATCCATGAGTACCTCCATAATATCTTCTATGAATTCAG
Source organism: Eleusine coracana subsp. coracana (assembly GCA_032690845.1). Lineage (NCBI taxonomy): Eukaryota > Viridiplantae > Streptophyta > Magnoliopsida > Poales > Poaceae > Eleusine > Eleusine coracana. The sequence goes on from CM064422.1 coordinate 30,090,977, forward strand.
TGAATATTGCATTCATGCATCTTTGAAATGTGGCGGGAGCGTTGCAAAGACCCAATGGCATCCTTCTATATGCATATGTCCCAAAAGGGCAAGTAAAAGTAGTTTTCTGTTAATCCTCTGGTCTTACCGGTATTTGAAAGAAACAACTATATCCATCCAAATAACAAAAGTATGAATTCTTTGCTAGCCTTTCAAGCATCTCGTCAATGAACAGAAGAGGACAGTGATCTTTCTTCGTCACCTTGTTTAAACTCCTGTAATCTATGCACATTCTCCATCCAATTATAGTCCTTTGAGGGATCAACTCATTATTCTTATTAGGCACTACTGTCAACCCTCCTTTCTTGGGCACACAATGTACTGGACTAACCCATTCACTATCAGCAACAGGGTAGATCATACCTGCATTAAGCAGCTTCAAAATCTCCTTTTTAACTACTGACTTCATTGATTCCTTCAACCTTCGCTTCCCTTCAACCACTGGTTTAGCATTCTCTTCCAAGTTAATCTTGTGGGTGCAGAATGCGGGGCTGATTTCCTTGATATCATCCAATATGTAACCAAAAGCCTTCTTATACCTTTTGAGCACAGTAAGTAGCTTCTCTGTTTCTTCCTTCGTTAGGGTGTAGTTCACGATAACTGGATATGTTTTATTCTTCCCTAGATATTCATAGCGTAGCTCCTTTGGAAGTTCCTTCTGTTCCACTTCTGGTGCTTCATCTGGATCCAGCTCCTCGAGAGGTTCAAAATCAGGATTTCCTTGTTTGAGCCAATCGGCGCAAGCGTCGCACCGATCGGCGTGATTCTCCTGGTTGAGCCGATCGGTGCAAGGTTCACACCGATTGGCGCCGCAGTATGCTTGTCAGTTCGGTGCAAGATGTGGTCCAGTGGGTCTCCCATATCCATCCCTATCTTCTCGTCTTCCTCTGAATAGAATTCCTGATGGCAAGAAGCGTCTTGATGAGACGGATCGTTAAATTGAAATTGCACTTCTTCACCTCCTAGCTGTAGCGTGATTTGACCTTTCCCAACATCTAGAACAGCTTGTACTAATCTTAAGAATGGACTTCCCAGAATGATGTATTCAACCCTAGTTTCCTCATTACTTAGAACGAAGAAATCCACCAGCATTGTTTTCGAGCTGATCTCAATTTCAACACTTTTTATCACCCCCAGTGGCTTGGTCTTCCTTCCATTTGCCTTGATGAGCTCAAGTTTGGTCCCTATCAACTGCTGTTGAGTTCCATAAGGCATGCTCATAAATGCATCGTAAGTCATCAAGCTAACATGGGAACCAAAGTCACACAAAGCTTTCGGAAATTTCTTCCCTGATATCTCTCATGGTATATATGGTTCTTCTTCTTCATCATCAGTGACACCCACAGCATACACACCACATAATCCTTCGTAGGGGGATGGCTTAAAGCAACTGTCTAGTAATCTCTTTGCTTGTTTCACCTCTGTTCCATCAAGCTCTATATCATCCTTGTAAAGCTTCCCTAAAACTCTCCCAATAATCTCTTGATAAAAAACTTCTGACTTAAGGCGATTACTCAGGAAATTGTACTCAATTCTGGCTTTGGAAGTATCTTGCGGGCTGAAGGATCTTCTCATATTGATCAACTCTTGCAAAAAATCAATAGGAATCCAGTCCATTGGTTCAAATTTGTCGAGTGGTTTAGCATTCGCCAATGTCCTATCTCCCTTTGGTTTAGCAACGTTATCTTCAAATTCCTTCAGGTGGCTGTCCAGAATCGTAGCTTCTATCTTGGTATATTCCTTGCAACTTGACGGAGTCGTCAGGGTGATTAGTCCTCCTGTTGTTGCAACTGTGCCAATCGGTTTAGAAACTACACCGATCGATGCGCAGGTCAGATCCATAGAGGCGGGTCTAACAGGCTCTGTCTCTTCAAATTTATGCTCTGAAGTAATCATTGCTCTACTCTCGGACATAAAGATCTGTTAAGCCGACGACTCTTCCTTTTGCATAACTTCTGGGCATTGCCGGCTTGGTTCTAGGTATTCTTCCCAATGCTTGTGCAAAGCTTCATTCTCGACAATTTTGTCTAACAATTCGATCCCTGCCTTGGCTTTCAATCTCAAAAAACTTCCTCTAGCCGATCCATCCAAATGCATCCTCGATGCCTTGTTTATGGCCATGTAGAAGGTTTGAGCACACATATTCTCATCAATGCTGAGGTCAGGTCCTTGTTTCAACAATGTTTGAAAACGCGTCCAGGCTTTCGCGAGAGATTCTTCATCTTCTTGTAAGAAGTTCACCACTTCTCTTCTCAACTTCTGCACCTTTGGCAAAGGAAAATAGTGGAGATAAAAATTTCCAACTAATTCACTCCACTTACCTTTCGCTTCTCGAGATGCTTCCTTGTGCCACTCTTTGGCTTTTCCTTCCAAAGAGAATGGGAAAAGCAGCCATTTGTAAAGATCCCAAGGCACTCCTTCATGGTGGAATGTTTGGCAAAGTGCCTCCAAGTCTTGTAAGTGAGTATACGGTTTCTCCTCTTTTGCTCCAAAGAACTTATTTGCTTCAGCCATGCTAATGATAATAGGGTTCAACACATACGAGGGGGCCATGGCTTTCTCGTCTGAGGATTGCGGCACCAACACGTCTGGAGATGGCAAAGAAAGCTCCCTGAGCGTCGGAGAAGGTCCTGTCGTACTCAACCTGAAAATTCACACAAAAAACAAAAACAAAAACAACTAGAAAAGAAAGGATTAGACGTTAGTAAAATATTAATAGTAAAAAAATTGGCTTGTTCCCCGGCAACGGCGCCAGAAAATGAGCTTATTGGTCGTAGTTATGCACCCACTTAAATACCGCAAGAGGACGGTGTACAGTTATAGCTCTTTTTCCCTCAGAGTATTCCAAGGTTATCAAATCCACAGGGAATGAGCAGAACTATTACTATTAAAGGGTTACTAATAGATTGCGATGGTTGGGTTGGTGTGAATGGTGATGGTGAGAGAGTGGTGGATGAATATTATTGGAGATGTAACAGTAATGAAGGATTCTCTCCTTAGGATTGGTTCACTAGCATGCAACCTTATTCTTATCAACTCAAGTGATGACCCTAATATTCTACAAGACATGGTGGTTTTGTTCACCCCGGTTGTCATAACAGAGGTTATTAGCTCCCCACTGGTTTCTTGCACTATGCAATAGGCAGAAGTGTATTGGCCTATACACTAATGGAAAGGGATAAATAGATGCGCAATTAAGTTCATCACATAGATTAAATTTATCAAGAGAGTATCAATAAGTATGAGAGTTACATGACCAGATCCCCGCACCAGGGAAGAGAATATGAGACTACTCGCTCATCCTCGCACTAAACATAGCAGAGGAATGATAAATAGCGCTGGAACATGCACGAGCCGATCAACACAAGTGTCGCGCCGATCGGCGCAACTTCCATTCTGGTGGTTCTCATCAGTGTTGACCAACCGCAGCCGCCAATATCCTGGAACCCTAGTTCTAACAACTCAATATCGCGATTGTCGTCTCTCTGGTTGCCCCCTTGGCTCTTGATAGTCATCTTCCTTTTATACTCGGCGGGATTAGGTCAACTTCCACCGACTCTGACTCATATTGGGTTGGGCCTCCGTCTTTGCCGAACTTGGGCTTGTCTTCGTCATCTTTTCCTCCTGCGCCCATCGGCGCACCATTTGAGCCGATTGGTGCAGCTTCGCATCTGACCCATCCCCGTTGTTGTTTGGTTCCTTACCCATAATTGCCATGGGCGAACCTGTTTTCTGCAATTACATGCAAAATAGAACAACTACAAATATATGCAAATATGGGGTTAATTGTTAGTCCAAACCACCAAATAACAATATAAAACATCTATTTTTGGTAGATAAAATTGGTAGCTAGAAAACACCAACAGCAGACATTGAGCCGATTGGCACACTAGTAAATCTAGGCCAAAGTGCGCCAGATACCTTGTAAGCCTATACTGTTAAGTGAGTAGCCAGATATATACTAATAAGATCGTAACCAGAAAGTCTAATTAAATAGCATCATAATAGGTAATTACATGGATCAATGAAAACCTATAGTAAATAAGACCACCCTGCTTTCCGAGTGGCTCCCGATTTATTGTTGCCGAGAGGAAACCCTTAATCGCGTGAGTATCTTACCCTACTCATCTATCCAATAGTGCTGTGTAGGCTTAGTGCTATCATCGCTAAACCACACTACTAGCATCATCAACCAACCATAATCAATACAATGTCCGAATACTATCCTAATCACCACGATCAAGATAATATCTACACGCTTAGCCTAGAACTAAGCAATTGGAATAAGCACATGCATGATTATAGAATCAAGATAGACAAATCACCAAAACCATCATCAACATATTCAATCATCCTTGAGATACATAGAGTAAGATTCATCCCCGTCGAGATGGCCTACCTTGACGGATCAACTCTTAGCACCAATGGTTCTTGCAACTCAACTAGAGATCTATTCTAATGGGGCAAGCCCCGGTGGCTCTAACTCATGGTTCTGTTGTCCCTCTGTCGCCTCTATCCTATTGCGGCTAGGGTTTACAAGTATTTATATGGGTTCTACTCGTAAAGCACTCGGTTTCTAGCAAATAAGGCGGTTGCGCCGATCGACGTAGGATTGCGCCATTCAGCGCAAGCCATGCCTTCTCTTGTTTCTTCTCCGAGTCGGTTCCTCTGTCTTCCACAACTGTCATGTGGGCCTTTTCCTTCGTGATAAAGTCTTGTACTGCATGTCAAGATCTTGAAGTTCCATAAATCTTCTAGGCAAATATCTTCAAGTGTGTTGCGCAGATAAACTTCCATAAACATGTGGAATGGGCCTCGGTCACTTCTGTGGGCCAAAACACCCTTGCACCGACCGGCTCCTGGACTGCGTTGATCGGCGCATTAGGCTTCTTCAGTGCTTTTCATCGGTTCTGGATTCCTGTCCTCTCCAGCATCACTTTAATCACCAATTTTACCTGTTTCTGTAATAAAGCTCCAAAACAATGCATATACAATATATAGACAATATCATCGGTAAATGGTCTAAATTAGTATCAATTATGCTCTAATTGGGGTAATATTCACACATAAAAGGGGCACTTGGGGAGTGCCAACAACCCGACCCCGAATGGGATGACATCCCAACTCAATACGGTCACTACTCAAGGCGGTTAAGCCTTATGATGAGCACCTTGCTCTGATACCACTTGAAAGGATTGAGTGACCAAGAGGTAGGGGAGAATCGGGAACTTGCACTATGTACCAAATTCACCAATTTCCAAAACCAACCACTCAATCAACTCCTATAACGATTCTAGTGGTGATCACACTAACAAGATAAAAGCCCTATGAAAGGAACAATACCCTAAGCATACTAGTGGATCACTCAAGGCAATACAACTCCTATGCAAGCTAGTAATAAAGCAACGTGGAAGCACACCACAAGCTAGCAAAGAAGCCTACTCATGCAAGTGTACTAGGAGATCAACTAGAGCAATGCAAACACGCAAGCATGAATAGCATGGTATGTAAATGTTGAAAGTAATGCATCAAAGTAAGGAGACAGGGTAAGAGATGGCTCATAATTTTTTTCCTGAGGTCTTGAAAGGATGGCGCCTTCCCCTACTCCTCGTTGGACCACTCTCACCTGAGTTCTGGTCCCTCCCGCCACCAAGTGGAGTTCTTGCCCACGAGCCCACAATCACTCCCCGAGTGAAGACACGGTGTGCGTCACCGCTGCTACCAAGGCACAAGCTCGCCTCCCTCAAGAACTTGCCGAACTCCCCGAGCCGACACGGTCGCTCACTATTGATGCCCCTTTCACTGGCGGGCTCAAACCGTAATAAATACGAGGACACCATAGCCTTAGATGTGCAAGATTGCTCCTTGTTACTCTCATAAGCACTCTCAAGATATCCAATATCCTCTCCTAGTGCTCTCCTCTTTTCCTCTTGGACCTTACCAAATGCTCTCAGGTATTCCACTGGCCAAGAGAGGTCTCCAAGACCCCAGCAACGAAGTTATATAGACTTCCAACCTCCAACTAGTCGTTGCTCCACGAAGTTGCCTTTCTGGACCCAATGACCGGACTGTTCGGTCACTCCTAGACCGGACCGTCCGGTCTCTCTAGAACAGTTCCCAGAACCATTGGTTGCACTGTCCAGACAACTTTCCTGTACTGACCAGACTATCCAGCCAGCTGACCGGACTGTCTGATCAGTTTCTCTCTCCAGTCTAGAAACTTTCTCGCACAACTTCCTCTCTACTCTGTGTGGAGCCACACAGACCGGACTGTCCGGTTACTACAACTCCCCAACATAGATAGATTCCTCGCTTCTTCATTGTAGCCTCCGGACAAAACCTCTGAGTGACCGTACAGTTTGGTCACCAATGACCCCTCTGTCTAGTCACTTCATGCTGAAGCTAAAACTTCTCGTCCTCGCTTGACTTCGTTTCTCGGCTTCTCCAAATAGCTCCTTGGGTTCTCCACTATCAATTAGTGCCTGTGATTTCACCAAGCAACCTTCCTCATTGTGAAACAGTCATTTTCACTAGCCGATATGGTCATTTTTAGGCTGAAATCAGCCACCCGGCTGGTTAACCAGAGTCGTTTTCAGGCTGAAATAAGGAATCAGCCGACAGGGTCATATACAGCTGAAATCAGCCACCTGGTTGGTTAACCGGAGTCATTTTTTAGGCTGACCATCTGACTCGGTCGATTCTGCAAAATACTCCACCATGATGCCGTTTTCTCCTCCCGGACCGAAAGTGATGAAATATGGCAAAGGAAAGAAGACCAATAAGTGGCTTAACCGGGAGAAGAGAAGGACAACTAGGCCACAAGGTCAAAGGGGTGTCACCCAAAAATGGGCCGTCACCCGGTGGGCCTTGCCGCCCGGTGAGTTATGTCGCCCAGCGGGCTTGCCACCTGGGCTACCGAGACATTTGACCCATTAAGCCTACCGCCCGGCCTGCCATGCCTACTGACATAAAACCAAAGGAAAAAAGGCCAACCGACACTCAAAACCAACCTCAGAACATCATGACGGCCGTCCATAATGAGTCGGTTGGAGAACCGACACGATCCAAGGGTCGCCCGGTCGAGGCTGCCGCCCGGTGGTGCAGGCCGCCCGGCACACGTGGCCGCCCAGCATGGCCTGCCGCCCGGTGGACCGACTTTTGCCCCCCGACTCTCCTTCACCTACAAGTACCCACCATCCCTTCGCCACCTATAAATATAGGGGAAATTCAGTAGAAAAGACAACACAAGATTGAAGAGTTAAAGCTCCACTCCAGAGGCGAAGCGCTTCCTTGTTAGCGCTTAGAAAATAGGGAGAGAGTGAGGGAAAGTTAGGAGAAGGCTCGGTCTTGTTGGGACCTTCTCCACGCTTGTACCTCGGCGAATGCTTTCTATTTGAAGTAAGTATTCGTGATTTCCATATTGGTCTTTAGTATTCTTATATAAGTAATAAGTTCTTTTAGTTAATTGTTTGCTTGCTCATCGCTCTATTTATTTAGAGTGCCTTAGTCCTATAGAATTCAAGATTAAGGTAGTGATCGATAACATAGACGTGGTGTCTATGTTAGAGGTTACTTTTGTTTGCTTTGTGTCCCACGGGTTGTAGAGGTAGTCGGTAGGTGGTGACAGCCCTATCCGACCATTGTAATCCTCCACGTTCGGATACATCGTAGGCTCTTGGCCAGAGGCACTTGGCAGACCAGGGGTAAGCCGGTGCCCAACGTAAACAATTAGAGATTGGACCTACCTTATTCTAAGATCCTTGACAGTAGGAATCCTCTCTATCCTATGCCTACCACATTCTTGTTGTCCTTAGATGAATCTGTTTAGAAGATAATTACACAAACGTTCCCTGTAAATTCGATATCCTAGAATACTCCAAGATGAAGTGCTACATTGGCATCCGTGCACTTGCAGATTTATTTGTGATCGTCGGAAATACCAACAAGCATTTCTAGCACCGCTGCCCGGGAATGGTTGTTGTATTATCTTTGAAGCTTGTTTGTCTTTGTATCTTTGTATTTTTCTTTTACTTCTTTCTTATTCCTCTCACGAAGCCTTCCACCCATAAAGATGATGATTTGAGATTTACTTCTAATCCTTTTGGAACCGAACCATCACCTTCCTTACCTATGCCATTTTCCTTTGGCTCTCATTACTCCATTCTCAATGGTGATCAAGGATCAACCATGACCTCCTTTGATGAATTTTTTGAGGAGAAACTTTTTGCCATTGGAATTCTTTGTCCATTGACTCTAGAAACAGGAAGAGAAGATTCAATAGGTGAGCATGAGAGCTTATTTCTTGAAAGCCTACATGATACATGCTCACTTAATGGATCTCTAGAGTCAATCAACTTTTGTATCAGTCACACCTACGAGGACTACAACCACCTCAAGAGCCTCATCAACAAAATATTTGTTAGGATGGTTGTAGATGCTTTTATCTATCATAAATACTGCAAATCTCGTATGTTGCACTTTGGCACTAACCTTGTAGCTAGAGCTTTAATGACACATCAAGAATTGGTACTACATCGTCAATAATAGCTGCAACATGAAGTCCACGTGGTCAAGCTTCTGATCGAAAAGAAAGCACTATCGGGAGATGGCCCGAATTATCTTTTTCCCTTTTTCCTCAAGAAAAACAAGATTATGTTTTTAGGTTATGTTTGCCTTCGGGTATTTTCGGTCGCTAACCATTTCAGATTGAGATTAAAAGACGATAGTCATTATATGCCCAAAAACATAGGAGCTACATCAACTTCACATCGTAGTACTTTTGGTGACGGAACCCACTACAAGAAGTCTACAAACACTGCACACTTGGTTTTCAGCATCTTCAGATACAAAAATCCAAGTGTGGGGGAGTTTTCTAGGTACAAGAACAAGTGTGGGGGAGGCTTCTCAGGCTTTTCAATGCGTAAACAAAAGAAGTCAACCTCATTAGAAAGAGCGTGGAGGCCAGGCACATCCCAGCTTCCACCCTCTTCACTACGATGGTTTACGCACTCAATTCCTTCACCTCCCCATTTTGTGAGTTAAAATTAGTTTCTCCTAAATCAATCATAAAAATCAAACTCGAAAACTAAAATGAACCTTGTGGAACCCTCATTTTATTTCATGCTTCTATTTGGTTTGCTTGAATGCTCCTTATTCCTAGTTCATAGACCTATTGCTTCTGAATTATATCTATAGGAAAGCATGTCACCTAGGTAGTTGATGTATGAGATATGGTTTGATGAAATGAATCTTTCTCTTATGCTTGATGTGCTTGGGAATTTATCTTACAAAAATTAAAATCAATAGCTTGACTCCTCAATGATTATGTCTTCCTACCAAAGCCATATAATGAACTCTTTGAAAACCTTATGCATATGCTACTTATTGTTTTGTTGAACTTTGTCAAATTGTTGTGACCCTTGTGAGTTACTTTTTATGAATTTTTGACCAAGATTATGTGCACACCACTTTGCTAATACTTCTTCAATGGAAGTTATCACCACCATATCCATCATCCATGTGCTAAATCTTCTACACTAGAAGATAGCACTTCCATGTCATCATCCATCCATTAAATAAAGTACTCCATCATATTCTGATGAACTCCCTCTCCAAATATTCTTGTAAAAGAGACATGGGCTATTCGTGATTTTTTTTTAAAAAAAGAGTGAAAAAAGAAGAAAAGAGAGAGAGAGAGAGAGAAAGAATTAGCCCATGCTCTCAAATGCATATCCAATAGAAGGGAGGGAGCATCTTAAAAAAGAGGAGTATTAACATTCAGTCATTTTCCATCCACATATCCACATGTGCACATGCTTGATCAAAAGTTCATGAATTGTTCTCCATGGATGCGGTTTTTGACTTAGTGATATATGACACACAAGTATGCCTCTATTTTACCCCTACCTTGAGCTCCACATAAAGCCATATTTAGAAGTAGGATGAAAAGAGGCAATGCCCTGGTGAGGAACCATACACATTGAGCGATTTGAGAGAATCGTTTGAGGAGTACAGCTATGATTTGTTTTGAAAATCTTTTCAAAAACCCAAGCTACATAGCAGAATGAGTGAAGATGATTAGAGTCAGGACCATTCCATCCTTCAACCACCCAAGGTAACATGATAGACACTTTAAAAAGTTCATAGGTACAGGTATGACTTGGAATAATTTGCATGCTATCATCATACCAATTGAAGTTATGATCCACCTTAGTCTTAAAACCTTTACTCGAGGACGAGCAAAGGCTAAGTGTGGGGGAGTTTGTTGACGGTCGTTAAATGCTAAATCAGACCATCAAATCCTTGCATAAGTAACATAAAAGGAATAAACAACATAGTGGTAGAAGTTCATTATTAACAATTTCCATGAGTTCTGGTGAGATATGTGTTTGCAGGTATAAAAGAGCCAAAATATGCAAAAACATGAAGAAACACCCCATCGGCCGATCACGACTGTGAAACATCCATTTTCACCGGCCGACAGGGTCGTTTTTAGGCTGAAATCATGAACCATCCGATAGGGTCATATACGGCTGAAATCAGCCACCCGACTGGTTAACCGAAGTTGTTTTCAGGCCTACCCGGCCTACCGAGACATTCGACTCGTTAAGCCTACCGCCCGGCCTGCCATGCCTACTGACATAAAACCAAAGGAAAAAGGCCAACCAACACTCAAAACCGACCTCAGAACATCATCATGGCCGTCCAGAATGAGTCGGTTGGAGAACCGACATGATCCAAGGATCGCCCGACCGAGGCTACTGCCGGGCAGTGCATGCTGCCCGGCATGCCAGGCCGCCTGGCACACGTGGCCGTCCGGCATGGCTCGCCGCCTGGCGGACCGACTTTGGCCCACCGACTCTCCTTCACCTACAAGTACCCACCAGCCCTTCGCCACCTATAAATAGAGGGGAAATTTGGCAGAAAAGACAACACAAGATTGAAGAGTTAGAGCTCCACTCTAGAGGCGAAGCGCTTCCTTGTTAGCACTTAGAAAATAGGGAGAGAGTGAGGGAAAGTTAGGAGAAGGCTCAGTCTTGTCGACGCCTTCTCCATGCTTGTACCTCGGCAAATTCTTTCTATTTTAAGTAAGTATTCATGATTTCCATATTGGTCATTAGTATTCTTATATAAGTAAGTTCTTTCATATAATTGTTTGCTTGCTCATCGCTCTATTTATTTAGAGTGCCTTAGTCTTATAGAATTCAAGATTAAGGTACTGATCGATAACGTAGACGTGGTGTCTATGTTAGAGGTTACCTTTGTTTGCTTTATATCCCACGGGTTGTAGAGGTAGTTGGTAGGTGGTGACAGCCCTATCCGTCCATTGTAATCCTCCACGTTTGGATACATCGTAGGCTCTTGGCCGGAGGCACTTGGCAGACCAGGGGTAAGCCGGCACCCAACATAAACAATTAGAGATTGGACCTATCTTATTCTAAGATCCTTGACAATAGGAATCCTCTCTATCCTACGCCTACCACATTCTTGTTGTCCTTAGACAAATCTGTTTAGAAGATAATTACACAAACATTCCCTGTGAATTCGATATCCTAGAATACTCTTAGATGAAGTGCTATATTGGTATCTGTGCGCTTGCAGATTATCTGTGATTGTAAGAAATGCCAACAATCACCAAGACCGCCGTCAACAATCATCATAGAGTAGAAAGGTTTCCTACACAGACAACACTCATGTAGACATTAGTCATATTTCATGTTTGTCATTCATCACCAAAACATCATACCTTGCGGTGACCTTAATGGTCATGAACCTTACAAAGGGTCGCTAGAGAGCAGGTGAAAAATGTATGGAAATAGAATTAATCAGGAGCTCTAAGGGTAGAATTTATGTAGCTATGAAATATTCCATGCGTTCTTGAGCTCGTAGCCTTCCACGGTCTTGAGCTTGTAGTTGTCGGGTCGGATGACTCAAGAGACGACGTACGGTCCTTCCCAGGGTGGTGAGAGCTTGTGTTGACCGATCTCTGTTGTCTTGAACCCTGCACAAGACAAGGTCATCCACGAGGAGGCCTCTATCCCTAACGTTTCAGTCATGATAGCGACGGAGTGCTTGTTGGTACTTGGTCGAGTGGATGAGCGTGACGTCTCGCACTTCGTCTATCTAGTCCATCACGTCCTAGAGCGCTGCTTCATTGCCTTGTTCATTGTACGCACGCACCCGTGGCACGCCGTAGTCTAGATCCGTAAACCATGAAGAAAGGTGTGAAGCCCGTTGCGCGACTCTATGTCATGCGCAAGCTCCAGAGCACGGCGTGGAGTTCGGCTGCCCATCGACCGCTGAATTGCTTCAGGCGGCTGAAGATGACGGCCGGGTCAAAGATTCGAGGCTTTAACCCTTGGAGTATCATTGGCTCATTCGACCTGCCCATTTGTCTTGGGGTGAGCAACGGCAGCCCAATCGATGCGGATATGATAGTCATCATAGAACTTTAGGAATTTCTTTCCCGTGAACTATGTTTCGTTGTCCATGATTATGGAGTTAGGGACCCTGAATCGGGGGATGATGTCGAGGAAGAACTCGACCGCCTCCTTGGATCGGATTTTGACAAGCGGACGTGCTTCGATCCACTTAGTGAACTTGTTGATCGTGACAAGCAAGTCGGTGTAGCTCACAGGTGCTTTTTTAAGTGGACCGACCAGGTCCAATCCCCAGACCACGAAGGGCCACATGAGGGGAATTGTTTGAAGGGCCTGAGCCGGTAGATGTGTTTGGTGGGCGTAGTACTGGGAACCTTTGCAGGTTTTGACTATGCGAGTTGCATCGCCCACACCGGTTGGCCAGTAAAAGCCTTGGCTGAATGCGTTGTCCATGAGGGTTCGAGGTGCGACATGGTGGTTGCAGACCCCCCCCCCCTCCCCCCCCCCCCCCCCGGATGTCAACAAGCAGCTTGACGCCCTCACTGATGGGGATACAGCGTTGCATGACTTTGGTGATGCTGTGCTTATAAAGTTCCGCGTCAATCAAGACGAACGACTTAGCGCGCCGATAGAGCCGCTTGGCTTCAGTCCCGTCGGTGGGAAGCATGCCCTAGGCCTTGAAGTTGACAAGGAACTCGGACTTGATGGCCGCTTGGGGTTGGTACGTGATGTCGTACCCCATCGGCTCGAGTGCCCACATGGCGACCTTGCGCACCAAGTCCCTGTTCTGTATGATCTCTCAGAGACGAAAGGAACTTACAATATGTATGAGGTGGGAGTAGAAGTAGTGTTGGAGCTTGCACCATGCGACCATCACCGCGTAGAGGATCTTGAGAATCTACGGGTACCGGGTCTTCGAGTCAGACAGGACTTCGCTAACATAGTAAACATGGTGCTGGACTTTGAGGGTGTGCCCTTCCCTGTCTCGCTCAACCACATGGGCCGAGCTAATGACTTGTGTCATCGCCGCTATATACAGCAGCAACGCCTCTCCCGGGAATGGGGGTGTTAGCACCAGTGCACTGCTCAAGACGCGCTTGACATCGTCGAGAGCGGACTATGCCTTGGAGGTCCACTCGAATCGATCAAACTTCTTCAAAAGCCTGTGCAGTGGGAGAACTCTCTTGTCAAGATGTGAGATGAAGCGACTCAGCCCAGCCATACAGCCCGTAAGCCACTACAACCCTTTTAGATTCTGAACCAGGCCCATTCTTTCGATTGCGGAGATCTTCTCGGGATTGGCCTTGTTGCCATGTTCAGAGATGATGAACCGGAGAAGCATTCCTCTTGGGACCCCAAAGGCACATTTCTCAGGGTTAGGCTTGACGTCATTTGTACGTAGCTTGGCAAAGACGCGTTCGAGGTCGGCCACGAGAGTGTCGACCTTTTTGGACTTGATGACGATGTCATCCACGTAGGCCTCGACCGTGTGGACGATCAGATGGTCGAAACACCATTGCATGTAGCGCTGAAAGGTCGCACCGACATTCTTGAGGCCAAAAGGCATCATTATGTAGCGGTAAGAGCCGAACGGTGTGATAAAAGATGTCAGGAGTTGATTGGATTCTTTCATTGCAATTTGGTGGTACCCAGAGTAGGCATCCAGGAAACAGAGGGTCTTGCACCCCACCGTCGAGTCAACTATCTGGTCTATGTGTGGCAAAGGAAAAGGGTCCTTCAGACACGCCTTGTTCAGGCTCGTATAATAAATGCACATTCTCCATTTCCCATTCTTTTTTTGTATAAGGACATCATTAGCTAACCACTCAGGATGGAACACCTCCTTGATGAACCCGACCACCTGTACCTTCGTGATCTCCTCCCCGATTGCCCTGCGCTTGTCGTCGTCGAAGTGGCACACGCGTTGCTTCATCGGCTTGGAGCTTGGCCTAATGTTCAAGGAGTGCTTGGTTACTTCCCTCGGTATGCCAGGCATCTCCGAGGGTCTCCACGCAAAGACATCGGTGTTTGCATGGAGGAAGTCGACAAGCTCGCCTTCGTATTTCGAAGTGAGGGATGTTCCCACTCTCACCGTCTTCTCCTTGACAGCTCTTCGGGAATGCGCCATTTTGGGGATTCCTACTATTTCTTTAGTCGATACAAATTGTGACCCGGATCTCGTGAATATATCGATTCCTACCAATGATGACACTATGACTTCAATTCGATTGATTCTTAACAAATTAGTATTTGCAATTTGTGAGGGCCGTTCTCTCTATATAAGAAATCATTGATTAAGATTAAGAAGAATAGTGAATTCTTAAGCAACTACGCAGATTTATGGGATTAGTTACTATTTTTTTTGTTTTGCATAGATAAAAGAAGGGGAATATTGATATATATTAGAGGGTATTGATATATATTATCATTTGATGTGATTTCTTGGTATCCTAAATATGAGATTAATACTTCAAGTTGCTGAGTTGAGAAAGAGATGGTTGAAGCAAAAGAATTCCTTTTTTGAAGTTCAATTTTTATCAGAGGACAATATGAATATTACACCATGTTCCATTAAAAACACTCAAGGGGTTGTATGATATATCAGGCGTAGAAGTAGGACAACACTTCTATTGGCAAATAGGAGGTTTCCAAATTCATGCCCAAGTACTCATCACTTCTTGGGTCATAATTACTATCTTGCTGAGTTCAGTTATCATAGCTGTTCGGAATCCACAAACCATCCCAACCGACGGTCAGAATTTCTTCGAATATGTCCTTGAGGTTATTCGAGATTTGAGCAAAACTCAGATTGGAGAAGAATATGGTCCCTGGGTTCCCTTTATTGGAACAATGTTCCTTTTTATTTTTGTTTCGAATTGGTCGGGGGCTCTTTTACCTTGGAAAATTATAGAGTTACCCCATGGGGAATTAGCTGCCCCCACGAATATTATAAATACTACTGTTGCTTTAGCTTTACTCACATCAGCGGCATATTTTTATGTGGGTCTTAACAAAAAAGGGTTGAGTTATTTCGAGAAATATATTAAACCAACCCCAATCCTTTTACCAATTAACATCCTAGAAGATTTCACAAAACCTTTATCGCTTAGTTTTCGACTTTTTGGAAATATATTGGCGGATGAATTAGTCATTGTTGTTCTTGTTTCTTTAGTCCCCTTAGTAGTCCCTATACCGGTCATGTTTCTTGGATTATTTACAAGCGGTATTCAAGCTCTTATTTTTGCAATATTAGCCGCAGCCTATATAGGTGAATCCATGGAAGGTCATCATTGAATTGACTACTTTTCAAAATAGTCTCTTTTTTAGCTTAGCCCAATTCATGCATGGTTGCAGATAATCCTCCTGGTTAGAAAACTAACTAGTTCAAACTGTGTATAAATATATAACCTAGAGTTGTAGGAGAGAGAATAGACTATATCCTTAATGTCTATAAGACCATCATCTTTTGTGCGGCTTTCTAAGGAATGATTTTGGAATTGGATTCAATAGAAAATAAGAAAATATGCAAACAAAATAGAAGAAACAAATGTATATAGGATTTTATTTATTTCTAAGTTAAATTAGATTCATTATCTAATCCGATATATAGAATTCCGGATTGGATTCCATATCCAGTTCTATGTAGCATATTGTTATCATTAGTTCTATTTCAATAGGGGTTCTTCCTGTATTTCGTCTTTTATTATGAATTAGAGGAAGGGGAAAAATGAGAACTCAAGGATATCGAAGAGTAAAAAAAGATGAAAAGAAAGGGTGGTTGGTTGGAAAGAAAGAGAAATAGAATAATGAAAAGCATATGGATTTACACAAACCTCTAATGATTAGAAATTAAAAATGAGATCTCGAAGTAGTTCGAACGATTTAGATTATCATTTCAATTTGCACTTTTAGTTACTTCTACCCAATAGAGCTTAGAAGTTAAAAGTAATAATTTCTTGGTTGATTGTATCCTTAACCATTTCTTTTTTGACACAAGGAACTCACCATGAATCCACTAATTGCTGCTACTTCCGTTATTGCTGCTGGATTGGTTGTAGGGCTTGCTTCTATTGGGCCTGGAGTTGGTCAAGGTACTGCTGCAGGACAAGCTATAGAGGGTATTGTGAGACAGCCAGAAGCAGAAGGGAAAATACGAGGTACTTTATTGCTTAGTCTAGCTTTTATGGAAGCTTTAACAATTTATGGACTGGTTGTGGCACTAGCGCTTTTATTTGTGAACCCTTTTGTTTAATCCTAAAAAAGAAAATAAGTCCTCTAGATTAGATACTTTTTTATTTTTTTAGTAAATTAGTATTTGCTTCTGTAATTCCAAGTATATCAATACTTTTATTTATTATATTATTCCAGGAATTTTTATTTATCAGGACAGACAATACCCCGGGAAGGGTTGATTTGAGCATGATCAATTTAGGTAGAAGATATGCTCGTCCTCTTCCCTCCCGTCCTTAGTTTAGGATAGTGGACAGTCTTTTTCCTTTTATTTTAGGAATTTTGGGAACATTTTAACAAAGGAGATCTTTCACAGGTCAAATGAGACCTAAGACTTAATCTAAAAGAAATTATTTGATTGAATCCATTGGCATAAAAAAATTGCATTAAAAAAACCGATAAAAAAAGGACGAGTGAAGTAAGTGATTGAAAAACTTTCTTCTTTGTTCGTCCTATCTATAAGAGGAGAGCATATGAAAAATGTAACCCATTCTTTTGTTTTTTTAGCTCAACCCTCGGGTCGACGCTTACTTCCTTGGTGTCTTCCACCGGCTTGAACGAGGCATTCTTATGACTGGCGTCAGGAGTCCCCTCCTCGAGGTGGCGTGGATAGCTTCGAGCTCCCCTGCCGAAGCCACCATCGCGGCGGTGAGGTCATTGTTCTTCGTCTCACACTAGAAGGCACATTGGAGTGACACACTCATGGTGATGACCCCTTCGGCCCTGGCATCTTCAACTTCAGCTAGGTGTAGTAGGGGACGGCCATGAACTTGGCATAACACGGGCACCCTAGGAGAGCATGATACGCTCCCGAGAAGTCGACGACCTTGAAGACGAGGGTCTCGGTCTGGAAGTTGGAGGGAGTTCCAAACGTTATGGGCAAGCCGAGTCATCTGAGGGGCATGGCTTGCCTCCTAGGGACGATCCCATGAAAGGGCGCACTAGTCAGCTGGAGACGGGACCAGTCGATCCCGAGCAAATCGAGGGTGTCCGCGTACAGGATGTTGATGCAACTGCCCCCATCCATCATCACCTTGGTGAGGCGGACCTCAGCGATGATGGGGTCGACCACGAGTGGGTATCGACCCGGCCACGGCACGTGTGGGGGATGGTCCGACCTGTCGAAAGTGATTGGCAAGTCAGACCACTTCTAGAAAGATGGCGTGGCAGCTTCTACCATGGAGACATCACGGCGCTTGACCTTGGTGGGCGCCGAGAAGATCATGTGGCAAGCTTTGGTCTTAGGGAACACTAGTCCTCCTTGGTCTTCGCCGCCATCGGTGGGGTCTTGGGCCCTCGGCTCAGGTGCCTTCTCCAGATCTCCCTTCTTTGCCTCCTCCCAGATAAATTTCTTCATCATGGAGCAGTCCTTAAGGAGGTGCTTGACAGGGAATCCGTGGTTTGGGCACCGACCATTCCACTTCTTCTTGAAGTGGTTTGGCGCCTCCCCTACTGCAGGCCTTGGCGGAAGAATAGCTAGGAAATAACCAAGTCTAAGTCCCAGAAAGAACTAAACTTAATTAAATCCTAGCCGAGAAACCCGTGAACTACGCAACAATGTTTCTTCCTGATTGTCGAAGCTTGAGATCGGCAGTAAATATATAGGGCTACGTCGAGACTAAGAACTATGATGGTTACACAAGACGCCGAGTTATACAGTTTCGGACCCTCTCAATAAGAGTAAAAACCCTATGTCCTATGTTCTGTGGATTGTATTGATGTTGTGAAAACTGTCGCGTGTGTCCCTTGATGGGGGGTACCCTGCCGCCTTATATATCCGGTCGGCAGGGGGGTACATGAAGAGTCCTACTCATAATCCATAAGGATTTACATAGAAAGTCTATCTCTAATTGCCTTGTGCTCCAAGCCGAGTCGGTCGGCTTCCTTGTTGATGAAGTACCCAGTCGGCTACCGACTTAGTCCTATCTGAGGATACCCGTAGAGCAAGTATCCCACAGCAGCCCCCGAGTGCTTCCTAATTTTGAGCGTTGATTCTCCGAATGATCTTCAATGTTGATCATAAATTAGGAAGACCTCTTTATTGAAGTTCCTGATAGATCGGGTGCACCGGTCAGGTGCACCTGATCAGGTGCAGCCCCCGACTCTTGTATAATTTTGAGACTGATAAATAATGCAAGATTCTAATTATATTAGCTCTTATTATTTTGTGGTATGTAGTTTTACTCAAACTATTAAGCTTAAGTCTAACAGACCCATGATCATCAAACCAATAGGTCAATTTGCAAGATTTCAACCTTGCCGACCGATTAAAAAGGCCGAGTGATATACACTTTTTCTGAGTGACATCAATCATATTCGGTCCATTTAAAGTAATATGGCATCAATCATATAATGGTATTAAGCTAAATGACATCAATCATGATATAGCTTTTCCCTAATGTTGGTCACTCTATCTATCCATAAGCCCAAATTTGGCAATTTAATTATTGACTTCAATCAATAACATAACCTTTGAACTTATATCCGTATGACCATCAAGTCCTTTGCTACATGATCATCAAGTCATAATAGATACGGTCAAATATTTTTAAGTGGTTTGGCCACTCCTTCTCATCAAAGAAGCCCTCGAGTCTACTTCTCAAAGTTTTAAGCCCTAAATATGTTTAAGGGCCTTAATTAATCTTTGCTTAATTGGATGCTTTCATCACTGTATGGCCCATTCCAGCCCATGGGACCCTTAGGTCAAAAGCAGGGGTATAAAAGGGCAGTGTCAGGTTGGCTCTCAGTCCATGCCGCATTTGCGCATGAACTCTTTGTCTTCCTTGCACCTCCTCGGTTCTCTGCAACGCCTCCGCTCTCCAGCTAGGGTTAGCTCATTTCCTCCGGCCACCGTAGATCTTGTCGCCTTTAGCCCCCGAGCTTCTGCTAGGGTTTAGCACTCAATCCGCCGTGTCAAAGCATCCCTCACCATGGGTCGCAAGAAGGCTTCCACTTCAATCCCTGCAACTTCCGCTGCCACCGCCGAGCCTTCCTCATCGGAGGTCGAGATCTCGGAGCAGCTTCGGGAGTTCTCGAAGAGCAGTCTCTCCAACGCTGATCTCACAAAGATGGTGGTTGACGGCATCCTTCCTGAGCAAGCTTGGATCGACTGAAAGGTGCCCAGAGAATCCTGCCCCATCCCTATTCATAAGCAGATCATCATTTTTTGCTTGTTCTTCGAGCGTGGTTTTGAAGTTCCCTGCTGCAGCTTCTTGCGTGGGCTCCTATTATTTTATGGGATTGAGCTTGTCAACCTCAATCCCAACTCGATTATTCATATTGCCATCTTTGTGCATCTGTGCGAAGCGTTCTTCGGCACTCTTCCCCATTTCAATCTATTTTGCCATCTGTTTGTTCTCAGACAGCTGTCGACCAATGATAACCAAGTAGCCATAGGCGGTGTCGGCGTCCAGTTGCGCAAAAAGGAAGCCTATATCAATGTGCCATTGAAGACTGGGAACAAGAACTGGAAGGACGAGTGGTTCTATTTTGACAACCCTCCCCCTATTTTTGCCGACTTCTCTGGTGCAAAGGCGATTCCCCTGGCGCAGTGGACCAAGAAACCTGATCCGGCCGACCCCCAGGTGGTCGCTCTACTAAAGAAGATTGCTTACTTAAAGGCTAAAGGCATTGATGGAGTTACTGTTGCCAAAAGCTTTATAGTACGCAGAGTGCAGCCCCTAAAGCTTCAAAGTCACCCGGCATGGAATTATGTCAACAACGATAAGACCAGGGAGGTGTCTGACCCACCAAATGGTGAACTTCGTCAAAAGCGCATATCGAAGATGTTTGAAGGAGATATCCTTCAGGATCAATCTTTGATTGAGAAGGCGTACAACAAGGGCACTATGCGAGCCCGAGTAAGCTTTAGTCTACTTCGAGTGATCCATCATTATCTTGTTTTGATGTCCTGCTTGATGTCTTGATTTCTATGCTGGTTCTGGATACTTTCATATCCCATCCTCCGCTCCCTTCGACCGACACCGAGGGATCGGATTATGTTGAGAAGCCATAGCAGACCAGCCCCGGAGGCTCAAGTTCGTCTGCAGGTGCTCGACCCGAGCATGCTGATCGAGCTGTCACGCTACCTTCCCCCAGTCAACGAGTGAAGCAGACTGTCAGGTGCCAAAGGCAATATGTCAGGGATCAAGGTGATGATGAAGAAGAGTCGTCTGCTGATGCCGGTCACACTACTCCTGCTCCCTCCGACTGACCTTCAAGCCAGTCGGAGCCCCCAAGCCAAACACCAAGTGACGCAGGGTTAGTGCAACAGACCGACAAGGCAGGCAAATCTTCCCAGAAGAGGAAGGAGACTGATTCTCAGTCATCTTCTTCAAAGAAGAGGATGTGCCGAATCAAGCTCACAAAGGCCCTAGGTTAACCCTTAACCTTATGATCCTTGTCTCTCATCGTCAATAATCGTAGCACATCTTGATCACCTCAATATTTGTTTCTGATAGTGGTCGGACGAGTGATTCACAAAGTGCCCAAGAGTCCGAGGACACTCGGTCGGGCCCCCCTCCTTGTCCGACTGGTCTGCCTAAACCGGTTGGCAAGTCATCAAACACGCCGACCGAGGTGGATAAGTCTTCTGATAAGACAATTCCCGCCTCCATTCTAAAGCCCGCACCACAACCCGCTCCAGTCAACATCCCTTCACCTCTTGACAAAGGTAAGGTGACATTGTCTACAGATACACTCGGTCGGCCCGATGTAGAGGACGTGGAGATAATGTATCATCATCGAGAAGCTAACAAGGTACTTGAATACCATGTTTTAGCTTTGTCTCAATCTCTTCCTTAAGCTTACTCATCTTCTATATATCAGAAAATATATGATCTTGTGGAGAGGAAACAGGCTAGGGTGGAATACCTTGAAGCCGAAACTTTTGGTATGTAGTAAACTCTCTGGTCTTCAAGTCATTATGTTTAAGACTAACATATTGCTGGTGTTATGCTAGTCACTGGTCAGCGGCTCTCCAAAGCCCAGAAGGAGATTGACAAGCTGCAGACCGACCAAAGAGAGATGACCCAGGCCTTAGACCAAGGCTGTGCAGATGTAGCTAGTAAGATCACTTACCATCTATGTTTAAATAATCAATTAACCACTCTGACGCTAAAAGTTCAATGTATGCTTTTAGCTCATGATCAGAAGATTGCCGACTTGGAGAAGTTGACTTCCAATCAATGAAGATTTGTTGACACTTTAAATGCTAAGAAGGAAGACCTCTCCAAGTCGGTCAAAGATCAAAAGGCCGAGATCACTCGGCTGCAGAAGGAGTTGAAGGATGCCGACTTGAAGATTGAGGATGCCAAAAGCATCTCCAAATCCTACAAATGTAATCTTGACAGTAAGCCCTTCATTTCTTCTTGCATTTGCTGGAATCAATGTGTGATCTTTTTGACCAAAAACATCACTCACAGCTCTATCTTACGGCGCTCGGAAGGCATTGGATTATATTCATGCCAACCAAGTGGAGCAGACTGGCCACTCCTTGGGGTACTTGCTGGAGCATGCTTCGGAAGCTATTGCTTACAACACTCGGCGAGTGGCGACCGAGGCCGGGAGTCAGGTTCTGGCAATTTGCCAATCTTGGTCTCCTGCTCTGCCATTGGACAAGATCAAGGAGGGCTTCAACCCAGACTTGACCGACAACCAGTGCCAGTTGCTCTTGGATTCCATGCTAGAAACTTCCCAGGCCTTGGTCGACAACATAGAGATTGATCCGACCGTTCCTACTCCTCCAGCAACTCCAGAAGTTGAGCTACGAGCTGAATCTTCTTCTCCTTCTAAGGAGTTGTAAATCTAGGCATGTTTAGAAAACATTAGTAGTATCTATGTATTGAAACAATGTTACATGTATGTAAATTCGTTTCATGCTTAATAGCTTAAAAGAGTGATAAAGATATCATAAGTATGTTTCTGTCACTCAGAAACAGAAATTGCATCGGTCTGTCTTAACATATTAGGTTGTAACTCATAACCGCATAACAAGCAGAGTCAATCAATCGACACATGACCTCTTGCACTTTGGCTCTGGGTTTAGTGTAGTGGTAGTCTGATGTGCAGTATGAAGTGTATAACCATGATGTGTAGATGTTAGACCAAAAAAGTAAAGACCGTATTCAAAGATAAGAAATTGGTCGGAAAATAGTCCAAAACCAAAATAAGGGTAGACCATGGTGGGACACTGTTACTAGACCCCTGGCTTGATTGTTTAATTAAATAAATTAAGGAATCGAGACAATATAGAATGAAAATCATCAAAAAATCTTTCATTAAAAAGACCGAAGTTTCATTCATGAATAATGTATAAGTATACAAAAGAATAACTAAGTATAAAAATGACGTAGCTGATTTATATTCCAGGAGTTTAGTATATCATCGCCGTCTTTATACATCAGTCTGTAAGCCCCCGGGCGAGTGACTTCCTTCACCACATATGGTCCTTCCCACTTTGGAGAAAGCTTATGTTGTTTCTTTGTTGACTGCACTCGGCGCAAGCCTTGTTGGTAAAGTGCCGACCGAAACAGAGCGCGATCACACAACTCCTCTGCGGCAATCAAATCAATCTCTCGGTTCTCCTCAGAAAGTTGTTCTTCATACGCTTGAACCCGTGCCGAAACAAGACTAACCTCGGTCAGCAACATTGCCTCTGAGCCATAGACCAATGAGAAAGGTGACTGGCCAGTAGCCTCGCTGGTGTTTCTGTGAAGCCCCCAAAGAACTGAAGGCAATTCTTTGACCCACCAACCTGCATAAGGTCTAAGTCTGTCAAATATCTGAGGCTTCAATCATTAAAGAATCATACCATTGGCCTGTTCGACCTGTCCATTGCTTTGAGGATGAGCCATTGATGCAAAGTGGATTTTAATTCCCATCTCATCGGCAAAGTCACGGAACTCCACTGATGTGAATTGAGTGACATTATCGGTGATGATATCATGAGGAACCCCAAACCGAGTGAAGACATCCTTGATAAACTCAATCACCTTCTTCGATGTTATCTTGCCGACCGGCTTTGCTTCAATCCACATGGTGAATTTGTCAATAGCAACAAACAAATAAGTGAATCCACCTGGCGCTTTCTTGAAAAGGACCGACAATATCAAGCCCCCAGACAGCAAAATGCCAAGTCAAATGTATCATCTAAAGTTGTTGTGAAGGCACATGCGTCTGTTGAGCAAAGAATTGACAACCTTCACACTTCCGAACGACTTGGTGTGCATGTTCGACTGCCATGGGCCAATAAAACCCTTGCCGGAAAGTCTTGCCGACCAAAGTCTTGGAAGCTACATGATCGCCACATATTCCTGGATGAATTTCTTCCACCATCTTCTGGCCTTCTGGTATCGAGATGCATCGCATCAAGATGTTTGATCTCCTCTTTTGTAGAGTTGATCTCCAACCAACAAATATCCTCGACATTGGGTTGTCAATCTCTGTTGCTCATTAGGATCCGAAGGCAGCGTTCCCTTGTCCAAATATTGGATGAGTGGGTCGCGCTAGTCAGTCTCCGTGTTGTCATCACTAACAAGATCAGCAACACTACTCATTAATACATCCGATCGAGGAGAGATAGTGGGGGAATCAACGGTATGTAAGAAAATACCGGGTAGGACTTCAGACTGAGATGATCCCATCTTGGCCAATTCATCAGCCGCCTGGTTATTATCCCAAAGAATGTGTGTGAACTTCAATCCATCAAATTTGTCTTCGAGCTTCCTTACTTCATGACAATAAGCACTCATATTGTCATCTACACAGTTCCAATCCTAAGTGACCTGATTAATGACCAGAGCCGAGTCACCAAAGACATCAAGACGCTTAATGCCGAGTGATGCAGCAATGCGTAGACCGTGTAGGAGAGCTTCATACTCTGTAGCGTTATTAGACGCGTGAAACATAACCTGAAGGACATACCAAAGCTTTTCTCCTATGGGTGAGATAAACATGACTCCCGCACCAGCTCCTGGTAATTGAAGAGAGCCATCAAAGTACATTTTCCAGTACACGACATCTTGGGCAGCAGGAGGATTTTGAATCTCTGTCCACTCGGCAATGAAATCAGCCAACGCTTGTCCTTTAATTGTCGACCGAGGCGCGAACGTAATGGTATATTGACCAAGCTCGACTGCCCACTTGGCAATCTTTCCTTCGGTTTCTCGATTGTGCTGCACTGTGTTGAGTGCGAAGGAGGTCTGGACTTCAATCAGATGAGCTTGAAAATAATGCTTCAACTTCCTGGAGGTGATCAACAACGCATACGACAACTTCAAGATCTGTTGATATTTTGTTTTAGAGGCACTGAGGACCTCACTGACAAAATAGACCAGATGTTGTACTTTTTGTATATGACCTTCTTCCTCTCGGTCAACTGTTAAAACAGTACTCACAACCTGAGTTGTGGCCAATATGTAAAGTTGAAGTTTTTCTCTTGGCTCCAGAGGCACCAAGACTGGAATGCTGCTAAGGTGAACCTTCAACTCGTCCAATGCCGACTGCGCTTCTTCTGTCCAAATGAAGTCATCCTACTTTTTAAGCAGTCGAAAAAGTGGTAACCCCCTAACCCCTAGTCGGGAGATAAAGCGACTCAAGGATGCATGGGTCAGCTTCTGCACATCCCTTTGAGAATTAGGTGGCCCCATATCAAGGATCACCTTGATTTTATCCGGGTTAGCCTCTATACCTCGTTTCAAAACGAATGTAACCGAGTAGCTTTCTCGAAGGAACTCCAAAAACACACTTAGGATTCAACTTCATCGAATAATGCCTCAGATTATCAAAGGTTTCTGCCAGTCAGAAAGAAGTTATTCGATGTTCCAAGTCTTGACAGCAATGTCATCAACATACGCTTCTACGTTCCGACCGATCTGATTAGCAAGACAGCGTTGAATACCTCATTGGTAAGTCGCACCAGTGTTTTTCAGACCGAAGGGCATTGTGATATAGCAATAGACACCGAAGGGTGTTATGAAGGAAGTTTTAATCTGATCCTCGACTTTCAGTGGGATCTGGTGATATCCTGAATAGGCAACCAGAAAGCTTAAAAGCTCACACCCGACTATTGAGTCTATGATCTGATCAATACGAGGAAGAGCGAAGGGGTCTTTAGGACAGACCTTGTTCAGATCGGTATAATCGACATACATCCTCCACTCTTTCTTCTTCTTGGGTACAAGGACTGGATTTGCTAACCAGTCAGGATGATACACTTCCTTTATAAACTTAGCATCTAATAATCTAACTATCTCCATCTTCATGGCATCCTTGCGGTCTTGTGCGAACCTTCTAAGCCTCTGTCGAATGGGGGTAGCCCCAGGAGGCACCCTTAACTCATGCTCAATCTTTTTCCTAGGAACTCCCAGCATGTCATATGGTTTCCATGCAAAGATGTCCCTATTTTCCTGGAGGAAAAGAGTGAGCATGAGTTCCTATTTCTCATCAAGGTTAGCCCCTGCATAAGTTACCTTATCAGGGTCCTCAGGATCGAGCATGATCTCCTTGGTCTGGATGTCATCGGTCTGGATCTTGTCTTTGGTAGGCTTCTTCACCGGAACCGTTGCATCAGTCTGCTCCTCCATACCGACTGCCTTCTGGATCTCCTGCCGGTCAGACAGCATCAACTGCTTATTGGCCATCTCACAACTCTGTACATCGCAATCGAAAGAATTCCAAAGATCAGAGTGGAGGGAGATTATTCCGTTCGGGCCTTGCATCTTGAGGGTGAGATATGGATAATGTGGGACCACCATAAATTTAGCCATCGCCGGTTGATCGATGATAGCATGATATGCTGAGTCAAAATCAGCCACTTGGAAGAGAATGCGCTCAGTCCTGAAGTTCTCACGGGTACCAAAGGTGACTGGCAGACTGATCTATTGAATAGGAACCGGAGTCTTGCCTGGCACAATCCTATGAAAAGGTGAAGAACTCTGTTGAAGGTTATTGACTGATAGACCGAGCTCTTGAAGAGTCTCGGTGAAGATCAAGTCCAAGCTGCTTCCTCCATCAATGAGTACTTTGTTGAACTTCACCTCCTTCATCGTGGCAGCAAGCACCAGCGGGTATCGACCCAATTTTGTTAGATGTTTGGGGTGATCTGACCAATCAAAAGTGATTGGCATCTCAGACCACCTCATGAATTGAGGCGCAGCTGGTTCCACCGAGTTGATCTCTCGAAGTTCCAGCTTTTGCTTGCGATTGGACACATAGGCATCATGCCTCTGAAGGTGAAGTTGACTTCTTTGCGGGGCTCCTGGAACTCTCCTGAGTCGTCCTTGTTGCAATTGTCCTTGGCCTTGTCTTTGCTATTATGCCTCGGGGGATCTTTGGCCACCTTGAGCGCATCTGTCGCAAAACCCTTCAGTTGATAGCAGTCCTTTGCTTTGTGGTTTCCCTTTGGGTGCCAAAGGCACAGGCCACTCAGCAGCTCATTCGTGGACGGCTGGTTTGTCCGAGGATTCTTCTAAAATCAGTCCACTATGTGAACCACGTTGTCAGACTTCCTTTTCTTGTCCTTCTTGGAGGACTTAGGCTTATCCGACCGCTTCTCCTTGCCTTTTCCCCAGATGTCGTCTAATGCCGACTCACCCAATGCGAACTTGTCTGCGATCTCGAAGCACTCCTGAGCGGTCAGCTTGAGGTCATGATTCCTCCAACCAATCTCCTGAACCAAATCATCACTGCGGATACCTCCTTGGAAGGCAGCAATAATTTGTTGATCCAGAACATTGGGGATCTCAGTCTTCTTAGCGCAGAATCGCTTGATGTAGTCGCGAAGAGGCTTGTCGGAAACTTCTGCTTGATCCGAGTGAGGTCGAAGTGATTGCCCGGTCGGTTGCAGATAGCTTGGAAGCTTTCAATGAGCTTCTTGTTGAGGTCTCTCCAAGACGTGATTGACTCCTCCGGAAGAGATGTGAGCCATATCCGAATGGCTAGATCAAGGCATACCGGAAGGTAATTAGCCATTACATAGGAATCACCTCCAGCCGATCAGATCGCCGTGCTATAGAGCTATAGCCATTCTCGGGGATTGGTCTGGCCATCGTATTTTTTGATGGGGACCGGCTTGAATCCTTTTGGCCATCGAGCTATGCGAAGCCTAGGGATGTAAGCTTTAATGCCATTGATTTCATTGTCAGTAGGTGTCGGCGACCGTCTATGCCGGTCTGGAGACAGAGTTGGGAAAAGGTTGTGTCATGGTCCAACATCATCGTCATGACGACATCGTCGATTGTCATCATTATTGTTGTCGCGCCGATGCTATCGTCTCGTCGATGATGGTCATCGCGGTTGTTTCTTGGAGGCGGATCTTGCCGGTCTTATCGTCGGTCATCCCTCTGGTCATACGTACCAATTAAGGTCGTATATGGCAACCTTTCGCAAGAAAAACAACCCACATCCCGGCCCTGGTGTGGTGACGACGAGTGGGCATGTCATCCTACCAACAGTACTTCGCGGTATGGACCGCCCACTCCAGCAGCCGAGGGGTCATAAGACCAACGCACCTTAACCGTCCTTGATGTAAGCGACCTTTAATGCTACATCGGTTTACTAGTGCCCATGAAACTAGCATGCATTCGGTATTGTTTGAAACTTGATCAAGGGGCCGACCACGGACGGGTCCTAGGGTGGGCAAGACAGGGCTACCGCAGTCAACACCCATGTGTTGCTGCAAACCTACACATGCATAATCCCTGCCCGGCCATACATCAAAAGTAAACTTCTTTTATAAGTTCAATTTAGTGGTCAAACTATTCCATAGTAATAATTTCTACCGAGACTATTAATTACTAAGCATAGCAGTTTAGTACCGAGCCTACCAAGTTTCTAATAATAGCAATATAGGTCATTTGGGTAACATGCAAGGTGGGTTCCAATCAACTCCTATGACCTAATGCAACAATTAAACATAGACACTAGTAGTGATATAAACTAGCAAAACTTTATAAACAGGCTAATGCAAACCGGGGCTTGCCTGGATCCACGCTAGTGTTAGCAACTACAGTCTCTTGCTCTTCAGGCTCTTGGTCCCGCTGGACGTTGGGCTCCTGCTCCTGAGTGTCGTTACCTATTGATGAACAATGGATTTAACAGTATTATCGCAACACCGTCATATGCAATGATATGATGGATACATATTGCATTAGTGTTTTGGTGCTAACAACCTTATTAACAAGTTCTCGAAGCCATATGCTTTAAAGAAACAAATTAGAGTTTCATCATTTTATGTGTGTTAATCAGTTAATTAGGGTTGTTATAGTTTTTAAGAACAAGTTAGCAATTAAAATAGTAAACAATTAATTCTGGACTTGAGTGATTTATCATGAACAGGGACATATATGAATTGCATTTTTACCAAGTTACAGCCTCTGAATTGTATTATTCTATTACTAGCATTTATTTAAGTTAAAGCATTACATAATTAATAAAGTATGAAATACTGCAGATTTAACTGAACCAAAAATCAGGGTGATGTATTTATATGAAATAACAGTGGATGCATAAGATTCGAATTAAATTCCATTCCTAGAATTATTAAAGAATTATTTAGTGATTACACAAGTTAATAAATTAACTAAAATATATTAACAGTGGCAGCTGGCTATCATTTTACTAAAATAAGGCTCATCATTATGAAGCTAACAAAATTGGTTTGAAGTCATTTGGACT
Source organism: Eleusine coracana subsp. coracana (assembly GCA_032690845.1). NCBI lineage: Eukaryota > Viridiplantae > Streptophyta > Magnoliopsida > Poales > Poaceae > Eleusine > Eleusine coracana. The sequence goes on from CM064422.1 coordinate 30,120,301, forward strand.
TAGGATGCAATTACTATGAGTTTTGGAAGTATTAGTCAATTTCTCTCGATTTCCAGGTTGCTTATTGGCATGAACATGTGGCGGCCACGTCAGCCTGCCAGTTAGCAACGGCGCGAAGCAGGGTCGCTCGCCGGGGAGCTCGCCGCTGGGCGCTGTGGTGGGGGAAAGCTCATCGCGAAAGCTGGGAAATGGCCAGCACAGCAAGGCGGGGCCAGAGGTGATGATTGCGAGGTGCGAAAACTCACCGGAGATAGGTCGGCAACGAGAGGCAGCAGAGAGACGAGGTTCGGCGACATCGCGTTCAAGCTGCGGGGTACCAAATCGAACTCGGATGGCTCCTACAGCATCACGGGGGCAGGGGAATGGCCGGCATCTTGTCGGTGTTCGTCGAGGAGGGCCAGAAGGGGGAGCTCGTCGTCGAGGCGGCTCGGACACGGTGGCGTAGAGGGGTTCAGCCCGGGAAAAGCGCCATGCCGGCGATCTCGAGTGGAGGAACGGAGGAGAAACGAGTCAGGGAAGCGCGTAGATGGTTTGCACTTCCGCGCGAAGAGAATGAAGGCGAGGAGACTCACTGTTTTGGGCGAATTCTGGCCAAGAGCAGAGGGAGTCACCGGAGGGGATCGCCTCTGGCTTTGCTTCGATTCAACCTATGCGCGCACGAATTCGACCAAGCTGGTGCGAGCGGAGGTAGAAGGGGAGTAGGCGCGTGCGATGGTGCTTTCGGCTAGGCTCGGGGAGCTGTGGAGACGGCGGGGCTCAAGCTCGAGCTTGCTCGGTTAATGGCGAGGCAGTGAATGCGAAAGAAGAGTAGAGGGGAGGGGACTTTATAGGCGGGCGGGGTCAGCTTTGAGCGGCCCATGTTCGCAGAGGAGTGGCGCTCGGTCTTGTGTGCTTTCGGGTCATTGGAGCCATTGGCGCCTGGGGGAGCAGCGTGGGTGCGGAAGCAAAAGCAAAGCGCTCCGAGCAGAGGCGAAAGCAACTCGCGTGCTTGGCTGGTAGTAGCGTGCGGGGGGGAGGAGGGCAGGGTGAGGTGACCGGTCGTGGTCACGCGGGTGGGAGCGATCGGGTGTGTGGGAATCAGTCAGGAATCATGGAGAAGCAAGGAGAGCGCGGGAGAGGTCGAAGCGACACGGCGGAGCAGCGAAGCCTTGGGGAGAGGCAAAGGAGACCGGGGTTCTCGGCAGCTAGCGACGGGGCGTGTCTGTACGGGTGCGTGCGTGGGTTCTGAGGCTGCCGGGCGACGAGGAGCGGTCGGTAGCCGAGAATCATGGAGCTCCGGCCAGTGGCCATGGTGGCAGGGCTGCGCCGGCTTCGGGCAGGGCAAAAGGAACTCCATCGTGCATCGGCTAGCAACTTGGTCTGCAGCGGTGATGCGGCGACGACAAATGGGGAGGCGCGGGGGTGCAGGATCAAGTCCTGAGGGGGGCCAGGCGGACGTGACGGGACGGGCGTGAGCGCGCGGGAATCAGCCAGCGCCAGGGAGAAGACGACGGGAACTTTGTCCGGGGGTCCTCCACCTTTCAAATTGTTTACAAAAAGGTCCCTGACACAGTTTTATTCAATTCTCTAATGCTACGGGCCTCTAAATGGAATAAAATTTTATATTTGGGCCTTTTAGAACATGGGAAATTTATTAGTGAAGTCTAACTGGCTAGAAAACAATTTATTTAGTTGGAATTAATAATTAAAGTTAAATCATTTCTAGGTTTAATTTAATTATTTGCTGGATTTCTTAATGGAATAAAAGTCTGGTTTTTGGCCCAAAATTCTATTTTATTATTTTCATAATTTTGATGTAATTATTTGGCCTATGATTTATGGAAAAATTTTATTTGCTTCCAAATTTTTGATTGCAGGGATTTATTTTAACTTGAGGAACCCCAAGTTTTTAATTGGACCTCATTATTTCATGCTCTTTCTTGAGTTCAATTTCAAGTTTAGGATGCTAGTTAAATAAAAGGAGACACCTAGGTGTCACAATGATGGGAATTTCGGCCATCATAGTCGACGGAGAATCCTAGCGAGCCTTGTCCCCTTCCTGGCGCACCAACTATCGAAGCTTGAGATCGGCAGTAAATAGATAGGGCTACGTCGAGACTAAGAACTACGATGGTTACACAAGACGCTGAGTTATACTGGTTCGGGCCCTCTCGATGAGAGTAAAAACCCTATGTCCTGTGTTCTGTGGATTGTATTGATGTTGTGAAAACTATCGGATGTGTCCCTCGATGGGGGGTACCCTGCCGCCTTATATATCCGGTCGGCAGGGGGGTACATGAAGAGTCCTACTCATAATCCATAAGGATTTACATAGAAAGTCTATCTCTAATTATCTTGTGCTCCAAGGTGAGTCAGTCGGCTTCCTTGCTGATGAAGTACCCAGTCGGCTACCGACTTAGTCCTATCTGAGGATACCCGTAGAGCATGTATCCCACACCGATAATTGTAACTTGAGGAAATGACTAAATTAAAATAAATACTTGACAAGATATAAGAGAAACGATATTTATACTAATAAAGGATAAGTCTTACAAAAAGAGAAAAGATACAAAAGAGCTCATACCAAGACTCTGAGATGATTCTGGAATTCCGAGCGATGCTCTCGACTAGACTCTAACTCCCAACTAACTAACCTATTCTACATTGTGGCACAAGTAGTGGGAAATGGACTCCTTGATGTATTGCTTCCTCTATATCTCTTTTGTGCTGAACTTCCCCTCTTTTCATAGGTGGCGATGCGCTGGGGTGTATTTGTAGGTGAAGTGGAGTCCATGGGCCAAAGTCGGTCCACTGGGCAGCGGGCCATGCTGGGCGGCCACGTGTGCCGGGTGGCCGGCGATGCCGGGCGACATGCACTACCGCGTGGTGGCCTAGGCCGGGCCGCCCTTGGATTGTGTCGGTTCACAATTGACTCCTCCTTGATGGCTCAGATTTGATCCCAAAGTCGGTTGTTTGGTCGGTTCCCACCGACTTCTTCATTTGGGGCCGGTAGGCCTCATGGGCTGGCAACCCCGGGTGACAAACCCAAGCCGGGTGGCATCCCAGTCCGGGCGGCATGCTAGGCCGGGCGGCGGCCTTGGTCGGGTACCGACCTCCACCGGGTCGCCCCGTGACTTCTCCCGGTTAGGCCACTTGTTGGCCTCTTTTCCTTAGCCATATTTCATCACTTTTGGTCCGGGAGGAGAAAATGCCATCATGGTGGAGTGTTTGCAGAGTCGGACAGGTCGGGTAATCAGCCTGACCATGACTCCAGTTTGATCAGTCGGGTGGCTGATTTCAGCCTAAAACAACCCTGATTTCAGTCATTATGACCCCGTCAACCGGATCCTGATTTCCGCCATAAACGACCCTGTTTTCAGTCGTAACAACCCTGTTGGCCGGATCCTGATTTCAGCCGTAAACGACCCTGTCGGACGGTGAAAGATGGATGTTTCACAGTCGTGATCGGCCGACGGGGTGTTTCTTCATGTTTTTGCATATTTTGGCCCTTTTGTACCTGCAAACACATGTTTCACTAAAACTCATAGAACTTTATTAGTTTAAGCAAATATTTATTAAACTAGGGTCTTTACCTTGCATTTCCTGATCGGTTGGTGGCCGATATTAGGTTATGTGCCACCAACACCTCCCCAAGCTTAAACCTTTTCTCGTCCCGAGCAAATTAAAACTTAGAAGTGATGGATCAGGAGTTGCTTCAATATTAGAGCCCTGCGAGGATCAAGTGCACAAACACATACTCCAACACAATATGGGTGAAATCTCCCACTATAACTCTCATCTCTCAAAAAGTGTGTTTCCTTACCAAGTGCTCATCCTACATTCCAAAAGCTTGACTTGTATGTAGAGCTTGGTAGGAGGGCACATCTAGCATGCATATATTGTTAAGTTAAGAGATGGTCCTAGCGAAAAGACTTTGCACTTCCTCATTCCAATCATTTAGAAATAATGTCTAGTGGAGACGGAGAGAATGGACTCACGCGAAGTAGTGGGCTAACACGATTGCAAAAGTCTTGGGTACAAAATAGTCCTAAAAGACCGGATTTTTGTGCTAGAGTGAAAAGATGGTTCTTTATTTTGCTCAAAGATATTTTTGAACCTTGAAACTTTTTGATATTGTACATCCATGAGAGCTGATAAACTTTTCTTTCTTTCTTTCTTTCTTTCTTTCTTTCTTTCTTTCTTTCTTTCTTTCTTTCTTTCTTTCTTTTCTTTGTTTCTTTCTTTCAACTCTCATGGTGTAGGGAAGCTAATTTAATGGTTCAAATATTTTTTTGCACACTTTTTATGAGCTTTTATTAAGGAGAACCAAATCTTTCTTATAGGATCAAAGTTTCGCAAAAGAAAATATTTTTGGCTGGCATGCTTGGTGAAGTGGATGCTTGAATCTGAAGTGGAGACAACATAACCAAGCATGATTAATTGAGAACTCAAAGATAACGCGAAGGAAAATGATTGGCTTTGGAAGTGCATGTCCCTCATAAGGAACAAATGCTAACCAAACTCAATGCACACATAGACGGCATGAAAGTGGGCTTGTAATTAATATTTGGCCATGGTAGGAAATTTTTTATCATAGGGAAAATGTGTAGGGGGGGTTTATTGCAGCATGGCTTTGAAAGAAATCATTGCACTCTAATCACGAGGAAATCATAGACTCATCCAAAACGTGTCATATCATAAACTCCAACAACTAGACTTGGTGTTTAATAGCCATTTTGCACCCCCTAGAACATAGAGGGACTAGTATTTTCATCATGCCGATCTACCACCGCCCACAAAAATGAGGAGTAGAGGTTGTGAACTTGAGACTCAAAGGGAGCTAATAGAGCAACTATTCATCATTTCCATAAGCAAGGTAGAGACTAAGTTCTCAATTTTATTCGAAAATGGGAAATATTTTTGTTCTTCTTAGTTTTGCAAATTTTTATGGTTTTCCTTGAAAGAAAAAATATTTTTGGGTTTTCTTAAATTTTATTCATTTTTTTAATTTTTCTTAAGGAAACAAAACAACTCAACTAGAAAAAGAGGGCGAGAGGGTAGAACGAATGGTGGACGTTGTTTCGCGTACCTCCCCAAGCTTGGGTCTTTGCAAGACTTCAAGCTTAGAATGCCTTCACTGCGGTGTTTGATAATTGATGTTGAAGTGACCAAACTATTGGTCCATCATGGAGAGGTTTGTTTATGTTTTCTTCACTCTCCATGAATTTTCAACTTCTCCTCCTTGTTCACTTCCCACCGTGTCGGCTTCAGACATAGATATTATCTCCGAGTGGTAACTTGGAACTTGCCCGTAGGCAGCCTCCGAGTGCTCACTTGGAGTGCGTCTAATGTTTGTTGCAGAACTTGGTGTAGAGGCTTCTCTAAATGTTTGCCATTCCTAAAACCGGGTCACTTGGACACAATACCCGAAGGACAATATGAAAAATGGTTAGCGGTTAATCGTTCAGTTAGTAGTCCAAGTGTTAGTCGTTCACACGTGCAGGAGAAACGGCAAAATTCCTCTAGTTGGTTTTATTGCAGCACACTTTTATTTCTAAGTTGAAAGCGCACTTACTAAGCAAACTAGTGGAGTGAGAAAGGGAGTGTAAGGGGTGAAGAGTTTTGGATAATGAACCTTGATATTTATAGGCTCGAGTGGGAGCCATGGGGCATTTTTGTAGGCCGGGCGGCGGGACATGCCGGCCGGTAGGCCATTTTCTTCCACTTGCTCCATTATTGCTTTGGCGGTGATGTGATAGGGCTAGGTCCATGTGCCATGTGATCCACTTGCTCGCTTTGTTCATAAATGTGTTGACAGTGTAGGGAGCAAGGATAGAGCGATGGGATGGCCAAAGTTGTATGTTTGCAATGAGTAAGCTGCCACTCATAAGGCCTAGGTGAGTAGGATGGTGGGTGAGTGTAGGTGGTGAAAGAGTGAGGTGACATGTATGGCTCTTTTTCCCTTACTTTCACTCATGGTGGGGGCTTTTGCTGAGAATTTTTCATAAAGGAAAAGTTGGGCACACATCCTCCACTCATGGCCATCATTCCTATAGTAAACGTGCCAAGAATCCGAGAAAAAGTATTGTCGGGTGGCAAGGCTTGCCAGGCGGCACTGAAATGACCCAACCAGGTGGTCTTTTTTTAATGAAAAATGACCTCCCGGATGCTAAAATTTGACTGGGTTACTTCAGGCTGAGTGGCTCAAGAATTGCCTAGTCGGGTGGTCATTTTTCACCAAAAATGACCTCCGAGGTGCTAAAAATTTCCTGGCCAGGTTAGAGCCTGGATACTCAGCCGGGTGGTCATTTTGTCCCAAAATTGACCTCCCGGCCGAGAAACTTGGCCGAGTCATCACCAATTTTTTAATTATTGTTTTTATTTTTTTTAGTTTTTTAACTTGTTTCTTTTATAGCCTAATTTAATGATTAAAGAAAGGAATAAAAACAACCTAATTTAGTGGTATGTATAAGAATGAAGGGGGGACAAATATCGGTTACCTTCCGACAAGGGTTCGGATTTTACGTCCTGAACGAGACGGCCTCCTTTTGTGATACCTGATAGAGATATGCCTATGGTGGTGACCTTTTAGAGTTTGCTTTTTCATTCCTTTTTGGCCTCACTTGGTCCACTGATTTCCTACAATTGTTAGCGCAAATCTATTCGTCTACAATAGGCATATCTCTATCAACTCCATCAATCAACCTACACACCATGTCTAATTTGATCAATTGTCGAAGGAAAACACTTGCATTTTCCTTATTTTACATTATAGCATGATAGAGATTACCACTTTTATATTCTAGATTGTACACATACATAGGGCACACAACCAAACAAGGAACGCATAACCCAATATAGGATAAGATAAGAACATAACATTAGTTGGTGACGAATCAATTCCATCAATATCCAAACTATCCAAATAGATGGTTAGGGGCAAGATTTTGGGACTTACCTCCTTGAAAATTGAGCTATACATGATGATTCGTTGAGAAGTATCGCAACACCATGGGCTCTTCTTCTGTGAAAACTTGCTCCAAGGTCAAGGAAACTATGTCATGTTTGTTCCATACTCAAACAAAATAGGGGTGATCCCACTAAGGCTAGCGATGAATTAGCTCAACAGACAATCAATGTTAGACTTGCAATCTTAGCCATTGCTTCCCCGGTAACGGCGCCATAAATGCTTGTTGACATTTCTTAACGTCGCACCGTAATATTACTATCCCCGGCAACAGCACTAGAAATGCTTGTTGGTGTTTGCTACGCTCTAAATATAAAACAAATTAATTCCACAAGCGCACGGAATACCATTGTAGCATTTCACCGAGGAGTATTCCAAGGTATCATATTTATTTCCACAGGGAGGCTAGGCATAAGATTATCTCGACTTAAGAAAGATATGACTAAAGAATAATTACAACTAACCAAAGACGGGAGTAAGGATAATCGACAATTGAGTGGGGTAGTAACACAGGAGAAATCCACAGTAGTATAAATAAAGAGATCGGTTAAGCTAGCCGGGAGGACAGTGAGTCTAAGTCTAAGATTCCTAAAATATATCTTCCTAATATATCTAAGTCAAGCGTCAAGTCCTAGTTACTCGGGTTGAGTGCTTACACCAATTTCTTAGTACAACCTCGAGTCTTTCACCAGTTAGCTCACTTCGGGCCACGAAAATGATCCACCAATATAGGCCGGTAACTAGCCTCGGTACAAGTGGGTACACTATCGCTAGACAACCCTGACTAAGATGGCCCGAACGTGGTGGATTACTAAAGGGACGGATAGGGTTGTCACCACCTGCCGCCTACCACACGGCCCATGGGGACGAATGCAAATCCAGCTAGCGTTAACTTAGGCACCGCACCTACACCTTCACTAGATATTCTTCTGTTGATCGAGCGAAAGAATAGCCGGGAAATAACCAAGTCTAAGTCCCAGAAAGAACTAAACTGAATTAAATCATAGCTGGGAAACCCATGAACTACGCAACAATGTTTCTTCTCGATAATTGTAACTTGAGGAAATGACTAAATTAAAATAAATACTTGACAAGATATAAGAGAAAAGATATTTATATTGATAAAGATAAGTCTTACAAAAAGAGAAAAGATATAAGAGAGCTCATACCAAGACTCTGAGAGGATTCCGGAATTCCGAGCGATGCTCTCGACTAGACTCTAACTCCTGACTAACTAACCTATTCTACATTGTGGCACAAGTAGTGGGAAATGGACTCATTGATGTATTGCTTCCTCTGTATCTCTTTTCTACTGAATTTCCCCTCTATTTATATGTGGCAATGAGCTCGGGGTATTTGTAGGTGAAGTGGAGTCGGTGGGCCAAAGTCGGTCCACCGGGCGGCGGGCCATGCCGGACGGCCACGTGTGCCAGGTGGCCGGGTATGCCGGGCGGCATGCACCACCGGGCGGTAGCCCAGGCCGGGTACCCCTTGTATAATGTCGATTTGTGACTGACTCCTCCTGGATGGCTCAGATTTGATCCCAAAGTCGGTTGTTTGGTCGGTTCCCACTGACTTCTTCAGTTTGGGGCCAGTAGGCCTCATGGACTTCATGTGCTGGCAACCCCGGGTGACAAACCCAGGCCGGGCGACGGCATTGGTCGGGTGTCGACCCCCTCCGGGTCGCCTCGTGACTTCTCCTGGTTAGGCCACTTGTGGGCCTCTTTTCCTTAGCCATATTTCATCACCTTTGGTCCGGGAGGAGAAAACGCCTTCATGGTGGAGTGTTTTGCAGAGTCGTCCAGGTCGGGTAATCAACCTGACCATGACTCCGGTTTGATCAGTCGGGTGGCTGATTTCAGCCTAAAACGACCCTAATTTTAGTCGTTATGACCCTGTCAGCTAGATCCTGATTTTAGCCATAAACGACCCTGCTTTCAGTCGTAACGACCTTGTCGGCCGGATCCTGATTTCAGCCATAAACAACCCTGTCGGCCGGTGAAAAACTGGTGTTTCACAGTTGTTGGCACTCCCCAAGTGCCCCTTTTATATGTGAATATTACTCCAATTACAGTATAATTGATACTAATTTAGGACCTTTTCCTATGATATTAGCCTATATATTTGTATATGTGTTGTTTTGGAGCTTTATTGTAGAAACAGGTAAAATTGGCGATTAAAGTGATGCTGGAGAGGACAGGAGTCCAGAACCGACGAAAAGCACTGAGGAAGCCCGGTGCACCCATCGGTGTAGCCCATGAGCCGATCAGTGTGAGGGTGTTTTGGCCCACAGAAGTGACCGAGGCCCATTCCACATGCTTATGGAAGTTTATATGCGCAAGATACTTAAAGATATTCGCCTGGAAGATTTATGGAACTTCAAGATCTCGACGTGCAGTACAAGACTTTATCTTGAAGGAAAAGGCCCAAATGGCAGCTATGGAAGACAGAGGAACCGACTCGGAGGAGAAACCAGAGAAAACACGGCTTGCACCGATCGACGCAATCCTGCGCCGATCCGTGCAACCGCCTTATTTGCTAGAAACCGAGTCCTTTATGAGTAGAACCTCTATAAATACTTGTAAACCCCTGGTCACGATAAGGGACAAAGGAGGCGACAAAGGGACAATAGATCTGTGAGTTAGAGCCACCGGGGCTTGCCCCGTTAGAATAGATCTCTAGTTGAGTTTCAAGAACCATTGGTGTAAGAGTTGATCCATCAAGGTAGGTCATCTCGACGGAGATGAATCTTACTCTATGTATCTCATGGATGATTGAATATGTTGATGATGGTTTTGGTGATTTGTCTATCTTGATTCTATAATCATGCATGTGCTTATTCCAATTGCTTAGTTCTAGGCTAAGTAAGTAGATATTGTCTTAATCGTAGTGATTAGGATAGTATTCGAACATTATATCGATTATGGTTGCTTGATGATGCTAGTAGTGTGGTTTAGCGGTGACAGCACTAAGCCTGCATAGCACTATTGGATAGTTAAGTAGGGTAAGATACTCGCGCGATTAAGGGTTTCCTCTCGGCAGCGATAAATCGGGAGTCGCTCGGAAAGCAGGGTGGTCTTATTCATTATAGGTTTTCATTGATCCATGTAATTAACCATTATAATGCTATTTAATTAGATTTTCTGGTTACGATCTCACTAGTAGATATTGTCACACCCCAAAATTTTAGGTTTTGGGTTGTGATTAATTTTCACTAAACTTTTTAAAAAAATATAATAGCTTAAAATTTGGTTTTAAATTAATTAAAATATCATCATTTATTTTAGGCAAAAGAATTATTTGCTAAAATTAATTAAATTAATTATTATTATTACTACTACTACTACTACTACTACTACTACTACTACTACTACTACTACTACTACTACTACTACTACTACTACTACTACTACTATTATTATTATTATTATTATTATTATTATTATTATTATTATTATTATTATTATTATTATTATTATTATTATTATTATTATTATTGGTTGTTGCATTCATGCCTATTAGATTCATTAGGTTTTTATTGTATGGAAAATTATTTAAAAATTCGCTAGAAAATCGATTTGTATTAGTTTAGTAAATAGAATTAGAAAGTAGAAAAGAAAAAGGGAAAAATAAAACCCTCTCACCCTTGGGCCTCTTTCTCCCCCCCCCCCCGGCCCAGCGTCCCCCTCTCCCTTTCCCTCCCCTCTACCCCGGCTATGGGCCAGAGCTCCGGCGGTCCACTCCCCCTTCCTTCTTCCCCCTCCTGGCCTACCTCGACCTGGGCCAAAACCCCACCATGCGGCCCAGCTCGCCCTCTCCTCCTTTCCCTCCGGCCTTTCTGGCCCAGCGCGTGCTCAACCCACCCGCAAGCCCGCTCGGCCAGCCCGCCCCGCACATAGCCTGGCCCGACCGAAACCCTAGCCCCGACCGCCGCTGCCACCTCCTTGGCATGCATGCCCGGCCAACCTAGGGGACTACGACCCTATAAAAGGGCGGAACCCACCCCTAGCGCCCCCCCCCCTTTGGCCTCACCTTCCACCGCCTCCTGTGTGCCTCGCCCACCGCCGCTCGCGCCGCGGCATGCCGTCGCCCGCCTTTGGCCTCCCTCGCACCCGCGCGGCTGCCTCGGTGAGCTACCCTTCCACCGCCGCCTCCCTTGACACCCTCCCCGTCATCACGCGCACATCAGAGCACCTCCATGGTGACCTCTAACATGGCCCTTATGGCGTCGCCGCCTCTTAGGCCGCTGGCGGCCACCACCCCGCCGAGCCCCCCCCCCCCCCCTCCCTCCTGGACTGTCCAATCTGGGCCAACGGCCCAGATTAGATCTCAAGAGGGGATATGGTCCCGGTCCACCGTGGACCGATGCACCTCCCCTGGTCCACGGACCCTATGGACCCAGTCCACGAGGATTTTAGGGTTTTTAGTTTAAAAATAAATCTGATTAATTCAGGGTTAATGCGAGTTTTGCGATTAGCCCCCTACTCTTTATTCTAATCATAGTTTAATCCTGAAAATTTTGTAAAACCTTTATAAAATTATATTTATAATCCTGACTTTTTACATAATTATTTTCTAGCACTGTATTTTTATAGAAAAGCCCCTAGCCTTTTCCTAAATTATATTTTACCCTTGAATTTTACACAAACACCCCTATACTTGTTTATAATTATATTTTGGTCCTGTAACTTTACACTTAAGCCCCTAAACTTTTCCAAAATTACATTTTAGTCCTTTAATTCTTTATAAATTTATATTTTTGTATGTATATATTTACAAACTCCGCCTATGTTGAGTCTCCACATAGCCAGTCCCAAGCCTGGGTAGAGGAGGAGGGTTGTGTTAGGTTTGGCGAACCAACATCAAAAACCCAGCCACTCAAATGGATATGAAACCCATAAGAAATTCGTTGGGGCATAACCCTCTTAGCGACACGCTACATCGGAACCCAGGTGTGGTGTCAAATGAGCAAGGGCCGGGTCATCATTCCCTTGGTGGCGCGTCGTATCGTGACCTGGGTACGATGAATAGTGAGCAAGGGTCGGGTCGTCGCAACCTCAGTGGCGCGCTACATCTATGCCCGGGTGTGGTGAAAAATGAGCAAGGGTCTTCGCACTTTCCTCGATGGGTGCGAAGGGTAAGGAAGTTAGCCGAGCCAACTAGGATTCGTTTAGGGAGTTGGAACGTAGGGTCCCTAACAGGCAAGTTACGAGAGCTAGTCGATGTGGCAACTAGGAGGCGTGTAAATATCCTATGCGTCCAAGAGACTAAATGGAAGGGCCAGAAGACGAAGGAGGTGGAGGATACTGGCTTCAAGCTTTGGTACACGGGTACAACATCAGGTAGAAATGGTGTAGGCATCTTGATTGATAGGGGCCTTAAGGATGGAGTCGTAGAGGTTAGGAGGCACGGTGACTGGATTATCCTAGTTCGGCTGATAGTTGGAGATTCGGCTCTAAATGTGATTAGTGCCTATGCCCCTCAGGTAGGTCTTAGTGAGAGCACCAAGAGTCAGTTTTGGGAAGATCTAGATAGCATGGTTAGTGCCATACCTATCAGTGAGAAGCTTTTCATAGGAGGAGACCTTAACGGCCATGTGGGGACGTCTAATGTAGGGTTCGAGCGGATCCGTGGGGGGTTCGGGTATGGTAGTAGGAATCAGGAGGGGGAGGATATACTTAATTCGGCATTAGCTTATGACTTATTGGTAGCGAATACCCTCTTTAGGAAGAGGGAATCCCATCTAGTGACCTTTAGAAGTGCACAACACTCAAGCCAAATCGACTTTATCCTTGCAAGGATGGAGGACAGACGGGCTTGCTTGGACTGTAGGGTGATACCTGGGGAGTGTGTCATCACTCAACATAAGCTTGTGGTGGCAGATTTTCGCTTTCAGGTACGTGTATATAGGGACAAACGTACCAAGACCGTGAGAACGAAGTGGTGGAAGTTTAGAGGGGAGCTGGCGCAAACTTTTAAGGGGAGGACGCTAGGAGAGGGACCCTGGGAGGAAGGAGAAGGACCAGATGACATGTGGCTAAAGATGGCAACATGTGTGCGGAAGGTAGCTTCAGAAGTGTTTGGCGTGAGCAGGGGAGGCAAACAAGAAGCAAAAGACACCTAGTGGTGGAATAATGAGGTGTAAAGGGCTATCAAGGAGAAGGAGTGTTTCAAGCGCCTACATCTTGACAAGAGTGCAGCCAACATAGAAGGCTATAAAATAGCCAAGAGGGCTGCAAAGCGAGCAGAGAGTGTAGCAAAGGGTCAGGCATATGATAACCTTTATCAGCGACTAGGCACAAAGGAAGGGGAGAAGGACATCTATCGTATGGCTAGGATCTGTAACCAGAAGATGAGGGACATCAACCAAATCAAATGTATCAAGGACGGGGTAGACCGACTCCTGATGAGAGATGAGGAGATCAAGGACAGATGGCGAGAGTACTTTGATAAGTTTTTTACTGGTGAGGAGGAGGGTCCTATACTTGAGTTGGATGACTCATTTCATGATAACAACAGACGCTTTATGAGGAGAATTCAGGAGGCAGAGATAGAGCAAGCTTTGAAGAGGATGAAGAGTGGTAAAGCGATGGGCCCTGATGGTATCCCCATCAAAGTATGGAGATGCTTGGGTGCCAGAGCCATAGTATGGTTAACTAAGCTTTTTAACCTCATCTTTCAGTCAAACAAGATGCTGGAAGAATGGAGGAGGAGTATAGTAGTACCGATCTTCAAGAATAAGGGAGATGTTCAAAGTTGTACTAACTATCGTGGGATTAAGTTGATGAGCCATACGATGAATCTCTGGGAGAGAGTTATCGAGCATCTCCTAAGAAGAGTGACAAGTGTGACGCAAAACCAGTTTGGGTTCATGCTTGGAAGATTGACCATGGAGGCGATTTTCTTAATGCGACAATTGATGGAGAGATATCGGGAGCAAAAGAAGGACTTACACATGGTCTTTATTGACATCGAGAAGGCGTATGACAAAGTGCCAAGAAATGTCATGTGGTGGGCCTTGGAGAAGCACAAAGTCCCAACTAAGTACATTACCCTCATCAAGGACATGTACAGGGACGCGAGGACGTGTGTTCGGACATATGATGGCGACACCAATGACTTTTCGATTAAAATAGGGCTACACCAAGGATCAGCATTGAGCCCTTATTTATTTGCTCTGGTGACGGACGAGGTCACACGAAAAATACAGAGTAATGTCCCTTGGTGTATGCTTTTTGTTGATGATGTGGTGTTAGTTGACGAGAGTAGGGATGGGGTTAATAGGAAGTTGGAGCTGTGGAGGCACACATTAGAGTGCAAGGGATTCAGACTTAGTAGGGCCAAGACCAAGTATATGATGTGTGAGTTTAGCGCAACTACAAATGAGGTTGGAGACGTTAGCCTTGATGGACAATTGGTGGCCAAGAAGGATACATTTCGTTATTTAGGATCGATGTAGCAATAGGACAGTGACATTGATGAAGATGTTAGGCATAGAATTTCAGCTGGCTGGTTGAAATGGCGTCAAGCATCCGGCGTCTTATGCGACAAGAGGGTGCCACAAAAGCTAAAAGAAAAACTCTATAGGACGGCAATTCGTCCGGTGATGTTATACGGTGCTGAGTGCTAGCCTACGAAAAGATGACATGTTCAACAATTGAGTGTAGCAGAGATGCGTATGTTGCGTTGGTTTTGCGGGCATACAAGAAGAGACCGAATACGGAATGAAGATATTCGGGACAGGATAGGAGTGGCACCTATCAAGGAGAAATTGGTTCAACATCGGTTGAGATGGTTCGGACATGTCCAACGGAGGCCTCCGGAGGCGCCGGTGCGTAGTTGGGTTCTAAAGAGAGATGCTAATGTTAAGAGAGGTAGAGGCCGACCTAACTTGACTTGGGACGAGTCGGTTAAGAGAGACCTGAAGGCGTGGGATATCCCTAAGGAGCTAGCCATGCATAGGAGAGCTTGGAGACTAGCAATAGATGTGCCGGAACCGTGATCTTTTTTTCCTTCTTTCTTGCTTACTCGTTTCTTCTTTCCTTTGGCTTTTGTTCCTTCTGTTTTTGTCTCTTTTTTTTCTCTTTTTTCGTCACTTTCTTTTGGCTTTTGTTCATTTGTCTCTTCTTTTTTAAGTTCCCATGGGTTTCATCTCTAGCCTACCCCAACTTGCTTGGGATAAAAAGGCTTTGTTGTTGTTGTTGTTGTATGTATGTATATCTTTACAATTTAATCCCTACGCTTTTTATAAATTACTTTTTGGTCCCTAAAATTTTCATAAATTATATTTTAAACTTATATTTTACAGTTTAGCCCTTATACTTTTCTAAAATTACATTTTGGTACCTGAATTGTCAGTTTTTATATTTTAAACCCTAAAACTTCAAATCCTCGTAACTTTTCAACTGTAGCTCGAAACTGAGAAATTCTTGCGCCAATGCGATCGTAGTGCTTAATATTATTTATTTGTACGGTCTTTCAGTAATTTACTAATTTTACTATTTTAACCCTAGACCTTCAAACGTGGATAACTTTTTACTCGTAACTCAGATTGGGGCGATTCTTGCACTCACGCGATCGTAGCAACGCGCACTTTGTCATAGTATTTTTTTTGTTGTTGTTTGTTATTGTGTGGTGTGTTGTTTCTTAGTTTGTTTGTATGCTTGTGTTTCAGGTGTGACGTTGAGTAGATGAACCGCTGATAGAGAACTTTTGGAATCTCCATCTTGAAGACTTTGAGCAACAGTAAAGGGAACCATGCAAGTGTCCTTGATGCATATTGAACCTATGTTTTACATTCCTCTCTATCTCTATGCATGCTTGTTAATATTGAATCCTATGTGTCATTGTCCTGTTTCATATTATTCCTTGTCGCCTGGGTTATTGGTGTAGTATATTGGTATGGGTACGTCATGCTTAGTTTGCTTTGTCGGAATGGAAGTGTCTAATGTTAATCTTGATTAATGGTTCACTTTAACATAATCATAAGGGATGGGAAATCCTTTTTGGCAACATGGAACCTAGGGTGATCCAAGCAGGAGTATGATGATGATGGTACAGGTATGCACGTGTACTCGGTACAGTACTGTGGGTTTGTGGTGGTACCTGCTTGGGATCACAAGGATAGGTTCGTGGAATGTGTAACCATGAAAACCGCACAAAGCACAGGGCTGATATGGGTAGGCCTGGTTTAGTATCGAGATGTCTTCCCAGTTTTGTGGGCAGTCGAGGAAGGAGGATGGGACGGTTTACTCTCATATTCAGGCGATGGACAGTTTACTCCTAGCCACGGCACCAGAGGGGGCTTCTGTAGGAACGGTTTAATTCCACAGCGGTGAAACCTTAGCGTGGATTGTTTGCAAGCTGGGAAGCGCTCTGAAAGACCTTGTGGTGATCTCTTGGCCTCACACCTACGGTAGTGTGATTTGGGCAACATGGAGCCTCTCTAGTCACTGCATAGTGATGAAATCACCAACCTGTGCGTAAAGTTGTGCAACCTCTACAGAGTGTCAAACTGTTATAACAGTCGTGCTCACGGTCATGAGTGGCCTGGATCCTCACACATTTAGGAGGGTGGTTTATGGGTGAACTTGGTGGGTAGCCAAGTTTGGTTTGGTTGGGATTGGTTAGCTTCTTAGTGAAGGGTGTTCTATGTGAACAGTTCAGCTCTGTGTGAGTTGGTGGCTCAGGACTCTATGTGAATTGTAGTCATGTGTCGGCTATATCTAATGGTTTGCTACAGGCGGTGTAACCTGTAGTGTGGTTTTTCATGGGTGGTTTAACCCATGGCTGGCTACAGGTGGTTTAACCTGTAGTGTTGGATAGATGAGATAACTTGTGGGAACTTTTCAACTAGTAAGTAGGAGTGCTTTTCAAATGGTCTTAGGTGTAGTGCTCATTTATGCAAATGAACCATTGTGTTAGCCTTTCTTCTATTAAGCTTGCATGTCATTCTTTCCCCCACTTGCTGAGTACGGCATGTGCTCACCCTTGCTATTTCCCTTTGTTGTTATACTATAAATTGCAGCTCAAAAGATGGAGAGATGGACTACATCGATGAAAACTACTACTAGGCGAGTGTGCCCCCGGTCGATTGACTGTGGTGTTATGGTGTCTTCCGCTGTTATTCTATGAGAGAGTCGTACTTAGTCTTTAAAGACAATTATTTATGTAATAATAGTATGCTTTATTAATGGCATTGGTTATACTGTTATTCACTTTACTGTCGATATGTCTGAAACATCTTCCTGGGCACACATATGATAAGCACTTGGTTTTGTCCTTAAAACCAGGTGTGACAGATATTTGGCTACTCACATAATAGCACTTTGGCTTAGATTCACCAGTGTGCCGATCGGCTCAACACCTGCGCCGATCGGCGCAATAACAGTTTTACTGTCTGGCGCACCTTCGCGTTGGCCAGTCTTCCCTCATGCAACCTGAACTCAATAGTAGCTTTGATTAGATCTTTTACTGTTAACTTTATTTAATTATCCCTAAGGTCTCAGTGGATTCGATAAAACCTTGGAATACTCAATTCAATGGAAGAGGTGCTACAATCGTACACCGTCCTCTTGCGGTATATAAGTGGGTGCGTAGTTACGACCAACAAGAACACTTTTTCTTGCGTCGTTGCCAGGGACCATAGCAGGTTTTTAAACATTGTTTGATGTGTTAGTGTCTAGTCATTGAGCTACAATTTTTTTCTCGACTCTTTAGTGCATATATTCTGTCAAGTGAAACTAACAGGTATGGACGGTCCTAAGTCAAACAAACCCTCTAATTACACCGATGATCCAGAAAGACTCTTTTGAACGAAGAGAACAGCGGAGAAGAGAAGCAAGTCACTTGGAGATTTAGATGGAGAAACAGTCAGCGTCACCCCTCGAGCATTATTCATAAGAGATCAAGATCAAGCAGAAGAGAAGATGGCAGAGGTACCTATGGTTAATTGTCTCAAGCCTCAATTGAATAATGTTGTCAAGACAGATTTTCAAGAAGCTCAAAATATTACTATCGCCGGCAACGGCGCCAGAAATGCTTGTTGGTCACAGATAAATCCACAAGTGCATGGATACCGATGTAGCACTTTACCTAGGAGTGTTCCAGGTTATCGAATCTCAGGGAACCTGTGTGTACTAATCTCCTATCCTAATCCATCCAAGGACAACAAGAATATGGTAGGCAGAGGGTAGAGAGGATTCCTATGGTCAGAGATCCTAAAATAAGATAGGTTCAGTCTATAAATGCTTAATTCGGGCACCGGCTTACCCCTGCATCCACAGGCGACTCCGGCCAACAGCTCTACGACGTAACCGAACGTGGAGGATTACTAAGGCCGGATAGGGCTGTCACCACCTATCGACTACCTCTACAAACCGTGGGGCACGCGGCAAAGAAAGGTAACCTCTAGCCTAAAGACTACGTCTATGCTATTAATTACTATCAAAGTCTCGACGTCACACTTATAGAAGACTGATACTCTAACTAAGTAGAGCGACGATCCCGTAAGCAACTAAGGAAAGAACTTACTTAAAAAGGAAACTTAAAAACCAATGGAAGATCACGAATACTTACTAAGAAAGGAAAGCATCCGCTGAGGTATAAGTGTGGAGAAGGCGCTGACAAGCCCGGACCTCCTCCTAACTCTCCCTCACTCTCTCCCTATTTTCTAAGCACTTTGGTAGTGCAAAAACCTTTTGAGTGGAGCTCTAAATCTTCTTCTTGTGTTGTCCTCTATTTATGCCAAATTTCCCCTTTTTTTATAGGTGGCGGAGACTTGGCGGGTACTTCAAGGTAGAGCAGAGTCGGTGGGTGAAAATTTCACCGCCGGGCGGCGGGCCACGCCTGGTGGCCACGTGCCGGGCGACCGGGCATGCCGGGCGGCATGCACCGCCGGGCGGCAGCCCAGGCCGGGCGGCCACGGGATTTGGTCGGTTTCCAACCGACTCGCTTCGGACAGCTCAAATCTTGTCTTGATGGCGGTTCCCTGGTCGGTTTCCCCCGAAATCTCCATTTTGGGGTCGGTAAGCCTCATGGGCCTCATGGGTTGGTAACCCTAGGTGGCCAACCCAGGCCGGGCAGTAGGCCAGGCCGGGCGGCAAGCCAAGGCCGGGAGGCGGGGTAGGCCGGGCGGCGGCTTGTGCTGGGCGGCGGCCCATTTTTGGTGCCGGCCCCCTCCGGGTCATGTCTTCCCTTGTCCAAGTTGTGCCACGTGGATGCCTCATTTACTTCTTCACTTTTTGCCCTCCTTAGTCCGGGGACGGAAAACAGCCTCATGATAGATTGTTTTGCATGGTCGGCTGGATCGGATGGTTCAGCCTAATGAGACTCTGTTTTAACCAGCCGGGTGGCTGATTTCAGCCTGATATGACCTTATCGGCTGAGTTCTGATTTCAGCCATCACGACCCTGCCGGGCGCTGATTTCAGCCTCATACGACCCTGTCGGGGGGCTGTTTTACGGCAGTATTGGCCGACGGGGCGTTTCTTCATGTTTTTTCATATTTTGGCTCTTTTATACCTGTAAACACATGTCTCAACAAAACTCGTGAAAATAATTAATAATAAACTGCTATCACTATTTTGTTTATTCCTTTTATGTTGTTTATGTAAGGATTTAACAGTCAGATTTGGCATTTAAGGACCGTCAACAACACCCCCACACTTAGTCTTTGCTCGTCCTCGAGTAAAGGAATATAGACTAAGGTGAATCATAACTTCAATTGGTGTGATGGTAGCATGCAAGTTATTCCAAGTCATACCTATACCTATGAACTTTTAAAGTGTTTATCATGTTATCTTGGGTGGTTGAAGAATGGAATGGTCCTGACTCTAATCATCTTCACTCATTCTGCTATGTAGCTTGGGTTTTTGAAAAGATTTTCAAAATAAATCATAGTTGTACCCCTCAAATGATTCTCTCAAATTGCTCGATGTGTATGGTTCCTCACCAGGACATTGCCTCTTTTCATCCTACTTCTAAATATGGCTTTATGTGGAGCTCAAGGTAGGGATAAAAGGGAGACATACTTGTGTCTCATATATTACTAAGTCAAAAACTGGATCCATGGAGAATAATTCATGAACTTTTGATCAAGCATGTGCACATGTGGATATGTGGATGGAAAATGACTGAATATGAATACTCCCTTTTCTTTTAAGATGCTCCCTCCCTTCTATTGAATAGGCGTTTTAGAACATGGGCTAATTCTTTCTCTATTTTTTTCAACTTTTTTTTTAATCATGAATAGCCCATGTCACTTTTACAAGGATATTTGGAGAGGGAGTCTATTAGAATATGATGGAGTACTTTATTTAATGGATGGATGATGACATGGAATTGCTATCTTCGAGTATAGAAGAAATAGCACATGGATGATGGATATGATGGTGCTAACTTCCAGTGAAGAAGTATTAGCAAAGTGGTGTGCACAAAATCTTGATCAAAAAGTCATAAATAGTAACTCACAAGGGTCACAATAATTTGACAAAGTTCAATGAAACAACAAGTAGCATATGCATAAGATTTTCAATGAGTTCATCATATGGCTTTGGTAGGAAGATATAATCATTGAGGATTCAAGCTATTGATTTTAATTTTTTTTTTGATTTTTTTTATAAGAAAAATTCCCAAGCATATCAAGCATAAGAGAAAGATTCATTTCATCAAACCATATCTCATGCATCAACTACCTAGGTGACATGCTTTCCTAAAGATGTAGTTCACAAGTAATAGGTTTATAAACTAGGAATAAGGAGCATGCAAGCCCACCAAATAGAAGCATGAAATAAAATGAGGGTTCCACAAGGTTCATTTTAATTTTTTCAAGTTAAACTTTTATGATTGATTCAAGAGACAATAATTTTAACTCGCAAATCAAGGAGGTGAAGGAATTGAGTGCACAAACCGTCGTATTGAAGAGGGTGGAAGTTGGGATGTGCCTGGACACCACGCTCTTTCTCATGATGTTGACTTCTGTTGTTTGCACATTGAAAAGCCTGAGAAGCCTCCCCCACACTTGTTCTTGTACCTGGCTGCTTTTTATTCAAAACAAACAAAGGGTTGTGGAAAAAAAGGACTCTACCGGGTCTAGGACCGGGGAGTCTAAATTTATTCGAATGAGAGAGAATGCAGAGAGGAATGCTAGAGTAGAGCATTGAAATCAATTAAATTGATCACATCTACCTCCTTACCTTCGTTGTCATCTGGCTCTAGGAAGATTTTTAAACGATGACCATTTACTTTAAACTAGTTCCCTCCGTCATCTTGGAGTGTGATTGCTCCATGTGATGCAGCATTAATGACGGTGAATGGTCCTTCCCATTTACTCCGAAGCTTCCCATGACCAAACAACTTGACTCTGGAGTTGAAGAGCAACACCTTGTCGCCTGGCTTGAACTCCTTAGGCTTGATCCTTCGATCGTGTCATCTTTTGGTTCTATCCTTGTAGATCTTGGCACTATGGTAAGCCTTCTCTCTCCATTCCTCTATCTCGGATAGCTGTATTTCTCTACGTCTCCCGGCCTCCCTAAGATCCATGTTCCATTTCCGGATGGCCCAATGTGCTCTATGTTCCATCTCGACTGGTAGATGACATGTTTTTCCGTATACGAGCTGGAAGGGAGACATACCAATCGGTGTTTTGTATGCTGTCCTATATGCCCAAAGTGCATCTGGTAGCTTCATCTTCTATCCACTCCCTATCTCATTCACGGTCTTCTGCAAGATGTTCTTAATTTGTTTATTTGAAGTTTCTACCTGCCCGCTTGTCTGAGGGTGGTATCGAGTTGCAATGTTGTGTTTTACTCCAAGCTCTCTTAAGAAGTTCTGAAAGGTCTTATCAATAAAATGAGACCCTCTGTCACTTATCACCATCCGCGGTGTTCCAAAACGAGGAAAGATGATCTCATGGAACATTCTTCGGGCGTGCTTGGAGTCGGCAGCTCTGCATGGTATTGCTTCTACCCATTTGGATACATACTCAACGGCCACCAAGATGTACTCGTAATCATAGGACTTTGGAAACGGTCCCATGAAGTCAATGCCCCATACATCGAATAATTCCACTTGAAGGTTGTATGTTAGGGGCATTGCGTTGCGAGCAGTAATCCCTCCATGCTTCTGGCAATTCCGACATCTTCGAATGAATTCTTTTGTGTCTTCATGCATTGATGGCCAGAAGAATCCACTCTGCCAGATTTTCGCTTGGGTGTGGAATGCACCAAAGTGGCCTCCATATGGAGATGCATCGCATTTCTCGATTATCTGGGTGCCTTCAATTCTTGGGACACATCTCCTTAGCAACCCGTCCGAACACACTCTGTAGAGGTACGGGTCGTCCCATACGTGACGTCGACAAAAGATGAGCTTCTTCTTGTTCTCCCCTGGTGGTACATACCCTACAACAATGAAATTCACAATGTCTGCATACCAGGGGTTGGAGTCCATCACCTTCAGTAGCATGTCGTCACGGAGGAAGTCATTTATCAGAATTTCCTGCATGTTAGTCACTTGCATACGTGACAAATGATCCGCAACAGAATTCTCTAGTCCTTTCTTATCTCTAATTTCAAGGTCAAATTCTTGGAGTAGAAGAATCCATCTAATTAGCCTTAGTTTAGCATCTTTCTTAGTGAGCAGGTATTTTAGTGTAGCATGATCAGTGTGAACGATAACCTTTGCTCCTACTAAGTATGACCTAAACTTATCGATAGCAAAAACAACGGCAGGGAGCTCTTTTTCTATAGTGGCATAATTAAGTTGTGCTCCTGTCAAGGTCTTGCTAGCATAGGCTATGGCGTGATGCTTCTTATCTTTGGTTTGGCCAAGAACAGCCCCAACAGCATAGTCACTAGCATCACACATGATTTCGAAGGGCAGCGTCCAATCGAGGGGTTGAATGACTGGAGCTGAGATGAGTGCCTTCTTAAGGATATTAAAGGAATGAAGGCACTCATCATCGAAATCAAAGGGAGCATCCTTAGCCAAAAGACTAGTGAGGGGTCTGGCGATTTTCGAAAAATCCTTGATAAAACGCCGATAAAACCTGGCATGTCCTAAGAAACTACGGATCCCCTTAACATTAATCGGAGGTGGAAGCCTTTCTATGACCTCGATCTTAGCTCTATCCACCTCAATACCCCTCTCGGACACAAGGTGTCCTAAGACGATGCCCTCCCGGACCATAAAGTGGCACTTTTCCCAATTAAGTACTAAGTCCTTTTCCTGGCATCTTTGTAAGACCCTATCTAAGTTCTCAAGACAATGATCAAAAGTTTTCCCATAAATAGAGAAATCATCCATGAAGACTTCCATGATTTCTTCGATCATGTCAGAGAATATAGACATCATGCACCTTTGGAACGAAGCGGGTGCATTACACAACCCGAATGACATTCTCCAATAGGCATAGGTTCCGTAAGGGCTGGTGAAGGTAGTCTTACTTTGATCATTGGGATGGATGAGAATTTGATGGTAACCAGAATACCCATCAAGGAAACAGAAGAAGGAATTCTTGGCAAGACGCTCCAACATTTCATCAATGAAGGGCAATGGGAAATGATCCTTTTTTGTTGCCTTGTTGAGCCTCCGATAGTCGATGCACAACCTCCATCCCGTGATGGTGCATTGAGGGATCAACTCATTTCTATCGTTTCTAACGACCGTCATGCCTCCCTTCTTAGGCACTACTTGCATAGGGCTAACCCATTCACTATGAGGAACGGGATAAAATATCCCGGCGTGCAAAAGTTTCAAAACCTCCTTCTTAACAACCTCTCTCATTGCATTATTTAGCTTCCTCTAAGGCTACCTAGAAGGTGTGCTATCAGGATCAATAGGAATGCGATGGGTGCAAAGTGCAGGACTAATTCCCTTAAGGTCTTGGAGTGAGTAGCCTAGGACAAAACGATGCTTTTCTAGGATGGTTAAAAGTTTAGCAGTTTCTTCCTCAGATAGTCTGTCACTTATGATAATAGGGGCTTCTAGGTCGTCATTTAGGAAAGCATAGCGTAGGCCAGAAGGCAAGGGCTTAAGTTCAATCGGAGGTCGTGATGGTGGTTCTTCAATGGGTAGCTCAATTGTCTCCTGAAACTCATCCTCCTCTTGGATAAACTCTTTAGCATCTCTTTCTAGAAGGGGTTCAGGAGAATCAAATTGAAGAATAGCCATTACTTCCTCGATTGGCTCTTCCTCGGGGGAAGGATCTGGTAGAGAGTTCCTTAATCGGGAGATCGGCACAGAAAATTTTTCCCTCCCTAGTTTTACGTCGAGACTTCCAAGCATCGGTACATCCATGAGTAATTTCTCAATGGGATGTCTGATTAAGACATCAAAATCCTGAATATCCAAGACATGGAAGTCTAGGACAGCCTCGACGTTTGCGTGTCGTATTGTCACATCTTGCAAAATCCCATATCCTTCTAAAATAGAGCCAAAGGGGCTCTTGAAGGATTTACTAGTTGGTGCCAATGGTGTATCGCCCAAAATGTCAAATGCAAAGACACTAGAAACTATGTTGGCACCAACAGTGGGATTATAAAGAACTTCCACCGTGACTCCTCTAATGTCGCATCGAACAGTTGAAGAGGGAGAGCAAATTCGAATTACTTTAGAGGATAGCTCAACCTCTCGCAACCATTTGTCGCTCATAATTGAAGTTAACTCCTTCACCATCTCTTGGATGAATGCCTCTTCAAGTGGCTCAAGAGGAGAGACGGGAGTTGGGGGTTTCTTTTGGCAACAATACCTTGAGGTGTTTCCATAATCTTCCAAAATATCTTCCTCAAAGTCAAATGGGAATTCTAAGGGTTGAATTTCTTTTTCCCTAGGTGTTCCCAGTTCGGGTGAGGGCTCAATTGTCGAATCTTGGGGTATGCAAGGAATGGGGTTGGATTCAGCTATTAAGAGTTCCTCATGGCTCGACTTGGCTTCCTCCTGGAGGGGTTCGGCGTGATCAGAAAGGCAGGAAGTGTTTTCTAGAATACGGTCTAGGATTTCTTTTCCTTCCATCACGGTCTTGTGGACAAAAGATCATCCAGCGGCAATGTCGAGGTATAGAGCAGCTTCCTTATTCAAACCCTCACGAAAATGTTGTAGCAACATCGGCTCAGGAATGGCAAGGTTGGGTCCGAATTTGGATAGCAAATTAAGCCTAGCCTAGGCTGCACCTAAAGACTCCTTCTCATTCAGGCGAAAACCAAGAATTTCCATACGAAGGGAGACAATACGGGACATAGGGAAGAAAGCGAGACAAAATTTATCTCGAAGTTCTTCCTAATCACCATTTACACTCTCGATAGTACGAGTGTACCATTGTTTCACCCTCTCCATGAGGGAAAAGGGAAACAATTTCCACTTTAGAGTTTCTTGTGTCATGCCCTTTATAGAAAGGCACAAACACAGTTGCTCGAATTCTCGTAGGTGATGGTATGGGTTTTCACTATCTAAACCAGAAAAGTATTGTTCCCGAACCATGGCTATAAAGCCAGGGTGAAGTTCGTAGCCTGAAGTACGAATTGGGTCCGCGGACGGCGGTGGCTCAAGGAACTCGCCCTTTGGAGCAGAAAAGGATTGGATAGAAGGTTGCTCCATTGTAGAAATAGGGAAAGAAATAAAGAAAGACAAAAAGGGTACGATGACAAAAAAGGTTTAAAGATAGAACAACAACCGTTCCCCAGCAACGGCGCCAGAAATGCTTGTTGACATTTCTTAGCGTCGCACCAGAAATATTACTATCCCCGGCAACGGCGACAGAAATGCTTGTTGACACTTCTTAGCGTCGCACCAGAAATATTACTATCCCCGACAACGGCGCCAGAAATGCTTGTTGACACTTCTTAGCGTTGCACCAGAAATATTACTATCCCCAACAACGGCGCCAGAAATGCTTGTTGGTATTTCTTACGATCACAGATAAATCCACAAGCGCACGGATACCGATGTAGCACTTCACCTAGAAGTGTTCCAGGTTATCATATCTCAGGGAACGTGTGTGTACTAATCTCCTATCCTAATCCGTCCAAGGACAACAAGAATATGGTAGGCAGAGGGTAGAGAGGATTCCTATGGTCAAAGATCCTAAAATAAGATAGGTTCAGTCTATAAATGCTTACTTCGGGCACCGGCTTACCCCTGCATCCACAGGCGACTCCGGCCAACAGCTTTACGATGTACCCGAACGTGGAGGATTACTAAGGCTGGATAGGGCTGACACCACCTACCGACTACCTCTACAAACCGTGGGGCACGCGGCAAACAAAGGTAACCTCTAGCCTAGACACCACATCTATGCTATTAATTACTATCAAAGTCTTGACGTCACACTTATAGAAGACTATGATACTCTAACTAAGTAGAGCCATGATCTCGTAAGCAACTAAGGAAAGAACTTACTTAAAAAGGAAACCTAAATACCAATGAAAGATCACGAATACTTACTAAGAAAGGAAAGCATCCGCTGAGGTACAAGTGTGGAGAATGCGCCAACAAGCCCGAACCTCCTCCTAACTCTCCCTCACTCTCCCTATTTTCTAAGCACTTTGGTACTACTAAAACCTTTTGAGTGGAGCTCTAAATCTTCTTCTTGTGTTGTCCTCTGTTTATGCCGAATTTCCCCTCTATTTATAGGTGGCGGAGACTTAGCGGGTACTTCAAGGTGGAGGAGAGTTGGCGGGCGAAAATTCCCCCGCCAGGCGGCGGGCCATGCCAGGCGGCCACGTGTGCCGGGCAGCCAGGCATGCCGGTCGGCATGCACCGCCGGGTGGCAGCCCAGGCCGGGCGGCCACGGCATTTGGTCGGTTTCCAACTGACTCGCTTCGGACGGCTCAGATCTTGTCTTGATGGCGGTTCCTTGGTCGGTTTCCCCCGAAATCTCCGTTTTGGGGTCGGTAAGCCTCATGGGCCTCATGGGCTGGTAACCCTGGGTGGCCAACCTAGGCCGGGCGGTAGGCCAGGCCGGGCAGCAAACCCTGCCGGGCGGCAAGCCAAGGCCGGGAAGCGGGGTAGGCCGGGCGGCCTGGCAGGCCGGCCGGCGGCCTAGGCCGGGCGAAGGCTTGTGCTGGGCGGCGGCCCATTTTTGGTGCCGGCCCCCTCCGGATCATGTCTTCCCTTGTCCAAGTTGTGCCACGTGGATGCCTCCTTTACTTCTTCACTTTTTGCCCTCCTTAGTCCGGGGACGGAAAATGGCCTCATGATGTATTGTTTTGCAGGGTCGGCTGGATCGGATGGTTTAGCCTGATGAGACTCTGTTTTAACCAGCCGGGTGGCTGATTTCAGCCTGATATAACCTTATTGGCTGAGTTCTAATTTCAGCTATCACGACCCTGCCGGGCCCTGATTTCAGCCTCATACGACCCTGTCAGCCGGCTGTTTTACGGCAGTATCGGCCGACGGGGCGTTTCTTCATGTTTTTGCATATTTTGGCTCTTTTATACCTGCAAATACATGTCTCACCAAAACTCATGGAAATGATTAATAATAAACTACTATCACTATTTTGTTTATTCCTTTTACGTTGTTTATGTAAGGATTTGATAGTCAGATTTGGCATTTAAGGACCATCAACACCCCGCGTCGACGAGCCCCCACGCCTGCTCCCCACACCCTGCTCACCCCCGCCTTGCACACAGCCGCATGCCCGTAGCTTTGCCACCGCCGTGCACCAGAGCTCCAGTGCCGCAGCCACCTTCTCCACCGCCAAGACCCATAGCGCCGTCGTCGCCGTGCGCCGCCGTCATCCACTGCTCCCCGCGTACGCGCATGCCACCCCAGACCAAGCTCGCCGAGTTTCTCCACTGATTAGGGCAAGTTCCCCTTATCCCTATTACAGGCAAGCCAAAAACTTCATCTTTTAGGCGATCGGTCGTGTGATTCCCATCTTCGGCTTCGTTACTTTTCTTAGGGTATTGTACTCTTCCTCCGTTCATCGATTGATGCCCTGATTTTCGAGCAATTCTCTTAATTGATGCAATTAGATTAATTATTCATGTTTAGTTGCATTAATTAGGAAATTTGGCTCAACATAGATGCAATTAGTTCATTGATTATCTATTAATTGCATGTCTAGTGTCTGTCTTCCATTTAGTATGCAGTTAGATTTATTACCCATTATTTGATTGCACACTAGATGATTCGCACCAGCCACTTAGAGTCGATGATCACTGTTGTTACTTTACCTATTTGTCTAGTGATCATGTCCTTCATTCAGTGCTAGGATTTCTATTGCGCATTCTTTCCTAGCGGTGCTTTGCTTATAGATGTATTAGGTTCTATACTTACCCTGTCTATACCTACGTGCGTGTAGTGACAGCTACCAGCAGCAATGATGGCAGGTTAGAGAGATGCCTAAGAAGCCCAAGAGCAGGAAGAGGACCAGACTGGACCCAAAGTTAGAGAGAGCCAGACAGCTAGCACGGCACCTAGATGCCATGGAGCAGTCACGTAGGACACCTGGCTCTCGATTGATCATCAGCCAGCCAGCTGAGTCACAGGGACTTCGGAGGAGCACCAGGCAGAGGACTGCACCTCTAGCTACATGAGTGGTTCCACCTCCGTGGCCGCAGCGTACTCCGGCTTCTCGTCAGGAGAGGTCATCGAGAACTGCGGAGGAGGGATCCTCCAGGTAGCAACAGGAGGAGTCTGAGGAGGAGGTGTCAGAGGACGAGAGCTTTCAGTACGAGTCAGAGGAGCCAGAGGAGGAGACTAAGGAGACAGAGCAAATTGTTCCCCAGAGGATAGCTCACCGGGCAGGAGACCCGAGGTGCACCTGTGCAGTGTGCACGAGGAGGCTGCAGGGACTAGTACAGGCAGCCAGAGAGCCAGACATACTTAAGGTTCCTGCTAAGGACCTTAAGGCGCTGCGTCTGATTCCCTTCGAGCAGTGGGTTCTGGTCCCCAAAGACCCCGTTGCTGGAGAGAGATACTGGACAGGCCTCCAGAGAAGGATTGGAGAGGGACTGAGACGCTACCTTGGACTGGAGGTCAAGGACAGACTCTTTGTGCCAGAGTAGTACACGACCTACGAGGCCATGAGGAGGGCCACCGACACAGAGATGGAGCAGTACTTCACGTACTTGCTAGGGCTAGCAGAGCTAGTTACTGCTCCACACAGGTTCAGAGAGGACGTGGTGCTAGAGTTCTACGCCACACTATGGGTTGCCAGAGACCGCTCAGAGTTCTGGTTCCTGTTCAGAGGGTAGCCACAGCGTGTCAGCAGATAGGATCTGATAGCTAACCTAGGACTCCTGGCTTCAGATTTCTAGCTATACAGGAGTGCCTATGGTACACTTGCACCACCCCGTAGACCTCAGGGAGGGAAGCTACCTTCTAACGACATGGTGTCGATTGCTTTCCCACCACCACACAAACTAGGCTTTGAGAGAGGCCCTACGAGACTCACCGTAGAGGCCAAGGTGGTGAGAGTGATAGTCACTAGGACTATCATCTCTAGGTCTGGGTACAGAGAGGAGTTCACACTTCTACACCAGTGGGTTGTAGCAGCCATCTTGAGGAGGCAGCAGTTTGACCTGGCAGACTTACTGATATGGCAAATGGAGGAGGTTATCTCTAAGAGAGTAGGAGGACGTCACTTGGTCTATGGCCCTTACATCTACTATCTCTTGAGGAGGATGGGCCTAGTGATGGAGGAGCAGTACGAGGCGTTCCTTGAGGTGACCACCAGCTACGCACCTAGAGTCCCCAGGGGATCACAGTCAGACTCTAGCCAGCAGACATGGAAGGAGGAGTAGGAGTCACCGCCAGTCTTTCACGAGCAGGCAGCTCAGCCAGAGATGGTGATTCCTGAGTCAGCCAGTACAGGAGAACCTCCCCATCCAATGGGTTCACAGTCAGAGGACGCTGTCACTATGACAGCGCTTGCAGGATGTCTGAGTGAGTTCATCCAGAGTATAGCTGAGGATAGGCGTTAGATGATGGACGTCATCAGGGATCAGGCA
Source organism: Eleusine coracana subsp. coracana (assembly GCA_032690845.1). Lineage (NCBI taxonomy): Eukaryota > Viridiplantae > Streptophyta > Magnoliopsida > Poales > Poaceae > Eleusine > Eleusine coracana. Next base: position 30,150,201 of record CM064422.1, read on the forward strand.
AAGCTTCAGAGGCCGCAGATGGCACTTGTTACCGCCCTGATGACATAGATGACGGAGTTGACTCAGAGGCAGGCTAGTCAGCAGCCAGGACCCTCAGTGCTTCCACAATACCGGCAGCTGCCGACTCAGCCATGACCCTTCACTACCTTGATTTCAGCTCAGTCTAGTGGACTGTCACTTTCAGAGGTTCTACCGACAGGGGGAGCAGGACAGACACTCTCTTCAGCTCAACTCTCCCCCGTGTCAGCCTTTTCTGTGTCTGCGTTGTTTGTTTCCCCTTCTCACTCTTCGACTTCGCAGATGGCAGGACCTTCTAGCTCTCAACACCTACTAGTCAGGAGTCTGTTTTTAGAGATTGTGCATACTACCCATGCGGACTCCTAGACCGCCCTAGAGAGCTTCCCCACCCACTACTACAGTCAGCACGCTCACTCCTCAGGTAGTAGAGGATCTTGTCCATGGAGGTTTCTCACAGCAGGATGTGGCGGATCTCATTCTTCCCCAGACTTCAGCTCAGGAGACCGCCACAGTCCGACCAGCAGCACAGGACAGAGGGTCTGAGTCGCCTGTGGACATTGACTTCTTCGAGCAGCTGGATGCTCAGGAGGCACAGACTCAGGGAGCGCGGCAAGATGCAACACAGGAGTAGCCCAGAGCAGAGTCCTTAGAGGACATCGCTGCACCACTTCCTTCGATCACGAGCACTTAGATGTTCATCTTTTCCCGCTTTTTGGTGCTTGTTGCCAAAGGGGGAGAAGAGTCCTAGGTTTAGGGGGAGTGGGAGTGTGATCCTGCGTGATTGAGAGTAGCATGTATCTAGGGGGAGCATACGTATACTTGTACATGGATTTTGGGAGTTAGATACATTTGGATCTTATTTTGATGGATTTATCGAGATGTTCATGGATTTTGATGAGTCATAGTTTTTCATTCAATTGTGTTTGACTCATCTTGATCTCACTTTGTTTAGTTTTATACACAGTGCTTGTCTTTCATTATTTATCCTGTTTGCATGTGTATGATGCCATGATGATGAATGCTTGCTCTTAATTCTTATGCATTGCCATGCTCTCCTGTTGCATTTCATCATTCATGCTTTACATTGTATGTCTTTATGCTTTCTTTAATATATTGCCATGACATGCATGCATTATCATCTAGAGTGTGTTTTTCTTTCTTTTCCTTGTATCTCTAGATGATGATTGATTGAGTAGGACCTTGTGCGTTTCTCTCTTGTGATTTTGTGTTCCTCTCGATCGTAGTGTAGCTCTTCTAGCCCTGTTGTTTTCTTGTTGATATTATGTTAAGTTGTGGTTGTCATCAATCACCAAGAAGGGGGAGATTGTAAGCTTCATGACCATTGATGATGGAATTTCCGAGGTATGAATGTTTTGGTGATAGATGACAACTATGAAATTATGGGCTAATATCTACACGAGTGTTGTCTATGTAGGAACCTTCATTAATTCTCTACTACAAATCATATGGATCATGGTTGCCTTGGCGATTGATGACAATGACCATAAGCATGGAGACTTGATGAGCTTGATGGAGTACAAGGGTTGATGAAGATGGATCAAGGCTAAGGACAAGCTACGGTGCAAGTGTTTGGTACACTTGCCTAGTTGTTAGGGCTTTGAGTCCATAGAAAAAACCGGACTATCAAGGGGGTCTAGGTCATTCTCTTAGGTCATGTCTAGTCGGTGATGTGCTAGATTGCTCGGTGAAATCACAAGCACTACTTGACAGTGGAGAAGCCAAGGAGTTGTTCAGAGAAGCCGGGAAATAAAGTCAAGCGAGGACGACGAGTTTTAGCTTCTAGACGAAGTGACCGGACAGAGGGGTCAGTGGTGACCGGACTGTACAGTCACTAAGAGATTTTGTCTGGGACTTACAGTAGGCAGCGAGGAATCTGTTTGTGTCGGGGAGCTATAGTGACCGGATGGTCCGGTCTACAGATCGGACGGTCCGGTCTATGTGGCTCCACACAGAGCAGAGAGGAAGCAGCACCGAAATGTTTCTGGACTAGAAAGAGAAATTGACCGGACCGTCCGGTCAGGTGACCGGATAGTCCGGTTAATAGGAGTTTCAGCAGGGTCAGAGTTGTTTGTGCACAGTGTTGCACTAACCAGACGGTCCGGTCAGGCAGTGACCGGACAGTCCGGTCTAAAGGCGCAGAAAGCTGATTTCGTGGAGCAACGGCTAGTTTGAGGTTGGAAACCCATATAACTTCGTTGCTGGGGTCTTTGTGACCTCTCTTGGCCAGTGAAATACCTGAGAGCATTTGGTAAGGTCCAAGAGGAAAAGAGGAGAGCACTAGAAGAGGATTTTGGTTATCTTGTGAGTGCTTGTGAGAGTAACAAGGAGTGATCTTGCACATCTAAGGCTAGGTGTCCTTGAGGGTGTGATCTTGGTTGTTACTCTTAGTCTATGGTGAGACCTCGACCGGTTAGGTGTCGGTGATCGAGCCTATCGTGATCGATTGTGAAGGCCGTCACACGTTTGTACACGGTTTAAGCCCGCCGTTGAAAGGGGCATCGCTAGTGAGCGCCCGTGCCGGCTCAGGGAGTCCGGCAAGTTCTCGAGGGAGGCGAGCTTGTACTTTGGTAGCAGCGGTGATGCACACCGTGTCTTCACTCGAGGAGTGATTGCGGACTCGTGAGCGAGAACTCCACTTGGTGGCGGGAGGGACCGGAACTCCGATGGGAGTGGTCCAACGAGGAGTAGGGGAAGGTGCCATCCTTTCGAGACCTCGGGAAAAATTATGAGCATTCCTTGACCCCCTCTTTACTATTTCACAATTGTGTGCTCTAGTTAGTAGGGTGGCTTGTGACTTGCATAGGCTAGTGTGTTTAGCTTCCGTGCTTTGTTTTGCATCATGAATACTAGCATGCATAGGGTCTTTGCCTACTAGAATTGTTTAGTTTACAACAATTGTTAGGCTCTAGAGGAGTGAAACTTAAGTATTCGAATTTGTGGTCGGCTACCGATTCAACCCCCCCCCCCCCCTCTTGGTAGGCCTTCAGTCCTTACACATAGCCTCGACAGCTTAGGTTCCAGTGCCCCCCATAGTTGGCACGGATGCGAGCAGCACCATGTGGCATTCACGCAGAAGGTCACAACATCCGGTGGCGCTTCTGGAGTCAGAGCCGGCGTCCTCCAGCGATCCCACGTCGAGGAGATCAGAAAGGGATTCATCTTGACATTCGATCACGCCAATGAAGCCGATGTTCGCGGAGGTGGGGATAGTGTGGCAGACGATCATGTCCTGGAGGCATCCCGTGAAGTTTCATAGGCCATCCGAGTAATGGTCTAGGGGGGCTTCAGCGAGCCTGTCCGGGTGGAGGGGCTCACCCCCGAGGAGTTGCCCATGGACATTTGCCAGCGCAAATGCGAAATGCTAGAGGTCATCCTACTCGGGCGCGGGCCCCAAGTAATGCTCTAGATGGAACCATAGCTGGTCGCCGTAGTTGGGCGCGGCACAAGTTGGTCAGCGACCCGTGGCCTAGGCGACTTGAGCCAAATCGTGTGCATTGCCTCATCGGCGATGGAAGTGGTCACTACGAGGGGATCCGGGGGCAACTCGCCAACAAATTCTAGCATCCCGTCCCTCGTGACGACGAAGTTGAGCGTGTGACCGCTTCCAAGAATCGATGTCACCATATCATGCCGGATTCGGATCGGCCCTCTGTTCTTCTTGATTTCTCTGTGATGTAACTAGAGTGTGCTTTGTAATGCTTTGCAATGGATCCGGTCACCTTCACCGCTAGGGCTAGGTTAGATCCGATGACGGTGACATCAATTCTTGGGATTCTTGTTTTTCTTGGATCTGAACACATCTTTGTGGCGGGTCCAATCTGGAAGTCCCCATGTATTTGATCTGGAAATAAATCCCAGATCCTCCCCTTGATCTAGATCCAAACTAGGGTTGGGAGATCCCGACATTTTGATCAAGACTGCGCGTTAAGATCGTGCCTGCAGATTTGATTTTGTTGTTCTCTTTTTCTGATCTTGTCTCAACCGAGCGTGACGGCCTAAGCCGCACGTGCGGTCTGATGCTTCTTGGGGCGTAGGTCGCAGGGTGCGCCGAGCCACACGGTGCTCGACGCCTCGCACTGCTGTTTGCTTTGGGTTTTTTTCTTAGATCTTGACACCACGAATCTTAGACTACAGCGAGTCAAGATTGGTGTGGCATTGCGAAGAACTCCATTGATAGATCTTGGCTGTCTCGAGTCAAGATAAAAATTCAATCAAAAAACGTACCTTGAATCTCTGATTAGATGATGTTGGCTCTGCTAGAGCATGCTGATAACGTGTTAAGTTATTGATAATCGTAGGTATGCAGATCAGAGAAACAAAAACTAAAAACACAAGAATAGAGGAGACAAAATTTTTTATTCAGTAATTCTAGCGAAATTCTAAAGGTGTGTCTCCTCAACTATTTATAAGGGCGGAACCCTAACTTCGTGTTGGGCCCAGATTCGATAATGAACCTACATAGACCAGGAGACCTTCTTCTAAAAAGTGGGTCTGGCCCAATAAGAGTTTTACAACAGTACTGACTTCACCTAAAAATGCAAGTGTGTATGAACATGCATCTGATCATACATGGAGAGAATATAATTGGATCTTTAAAAGCTAAAATAAGGAAATCCTCACTATCATTAATTAATATTTACCTTGGACTATCATTAAATAAATCATAATTGTCACGTGATGCAAATAAATCTGAAGGAAAATTGATGGGAGGAAGAAGATATAGTATATCACAGGTATGGAGTGCTCACCAATTTCATTTAACACTAGCAAAATGCCCATGCATTGCTACGGGCTTATGAAGTATGATGTATTTACAGATCAAATAACTAAATTTATCATTTGAGTCAAATTCTCCTACTATTTTTTTCAGTGATTATAACATCGCAACTGAAATATTGCCTTCGATGCTCATAACAACGTAGCCAAGTTCAATCATTTCATTTTGATAAAGTTCTTATGTTACGCAGAATTATTGCACATAGATAATTTAACTCAAAAAGTTTAACACTCTTTCATGATAAGATAATTTCTATATAAATTAAAATTTACCTATAAATAATTCCTAATTAATTGAGCATCCTAACATCACAATTATTTGTTGATAAAAGCTAAATAGAGACTCCATATTTAACAGAGACGCCTACATGAAACCAACAATAAAACTGTCATATTGTGGTATGTTTTAACAAAATAATCCATATATGATACTTCATTATTAGTATATCATGGATGCAGTTAGCACCGAGAAAAGATAGAACAAAAGTATCATATAAAGTTTTTTTGAAACAATTGTAAGTCCAACTTTCCAGATATACACTGAGAAACTTATAACTAGTTAAAGCCAAAAACAAGAATCAATTGTACTAAAACAATGCATAAAATCAATTTAACCTTCTGGTGTCACCCCACTCTCTCCTACACAACCTTTTGGGCTACAGGATGCAAGTGATATATAGTTTCTCATAGCATGTGTTTGTTAAATCTGAAACCAGTGGATCATATGCTAGAGAGCTGAGGATTGTAACTAATACTAAAAAATAGTGGGGGTGAACAACTGTCTGTATAGTTGCAGATAGTTCAAGAGAATAAAATATAAGCTACTCATCTAGCTTCATTTAAATGGCATAACCTTAAATGTTAGAGTTAGCAAAGCAGGTTTAGATTTGGGGCATTTTAGTATTATATTCTGGTACGAAATTAAATGAGCCACTTTACCAATTGGCAGATTATATATGTCACATCGGAGCTCACCTTAGAGGAAAAAAAATACAGCCAATACTCATGTATATATGAAATTGTGCAGCATCATAACATCAATAGAAATTAGTAAATTCACTATGTTAATAAAAATAGAGGCTCCATGGTTACTCGGGTTTGACATCGTAAGCAAAGATTAAAGATAGGAAACTACACTATGACAGTATTGGCTGCACTAACTTCTTGTAAATTTGTTGAAGGCCTCCTTCGGATACTCTCACCCAGTGGTCAGGGTCTTCTCTGCATATTATAACTTAGGAGGAATGAACCATCGGTGGCCACTGAAGATCTCGCCATGGAGAAAAGGATGGGTTTCGACCGGTCATCCAGATGACTCAAATAGGACCAATTATCATCACAGTAGAATAATTAAGGATTCCTATGTCAGCACCATGGACAATATCACTAAATAAAAGTCATGCTAATGTGTATCCAACTGTTCATAGCAAATAATAATCTAAAAAAAAGTGGCCACATCATCAGGAAAAAATAAGAAGTTCAAATTAGAATAGAATAATAATGCAAAAAAGCATCCATTTTAACTCTAGAAGTTAAGTATATTAAAAAAACAAGATAACAGAGAAAATACTCACATGTGCCCATCATTTTGCTCTGGGTCATAAATTAAATATATAGACATGTTCGCGCCAGGAGAAACTATATTGAACTTTGGGTCAAAAGCATCTATTCATGGATAACATGGTACAGACCAGGAAGAGTAAAAGCCGTATGGCTCCTCATACGCCCAACAGTATTTTTGCTAAGAAGAAAAAAAGAGTAAGCACTTAAAGTGAAAATAGAGCTAGTTTAAATAATCCATAAGCATTAGAATCCCTATAAAAGATTAAATCATGAAAGGTGTGAACTGAGAATGTTATCCTTGTAACAACTAATATTCATGCAGTGTATCTCAACAATAGAAAAATAGTTGCGTATATGCCAAAATAATATGACTTTTTATATAAGTACGAAATAACATGGCTTAATATGCTTTCTATGTGTAAACTGATTAATTGGCCAATGCTGAAGTAACAAAAGATATTGCAACAGGCAACACAACAGAAGAGAAGAAAACATTCCACCAATTTCTTGGTATGTGCTGGTGATAATAAAATCAGCATTGTTAATAGGGAATATATGAGCAGTGAATTGACAAGAGAAATGATACTTATCATTGGACTTCTGCCACTATATGTCTGAATCTGGATATTTTGTCTTTTCAAGAGCATGAACAATATTGCACTGCATAATATATGCTGGTATAATTAGCAAAGAAACAAGTGCGACACTCAAGTATAATTAACAAAGCATATAACTGGGTAATTTTGTCTTTTCAAGGGGAATGGATGAGTGCTGAAGATCAGTTACTTTGCAGTTGGTGCTATAACAACATGCAGATTCATTTCCGTTTTCTTTTCCGTTTTGCCTTGAGATGAGACTTGGGAGGAGCATGCAGATTTTTTGCTAGTCCCTACTGCTCCTTTCCGTGCTGAAGATCAGTTACATTGCAGTTGGTGCTATAAACTATAATACAGAAGACATGGACTGAGAATGTTATCTGAAGACAATATGAAATACAAAAAACATCGAATAAAGCAATAAAAAGGAACATGGCCTGGTAAAATAAAATTACTCACAAAGGATGAGAGGAAACGATGGGAGATCGACGGGCTGGTCTGGTGCGGGGACAATCACCAACTTGCCGTTCACCTCGAGCAGCTCCAAGATTGGACCCAACGAATGCTTCGTGAGACTGTGTCAATGATGTAGTCCAGGACTCCAGGCTCCTCGCCTTGGCCTGATAAAAATATTACCCAATTAAATTTTGACTTCATCGACTATCAGTTTCCGATGAATTCAGCGCTAGTTACAGGTACGTACCAGCATCTGCTTCTGGTTGGAACTGACGATGAAGTCGTCGGCCTTGAGGCGCTCCTTAGCCTCCTTCTCCTTCGCCGGCGACGTGCTGATGGCGGTGACTTTGAGGTCGAACGCCTTGCCGAACTTGACGGCCAGATGGCCGAGCCCGCCCAGCCCCACAACGCCGGACAATGCGCGCAACCGTCGTCTTCACGGGCGCACCAGCCGTGGCGGCGGAGGAGGAGCTGAGGTGGTGGCGTCCTCTCGATTCTACTGGGAAGGAAGGCGGCGGCGACCTTAAGGATTCTAGGGGCTCTGAGAGGCGGCAGTGGCGTCCACTCGATGCTGCTGTGGTGGAGGGCGCGGTTCTACTCCAACTCCACGAGCGACTCCGAGGCTGCGGCGACGGAGGCGAAAAGAGAGGATGCGGCGGAGGGGAAGGCTGCGGAGGCGAAGACCGGAGAGGCGCGGGATCTGGAGGGATAGAGGACGGGGAGGTGGGGGTGGGACACGTGCGATAGAGGACGGATATCGCTGGATCGAAGTTTCACCATTCAGATGCAGACGGGTTAAGGACGGATTCAGATCTAACGGTTTATATTAGATAACGGATTAAGCATTAAGGACGGATTAAGGATGTGATAGAAGGCCGTCTCATAATTATTAGATAGTATATAGAGATGTTATTGTAATCATCGGCTACCGCAATCAAGAACGTCATGCTAATTAATCTTGAGCACAACAGATGGGAGCTAGGAAAGACATGATATCAGAGGTACCAAATGCTCACCGATTTTTTTTTAATATGTCCCTCTGATCTTCGGCTACTGCAACAAATGACATCAAATCTAAAGGAAATAACGTTGGATACCTAGGATTAGAGGCAAGACCTAAGGCTGTTGGAATCGAATAACTTATAGTAGCAGGGAGAATAAAAGAATGAGAGAAGAAATATGTCGATCTATTGTAGGGTAACGTCTACACAGAATAGGGTTTTGACCTGATCGATAGCTACGCAGAATCGGTCCCCGATCGATGTTACACGGTGGCAGTGTCCCTCGTCTTTGTGAGGTTCATGACGCCCTGCCACGGTGCTTGTCACAAGTGTGCACAATTGTGTGCTAGCTTCCTGGCACAGGTCACCGCAGGTGCGCGGTAACTCGTCTCGCTGTTCTAACACCCGGTGGTCGTGTACAACAGCGAAAGTCAACGTTGTGTCGGCCTCCCAAGTAGAGACATGTGTTCGTAGAAATTAGAACAAACGACGATGATAATAGAAGAGTACGGACGAAAGAGCGTTTTTATTCTAGAAGATGATCGATGTTTTAAGTTAGATTTGGAATCAGAGTAGAAAAAATAAAGAAAATGGAAAACAACCTTGACACATTAGCAGACATACGAAGATGACACAGACGATTGGATGGACGAAACATGCTCATCTTAATTATTAGAGAAAGAAGATTTTTTATGCCAAACGGACTTAAACTGGACACATAAAAAAGTAGACGTAGACGATTGTTATGGAATTATTAAGCTGTAGAGACTAAGGGTCTATTTGTTTTAGATTATAATCCAATTAGATTATATAATTTGATTAATTAATCTAGATAGCAAACAAACAAGGCAGATTATGAGTAAGATTATACAATCCTAAAGATCAGATTATGATAAACTCATAATCTTCCCAAAAATGAGCTTTTTTCAGATTATTTTAGTAAAAAACCCACTACCCATGATTAAGTGATATAAAATTACCTGCATTGCCATCCTAAAAAAACGATTCGTTCGACCACCACCTGTATAGGCCGACGCCCTCCCTCCCTTCTGCACCTCCCTGTGTCACATTCTTCTTCCTCCTTGCCTCCTCCTCCTTCAAACCCTAGCCCCAAATCCGACGAGCTCGAGCATAGATTCAGCGCAAATGGATGTCCCCAAAGGTCCCGATATGGAGGACAATCTTTCTCAAGCTCTGGAGTTCCAAAATTCCTTGAGGAGAAATTTGTTTGAGGAGGAAGAGGATGTGTTGGCCGTCGATGGTGTGACCAGTCTCGGGCGCGGCAGGGGCGTTGGCGGCGTGCTGGGAGCTAGCCCCGCGCTGGGTAGGCGCGGCGGGAGCCCCGGCCTCGGCGTGCTGGGCATGTGCATTGTAGTCGTGACCCAGGCGTTCGACACAGTATCGAGTGTCGTCTGCTACTCCTGGTGGGCACCGGCGCCGGCACATCTTGGCCGCGCGCGGTTCTAGCCTGGTCCATTTGATGAACGAGTTCTTCCACCTAATGATTGAGAATCGAGCGCGGAAACCAATTTGAAGTTTTGTTGATGTTTTTGTAGTTGACGAGATTTAATTCTTCTAGTTTGAAGTATGGGGAACAATGCAGAGAATAATCAAAACCCTACCAATGGAACTTGTGGAGTTGAGTTCTTCATAGCAAGTAAATTTCTTCTGATTACCAAGAAACTTGCAAGCTGATGATTAGTATATTGAGGGTATTATTGTCTTCTTATATCCAAATCTAATAATCAAAATATAAATAATCAGGTAAACAAACAACTCCATTCAGATTATATATCTAGATTTATAATCTAAATTAAATAATCTACCACTTATAATCTAGATTGTATAATCAGTCTAGGAAACAAACAGGCCCTAATGATATACAGTATTTGTCAAAAAACCGGAGTGAGCAGTTCGCCAGCTCTAGCAATTCGCTCTTTTCCCGTGGGACTCAGCTGCTCCCCCCTATCCCTAAACCCAACACCAGACCCTATCCCCTTTCCGGCAGTACCACCGCTCCCCTGTTCGCAAGCTGCAGGCCTTCGACTGCGCTCGACCTCAATCCACTCCCCTCCTCCCGACGACCTCCGTCCCTTCTCTTGCTCACTACCTGCTCGTGAAATTGGCCTCTCCATCGCCAGCCTCGCGCCTTCACCCTCCCTTCGCTTCGAGCGCGCACCAAATGCTTGCGGTATTGCTGCAATGTCCTCCGCTTCTTGCCTAGTGTTCAACCACTCTCGCGCGTCTTCGCCGACGGCGGCATGCCCGAGTCCGCGCCATGTGGGGCCTCCTGTGCTGCGGCCTCTGCGGCGCCGACCCCGTCCCGCGCCGCTCCGGGCGTCCGCCGCCTCCGACCAAGAACGGCTCCTCGCCGACCTGCGGGAGCAGGCTGAACCCGAGGCTGCGCTCCGGGTGTTGAATTTGGCCCTCGCGCGGGAGGACTTCGTACCGAGCTGCGTCGTCTATGAGGAGATCATCCGGAAGCTCGGCACGGCTGGCGCGTTCGACCTGATGAAGGGGCTTGTTCATGAGATGCGGCGGGAAGGGCACGAGGTCAAGATCGGCGTATTGCAGTCGTTTGTGGAGAGCTATGCGCGGCTGCAGCAGTTTGACGATGCCGTCAACATGGTTCTGAACCAGCTTGACCACTTCGGCGTTCAGGAGAACACTGTGGTGTACAACCACCTCCTCAATGTTCTTGTGGAGGGAAGCAAGATGAAGCTCCTCGAGTCAGTGTACAATGAGATGACGACCCGAGGGATCAAACCTGATGTTGTCACTTTCAACACGCTGATCAAGGCATTGTGCCGAGCACACCAGCTCAGGACTGCTGTCTTGATGCTGGAAGAGATGTCAAGCCATGGTGTGGCACCCGATGAGACCACATTCACCACCTTGATGCAAGGGTTTATTGAGGAGGGAAGCATTGAGGCTGCTCTGAGAGTGAAGGCAAAGATGTTAGAAGCTGGATGTTCACCGACAAGGGTAACGGTTAATGTACTAATCAATGGGTATTGCAAGCTTGGGAGAGTAGAAGAGGCCCTTGGCTATATACAGCAAGAGATCGCTGATGGATTTGAACCTGATCAGGTTACATATAATACTTTTGTTCATGGGATGTGCCAAAACGGACATGTTGGTCATGCCTTGAAAGTCATGGACCTGATGCTTCAGGAGGGCCATGATCCTGATGTTTTCACATATAATACTGTTGTCAATTGCCTCAGTAAAAAAGGAGAGCTTGAAGAGGCTAAAGGAATTGTAAATCAGATGGTGGATAGGGGCTGTTTGCCTGACACCACAACATTCAATACACTCATTGTTGCTCTGTGCACACAGAATCAACTTGAGGATGCATTGGACCTTGCACGTGAGCTAACTGTGAAGGGACTTTCTCCGGATGTTTATACTTTCAATATCTTGATTAATGCCCTCTGCAAGGTGGGAGACCCTCATCTTGGTGTTCGCTTGTTTGTGGAGATGAAGAGCAGTGGATGCACACCTGATGAAGTTACATACAATACATTAATTGATCATCTTTGTTCATTAGGAAAGATTGGGAAAGCTTTGAATTTGTTAAAGGAGATGGAATCTAGTGGCTGCCCTCGGAGTATGGTGACATACAACACACTAATTGATGGTTTATGCAAGAAAATGAGGATAGAAGAAGCTGAGGAGGTTTTTGATCAAATGGATCTACAGGGTATTTCAAGGAATGCTGTCACATTTAATACACTTATTGATGGTTTGTGCAAGGCCAAGAGAATTGATGATGCGACAGATCTTATTGAACAAATGGTAAATGAAGGATTGAAACCTGATACTATCACTTACAATTCTATCCTTACACATTATTGCAAGCAAGGCAACATCAAGAAAGCAGCCGATATTTTACAAACTATGACTGCAAATGGATTTGAAGTTGATGTTGTCACATATGGAACGCTCATTAATGGTCTATGCAAGGCTGGTAGGACTCAGGTTGCTTTGAAGCTTCTAAGAGGCATGCGGTTTAAAGGGTTGAGGCCTACTCCAAAAGCATATAACCCTGTGGTACAGTCTTTATTTAAAAGGAATAACTTAAGAGACGCCCTTAATCTTTTCAGAGAGATGACTGAAGTGGGTGAGCCTCCTGATGCCCTCACATATAAGATTGTTTTTCGTGGTCTCTGTCGTGGTGGAGGACCGATTAAAGAAGCTTTTGATTTCTTGGTGGAGATGGTAGATAACGGGCATATGCCAGAGTTTTCATCCTTCCGCATGCTAGCTGAAGGCCTAATAAACCTAGGCATGGATGATTATCTTAGTGGTGCTATCGAATTAGTTTTAGAGAAAGGTGACTTCAGAGAGTCTGATGTTTCTGCAGTAAAAGGATATCTTAAGATCCGCAAATTCTATGATGCGTTAGCAACTTTTGGCCGCCTCCTAGAGATCAACAACCCTCGGTGGAGTTACCGATGATACATCATTATAGAGACAAACAGTATTATCAAGGAAGTTTAGGTGACAATTTTGCTGGTTGCTTGATGAACCTAAACATTATAAGCTAGTGGTGTAATAGTCTAATGTAGATGTATGCTCATCCCTCTGATCAGCAGCATACAGGATAATATCATGATTCTGAAACTCAAAGTGAAAGTTGATTATGTCTGTTTTCATCTTGAATCCCCGTTTGAGACTCCTGTATATTTTCTGTAGGTAATAATTAGAATGTGTTCTGCCCTTTCAAATGACAGGTCTTTTATCTTTATCTTTCAATCAATATTTGGAACAGGGTATTTTCAGAGGGAAATTTGGTTGCATCTATTTTTTTTTTGTTGGCAACCCATATTTTAGCAACTGAATCTTCTAGTAGTATGTTCCTCGTCAACCTTTTGTGACACACATCAGTAATTTCAAATTAAGCAGGATGTCATATATCATAAGATGCAAAAGATGGTGGTGCAGGGCCTGTTTGATAAAAACCTTATAAGATTCTAAGTTGAACATTTTTTGGGTCATCTTCTGCAGAGAAAAAAAAAATCTGCTCGGTGAATGGTACTAATATGTATGATGATATTTGTAGTTGAACATCATAATGTTAAAACTAAGTAAACTCTGGTACCATGTTTCATTTGTAAAATGATGAGGTGGAAAAATACAAGATTTCCTTGCCCATTCTGCTCTTACAATACATTAACTGCATGTCTGGAGTTCATAATCACCTGGCCAATATCATTGTCATATGAACAGAAACAACTGATATTTAGTGGAATTAGTCTTTGTGAGCAGGTTCTTGCAGAATCCATTAAATATTTAACTGATTTATAATGTTCCTTGTAAGACCAAAAGCACATCTGGGAGAACTCCAAGGAGTGCTGTGTGATAATTCATAAGGTAAGTCTGTTTTTGGCATATTTTAGTCGATTGAAGTGTCATGTGATAACATCGAAATAAAAAGGTAACATTTTGTTATTATATAATATCTTCGAGCTTTAGTTTTGTGTGTGCATGTTTCAAAAATGCTAATTTCTTATTATTTCTATTGTCATCCATTTGATATGATCTTGTATTTCAGTGCATCATATTGATAGTAGTTCCTTTATTAGTACTGGCAGCTTAGCAAATTGCTTTTAGGCACCACACGAGTAGTGATTTCCTGCTCTTGTGCTCAGTGGCAGTAGGTGTTGAAAATCATGTTTAGTTGCAAATATTAATGAATGATAAATAGACCTTTCAGTTGAAATTCTGGTTCTTCTCTATTCCTCAAGCAGAATGTAGAATGCAGCTGTGTAACCTACTGACCAAGTGAACTTGTGAATGTATTAATTCTACCCGTTGGTAGTTCTCTATTCTGAACTATTAGTTAGAAATTGCATGTTGAACTACTGGCCATATTTGTTGGTTATTACTGCAGCTGCGATAAAAAGGCTTGCTTGGGATAAAAAATGTTTTGTTGTTGTTGTTGTTGTATTACTGCAGCAGTGCAGCTGCGATGTATATTACAAGATCTGGGGAATAACTACCATAGAGGAGGGCAGGACTGAAAGCATGGTATCTTATGATAGAACACGATATATTGAGAGGGAAAAAACCATTAATTAGAAAAACTAATGCATCTTTACTTGACAAAAGAAAGAAATGTTCCAATTTTATAAGATTAACTTAATTGGCCCATAATATTATCTCAAAATTTACATACAAAAAATCTGGTAACTATTAATCCTAATTCTCTTTTAGTCCTAACTGTGTATTATGTTTTCTTATCACTGTTAATTTCTGGCGAGAAATTTAAATTTGATGATTGTGAGCGTGCAACCTTTGCATATCATTGTTAACTGCTTTCCAGAAAAATAAATGGAAAGACTGAATTCTCATTCATTGCAGACATCTTTAAAATTAGCAATTGCTATGGTAACTATATTCTTCTTCGTCTTTGCCATTTTGCTTGAATTGACATATTTCTTACTGATTTAGATAATATATATATGTGGGTACAATAAACGTCAACATAATATCAACCCACAATTGATCATATCAATGAAACATGTTGCACTCCAGAATTGCTACCCCATGGATATTCATTGCTAACTTCTCTGATTGACAGTTACTGCATGTCATCAAGATGTCACATGGTATCACATATGCACTTCCATGAAGGGAGCAGGCACTGATTCAAGTTTGTGGGAACATATGCGCTTACATCTGCGCTTGGTGGGAAGGGTGCATACAACCCTGATAACAAGCAGTGTGTCCGGGGTTTTATGAAGAAGAGGAGTGGTTGGCAATGCTGCTGGATTTTTGTAGAGGAGTGCAATGATGCACTGTTGCAGTATTATGGTGCAGGAGAGAGGACGATGGCAAGAGTGTAGGAGAGTAAGTGGGCATGGAGTTAGGGGTGGGGATATGGTGGCCGCGGTGGGTTGTATGGCCTTGCTTGTGCAGATCAGGGATTTTTTTAATTAAGCGTGACTCTGATTCTTGCCAACTTAACATGCCGAGTGACAAAGGGAGTCAAGCATGGGTGGCGAAGGAATAGCTGGGAATGATGGCAGCAGGGCGACCATAGAGGTGCATGGCATTGGGTTTCTGACGAGCTCAATAGTGATGCTTTTGCCAGTTTGTTAATCCCATCAATGTTTCTCTGGGTGTCCAACCCTACAGACATGAGACATCTACAAACGCCCAATCCTGAATTTTCCATCATTTTCTCCAATATTTTTTTTAGGTACATGTCTTAAAATTTTTGCTGCTCTTGTAGATTATGTCGCAAACGAACAGCTGTTCACATTACTTTTTGTATCTCATAATCTGCATAACTCCACAAGCAGTGGAGACATGTTAATCTATTACCACTACCACATTCAAACACTTCCTCCATGTCATTGTTGGACTTCTGTGAAATTTGATCTTTCAGATGAATATATACATGTTCCTGCATACTAACCAAACACCCCCTAACTTCTGTAGTCTTCTATTGTTATTAATTTGGTATCAGCCTCCTATTGAAGGATTGAGTAAAAGGTTCTATATGAACTTGTGCCAAAGCAGGACAAAGGCTTTTCACTTGGTACGCTTTGTTTGGTTCTTCATTTCCTCGCTCCTTCATTGTCCCTTCTATTGTTTCTGTTTTTAAAAGTAAACAACTTTGAAGTATTTCTGTTAACGACACGTCTCTGCTCAAATTTAGAGAAATAAGTGCCTCTGGATGCTTTATGAACCGTCCAAAGAACAGAACAATAAGCCAGTTCAATTCGGTCAGTACTGGCTCTAGTGTTCGTTTTCACCCCTCTGATTTTTAGATCTATTTCATTAAATATTGTGATATTAATTAAGAGTATTAAATATAGATTACTGATAAAACCTAGTTCATAACTCTCCCTCTGAATGACGAGATAAATCTATTAAGACTAATTAGATCATGATTAGATAATATAATACTATAGTAAATATCTTTTAATAATAATTTAATTAAACTTAATAAATTTATCACACTGATATACATTCAACTCTATAATTAATCTTATATTTAATAATTATATATAACATTTTAATAATTAATATAACCCACTCAAATTTATACCAAACGAACACACCCTCCTCCTGCTCCCGCTCGCTCCACCAGATCTGCCCGTTCCTGCTGCCGCTCGCTCCACCAGATCTGTCCGTTCGCCATGGCGTCTCCACCGCACCGCTACCTGCGTCTGCTCCTCCTCCTCCTCCCTCTCGTACTCCTCGCCGCCGCTCCTGCTGGCGCCGATGACCTAGTCGCGGAGCTCCAGTCCCTCCGCGCGCGATCCCCCTCCGGCGTGATCCACCTTACCGACACCTCCGTCACCCGCTTCCTCTCAGCCCCGGCGCCGCGCTCCTACTCCGTGCTCGTCTTCTTCGACGCGTCCGCGCTCCACTCCAAGCCCGATCTCCACCTGCCGCAGCTCCGCAGCGAGTTCGCTCTCCTCGCCGCCTCCTTCAACGCCCGCAACCCTGGCT
This sequence comes from Eleusine coracana subsp. coracana, assembly GCA_032690845.1. Classification (NCBI taxonomy): domain Eukaryota; kingdom Viridiplantae; phylum Streptophyta; class Magnoliopsida; order Poales; family Poaceae; genus Eleusine; species Eleusine coracana. The sequence continues at coordinate 30,167,101 of CM064422.1, forward strand.
CCGGGGATCTCTTCTTCGCCGACATCGAGTTTGCCGAGTCGCAGCACTCCTTCCACCAGTTCGGTGTCAATTCGCTGCCCCATGTTCGCCTCATCCGCTCCGACCACTCCACCCTCGCCGGATCCGAGCAGATGGACCAGTCCCACTTCGCCCGCCTCGCTGACTCCATGGCCGAGTTCGTCGAGTCCCGCACGGGCCTCGAGGTCGGCCCCATCATCCGGCCGCCCCTCCTCTCGCGCAACCAGATCATCCTGCTCGTCATCCTCTTCCTGTGCTCCATCCCCTTCGCCATCAAGAGGATCATCGAAGGGGAGACCCTGCTCCATGACAGAAGGGTTTGGATGGCCGGGGCGCTCTTTGTCTACTTCTTCAGCGTTTCTGGGGGCATGTACGGGATCATAAGGCACACACCAATGTTCCTCACCGACCGGTCGGACCCCGACAAGCTCGTGTTCTTCTACCAGGGGTCAGGGATGCAGCTTGGTGCCGAGGGATTTGCAGTCGGGTTCTTATACACGCTTGTGGGCCTGATGATTGCCGGGGTGACACACTTGTTGGTGAAGGTTGAGAGCCTGCAGACACAGCGGTTTGCAATGATGGCTGTCATTGCAATTGGGTGGTGGGCTGTTAGGAAGGTGATCTACTTGGATAATTGGAAGACTGGCTATAGCATTCATACCTTCTGGCCAAGCAGCTGGAGGTGAAATGCTGATCAAGAGCTCATGGATGCTTCTTCCCTTTGGTTTCAGAGGTATGAAATAGTATCCCTTCTTTTCCTCTTTTGTATATTGCACATTGGTGTTGATTATTAGGACAACATTGTGTGGTATCAATGGATACCGTTGTTTTTGGATGACAAGTTTAATCTTGTGGTCCTAAGTGATTTAAAGCACAAGAAAAGTGTACTGGCATGAAAATTTGAAACTAAAATTTGTAATCGGACATTGAAGTGAATGGCATGAAATGTCTTTATGAAAAACTGTATTCTTTGTCTCCCAAATACTTGGCAACTTGGGTGCATAAACTATTCCTTATGATCTTACTATGTCTTATGTGTTAGGATGTTTGTTTGAAGATTCTTATTGACCATTGGATAACCTGGGAAACTTAATGGTAGTTATTTGATGATGCCCCATTTGTTTTAGCTTTGTCTTCTGCTGTCGTTATTAACTTATTATTTGCCAGTAAGATCTGTTTGCAGCTCCACTATCTCTACTTGCTTTATTCACCTTACCCTATATCTTTGATCTCTTCCCTCCATATCACGTTACATTACCTTGGAATCACAATCATGTGACAATTATGATGTACTGTTAACTGGATATGTCGCAGTTATACAAGCCCATTGAACTGATTCCTTATTGAGTTTACTTATTTGCACAATTGAGTGTGAGTCATTGTTTGATTACAGAGAAGTTGGAAGTTTGCCCTTGTTCTAATTTAAATACAGCTGGTACTACTACTGGGTAATAGTGTATGCAGTGATTGGGAGACCAGTTATTCATCAGTAGTCCATTCACATTTGAGAAAATTTAACTGGTATTGTACTGTGTGGTTCAAGATGCAAAATGAAGCTTCATCAGTGTGTAATCTTGTTTAAGCTTCAGATCTTTGTCTATCCTTTCAGCTTCTTCGAGACAGGATTATTCTTAACAGTCAAATATGAGGGGTTAAATGCCACTTTATGCAATGTGTGGTGAAGATCCTCATAGATGGCTATGCAACTGTCTCCTGAATGCATTTATGAAGTGGTTGGGCAGGAGTCATGGGACTGAGTGGGACAGACAGGTGTATGAACATTTAACATAACACACAAGGCACCATTATAAGGGGGGAAATATAAGAGTCTTGGGGATTCAATTTCATGCAATTAGCAGATTAATGAGAAAACCAACTGTTATCAGTGGATGGTAGAAATAGTATTATTGTGAAATTTAAATGGCACTAAATTGAGCTGAATAGCTAATGTATAACCATCCCAATAGTGTAGGACTGAATTTTGTGGATAATTGGATCATAGGATTTGCATAATCTAGTCAAGTGAGTATGTTGGACAGTATGGCTGTAATAATATGCAACCATCTAATTTTTTCTCCTGTATTGGAATTCATAGTAGTAACTAGTAAGGATACATTGTGCCATCTAAAGGGTGTCAATGATGTGAATGATCACAGCTAGTCCTTGATTCCTGAAATTCTATTGCTAATTGTCACATTTATTTAGATCTTGTCAATAGCACTTCAAAATATCTGACAAATGAAAACAATAGAAAGAAAGAGTAGTGTGCATTGGTTTAGGTGGAACTGTTTTCTGGATTTTCTTGTATATTCCCTGTATTATTGCCTCCAATGTCAAAGTTCTTTTCAACTTTTTAAGCTATGTTATAACAATCTCCTGTTCAGGACTACAGAGAACATGTCTCTTATGTTCGCTTCTATATTTTGGCTGTTTCGTACCATGAAATAGGTCGATGCCACTTTCATGACTGAAATGTTACTATGATACATTACAAAGAACATTAAGTTGTATTGCTTAATACTTTGTTTGAAAAGTTGTCACAAACCAAATTTTACATATAAAGTATTCAAGAAAGTTTCTTTTTTCAAATGTAGAGGATTCACCTGCAAGCATTCTTTTGGGCATAGTTCATAGGGGATGTTTCCCAGTGAGGTTAGGAAAAATTGTAGCAACTATCTGGGAAGCAATTCAATGTAGTGGATTTCAGCTTTTGAAAGTATTTAACTAACAAGTATTGTGGTCTAAAACTAAATATACTGTTAACGAGTATATGGGATGCATTGCTAGATAATCTGGATTATCGAATATGTTAATTGTATATGAAAACTGTACATAGTTACTCTAGGTGTACTATTGTGTTACTGAAACCGAAAGATTCATGGTTTGCTTGTTTAACTATTTCAGGATATGGAATCATCCAAATTAACATTGCTGAGATAGAGCATCGCCTGGATTGCGACAATGTGCCAGCAGTTGTCAGCTGCTGTAGCTGGAAATAGAGTACCGATTACCGATTTCATTTTAGCCACTAGGCTCTTCTGTTACACATGATACAGAAGTCCAGATTTTGAACTACAATATATGTACTAGTACTTTTTATATCTGTTTATGAGATAGACGGCTGGGAAATCGCAGTTCTTTTGGGCCCTGCATATACGGTGCTACGGTGCTGAGTGCTGGCATAAAAAAGGTGACATGTTCAACAATTAAGTGTAGTAGAGATGTGTATGTTGCATTGGTTTTGCGGACATACAAGAAGAGATCGAATACGGAATAAAGATATCTGGGAAAGTATAGGAGTGACATCTATTAAGGAGAAATTGGTTTAACATCAGTTGAGATGGTTCGGACATGTTTAACGAAGGCTTCTAGAGGCGTCAGTGCTTAGTGGGGTTCTAAAGAGAGATGCTAATGTTAAGAGAGGTAGATGTCGATCTAACTTGACTTGGAACGAGACGGTTAAGAGAGACTTGAAAGAGTGGGATATCTCTAAAGAGCTAGCTATGAATAGGAGCGTTTGGAAACTAGTAATAGACGTGTTGGAACCTAGTAATAGACGTGTTGGAACCGTGATTTTTTTTTCTTGCTTAATCGTTTTTCTTTCTTTTGGCTTTTGTTCTGTTTGTTTTTGTCTTTTTTTTGTTTTTTTTTTTTTTGGCTTTTGTTCCTTTGTCTTTGTTTTTTGATTTCTCATATGTTTTATTTCTAGTCTATTCTAACTTTTTTGAGATAAAAAAGCTTTATTGTTGTTGTTATTATTGTTCTAGATGAAAAATTTTCAAACGTTGTAGGATGCACCCTTATTTCTGTGTGGTCTGGTGGTTGTCTTGACGGCCCACGGGAAAATCGTACAGCATTTCGATTTGTCATGCTGTTTCTAATCTTCTCCCTCTGATTTTTCATTTGCTGACATTGAATTAGAAATCCTGTACTAATGATATCAACTAAAAACTGGAGGGAGCATGTGTCACCAGCCTTATGGCACGACTGGAGTTGTGCACACTAGCGGTGCTTTACATTGCTTTCATTAGTCTCGCTAAGTCTTCTTATTCGCGTAAAAGTCAGTTAATCTTAAGCACTGCGCATAGATCTTTGGGTGTTAGATGAGTACATGAGCACTCGCAAAATATCGTCAGCTTCAGCTATCGTTTACGTGCTTCATCGTCTGTCGTGTATAACTTTATAATGAATAAACGTCTACAAGATAATTGCAATCTCAGAACACAGGCATTGCACGTGTTATCGCCAAGGTTGAATTGGGTTTCCTGGCAGTGCATAATGGTATGGGAAAAATGTTGTTTGTCCTATTTCAAAAACTTACGCATGTCCTGATTATGTTCATCACTATTTCGGAAGAGGTATGCTAATAAATAATGTTTAGATTGGGTTTACTAGGTTTACAGCATTGTTGCACTTGTGACTATAATTCATGTTTTACAGCTTTCAGCTCATTGAAAGCTTTCAATCAATGGTTTGTTATTTTGAGTTTTGATTTTTATTTTATAGGATTATTTGTATAATAATTATTAACCATTGGATTCAGTCAGCTGAAAATTAGCTAAATCCCTATATAATTAGGCACCGCGGAAGAATACCAAGAAACCAATAAGGTTTGTATTCAACCTGAAACAACTATATCACTATCTAGGAAATCGGCTTTGAAATTGAGGAGATGAAAAAGTTTTAGTTTTCTGTAAAATTGTTGACACAAAAATCTTAACGCGTAATCTTGGAGATCTGATTAACTCAAGTGTAGGCTCAATACAGGAAACTAGGACGTGCTAGTCAATTTTCCCTGCAAATCGACAAAGAGACAGGTAGTTAGATAGCACGGGTTACCGGCTTTGGATAGACCGATGAATGGAGCCGATAATTATTGTTTATGAAATCAGCCGATACTAACACATGAATAAATAAAATAAAGGAAATTAAACTAATCGACTGATTATATCAGCTCACCGGCAATACTTTATTCAATAAACATTATTAAATTCTAAATGGCGATGAAAAATCGAGCTGACCGGCCAGAGTCGTTAAATCTACAGTATCAACAAAGTGCCTGGCCGGGTAGACGTAAAGGGATAAAGTCGATAGAGCTAAGTCGATAGTTCTACAGTAGAAACACATATACTCGCTCTATCGATAGTACTGAGTCAATAGATTTGGTTAGCTGGTATTGCAAATAAGTCAACTTTGATTGCAATACATTAATCAAAGATCTAACTTATTTCAACGAGGGGGCAAACGACTATCATAGTGGATAATATAATCAATTTAGCACTAGAAAGTCGATCGAACCGTGATAACCTACCGGCTAAACGTCCCAATAGAACCCTATCGATTTTGCCTATAAACAGACTGGATCTAACTCTGTCAATCCAGCAAGAGATCGATCGATGCAGCCTCACTAATTTGAACAGATTGAACTTAATCGAGATAGTGTTCAAACACGATAAACAAAACTAGATTTGATCTATTTATAGATAGAATCGATAGAGTGACTCGAATAATAGATCTAAATAACACCTATAGAACCTACTAAGATTACAATAGATTGGTTTCAACCAAGACAGTGTTGCAATCAAAGTCGATAAAACAAGAATCAAGCAGATCTAATTACTGAATAACTGTAATTCTAACGATACCAACTAGAATAATAAATTAATGAGAAAGTACTAGCTGGAATAGATAGAATTACCAAGGGTGACTAATCCAACTCTCTCGCCAAGATTGGAGCCGATGCAGCCCGCGCGAGATGAAGGTTTCGTCGAGTAGGAAAGGTTGACGGTGCGCCAAATTATATTGAACGAAAGTATTATTTTTCTTTTACAGATCTTATTACATATTTATAACCTCATGCAAGAGGTTCTGATCTGACATGGTCAGGACTCCTAAACAAACCGACCAAGTTTATTTTAAAAATTTAAACTAATAAATATTAAAAACATCCCTACAAGGACCCACTTTTCTTCCTTTCGGTCGCTAGTCTTCTTCTGGCCCGACCGAATCTATCGTAACTCCACCGATACTGGTCTGGTCAAATTCTGGTGTCAACACATGCCTCCTGAGTCCGGGGGTGCAAAAATGCTTCATGCGTCAGATTTTATCTCTTCGCTTTTCGTGCGTCATTAATGGTGAGTCACCCGCCATCACATCTCGTCTTTTAGCATACCTCCCAACCATTCACGTCCTCCTTAATTGCAACTCATCGTTTTCCTGCACTGCCTCGACTGCTGGTTTTCTTTTTGACCGTCCTCGCTTCGTATTCCAAATTAATATGGGGCGGCATTTGGATCCTTCAAAGGCCAGTTACATATCCTATAAATAGCTCCTTAGACCAGTTCCCTCTTTTCATCCCGATACCTTCGTCTATGAGTCTTCTCTTGAGAGCTCTAATAGAGAAATATCGTTTATCTCCGAATCTGCTAGATGCTTTATGGCGATTACTTTTCGCTTCTTTCATCCTCGGAGCATCCTTTCAATCCAAAATCATAGCCGCTCTTGTGCCAGAAACCCACCGGTCAGTTACCTTTGGGTGACCCAATCATGAAGAATGGCATCGACGAGGCAACCCTCTCTTCCCCTTGTTCTTCGTGTAATGTCTGATGACAACGCTATTCTTTCAGGGAAGAAGAGCCAAGCTACTGAACCACCTTTAATTATGTGCTCTTTTTCTTGTATTTGGGATAGTAATAGTCTTCATCCCCTAGCTGTAATAGGAGAATAAGTTTCTTTAGAAATCGATTACCTGCAAGTAATCAACTCATTTTCACCTTGTACTGATGCTCTTCTATAATTTTTTCTATCACCATTGAATGAATATATGTATTATCTCCACTTTGCATCTAGCGTCGATATTTTTCTGCTAAGGGCGATATTTTACATATTGGCCATCTCAAGTCGATGTACCTTCATCGGCTCTTATCACTCAAGCACGATACACAACAATATCGGCTATCGATCAATGACGAGATCATGAATCAATCCAAACACTCGGATGATATCGCCTCAAATATTTACCATTAATTGCCCTCCTGAACTCTTCTCCATCCAATACTTGTAGGAAATATGCATTGCCAGGTGCATATCGGCTTACTTTGAATGGACCCTCCCAAATCAGTGACCATTTCCCGAAACGACTATCTTTAGAACCAATAGGCATGATTAGTTTCCAAACAAGGTCTCCCTCCAAAAAACTTTTAGGCACCACTTTTTTGTTATAGAACCTAGACACACGGGCCTTGTTTTCTTGAATCATTTTCAGGGCCTTCATCCGATGCTGAACAACATCTTCTAATTCATCTAGCATAACTTGTCTGTTATCATCGGCTGATAACTGGTCTAGCATCTCCATCCTTCTGGACCCCAGATTCGTGTCCCATAGTAAAACTGCTTCATGCCCATAAATCAGCTGATAAGGTGGCACTTTAATCGACACATGACAAGCCATCCTGTATGCCCATAAAGACCTAGCCAATGTCGCATGCCACTTCTTAGGCTGTTCATCCATCTTCCTCTTAATCAACTTAATTAAACTCTTGTTAGATGCTTCTACTTGACCATTGGCTTGAGCATAATATGGCAATGAATTCAAAAGCTTGATTCCTATACTATCGACAAAGCTTTGAAACTCTTCCTAAGTAAATATAGAACCCTCGTTAGTGGTAATAGTTTGCGGTACACCAAATCGATATATAATATGCTCCTTCACAAAGTTGATCACACCACCAGTAGTTGTGACATCCTATGTCACAAAATGGTAATTTAACTAAACCTAATATTAGTTGAGGGATAATTAAAAATAGAATTAATTAAGGTGCCAAAGAATAAAGGGAGAAATTAAATTAATTGAATCCAGAATATCCAAATGAGAGCCATTCTCAAACCTCACAAAAACCCATGGAAGTGCACCAATGTTTTTGCATATTATGAATGGCCACATTAAAATAGAAGTTTGAGAATTTTACCAGAATTTTTGGTAATCATTTAATACCCTTAAAAATTCCCCTAATGTCAAAGAAAAGCATTTCTGTCCTGGAATTTTAAAAATTTACCTAAGCCGATTCAGAGCATGCACCCAAAAGCAAAGTTAGAGCACATGAGCCCCTGGGCATGCTCAAAACTCGGCACTAGGTTTGGAGCAGTGGAACATGGTGAATTTTGGCCAAACCCGAGCAAGGTTTTGGGTCAAGCGGAGTCAACCTCTCCTTTCTCCCTGGCCAACCTCCTTTCGACACCGAAGTGTACCCCGATGCACTGTGCCGCCGTTGATCACTAGAGCCCAACTACGGCCACTGCTCCACCAAACCCCCACCTGTGCCACCGGCCAGAATTGAAGGCGGTGCTCCCTTCCTCCACTCTCTTGCCGACAGCTTGGCCGTCCTCTGCTCTCTGCCTCGCTCTCTTCCGCCGATCGGCTACAAGTAACGACAACTCACCTCGGCCCTCAGCCTCTCGCTCTCTCAACTCGCAATCAACTCTCGCACCCTCCTGAACCCCCCCCCCCCAAGCGCCGGCACCAGCTCCCCTCTCCCTTCCCGGCGAGCCCAAGCTCCGGAGCCCTGCTCCAGACTGCCATGGCCGCTGTCGCCCACAGCCAGAGGTAGGCAACACCTCGTCGCCCCATTTCTTTTCAAATCGGTGCGCAATCCACTCCTCTCACGTCCCCCTGGCTGGCTCCCTCTGGATTTCAGCCACCTCGCCGGATTTTGAGGAGAAAAGACCGCTGCCGCCGGAACCGCCCCCACCTCACCGACGGGAGCCCTGCTCCGACCTTCTCCCTCTACTTCTTCCTCGACGCTGCTCATCTCCGTACCACGGTGAAGCCCTCCGACCAAGCCCCGGCCTCCCTCCTCCTCGGCATCGTTGCGCGAACCTCGCCGGAGCTTTCCCCGCCGCCACCCCTCGTCGTCGGCAGCCTCCGGTGAGCCCCTCTCCCCTCCGACCCTAGCCTCGGGACCCTCATAGCGTCGGGAATGTTTTGGGGTGCGCGCTGGCCCCGGCCGCGCCACCGATCGGCTGCTGGGCCGAGCTCGCCGTCGCCGGCCTGGATTGAATTCAAATTGTCGATGGCAATTTGGTAATTAAGGGTGAACTTTGCTATGAAGTTCAAAAATCAATAACTCGAGCAATATAAGTCCAAAAATCATGAACCAATTTTTTTCGACTCCTAAAATCCCCATATACCAGAAAAGTAAGTTGAAGTCCAAGGTTATGCTATGAGTTAATTTTTTTAATTCCCTAAATTTACAACCCTAAATTGCTTAACAAATTTATAAGTAAATAAATGTAAGTGGTAAATTCATGAAACTTTCTCAGTGATCATTTCATGGCATTCCTAAACTTTCTGCAAAAGCACATTTCCATTTATATGCATATTTTTAGTATTATTGCATAATCTTCATTTTTAGTAATTGAATTTATATAAATTATTGGCTAGGAATTTATTTATGAAATTTGGTATTCCTGTTCCTTATGCACTTGTACAGTCCTATAAAATCCCATGCAAAATTTGAAGCAACTTAAGTATACTTTTTGCTGTCGAATTGGTCACTTGATAGTTAACTTAGGAATTTTCCATATGAATATTGCTTTTATGTGCATTTAGTTACAAGCAAGAATAAATTTACCTCTGGAATATTCATGCAGGATAATTCATCCTAACATCATAGTAGAAATGTTCATCTCCATTTATATGCTCATGGTTCCTAACTAATTATATATATATGCACCTAGAGCTATTTCTATCTAGAATCAACTTTGTCAACCTCATATCTTGTGATGGCCAATTGCATAGTGGTCACTTTAGATACTTTGCTAAAAAAAATGAACTTTCTGAAGTATAGGACCAGTACTACATTTTCATGTCACCATCATCATATAATGCCATGTGATTCTCATCTATGCTATGCTCATTTTCAGGATAGACATACACTAAGTTTCAATGCATGAAACCCATGTTTTGTTAATTAGAAGTTTGTCCCCTTCAAATTCAGTGGTTGCCATGTCATCCATGTGTGTGCATACACATTCATTCATGAGTATCAGTTTCATTAATTCTATTTGTTGAGGAAATGCCATGAATCATCATGCCACTCATTTCATCCTTAGTTAAGGAACTCCATGAAACCTTGTGTACTCCTCCGTATTTATGCATTATTCATGTCATATAGGGATCGAGACCGAGGAGATCACACTGGATCAGCCGAGCTCTAAAGTGAACTTTGGTGAAGACACTAATTACGAGTACTCCCAAGGCACGCCCCGGTGCATACCCAATTAATTTTTGAGTCATTTTTTACTTTGTCACAAGATAGAAATATTGTATTGTGCATTACGTGTAGGACTTGGATGAAACCCACTTGCATACTCCAACAATGACCTATAATTAGTTTATGTTAGTAAGCTTTTCCGTTAGCGAATGCTATACTTAAACTAATGGAGTTAATGGTAGGTTATAGATTCAACTATGGTTCACTGGATTAACGAACTTGATAAAATGGAGCACCTATCGTTGCAACTCCACGGACAAGTATTGAACAGTACCAAGTACATACCTTTAATATGGGAATTGGTAAACCTAGTAACTTGGGCATCGTATAGTTGGACGGCCATACTCATCGATCTAGAGGTGATGTGAACAGCACGGTGGTTGCACGGGTTTGAGGACCGCTGGAGAGTGCATGGGTTAAGCCTCAGATACGAAGTACTATATCGCGGGGAGGATGTGTACTCGGGATCGATGGCCCCATATCGACTTTATAGCAATCTTGTGAACGGTGGCCATATGTGTTCTTAAGTGATGCATATGTCGTGTATTTGGGTTTTCCCTGCAGGATGTAAATCAAGTCGAATTGCCATCCCTCGCGGTTATGAGTACCTCTTGTTCGAGCAGTGGCAATGATGTGTTAAGTAGTAAAGTTATGGTTATGTTTCTGAAATTTACTTATGTTATGGCTATATGTTGCTATGATGTATTGCTCTTTACTTATGTTCAAGTCTTAGCAGCTAGATAGACTCACCGTAGCTGTTTTCTGCAATAAGCAAAGTAAAATCTTGATTAAGGAAATAAAAGTACAGCATAGAACTAATAGGAGCTTTTTATGCAATTATCAAATAAACCCGGTCAGCCCCCCTACATACTAGGAGTCGGTTTTAGTAAACCCTTTTGACGGGTAAGTCTTGCGGAGTATGTTAGATACTCAGGCTTTGCGATTATGTTGTTTTTCAAGTTTCCCTCAAGCTACATATTGTGACTGTTGTAACAAGGTTGTGTGAAGGTTGTGTGGGAAGGTGAGGAGCCTCAGAATTGGACCATTGAATGGGTCCCTAGCTCCCCTAATCGTGATGAGTGAGCCATCGCCATAGGGCTGGCATGGTTCATGTAGGAATCGATGTCGTGTTTTGTCATTTTATCGCTTCCGCTCAGTTATGTAATATTAACTAAGGACTTATGTATTGTATCCAAATATGAACTTATTCTCATTTGACCTCTGAACTTGTAATATTATGCACCTAAGTGATGTAACTTTGTAAATGATGAATGTTCATATGTGAATGCTATGTATGGTTACTTCGTTAACCATCTCCCGAGGCGATCCTGTGCGACACACCCTATTTTTCAGAGTAGGGTTATCACAGCTGGTATCAAAGCCGTCTCGGGATAAGCTACACACAAATGAGCATTTTAAAACGTAAACAAGCCATTTTTACGCCTTACGGTGAGGTACGAACTAGTAGTGCCCATATAAGAGTCTTCTAGGTGGCAAAGCTAACCCTGGGTTATGTTTGTTTAAATTACTTGCAACTACAGATTCTTCAACGAATGTACGTCATTGTGCGCGGATCGGTTGTGCTGTAAATACCGAACACCTTCCAGGTGGGCAAAGACCTAGGCTTTGATTGATGCGTGGACCGAATGCGTTTAAACGTCGACTGCCTTCTGGGTGGGCAAATACCTGGGCATAAACTGTCATTGTTATTTTGGCTTGTTTCTTTTGAATTTGATGTATTGTTTCTGAAATGGATCTCTTGCAGGTACACTAACCACGTGTAGTTCGTTAGACAGACGTGTGAGAGGTGTGTGTGCCACCGAAAGGATCGAGTTATATAATCGGTCAAGTTTTTCTTTTCGTGAGGATGTAGGAAACCGTCATGTTGAGCATTTACATTCATACATGCCATATGCATTCATCCTCACTAAATCATGTAAAGAATTCACTAAGATTGCAAACTGGTGAAATGCCCAAGTTTGGACAATTTTGAACACCTATGGCACCTAAACCAAAAATTTGAACTCAACCGATAAGAATCGGAGTCTGCCAGAAAAGTCAGTTCCACTAAAACAAGCATAACTTCCTCAATTTTAATTCAATGAAGGTGAATAAGTACTCGTTGGAAAGCTGATGTTTTTCTCTACAAGTTTGTTTTAGGAAGTTTGTCCTAGAAAAATTTGGAACTGGATCGAATTTTGCAAAAACAGTAGCCTTGTTCTAGAAGTCAGAAATTGCTTCATTTCTGTCCCCTGTCTTTGGATGATTATAACTCCCAGAGACTTTATTGGATGGGTATGTGTGAGTATGCGATGGAAAGATGATGAAATTCTCCACAACATTTGTAAAACACAAAAAAAATTAATTTTGTCCAGAAGCTAAGCATTTTTGCGCGTTTCTGCGGTTTACTCCGTTGACCGCAGAAAATTGGTCATTACCGGTCGTTAAACGGATCGGGAACCTCGTGTATTTTATTTTACCAATCAATCCTTATGCTATTTTAAGCATGTGTGCTTAGTGGGATATTAAGTTTGGACTCACCCTTGCAAAACTTTATTCCGGCAGATGGATGTTGGCAAACTCGCGAAGTACTCTGAGTACCTTGCCGCCCACATTCTGGAGTTGGAACGAGAGCGCGAGGTGCTGCTGTTCACACTTGCAGCCCATGATGCCCAGCTCGCGAAGTGGGATGCTAAGATTTCATATCTTGAGGACAAGCTGCACACTAGCAAGTTGGAGCGCGCCAATCTTTTCGAGCAACTCCATGATGCTCAGCTCATCATCGAGGACGATGCAAGCGATCAGTTGCAGGAGCAACTGAACCAACGCAACGCTCAGCTCACCGCTGCCCAAGAGGAGATTTACTCTCTTCATGGTCAGGTTACCGCTCTCTTGGAGGAGCGGAGTGAGCTACAGGCTCAGTGTGAAGAAGCTCAAGAAGCGCGTGATGTCATGGAAGGGAACCTCAACAACGCTCACGCGGTCATCGCACAACAAGAGCAGCTCATCGGACATCTCCAAGCTGCTAATGGCCAGCTGAACGCCATCCTTAATGATGAGCCACCCATTCCACTCGCAGTGATTCCCCCCGATGACGCTGATTTGAGTGAGAACAGTGACTCCGGCATTGACTTCGAAGCACCCCCTGGACCGGGTGATACGGACATGGAGTCCGATGGTGATAGTCATGTCGGGTGATTGGGTAGTAGTATGTACGTAGGGTGGAGATCTTGTGAGACATCGTAATTGTATGTGCATAGTGTTAGTAATGCTAAGCTAAGTTGTAACCTAAGCTCTCCAAGATTGTGTGGTGTCATGTTCCAAGTGATGTAACCAAAGACTTACTGTGTATCAAAGTTGCATCACATGTATCCATGGTTTTATCATAATTATGTTGCCTATGGTGTTGGAAGTTATGGAGTTAAGTTATCTTTTGTATCCACACCGTTTACTTGTCAAGCCTTTCAATTATGAGCAATCTGAAATTTTATTTCGTTACCATGTCATAGCCTTGTTATCATATTGTCTCACGTGATGATTGGGCTAACATGCTTTGTTCATGTGTCAGATGGTGCAAACTTGTCGCGGTGGAGAAAACGTCAGTGATGCTCTCGGCGCCTCGAACGTCGGTGGAAATGGGCCGCTGCCCAACGCGCCACCCATGACGGCTATGGAGCAGCTCATCCATAATCAAAATGGGATGTTCCGCATGTTCATGGAGAACATGAACCATCAAGGAGCTCCCGGACCACCACCACTGCAGCAGTGGGAATCCTCCTACAGCGACTTCTGGGCGACTCACCCACCCACCTTCGGAGAAGCCGGTGATCCGCTTGAAGCAGATAATTTTATTCGCACTCTAGAGTCAAAGTTCGCTCTCCTCCACTGCACCGAGCAGCAGAAGCCCCTCTTCGCTGCGCAACAGCTCCGTGGCTCCGCAAGTGCTTGGTGGGCCAGTTTCACCACTGCTCTCACCGCTGGTCACCAAGTCATGTGGGCGGAATTCTGCACAGCATTCCGTGCACACCACATCCCCGCTGGACTCATGAAGCGCAAGTTGCAGGAGTTCCTCAACTTGAAGCAAGGCTCTGGAACCGTGCAAGAGTATGCACAAAAATTTAATTACCTGGCTCAGTACGCGTCGTATCACGCTGATACGGACGAGAAGAAGAAGGACTGTTTCCGTTCGGGTCTTACCCCGAAGCTGCAAGACCGCTTGGCACAAGTCACCGCCGGCACGTTCAATGATTTGATGAGTGCCGCCATCGTGCAAGAAGATGCCATCCGTGCCAACCAGGAAGACAAGAAGAGGAAACATACTATGGGATGTTCATCCGGCTCCGCACCGCCCAAGTACAAGTTAGCAATCACTTCCCCGACTGGACAGAAATTCCGGGCTGCAGTACCATCGGGAGGAGGACCTCGCCCGTCGTTCTCGCAGCAGCACTCGCGATTCCATGGAGGCAACCAGAAGCAATCTTCTGGTTCTCGCCCACCACAGCAGAATAACCAAGTGGTGAAGACCAACTCGTCGCAGCCATGTTACAACTGCGGCCGCACCGGTCATTTTGCTAAGGAGTGTCGGTTCCCGAAGCGCAACCCGAATAACAACAATAGCAACTCCAACACTTCCGGGAACAACAACAACAACCAGAACAGTGGCAACAACAATGGCAGCAACGCAAGTCGTCCCCAGTCTTCTACCCCCACGCACAAGAATGGCCGAGTCAACTATACCATGGTCGAAGAGACCCAAGTTGGAGAACCTGTTCTCGCGGGTATGTTTTCGGTCAACCAACATGCTGCCATGGTTCTTTTTGATTTGGGAGCAACACATGATTTTATTAGTCAAGCATGTGCAAATCACTTGAAAATCACCCCCACCACCATGGGAACACCTTATATCATCACATCTCCCAGTGGAAAGATAAGAGCTCATCTTGAGTTAAGGAAAGTGCCACTTAAACTAGCAAGCAACGTATACCCCACTTCCCTAATCATCTTAGATGGCCAAAGCATCGACATAATCCTTGGTATGAGGTAGATGACTAGTCACAAAGCCGTATTGCACATTGCGGACCGGGAAATCCATTTGAACTCACCCTTACACGGCCCCTCTATTCTCCGATTGCCATATCCCAAGTTGTCCACTTCTCAAGTGTGTCATGTTGAAGGAAAAGAGCTAGAAAATATTCCGGTGGTATGTGAATTCCCCGATGTATTTCCAGATGATTTGTGGGAATGCCTCCGGACAGTGATGTTGAGTTTAAGATTGAACTCATACCCGATACCGTGCTTATCTCTCGTAGGCCGTACAAAATGGCTCCGAATGAGTTAGCAGAGTCGAAAGAATAGTTACAAGAGCTTATGGACAAGGGTTACATCCGACCAAGTTCATCTCCTTGGGGCTGTCCCGCTCTCTTTGTGAAGAAGAAAGATAAGACCCTACGCCTATGTGTCGACTATAGGCCGTTAAATGCTGTAACCATCAAGAACAAGTATCCTCTACCTCGAATTGATATCCTCTTTGATCAATTAGTGGGTGCTAAAGTCTTCTCTAAGATTGATCTCTGATCCGGTTATCATCAAATAAAGATGCGAGCCGAGGATATTCCAAAAATAGCTTTCTCCACTCGATATGGTCTGTTTGAATATCTTGTCATGTCTTTTGGTCTCACCAATGCTCCAGCCCACTTCATGTATTTGATGAACTTCGTGTTCATGCCTGAGTTGGATAAGTTTGTAGTGGTATTCATTGACGATATTCTGATCTACTCCAAGTCCGAGGAAGAACACGCCGAACATCTCCGTATTGTTCTACAGCGACTCCGAGATCATCAACTTTATGCCAAGGTTAGCAAATGTGAATTTTGGCTAAAGCAAGTTCCATTCTTGGGTCATGTCATATCAGCAAAAGGAGTAGCCGTGGATCCTAGCAAAGTAGAGGATGTGCTGAATTGGAAAGCTCCGAAATCGGTAAAACAAATTCGCAGTTTCCTTGGTCTTGCCGGTTATTATCGGAAATTCATTCCCAACTTCTCAAGCATTGCCAAGCCTATGACCAAGTTGCTGGAAAAGGATGCTAAGTTCAAGTGGAGTAGTGCATGTGAAGAAGCTTTTCAGTCGCTCAAGAAGCATTTAACAACCGCCCCGATTTTGGCTCAACCCGATATCACCAAACAATTTGATGTTTACTGCGATGCCTCCGGCACCGGATTGGGTGGTGTGCTTATGCAAGAAGGTCGTGTCGTTGCCTATGCCTCACGACAGCTTCAGAAACATGAGCAAAATTATCCCACCCATGATTTAGAATTGGCCTCCGTTGTCCTAGCCTTGAAAACCTGGCGCCATTACTTGCTCGGTAATCTTGTTAACCTCTACACCGACCACAAAAGTCTCAAATATATCTTCACTCAACAAGAACTGAACATGAGGCAGCGTAGATGGTTAGAATTAATCAAGGATTATGAATTGAAATTTCATTATCACCCCGGTAAAGCCAACGTGGTTGCCGACGCCTTGAGTCGAAGGAATCAATGCAATCACGCCATAGTTTGCTCTATGGAAGCTTGCACAATTTCAGATCCTAGCGAACCAAGTCTTCATGTCATTCCATATGGATCCTTGTATAATTTGGCGCGCATTCCTACCCTTTGGGAAGAAATTGTGGAAGCCCAAAAGAAGGACAAGGGAATGGAATATATTCGCCAGAAAATAGGAAAGAAGGAAGCGACATGTTTCCAACAAGACGAAGATAGGGTACTATGGTTCAACAACCGCCATGTTGTTCCAAAGAACGAAGGGCTAAGAAAGAAAATTTTGGAGGAGGCTCACTTGTCTAAATACTCCATACATCCCGGCAGCAACAAGATGTACCGGGGGTTAAGGGAAAAGTTTTGGTGGACGCGTATGAAACGGGAGGTCGCTTGTTATGTCTCCGAATGCGATACTTGCCAACGTGTGAAGGCTGATCACTTGAGAACAGCCGGTCTTTTGCACCCATTGAAAATCCCTGCTTGGAAATGGGAGGACATTGCTATGGATTTCATTGTTGGATTACCCCTCACACCCAAGAAGCATGATTCAATATGGGTTATTGTGGATAGGTGACCAAATCTGCTCATTTTATTCCCGTCCATACAACCTACTCTACTAAGCAATATGCAAAGCTTTACATTGTGCGAATCCTATGTTTGCACGGCGTGCCCAAGACGATCATCTCTGATCGAGGTCCCCAATTTATTGCTCGTTTTTGGGAGCAACTGTATGCTTGTCTTGGCACCACTGTCATCTGAAGATCCGCTTATCATCCGCAAACCAATGGTCAAACCGAGAGACTAAATCAATATTTGGAGGACCTATTGAGAGCATGTATTCTGGACAATCATGGGGATAGGGAATCTTTTCTCCCGTTCGCCGAATTCTCCTACAACAATAGCTACCAAGAGAGTTTGGGAATGTCGCCATTCGAAGCCTTGTATGGTCACTCGTGTCGAACCTCACTGAATTGGTCGGAATCAGGAGAAAGAATTACTTTTAGTCCATATCTGGTCACGCAAGCCGAAGAAAAGGTGCGACAAATCTAAGCTAACATGAAGGCCGCACAATCCCGTAAAATAAGTTATTCCAACAAAAGAAGACGTCCATTGGAGTTCGAAAAGGGAGACCATGTTTATCTTCGGGTTTCTCCCAGCAAAGGTGTGTCTCGTTTTGGAATCAAAGTAAAATTAGCACCCCGCTACATCAGACCTTTTCCGATCATGGAGAAGCATAGCGCCGTTGCTTATCGGTTGCAACTACCGGAAAATCTTGAGCGGGTGCACAATGTATTCCATATCTCCCAACTCAAGAGATGTTTAAAGCCTCCGATCGACGTGGTTATCACTGATACCGAGCAATTGGAAGAAGATCTCTCCTACCCCGAATACCCGTCCGAATCATCGACCAAAAAGGCCGGGTAACTCGCAGCCGCACTATCACCTTCTACAAAGTGCAGTAGAGTAACCATACTGAAGATGAAGCTACATGGGAACAAGAAGAGTTTCTGAAAACCAACTTTCCGGAATTCTTGGCCTCGCAAAACCGGTAACCACCCACACCTCCTCTCGTTTGTTCATCCACTTGCAAATCTCAAGGCGAGATTTCTTTTAAGGGGGTTGTGCTATGACATCCCATGTCACAAAATGGTAATTTAACTAAACCTAATATTAGTTGAGGGATCATTAAAAATAGAATTAATTAAGGTGCCAAAGAATAAAGGGAGAAATTAAATTAATTAAATCCAGAATATCCAAATGAGAGCCATTCTCAAACCTCACAAAAACCCATGGAAGTGTACCAATGTTTTTGCATATTCTGAATGGCCACATTAAAAGAGAATTTTGAGAATTGTACCAGAATTTTTGGTAATAATTTAATACCCTTAAAAATTCCCCTAAAGTCAAAGAAAAGCATTTCTGTCCTAGAATTTTACAAATTATCTAAGCCAATTCAGAACATCCACCAAAAGCAAAGTTGGAGCACATGAGCCCCTGGGCATGCTAAAAAATCGGCACTAGGTTTGGAGTAGTGGAACATGGTGAATTTTGGCCAAACCCGAGCAAGTTCTGGGTCAAGCGGAGTCAACCTCTCCTTTCTCCCTGGCCAATCTCCTTTCGACACCGAAGTGTACCCCGATGCACTGTGCCGCCGTCGATCACTGGAGCCCCACTCTGGCCACTGCTCCGCCAAACCCCCCACCTGTGCCAATGGCCGGAATTGAAGGTGGCGCTCCCTTCCTCCACTCTCTTGCCGACAGCTCGGCCGTCCTCTGCTCTCTGCCTCGCTCTCTTCCGCCGATCGGCTACAAGTAACGGCAGCTCACCTCGGCCCATAGCCTCTCGCTCTCTCAACTCGCAATCAACTCTTGCACCCTCCAGAACCCCCCCCCCCCAAGCGTCGACACCAGCTCCCCTCTCCCATCCCGGCGAGCCCAAGCTCCGGAGCCCTGCTCCAGACTGCCATGGCCGCCGGCGCCCACAGCCAGAGGTAGGCAACACCTCGCCGCCCCATTTCTTTCCAAATTGGCGTGCAATCCACTCCTCTCACGTCCCCCTGGCTGGCTCCCTCTGGATTTGAGCCACCTCGCCGAATTTTGAGGAGAAAAAACCGCCGCCGCCGGAACCGCCCCCACCTGCTCCGGCCTTCTCCCTCGACTTCTTCCTCGACGGCGCTCATCTCCGTACCACGGTGAAGACCTCCAACCAAGCCCCGGCCTCCCTCCTCCTCGGCATCATCGCGCGAACCTCGTCGGAGCTTTCCCCGCCGCCACCCCTCGTCGCCGGCAGCCCCGCCGACAGCCCCGCCGAACCTAGCCTCGGGACCCTCGCAGCATCGGGAACATTTTGAGGTGCGTGCTAGCCCCGGCCACCACGCGGGCGCGCGCGCGCCTGGATTGAATTCAAATTGTCGATGGCAATTTGGTAATTAAGGGTGAACTTTGCTATAAAGTTCAAAAATCAATAACTCAAGCAATATAAGTCCAAAAATCATGAAACCAATTTTGTTCGACTCCTAAAATCCCCCTCTACCAGAAAAGTAAGTTGAAGTCCAAGGTTATGCAGTGAGTTAATTTATTTAATTCCCTAATTTACAACTCTAAATTGCTTAATAAATTTATAAGTAAATAAATATAAGTGGTAAATTCATGAAACTTGCTCAGTGATCATTTCATGGCATCCCTACACTTACTGCAAAAGCATATTTCCATTTATATGCATATTTTGAGTATTATTGCATAATCTTCATTTTCAGTAATTGAATTTATATAAATTATTGGCAAGGAATTTATTTATGAAATTTGGTATTCCTGTTCCTTATGCATTTGTACACTCCTATAAAATCCCATGCAAAATTTGAAGCAACTTAAGTATACTTTTTTCTATCAAATTGGTCACTTGATAGTTAACTTAGGAATTTTCCATATGAATATTGCTTTTATGTCCATTTAGTTACAAGTAAGAATAAATTTATCTGTGGAATATTCATGCAGGATAATTCATCCTAACATCACAGTAGAAATGTTCATCTCCATTTATATGCTCATGGTTCCTAACTAATTATATATATATGCACCTAGAGCTATTTCTATCTAGAATCAACTTTGTCAACCTCATATCTTGTGATGGCCAATTGCATAGTGGTCACTTTAGATACTTTGCTAAAAAAAAATGAATTTTCTGAAGTATAGGACCAGTACTACATTTTCATGTCACCATCATCATATAATGCCATGTGATTCTCATCTATGCTATGCTCATTTTCAGGATAGACATACACTAAGTTTCAATGCATGAAACCCATGTTTTGTTAATTAGAAGTTTGTCCCCTTCAAATTCAGTGGTTGCCATGTCATCCATGTGTGTACATACACATTCATTCATGAGTATCAGTTTCATTAATTCTATTTGTTGAGGAAATGCCATGAATCATCATGCCACTCATTTCATCCTTAGTTAAGGAACTCCATGAAACCTTGTGTACTCCTCCGTATTTATGCATTATTCATGTCATATAGGGATCGAGACCGAGGAGATCACACTGGATCAGCCGAGCTCTAAAGTGAACTTTGGTGAAGATACTAATTACGAGTACTCCCAAGGCAAGCCCCGGTGCATACCCAATTAATTTTTGAGTCATTTTTTACTTTGTCACAAGATAGAAATATTGTATTGTGCATTACGTGTAGGACTTGGATGAAACCCACTTGCATACTCCAGCAATGACCTATAATTAGTTTATGTTAGTAAGCTTTTTCGTTAGTGAATGCTATGCTTAAACTAGTGGAGTCAACGGTAGGTTATAGATTCAACTATGGTTCACTAGATTAACGAACTTGATAAAATGGAGCACCTATCGTTGCAACTCCGTGGACAAGTATTGAACAGTACCAAGTACATACCTTTAATATGGGAATTGGTAAACCTAGTAACTTGGGTGCCATATTGTTGGACAGCCATACTCATCAATCCAGAGGTGATGTGAACAGCACGGTGGTTGCACGGGTTTGAGGACCGTTGGAGAGTGCATGGGTTAAGCCTCGGATACGAAGTACTGTATCGCGGGGAGGACGTGTACTCGGGATCGATGGCCCCAGATTGACTTTATAGCAATCTTGTGAACGGTGGCCATACGTGTTCTTAAGTGATGCGTATGTCGTGTATTTGGGTTTCCCTGCAGGATGTAAATCAATTCGAATTGCCATCCCTCGCGGTTATAAGTAACTCTTGTTCGAGCAGTGGCAATGATGTGTTAAGTAGTAAAGTTATGGTTATCTTTCTGAAATTTACTTATGTTATGGCTACATGTTGCTATGATGTATTGCTCTTTACTTATGTTCAAGTCTTAGCAGCTAGATAGACTCACCGTAGCTGTTTTCTGCAATAAGCAAAGTAAAATCATGATTAAGGAAATGAAAGTATAGCATAGAACTAATAGGAGCTTTTTATGCAATTATCAAATAAACCCGATCAGCCCCCCTGCATACTAGGAGTCGGTTTTAGTAAACCTTTTGACGGGTAAGTCTTGCGGAGTATGTTAGATACTCAGGCTTTGCAATTATGTTGTTTTTCAGGTTTCCTTCAAGCTACATATTGTGACTGTTGTAACAAGGTTGTGTGGGAAGGTGAGGAGCCTCAGAATTGGACCATTGAATGGGTCCCTAGCTCCCCTAACTGTGACGAGTGAGCCATCGCCATAGGGCTGGCATGGTTCACGTAGGAATCGACGTCGTGTTTTGTCATTTTATGGCTTCCGTTCAGTTATGTAATATTAACTAAGGACTTATGTATTGTATCCAAATATGAACTTATTCTCATTTGACCTCTGAACTTGTAATATTATGCACCTAAGTGATGTAACTTTGTAAATGATGAATGTTCATATGTGAATGCTATGTATGGTTACTTCGTTAACCATCTCCCGAGGCGATCCAGTGCGACACACCCTATTTTTCAGAGTAGGGTTGTCATAGTAGTAACATTCTTCATAGGCACCAGTTTGACCCACTTTGTGAAGTAATCTGTAGCCACCAGAATATATTTATGACCTTTGCTTAATGCTGGATAAATTTGGCCAATCATATCCATACCCCGACCTCTAAAAGGCCACGACTTAATGATTGGGTTCATAGCCGATGCTAGTGCTATCTGTATCACCCTAAACTTCTGACAATCTTGACACCTTTTATAATATTTGAAGCAATCCTCCAGCATAGTTGGCCAATAGTATCTAGTTCTCTTTAACAACCACCTCATCTTATGAGCTGATTGATGTGTACCACATATGCCTTCATGAACTTCACACATAACAACTTTGGCTTCTTCTTGATTCAAACATCTCAATAATACACCATCAATCATTTGATAATAAAGTTTTTCTTCTAATAAAACATACCTCAAAGCCATGTACCGAATCTTCCGAGGTACTCGTTGAGTTGAATATCTAATATACTGAATAATCCCAGATTTCCAATCCTCTTCATCGACATCGGCTATATCAATAGTAACCCCACCATCATTTAATTGAAAACCCGGTGCCTTTTGTGCCATATGATTTGCCTCCATATTCTGCTCTCTTGGGACATGCTTGAATCTTACTGCTTTAAAGTGTTGCAATACATTTTGACACTCGGCATGAAATAATGTTAACACATCATCCTTGCGTTAGAATTCCCCTGCAAGCTGCTCGAGTACCAGTAATGAATCTCCCACGATCTCAACACAATCGACTCCAGCTTCTTTCATTATCTGCAACCCCTTAAGCACAGCCCTATATTCAGTCTGATTATTAGTCGATACCTCAACAACAAATACAAACTCAAACCTTGCCCCCCGAGGCGATATAATCACGAGCCCGATACCACAACCATTCTTGTAAACAGATTTGTCAAAGAATAATAACCATGGTACCAACTCCACCATCGACACTTCAAACCCACAGTGCTCAACAACCAAATCAGCCAGCAGTTGACCCTTAACAGCCTTGGCAGACTCATAAGTAAGATCATATTCAGCCAAAGCAAGGATCCACTTACCAATCCTTCCCTTTAAAATTGGAGCCGATAACATGTATTTTATGATATCATCTTTGCAAAC
Organism: Eleusine coracana subsp. coracana; assembly: GCA_032690845.1. NCBI lineage: Eukaryota > Viridiplantae > Streptophyta > Magnoliopsida > Poales > Poaceae > Eleusine > Eleusine coracana. The sequence continues at coordinate 30,190,523 of CM064422.1, forward strand.
CACCACACATTCGATCGATAACAGATAATGCCTCAACTTTACACACAAAAAATACAAACATAAACATAGCTTTTCAATCTCCATGTACCTGGTTTTAGCATCAATCAATCTTCGACTCAAGTAGAACACCACCTTTTCTTTGCCATCTTGTTCTTGAATTAAAGTTGATCCGATTGACTTCTTATCTGCCGCAAGATAAAGCTTAAAAGGTAATCCTTCTTTTGGTGGCGCCAATACCGGTGGGGAAACCAAATACTATTTGATATCATCTAAAGCTTTCTGGTGTTCTGCTTCCCACACAAACCTTTAATTTGCTTTTAATTTCAATAATGGAGTAAAAGCGTCGAGTTTCCTAGATAAGTTTGAGATAAATCTCCTGATGAAATTTACTTTACCGATCAAAGATTGAAGTTGTGTCTTGTTAACCGGTGGCTTAATGTCATTAATAGCTTTCATGTTCTTTGGCCCAATTTCAATTCCTCTTTTATGCACAATGAAGCCCAAAAACTGGCCAGCCGACACGCCGAAAGCACACTTCTTCGGATTGATCTGCAAACCATACTTCCTGGTTCTCTCGAGTACTTTCCGCAAATCATCAATATAAATTTCCACTAACCTGCCGATCAAATCATGGAACATATAATTCGTAGCCCTCTGAGATGTAGCTCCAGCATTCTTGAGCTCAAATGTCATGGCTACCCATTCGTACAACCCAATTGCACTGGGACACCTAAAAGCAGTTTTCGGTATATCCTCTTCTGCCATGAAAATCTGATTATATCCAACATTACCATCCATAAAACTAATAATTTTATATCCTGCTGATGCATCAGCTAGAAGATCTGCTATCAGCATCGGATAATCATCTTTCAGAGTAGCTCTATTCAATGGATGAAATCGATACAAACTCTCAATTTACCACACTTCTTGAAAACAGGCACAATATTTGAAACCCACTCTGGATATTGGCAAGGCCTAATAAATTTAGCGTCATATAATTTAAATTTAGTAATCTCAGCCTTGACATCATCATAAATCTTCGGATCAATTCTTCTTGGAGGCTGCTTATAAGGTCGATATCCAGTCTTGATGGGTAGCTGATGTTCAACTATGGATCAACTCAGACCAGGCATCTCAGAATAATCCCTAGCAAAGCAATCCTGATACTCTTTTAATAACTTTATTAATTCAACTTTAAAATCTTCATCTAACTTCTTACTGATAAATGTCGGCCTCGGTTTGTCATCATCTCCTATATCAACCTCTTGTAGCTCATCGACCGACATGAATCCTTTTCCCAATTTCCCATCTTCCGTAAATTCCATTGGGGTTCCTGTTAGAGAAACAATTTAGAATTTGATTGGTCCACTACTTCAAGACCATTTGTAGTAATCTTGACGTAATCCCCATCCTAGATCTTGCCAGACAAACACTCCATATCATCCTCGTGCCATGGAACTAAATCGGCCGATGCAACATTGACGGTTTCATCGGCCGGGATCACCTCTACTTGATCGCCAATCCATTAGGTCAACGATTGGTGCATTGTCAATGGAATACAACAGTTAGCATGTATCTAGTTGCGACCCAATAGCAGGCTGTAGGTTCCCTTCCCATCAATAACAAAGAAAGTAACTGGCAAGGTTTTGCTGCCAATTGTAAGCTCCACATTTAAAACTCCTTTAGCTGCTGCAGTGTGACCACCATAATCCCTCAGAATCATATTCGTATCAATCAAATCATCCTTAGTTTTCCCCAACTTCCTGATAGTAGTGATCATCATAATGTTTACTACAACACCTCCATCGACCATCATCTTTCCCATCGGTATCCCATTGACAAAATCCTTCAAGTACAGAGCCTTCAAATGCCGATGTTTAGACTCATATGGTTTATCAAAAACTGCTTGCTGAGTATCAAATACGAGTTGTGGCTCACTTTCTTTATCATCAAACAATTCTTCTTCTGCAGCCATAAATTCTTGAGGCAACATCATCACCATATTCATAGAAGTGCTAGGCGTCTGTTCTTGTGATTTCATCTTTGGCCTCCAAACTTTATTTGGTGGTTGATCATCATCCTCATCATAATAATATTTACCAGCCCTTATTTGCCTGCAACACATCCTCTGTATCCTGCGCTTCTGGCTTCTAGAGAAAATCCCAGATGGACACCACTGCTCAGCTTGTTCTTGTCATTCTTGCATCTCCTCATCGACTTCCTTATCAAACGTATCCTCTAGCTTTTAATTTTAATACCAAGTCGATCAAACGCCAAAACTCCTGTTTATCGACCATCGACTCTCTAGACTCATCATGTTGATGCTGGTGCCGATGAGTATTCGGAGCTTCTCTATACATCTGATCTGTGCACCTGTTGCATCCAGGACAATTATTGACTGATGGTAGCTTCATATCATGATCCTAGCAGTATTGAAAGAACGGACAACCCCAATGTGGGTCAAATTATGTCTCCTTCACTTCTCTGTCCCTCTTCTTCTGATATCTCTTTATGAAGGCTTCTACATTGTCGATACTAGCCATGTTCACATTTGCAGGGAAAGGATGCCCATCGATCTTCGTAGTACCTTTAGTGAATTTAATCTTGCCCTGCTCAATTGTCATCTGAATCTGTCTCCTGAACACCTTGCAATCATTAGTACTATGAGAAGGAGAATTATGCCACTTACGATACCTCATCTTCTTCAATTGTTCAGCAGGAGGAATCACATGATTAGACGGAAACTGAATATGTTTCTCTTGTAGCAGCATATCAAATATCTTGTCGGCCTTAGTGACATCAAAATCATATTTTTCTTCAGGTTCATTCTGTTTCACCCATGGGCACAACAACACATTCTTGTTTCTAGTCCACTCTGGCGTATCGACTTTAGCAGTTTCTTCTTTAGATTCAGAGTCATTGTCATTAAAATTGATTTGAATCGGCCTTGACCATGCCCCTCGAGTCAAGTTCTCCTGGATTGACACCTTCTGCACTAACTTGGACAGACTCTCAAATTCGGTCAAAGGAAACTTTTCTCTTAGCGGCGCAACTAAACCATTGAATGCTATCTCTCAGTCAACTGTAGGCTGAAACACTTGCTGCACACATCTCTGAATCTTTGCACATAATCATGCACAGACTCCCTAGCCTTCTGTCTTACAGTAATCAAATCAGACAACCTTAGCTCTCTAGTTTCAGCAAAGAAGTACTTATGAAATTTCTATTCGAGATCGGCCCAAGTATCAATCGAGTTTGGGGGCAACGATGCGAACCAAGAAAATGCCACCCCGGACAAGGATAATGGAAATAACCTGATTTTCAATGCTTCAGTATTACCAGCTTCTCCACACTGCACTGAAAATTGGCTGATATGCACAACTGTGGTAGTATTATCCTGTCCAGTAAACTTGGTAAACTCTAGTGGCCTGTATCGACTCAGCATTGGAATCAAATCATAACTTAGCGGGTACGGAGGCCGATACACGTATGTCTGCTGCTTTGGATTTAAACCAAATTTTTCTCTCATCACTTCGGCAATCTTCACTGCCCAGTCATCGGTCGATATATTAACATTTGGAAAAGTCGATGTAGGACCAGATGCTGGCATCTGAGTAGCCGTCTGCGATCCAAAATTAACAACTCGATGTTGTCCTCCTAACCCCCCTGGTAGATCAGATGATGATGACAACCCAAACATACTCGGCTCAACATTAGGTGCAGTGCCATATATGACATTTTGTTCTACAGTCTCCTGCCTGTAATGTTGTGGCTGTGTATGCGAAGATGTTCTTTGTAATATTATTCTCCGAGGTGTTCTTCCAACTATACCACTATCACTATTTTTCTATGGCGGAGAAACTTCAGCAGATGAAGGCTATGCTCCAGTAAGTGCATTTGTAGGCCGAGAAAGATTTTCAAGTATACGGAAATACACCGGCCCATAAACAGAATCTTCATATAAACACCCTTCCATAGTTTGAATGATCAAAGTTCTCAGAGTGTTAACCAATACGGGTGACTGGTTAATCAAGACATGATGCACAACACTATGGATCATACTCTTCAAAGCTGTTTCAGCAACCACTTCCGTTGGTTTGTTTGTCATTGCTTCTTATGTTCTGTCTTCAATCAAGGCAGCAACTGGTAGCTTCCCTTTCTGAATAATCTTGCCTTGCCTTGTTTTATTGAAAGTTCCCAATAGAAGGCTCTCAAACTCAACCGTTCTCTGATTGATTTGTGCTTTTGCTTCATCACTCACTTCAACTTTGTTGATAAGTAAAACATGTTCCCCCTTAAGATCTGAACTGATGCTGTTTTTTGGCTGAAGTGCTTCTAGATCCTGCGGCATCCCGAGTCCAGACATGATGTGAAGCTTGAAGTCCTTGGTGCCACCGAGCGTGCCAAAAAAGGTGTTGACACGAAAATCTTCATGCGTGACTTGGGAGATCTGCTTAACTCCAGTGCAGGCTCAATACAGGAAATCGGGGCGTGCCAGTCGATTTTCCTGCAAATCAACAAAGAGACAGACAGTCAGATAGCGCGGGTCACCAGCCTTGGACAGTCCGATGAATGTAGCCGATAATCACTGTTTTTGAAATCAGCCAATACTAACACATGAATAAATAAAATAAAGGAAATTAAACTAATCTGCTGATTATATCGGCTCATCGGCAATACTTTATTCAATAAACAGTATTAAATTCTAAATGCCGATGAAGAATCGAGCTGACCGGCCAGAGTCGCTACATTCTAAAGTCGATAGAGCTGAGTCGATAGTTCTTTAGTAGAAACACATATACTTACTCTGTCGATAGAACTGAGTCGATAGATCTGGTTAGCTGGTATTGCAAATATGCTCATTAATCACAGATCTAACTTATTTCAACAAGGAGACAAACGACTATCACAGTGGATGATATAATCAATTTAGCACTAGAAAGTCGATCGAACAGTGATAACCTACCGGCTAAACGTCCCGATAAAACCCTATCGATTTTGCCTACAAACAGACTGGATCTAACCCTGTCAACCCACCAAGAGATCGATCAATGCAGCCTCACTGATTCGAACAGATCGAACTTAATCGAGATAGTGTTCAAACACGATAAACAGAGCTAGATTTGATCTATTTATAGATAGAGTCGATAGAGTGACTCGAATAACAGATCTAAATAACACCTATAGAACCTACAAAGATTACAATAGATTGGTTTCAACCAAGACAGAATTGTAATCAAAGTTGATAAAATAAGCATCAAGCAGATCTAATTACCGGATAACTAGCAATTCTAACGACAACAACTAGAATATCAAATTAATAAGAAAGTACTAGCTGGAATAGATAGAATTATCAAGGGTGACTAATTCAAGTCTCTCGCCGAGATCGGAGCCAATGTAGCCCACGCGAGACAAGGGTTTCGTCGAGTAGGAATGGTTGGCGATGCGCCAAATTGTATTTAACGAAAGCGTTATTTTCTTTTACAGATCCTATTACATATTTATAACCTCATGCAAGAGGTTCTGATCCGACATGGTCAGAACTCCTAAACAAACCGACCAAGTTTATTTTAAAAATTTAAACTAATAAACATTAAAAACATCCCTACAATGGCCCACTTTTCTTTCTTTCGGTCACTAGTCTTCTTCTGGCCCACCAAATCTATCGTAACTCCACCGATACTGGTCCGGTCAAATTCTGGTGTCAACAAAAATGAAGATTGCACTGAGTGTCTTATTTGTACCTACTACTTCTAGTTTCTTCAAGATTTTTTTTTCTAGAATCAAATAATGCTTGTAGATAAAATGAATGTAGGAGGAAAAATTATCTGCGACTGCGAGCTGGTATTTGACATTGAGGAGTGGATGTGAGTTTAGCTTATCTGTATAATTATTTCTGTGAGGCCATTCTTAAAAGATCAGGGACACACAATTTTGTATGTTGTCGACTTGCCTCTGCAATGAAAACAATAATGCACTCATTTCTTTTCCATCGTTTCTTGTTGACTCCAGAAGCACGACTATTTAAGTTTGCCCGCAACGATAGGTTACGAAAATATGTTTCTTGAGGAAACAGTATGGTAATAATTTTGACATGCGATTGGCCGGCATTGTAGTCAGTAACACAAAAATATGTTTGCTAGTTAGTACCTTCGAAGAAGAAATGTTCGTCAGTTCCAATTATTATGTGATATGTTCATCAGTTCTAATACCTAATAATATGTCAAAAGAACAAAAAAATTGTCATCTAGTGAAATACGTATCGACACATGACCTAATGAATTGGCACGTCTCTTAAATCGACGGTGGTCCGGATGTACCGTCCGCTGATGAGCTGTCTGCTGCGTGCCCTCTGTCATCAGCACAAAAAGGATTTCTTTTTTGAACAAAATACAAAACGAAAATATTCACCTGCCTTCGAATGATTGATGCGGCCGTTGGCTGTATGCCCCCAGTTGCAACTTCTCTCGGGCGTCGTCAGGTTGTTGAGGCCGTAGCAGGTGAGGCCGTCGCCTTGTTTGACCTCGAAGGACACCGCCGGGATTATCCGGGGAAGTTTCCCAAACAAGCTTAAACAAAACGCCCAAGTAGAATGCGTGACAAGGGATTTTCTTAAATTATACTCTTAGACGGAGTAATAGACTACAGAGGTAGGTGGCAATGCAACCTACTATCTTATTCGCTGAGCGAACTTTAATCTCTCTGTAGTTACTTAAAGCGACGCGTCTCGATCGCTCGACATCAGCAACAGCAGGGCACACGCAGCTCTCTCTGCCAAGTGGTACATGAATCAATATTTAAAATTTCTTTTTCTAGTAATTAGTTTTGCTTTGACTGAGCTAGGCCATTAGTCTTCTCCGTCGATCCGAGACATATATATTTTTGCAGCTTTTGTAAGAGAGATGATGGATGGCTAAATGCACCTGAAAAGGGCTCACTGGCAGGCTAGCGGCCTCTGAAATTTATTTTCACAGTGCTCATCTTGTTTGATCAAGTCCGTTGCAATTGCAACCTCTCATTTGAACCTTGTGGTGTTGTCTATTGCCATCATTGGCAGTGCGGTAAACCCGAGGGTCGATTAGTAGTCTTGCGCTGTGTGCCACAAAGACGCGGATTCAGCAAAGTGCTGCGTTCCGGCAAGGCCACCATGCTACCCCGGCGACCGATGACCGTGGGCATCACCCCGTAGGTGCAAGTGCAACTAGCGTGACATGAAGAAAACTCATTTACGCTCGGACAACTCAATTGTTGTGCACCTGATTTCCTGCCTAGAAAGAAGCTAGTCTGCTTACTTCACATGAAATGCATGTCCAGTGGCGTTGGCGCGTTGCTCTGTTAACCAGCCTACTATATCTAGTTAGCTTCTTATTGATCAGGAAAAAAAAAACCATTATTATGTACGCACTGGAAAGTTATCTTTGGAATTATCACCAAGAGCACCAGCCATATTACCTTTGAATTATTAGCTGAAAGACGACATAAATCCCGACGCGGAGCACGACTGCAAGAACGACGGCATTGCACGAGTCATGGAGCACGTTGTGTTATGACTGGCAGTCAGCATTGGTTACCCATGGAAGACCTCGTCCAGGAGCAGGAGCAGGAGCAAGAGGACGCGCGAATACGACCGCGTCCAGGAGCAGCCAGTTAACCATGTGTTTCTAATTCCGTCCTCGGTCTAACACCAACAACTTGCATTGGCAGGTAACATCGTTTATAAGCCCACACCGTCACCTGTATGGATGGATGTGTTCTCGATCTCCCTACCCTCTACCTCGCAATCAACATTCGTCGTGCAGTCCTTTCCACACCATGGTTCTTGAAATCGCGTTCCTTCTCCTCCTTGCCGGCTCGTCTCAAGCAGACTACGCGCCCGTCGTGTCGTGCTTCGGCGCGGGCAGCTTCGCCGCCGATAGCTTGTTCGCGAGCAACCTTGGCCAGCTTATGTCGATCCTCGAGGCGAAGGCCCCTGCTGCCGGCGGGTTCGACATCGCCACCGTCCATGGTAGAGCTAGAGGCGACGACGGGGAGGAAAGCGTGCACGGGCTGGCGCTCTGCCGCGGCGACGTGGCGCGCTTGGAGTGCGCCGCGTGCGTCCGGTCCGCGCGCGCTCACGCGGGGCGCCTGTGCCCGTCCAAGACGGACGCCGTCGTCTGGCTCGACGCCTGCACGCTCCGCTACGCCGCCGGGCGCCACCCCTTCTTCGGCGAGATCGACCGCGACCACCGCGACGACGACGACGGCACCGTAGTCCGGTCGCCGGAGTTGGACAGGGAGGTGGCGGCGATGATGAAGCGGCTCACCCGGACGGCGTACCTCTCGCCGCTGCTGTTCGCCGCCGGGGCGGCGCGGCGGCTGCACGGGATGGCGCAGTGCACCAAGGACCTCTCCGGCGGGGACTGCAAGATGTGCCTGGAGGCCGCCATTGGGCAGCTGCTGGCGAGGGGGTGCGCGAGGGAAGGCGGGAGGGTGCTGGGCGGAAGCTGCATCCTCAGATACGAACTGTACCCGTTCTTTGATTCCTAGATACTGCCGCCGCTTCACCAACCTCCTCTCTCTCATCTCGACTTGTAAATTAATTCGTCAGGTTCTTTCTTGTATGTGTCCACATTTGTTGTGCATAGAGAAGAGATTCTCAGGGTATCACAGATATAGCGAAGATACAATGTTCCGGAATATGATAAAGTTGGTAAAGTTTGACCATTGAAATTCCTAGTGCCTATGGAGAACATATACTGATTTCTTAAGCAGGAGCGTAACGCATGTGAAATGCTCTTATTTTGAGGTAAATTTTCGTACTGCCTTTACTTCTAAGCATGCAAATCCGATGGTAACTGAAATCCAGTGTTTGTCTTACAACATATATTCATTAGTTTTAAGGTTGTGGCCAAACATTAATTCAAAAAAAAAAAAAAACATGGTTGTGGTCAAACATAACGGCGAGACATGAGGCCTGTCTGCTGGCATCCTGCTTTCGAAACAGTATTGGCGCCAAGAATCACGAATTTTTAACTGATTTTTTTAGACAATGGGAAGACTATATTAAATCATAACTTTTGCTAAACAGTATAAATGTGAAAAAGTTTTGTAATAGCATAAATCTGGAAGAACTAAAGAACAGATTAGAGAATTCTTAGCACACTAGAAACTTTGTGTTAGTGTTAAAAAAGGTGGGTTGATTTTACTTTGTCAATGATAGGATGCATTTTACAGTTTTGATGGAACAATTTTGTTTTTTTGGGAATTTAGGTATCTACAGTTGAGCCATTTCAAAATCAATTATTCCATGAAAGGACTAAGAGTGTTGACTAAGAAACAAGGGCGCACTAGTTCCCTGCCTAACAATATTAATCCGTAATTTTGCCATTACAAGTCCAAAGAATAGCAGTACACGTTGAGATCCATCATGTAGGACAGGCCCAGTGCAAGCACCTCCCACGTGATGTGAGGTCTTGGGGAGGAAAACTCCCGGGCTAGCCTTACCCCCGCATATGCGGAGAGGCTGCGTATCGAACCTAGGTCTTCTCGCACCAGTTTTACCACTGCGCCAGGGCCTGTCCTCAGATCCATCATGTAGGTTCAAGACAATTTGTTACACTATTGACTTTTTGGCACATTGAAACAATATTTTCTTAAGTATCTACAGACCCTAAATTGTATGTCTATTTGACCCTTTCTGGTTCATAATTAATCAACTAAGGTAATTCATGAATTTCAAGGTACATAATTTCATACCTCAGCCTACATCAAACAATTCTGGCACAATATTCAGGTACAAATTCATTGTACATTCTAATAATGATTTCAATTAAATCCTGATAACACATTCGACTTACTTTGATCGTGGAAACTTATTAGGGTGTGTTTGGCAGGGCTTATGCTCAAAGTGCTTATAGTGTTAAAAGTGCTTATTATGTTAAAACTACTCATAGTGCTTATAGCGCTTATTGTAGCATAAGCAGTCAACCCGTTTGGCAAAACTGCTTATGCTTATTTGTCCAAACTGCTTATGCTGAGAGAGAGGACCACCATAAGCACTAAAAGCTACATTTTGCTGCTTTGTCCAAACTGCTTATGGTAGTACAAAATAGCAAAGTGCTTATACCCCATAAGCACTTATGCTATTTTGTTGTTTGGCACTCCAAACTGCTTATAGAGCATAAGCACTTTCAATAAGCAGCAGCATAAGTCCTACCAAACACACTCTTAATCACAACTGTTTATATTGTAGCTTACCACAATCATCGACAAGACTTAAATGAAACCATTTAAAAAACGTCTTTTACTCCTTGAGCAGATGAGCCATTCTATTTATACACTTTCATCTATGATATCTGTACCTGTATGCTTGCTAGTTTTCTCTCAACTAGTTAGTTTTAAATTCTTGTCAACGCACACGTATAATAAATTTCACGAGACCCATGAAAAAGAATCACTTAATAACATGAAATCACAAAACATATTATTCCCTTGATAATGTTTGCATTTCTATGGTAACTAATTTCCTGAGCCAAGATGTAACTTAAGACAGATAAACCGAAATAAAACAGGAATGCCGAAAGATAACAAAAGTTGCAGCATTAACCACTCGATAGAAGGTAGTGTGGCAACTCCACTCTCAGAGAGTGTAGGCACAACTTCAGACGCGGTGATAAAAGACCCTTGCAATCCTGATCATTTGGATATGCTACCAATAGATGGATGGACATGATGGCCAAGGCAAAGCTGGAACACATGGAGGAATTCACAAGGAGCGAAAACATCAGAAGAGGCTAGATTCATTTGGTATGGATGGGAAGAAGGAAGGTCTGATCATGGAAAGGGAGGATAATTAGTGAACTGTGACAGATTGCTCTTCATGGTTGGAAATTCATGAACTATTTAAGGAAAAAAGTAGGCATAGAATAGTAACATAATAATGTTTTGGATGAAAAACTTAGATTGACCTAGATAACCTAAAACATGTTTAATGCCTTTTATATGGAAATTACACAATTTAACTTTCTACGATGAACCTGGTGTAACATACCCAAGAAACATTACATTAGTTGCATTTGCACATTCAATGTCTTGGTCATCATGATGACACAAAACCGAGAGAGTTATTGTTGAATTTATGATAGTTATTGTCAATCCCTACTTAATTTAAAAGTTTTCACCAGCACAGGCACATGGATAAACAGCCCGATAATTCTGGTGCTATAAATTTTCATTCTTACATATAACCTTGGATAGGAACAACTTTAAAAGGCTCTGTTTTGGCAGAGAACTCACAACAACATTGTCATAAAGGCAATAATCCACTACTATCACTGCCATCAAGAAGATTGCAAATAAAATCATTGTTTGGGAGTTCTACTTTCTCCGCCTTTACAACAACATCTAGTTGAAGAGGTGCAAAACTTCAATTAGGGCCATAGAAATGAGGAAAGTAGTTGTTATCATCAATGGACTCATAAATTATTCCATCTGCAAGCTAAGATAAACAACAAAATCAAAGAACCACCAAGCCTAGGCACGGGGCCCTTTTATTTGCCCGGCACCACCAAACCGAGCTTTCCCCATCGGCCAAATTGAGCAGGACAAACTCCTGCCAGGGGCCAAATCGAGCTCCCACCAGGCAAGTTCATGTGCTCCATGCCGCCTCGGCACCGCTTTTCTTCGCCTTACCCGCATAAACCCTTGCACACCATCGTTTTGCGCTGCTGAAGCATTGCCACCCGTAATGAGCATGTACCCCCTTAGGCGGAGCATTACAGTCGCATGGAAGCATCGAAAATTTCGTGGGCTGAGTTGCGTGAAGTTAGAAAATTGTAACAATTTTGGTAATATAAAATGTTAAATAAGTCCCAATGGAGTACCAATAGTAAAAGAACTATTTGAGATAAATAAATTTACTGAAAACTGAGGAATAATGTAATGAATGGAACTAGATCAGCCTGAATCCAAGCAGCGTGACCTCGCCGGCGACGTCGGTCACACTACAAGGGCAGGGATATGAGAGTTATAAACTCTTAATATATTTATTGCTTGCTTGAATTGGCCATGACCTCCTCAATATTAAGGAGCCGGTAGATTACACGTAATGGACTCAAACTCTATCTTCAACTAAATAATTTTGAAATTAACTTAAACCTAAGTCTAGCTCTAATTGGAGTCACTAATGGGCCTGGGATTTGACCCATGACAAATAATGATTCTTTAAGCTTCGTTAGAATTTTAAGAGATTCAATTTGAAGTGTTTTCTTTTTCACTGTTAACGATTTTAAGAAACAGCATGGTCCACATTTCATTCACAACCATCTGCTAGATATCAGCTCAGTCGACTATGTCACCAACAAATCGGAGAGTCGGTGCATTCCAAAGAGTAAACAAATGCAAGCAGAATTGGTGATGTATCAATTTGCATTATGGCAAATCATACACAGAAAAGGTCTCATTGTCCATTGCAATTCCAGGCATAGGAGACGTAAAAGCAAAATTTCAGTTAGGCCACCGTACCTTGAACACATACACAACTACTTCAACTTCTAGTACCATCTACCATGGCCAGTTATTATGCTAAAGCAAAACAGCATGCCTCAAACCTCATAGAACGTTACAAAATTATTCAGGAATTTCATTAGAAGAATGGAACTATCGAGAGATATTCTCGATAGTAGATCTACGTATGCGTATGAGTATGAAAGATCGATGGACACACAAGACGCAAGGTTTAGACAGGTTCGGGCCTCTCGGAGAATAACAACCCTACGTCCTGTATTCTGTAGTGTATTATTCGGGATGGATCCCTCCGAAAGAGCCCCTGCCCCTTCTTATATATCCGGAGGGGGGGGGGGCAGGGTTACATGGTAAGTGTCTTAGTTGGTTACAACATGATCTCCGACTATGACTGTATCTCTAACTTTCTATCTCTAGTGTTGAGTTGTCGTGTACTCCAAGTAACAATCCGAATAGTTATCTTCATGGGTCTTTATCTTTATTGGACCCTGACCCACTCGGCAATATATTTGAGTGGCGAGGTATCCCTGGTATATACATACCATAGTAGCCCCCAAGCACTTACCGTATTGAATTGTCGTCTTGATTTGCCTCGACATCTTATGAAATTAGGAAGTGCTTTTCTACTAATTCTTATTCATAAATCCCTAAAAAAAATATAGCCTATGCATGTAGCCCCCAACTCAAAAGATTGTTAAGGCTACACCGAAGCAACTTTTGAGTTATCAAAAAATATCCAATTAACCTTGTCCCTCCACAGAATAGGGCATAATGAGGTCTGAATTTTCCAATTTTGCCTTAACAAACTCCATATTTAGCATAATTCTCTTACTCGCCGAGTGATTCAGCACCAATATAATATTTACATCCCCAATGCTAAAGTGCCCTTAATCTGAATGATTAATGATAAATTTCAATTGTCATAGCTCCCAAGATTGGTGATGTATCAATAGTATTAATATAACACGGAAACACAGCCCCCAAGATTGGTGCCGAGATAATCCGAGTGATTTACCGTGCAATTTCAGAAGGTACCATTTCCAAGGCTAAAGCTACAGTAATCCGAGTGATTTATCACAAAATATCAGAAGGTACAATTTCCAAGGCTGAAACTGCAATAATCCGAGTGATTTATCACGAAATCTCGGAAGGTACAATTTCTAAGGCTGAAACTGCAATAATCCGATTAACAAAACTGGACTTAACAAATTACGAAAAGCCTTGGCCCAATAGGTCATCTAGCCCTTATAAAAAGGGCCTCCAAACAGCCGCACCCCTTCGTCCTCATTTTGCCGCCGCCGCCTTCTTGCGCACACAAACCCTAGATCTCAAGAGTCCATTTCCACCCAAGACTTCACGCAGCTGCTTCCCACCGCACTCGAACAAGAGCGATGGCCCCGAAGCGCACCCGCCAAAGCTATAAGGCACAATCCCAGAAGTAATCTTCCCCTGAGAAGCGCGAGGAAGAAGAGCCAATCTTCGACATCCCCGCCGCCATCAAGGAGTTCCCCATGTCAACCATGGATTCAGAGAAAATCAACAAACTGGTGATTGATGGCGTGTTGCAGGATCATCAGACCGGAGAATGGATCGAGGCCATAGGTCAGAAATTTCCCCAACCTCCCGTCGACCAAATCACAGTTTTCTCCTCCTTTTTCTATCGTGGATTTGGGATCCCTTGTTGCGACTTCTTTTGCGGTCTCCTATTCTTCTATGGCATCAACCTTGTCAATCTGAATCCAAATTCCATCTTACATATTGCTATATTCATCCACCTGTGTGAGGTGTTCTTGGGGATTTATCCTCATTTTGATACCTTTAAAGAACTGTTTGTCTTGAAATCAAACAACAATAATGTTATAGGAGGGGCCGGATTCCAACTAAGGAGTAAATCCAAATACGTTGATGTACCACTTCCATCAATGAACAAAGGTTGGCACGCGGACTGGTTTTACCATGGAAACCATGCTCCACCTTTGTCAGATACTACAGCCGAAGCCCCCAAGCCACGACCCGAGTGGTCAGCAAAGGCCCATCCAAATAAAAAGTCTCAAGTTGATGCCATATTAGAACACATTGCCTATCTCAAGTCCCAAGGTTACACTGGCGTACATGTTGCCGCAAGCTTAATATATCGCCGCGTGCAGCCTATTAAAAAACGTCATGTTCCTAGATGGAAGTTCGAACTAGGTTCAGACCCCACCATGGAAGTGCCAGAAACATTGTCAGAAAGGGAATTAACATTGCGGCTAGAAAACATATTTTTTTCACTACTTGGTTGGACTCCAGGTAGTGTGAAATGTGGACATCATTCCATGACTGGCAGGAGTCTAGTAAGTTATCCACTTCTGTGCTTAAAAAGTCACTTCATGCATTATGTTCAGCAATAAATAATACGTAACATATATTGCAGAACCTTGATGTATACGTGTCCAACCCCCCTCTGCCGCCGATGCCGCAAAAGAAATCTCCCACTCAACCATCAGTTCCCAAGCACTGCAAGGCACATATTGAAGATTCTGATGAAGAAGAATCACTGGCTGAAAGAGTAGCCAGACCTCAAGCAGAGGCAAAGAAGAAGACTCCAAAGAAACCTCCACCGCTCGGCGAGCCATGGATGATGAAGGACAAAATCGGCGAGTAAAACTAGCAAGGCAGGCACCCATGAGACGGCGCCAGACATGACAGGTGCCCCAAGGCCAACCATCCCTCCACCAAGAGTGTCAGGCATTAAATTCAAACGCCACTCAAGGTAAACAAATCAATATAACTTAAAGCATAACTAATTGGCAGGTCATCCAGGCGGTCGTCTTTTGAAGAAGTTCCTGCACAAAGTCCAGTTACCGAAAAAGCCCAGGAGACACCACAAGCCGGGTCATCCAAAGATGATGTCCCAGACCAGTCGGCAAAGAAACCGAGTGAAAAAGGTGCACCCGAATCCACTCAGCCAGAAGATCCAAGCTAAATCACCCAACATCCCGGACCTGAATACATCTGAGATGGCAACGGGTATTGATCCTCCTGCCTCCACCGAGCCCAAAGAGCCATCACTGGTTTTTGAATCTATACCAGAGCCAACATATGAATATCCAATCGGTCCGGAGGAAAATGTCACGCCGACTCCTATTCACCGAGTGGTAAGAGAAGGTGCCTCAGACCAGCCAACGCCGACTAGATTAATATATCATAGTGGCCAATTTGCCATCGCCGGATTTGATGAGTCGGCAGAGCAAGCGGATTTGAAAAATTTTGAAGAGCAAACTGAAAAAGCCTATCATTCCTTCTAGGTATTCTGTCCTTTTTGTCAATAATAATCACCATTCCTGGTTATGAAATTTCAAACATATAACTTGACATTATTACAGGCTCTAAAAACTCATATGGCCAACAAGAACAAGCTTCTGCAACTTGTCGAAAGGCATTATGCAAAAGCCGTCGATTCAGAAGACCAACTTGCCAAAGAGAGACTGGAAGTAGGGCGCTTATCAGTAGCGCTAAAAGCCCGTTCATCTCAAGTTGATGAACTTCAATTCGAGCTACAAGGTATGAGACCAATATAGCTTATACCTCACACGTTATCTGTGTGACATGAACATTTAACCTCGTCCATACAGAGGCGTCGCGGTCACTAGAATTGAAACAAAAACAAGATGCCTAGGCAACCGCTCAAATTGCAAGTCTTGAAGGCCGTATAAGAGAACTAGAGTCATCTGCCCAAGCTCTTGAAACTTTGAAGGCTGAGAATCATGAGTTACAGAAGCAGATCCAGGACTCGGCAGAGATCAAGAGGAATTTTGAAAAGCTAAAAGACGATCTCGAAACAATGCAAAAAAAAACAAAATTCATGGAAGAAAAGAGATGAAGGTAAAAATGAATATACCTGTATGTATAGGAATATATTTATGTACTAAAATGGTTGTTACTAACAGGCACTGAAGAAATAATAAAAAGCCAGAAAGAAAGGAACATAAAGCTGGAAACCAAAGTTATCAAAGCTGAGAAGATCTTCAAAAAGGTTGTGGATGAGCTAAACCAATTCCAAAAAGCCTTTAATAAAATTGAAAAGCAAAAAGAAGAGTATAAGGAAAAAGTCGCCACCCTGGAGGCTGAGAAAATAGAAGCCGAGAAACGCCTAAGAGGTAAATGTTTATTCAACTAATACCTTGATATTGAATTCCATTGTGCTGGACATATATAATTATTGTGCTCCTGTAGGATCAAAGAGGTCCTATGAGCTATTGTAGAAGAAATTTACAGAGGGTGATGAAAACCTTCGATGGTCTCTTGCAGCTCTTCAAAAGGATGCAGAGGTGGTCGCCCAATACTTATATCCTGAAGAAAAACCACCTCGATGTCGAGACCTATTGACGAGGCTACAAGGGGCACCCGGCCAACTGAAAGAACATGCTCGACATGTTGCAGAGCTAGCCAGTGCACAGGTTCTGGCAATTGCAAAGTCCCACATCCCCAACATAGAGTTAGATGTGGTAGCCGAAGGCTTTCATGAAGATTTCTCTGATGAACAATGTGAAGCTCTCGTGGTTGAGGCGCAAAAAACAACTCACATATTAGCCGACCAGATAGAGCTAGATCCTTTACCTAAATTGTAAAAAATCATAGAGCTTAAAATACTATGTTACAGTTCTGATATCATAATATAATCAATGTTCGATAGACCGCTAAGGTCTAGATTCATTACCAGTATTGTAATGAATTCTTGGTTCGCGCTGCTTCGTATATGTATTGTATGAACTCGTGTTAAACACTCACAACCAATACACAACTCATGTCAGCCCTCTAAACAATGCCCCCAATAGTCGATATGAACCATTGAGACTAAGAACTCACTCGGTCAAGCATATGCAAATTAGGAGAATTGCCTTGGTCCCTAACAGACGGCAAGAACCCTAGGGACTAAGTAACCCGCTTGGTCGACATGCACGAGTTAGAGTGATACCAAGTATCAGAATTTGAGTCATGATGTAAATAACTACAATTATTCACAGAATTCATAAATTGCAAAATCAAATATCATGACTATTGTGTATATATATTTAATAATAGAAATACAATAAATTATAATTACTAAGTATAAAAACAACATAGCTATGAAACATTCCAGGAACTTCGAAGGTCCGATTCGTCCTCATTCATCAATCGATAGGCGCCTGGCCGAGTGATTTCCTTTATAATAAAAGGTCCTTCCCATGGAGGCGACAGCTTATGCTTGTCAACGTTAGATTGATCTTGCTTCAAAACAAGGTCGCCGACAGAAAAACCCCATGTACGAACGTTTTTGTCGTGATAACATCGCAAACTTTGCTGGTACTTTGCCGACCGAATTATGGTGGCATCCCGCTGCTCCTCCAACAATAACAAGTCGTCACACCTATAGTCGTTGGAGGTTTTTTTGTCATACGCTGCCACACGGGATGAGGCAAAAAGAATCTCGATGGGTAACATGGCTTCTGAGCCATAAACTAGAGAAAAAGGGGAGTGCCCGGTGGCACGACTTATGTTGGTTCTAAGCCCCCACAACACAGATGGTAATTCTCGAACCCATCATCGAGCGTACTTTTCCAATCGATCAAATATACGAGGCTTAATTCCAGAAAGCAGGAGGCCATTTGCCCTCTCAACCTGACCATTGCTTTGTGGATGGGCGGCCGAGGCATAACCAATCTTAAAACCGACTCGGCCCGCAAACTCTTTAAACTCCTCTGCTGTGAATTGAGTACCGTTGTTAGTGATTATCTTGTGAGTGGCACCAAACCGAGTGACTATTTCGGTCATAAACTCGATGGCCTTCTTTGCCAAAATCTTACCGACTGGCTTTCCTTCGATCCATTTAGAAAACTTGTCCACTGCTACAAAAAGGTGAGTAAAACCCCCTTGAGCTTTCATGAAAGACAATGTCTTAACCCCATACTGAAAACGGCCAAGTTATTGGTATATTTTGAAGCTCTGTAGCAGGTACGTGCATCTGACGAGCAAAGAACTGACAACCTTCACACTTTCGGACAATTTCCTTGGCATCAGCGCCGGCGGTCGGCCAATAAAACCCTTGCCTCATTGCTTTGGCCGCAATTGTGGACGGGCCTGCGTGATTCCCACAAATGCCAGCGTGGATGTTTCCTAATATAGCTATGCCTTCATCCTGAGACAAACATTTCATCAGTACTCCATGTGGGCTTTGCTTGTACAGGTGATGGTCAACTATATGATATGAACGCGACTTGCGAATAATCCGGAGGGCTTCGTCTTTGTCGGTCGGTAATGTATCACGATCTAGATAATCAATGAAGGGAGTTTGCCAATCTACCTCAATGACAGCTACATGTGGTGCTACCCCCGCCTTTAGTGCCGACTGCTCCATAGTTTGCTGGGTTAGTACAGATGGCTTATACAGATCATCAAGGAATACTCTGTCAGGTATTTTAGATCTGCTAGACCCAAGTTTGGCCAGCTCGTCCGCCTCTTCATTGTACTTTTGCAGGACGTGTTTATACTCAATGCCATCAAACTTGTCTTCGAGCTTCCGAACTTCAGTGCAGTAGGCTGTCATGCTTTCGTGGGAACAACACCACTCCTTCGTTACTTGATTTATAACTAGCGCCGAGTCGCCAGAGATGCTTATCCTTTGGACGCCGAGTGAGATAGCTGTCCGAAGTCCGTGTAGCAACGCCTCATACTCTGCAGTATTGTTAGTGGCACGAAAGTGCATTCAAAGAACGTACCGCAACTTGGCTCCATCAGGAGATACCAGTATGACTCCTGCTCCGGCGCCTTCCAGTTGTAAGGAGCCGTCAAACGCCATCTTCCAATAGCATAATTCTTGTGGGTCAGGAGGTAACTCACATTCTGTCCACTCGGCGATAAAGTCCGACAAAGCTTGACCTTTTATCAAATCGCGTGACTTAAAGGTGATATCATATGATCCGAGCTCAATAGCCCATTTGGCGATTTTCCCAGTGGCCTCTCTGTTGTGAAGCAATTCGCCTAGGCCGAACGACGTGTGGACCTCAATTGGATGATCCTCAAAGTAATGCTTCAACTTCCTAGATGTCATCAATAATGCATAAATTAACTTCTGAAGCTGGAAGTACCGTACCTTGGATACTGATAAGACTTCACTGACGAAATATACTGGTCATTGCACCTTTTGTGCCTTGCCACCTTTTGGTTGCAGAAATGTACAGTTGCAAAAGTTCCTTTGGCTCCGGGGGAGTTAAGACTGGAGGACGACTAATATAAGCCTTAAAATCATCCAAAGCTTTATGTGCGTCATCATTCCAGATGAATGATCCTTGCTTCTTGAGTAATTGAAAGAAGGGTAAGCCTCGGACGCCGAGCTGAGATACAAACCGACTGAGCGAAGCCATACAACCGGTGAGCTTTTGAATGTCTTTTTGCGAGTGTGGAGGTCCTATTCGTAATATGGCATTTACCTTTTCTGGATTAGCTTCAATCCCTCTGTGTGATACCAAAAGACCAAGTAATTTTCCTGATGGGACCCCAAAGACGCATTTTTCCGGATTTAACTTTATGTTGTATTTCCGAAGGTTGCCGAATGTTTCATCTAGGTCGGATATTAAGTCGGTGGAGAGCCGAGTCTTGACTACCATGTCATCAACGTAAGCCTCGACATTCCTTCCTACATGGTTGTGCAAACATCGCTGCATAGTCCGCTGGTAGGTGGCGCCAGCGTTTTTCAAGCCAAAGGGCATTGTTGTGTAACAGAAGGCTCCGAACGGCGTGATGAACGAGGTTTTAAGCTGGTTGGATTGGTTTAAGGGAATCTGATTGTACCCTGAATAGGCATCTCTGCTCCTTATTTTTCTTCCGCACCAGAGTTGGGTTAGCCAACCAGTCGGGGTGGAAAACATCTTTGATGAAACCGGCTGCCAGCAGTTGGCCAATTTCTTTCCTAATCGCATCCTTTCAGTCTTGCGAGAATCGTCTAAGCCGTTGCCTTACTGGCTTGGTGTTTTCGTGAACGTGAAGTTCGTGCTCAGCCTTTTCTCTTGGAACTCCTGGCATGTCAGAAGGTTTTCATGCAAATATATCTTTATTATTTCTAAGAAAAAGGATGAGCGCTCTTTCCTATTTATCTCCTAAATTGACCCCAATATTTGTGGTCTTGGATACATCATTGTCATCTAGGCTAATCTTCTTGGACTCCATGGCATCCGCCTGTACCGTAGTCTTCATCATTTTCTTCGGAGCAGGGTCAAGCGTGGCCTCCTCCGCTGTTGCAATTGCTTCCTTCAGCTCGGCCAGCTCTGATGCTGCTACCATCTTCTCGGTCAACTCACAACTGCTGTTGTCGTAGTCGTATGAAGTCCGCACATCCGAGTGGATTGATATGACACCGTTTGGTCCTGGCAGCTTCATCATCATATAAGGATAATGAGGTACCGCCATGAATTTAGCGATGGCTGACCGTCCTATAATGGCGTGATACGTAGAGTCGAGGTCGGTGACCTCGAAGGTAACTCGCTCCGTCCTGTAGTTTTCTCGAGTGCCAAAAGTCTCGGGCAAAGTGATTTGTCCTAGAGGGACTGTTTGCATGCCCGAGATCACACCATGAAACGGCGATCGACTCGGCTTGAGGTCCGTCAAGGGTATGCCAAGCTCCTTGAAGGTTTTCACAAAAAGGATGTCCAGACTGCTACCACCATCTACCAGTACCCGATTTAGCTGGACTCGGTTAACAGTCGGCGTTAGCACTAAGGGATATTTCCCAGGCCTAGGGATGTGATCCGGATGGTCAGACCAATCAAAAGTAATTGGAACCTCTGACCATCACAGATATTGAGGTACCACTGGTGAGACCGAGTGGACCTCTCGGTAGAGGACCTTCTACTGACGCTTCGAGTCGGCCGTAGACCGGCCATGGATGTAATTGACCTCGCGTTCGAGGTCTTGGAAGTCCTCCTTGTCCTTGTCTTGGTTATCCTTATCTGAATCCTTTTTGCCACCCTTGGGGATCCAGGGCATTCTTTGTAGACCTTCAAGGCGTGATGGGCAAAATTTTTCGGCTTGAAACATTCCCTGGCTTTATGAGCTCCATCATGTAGCATGCAAGGGCCATCGAGCATCTTATCGAGGTCATCCTGAGTGACTGTTTTCCTCTTGGTCGGGCGCTCGGTGTTGGCCACCGTTCGGTCTTGCTTGCGCTTCCTATCGCCGTCCTTGCTGTAATTGGATGGACCCGACTGGTTCCTCGGGGTCGCCTCCTTGTACTGGCAAACCTGAAATAGTGCCGAATTGCCAGCAGCATATTTGTCGGCCATAGTGAATAATTCTTTGGCTGATAGTCTGCCGACGACATCCAACCTTCCAATCTTCTTTATTAGGTCGTCGTCGCGGAGTCCTCCCTGGAAGGCGGCGACAACCTGAGCATCCGAGATGTTAGGGATGGTATTTTTTACTCGGCAGAAGCATTGGATGTACTCTCGAAGTGGCTCCCGGTCTCGCTGCTTGATCCGGCCGAGTTCCGGGTGATTCCCTGGTCTGTCGAAGGTGGCTTGAAAATTTGCCATGAACTACTGACAGAGATCTACCCAGGAGGTGATAGAGTTATCGGGCAGATTAGTGAGCCAAGTTCTTGCTGTTAGGGCTAAGCACACATGCAAGTAGTTGGCCATGACAAAGCTATCACCGCCGAGAGCTCGTATGGCTGTCGAATAGACGTGAGCCAGTCGCGCGGGTCTGTCTTGCCGTCATACTTCTCAATGCCGACTGGCTTGAAGCCGACCGGCCAGCTGACGGTTCGAAGTTCCCGAGTGAAGGCTCGGATGCCAACCTCCTCGTCATAATCATTGGCGGCCGAAGTACGTTCTTGTTCGCAGCCGGCCTCTCGATAATATCTATCATCACGGCGGCCCTCGTCCCGTCGATCGCGGTAATAATCTTCTAAATGTGGCTGCCGTCTATTATCACGCTCATAGTCGACATAACCGCGTCAACGCCGTTCATCTTCATACTCTCAGCGAGCCGCATCGTCGCGCTCCCGGTATCTGTTGTCCAACCGAACCCGCGCATCACGTGGTGGTATGCCGTTGCACAGGTCGGTGCTCGGATGTCGATCATGGTACTCTGCAATGGGCCTGCGCCTGGGAACAGTAGGCGGGGTTGCCTCCCGGTTGGAGCGCTGTCGGTCTCTTCTATCCTCCCTGGGCACAGAACTAGCGGCTCCAGAGACTGATTTAGTTAGCGTTGACCGTGCCGCATGCGTCCCCAGTACAGCCGCGGCCCTGATATACGCTTTCAATTGGTTGACCTGAGGTGTCAACTCTGGGGAGACTTGGAGCAGGGGCTCTATTGTTTGCAGGAGAGTTGCCGCAGCCGTAATGTTGTGTTGTGGGGTCTTGAAGACGTCCTCGCCATCAAGCTTTCAGGTGAGGTCTCCCATATCTAAGTTTTGCACGACTCAGGGTCTCTGCTGAGCGTCCGGTCTTCAAAGCGAAGGGGTGGCAGCGTCTGGATCACCGTCTTCGAGGTCGGTTTCATGTCCGTCTACACGCGGCACAGTACCACGCGCGGCAGCATCCGTCAATGTTTCGCCGTCTATTTGCCCCTGAGCGGCAGGTGCTACCATGAATACCTCATGGATATTGCCCCTGAGCGGCAGGTGCTACCATGAATACCTCATGGAAATTAGAGGAACAACTCTCTGAATCACTCGGCTCTTCAATCAAGTCCAGGAGTGACTCGCTTTCGAGACCAATTGCTGCAACGAATCTTGATTCATCGAAAAATTTGGGATCTTCGTCCGACTGGTCCATGTGACGAGCCGGGAGATCAACCGTAGTGTAACCCGAGCCGACCAAGGTTGCTAATCAGGGTATTGCAGACAACATTGAGTTGCCGCCCGGAAGGGTTTCCGCTTGGAAAGCTGTTGCCGCGTTGTTGAGGCCGAGCGGGAGTCGGCCAGCCGGATTGCTCTGGTCGGTCGAGGCAGCGTCCGAGTGGGCCGCGCCCTCACGCTTGACGAGGTTCCCGTGCTGATCGGCGATGAGGATAACAGTGCCAAACCAGATCTTGTCTCCCGGGCAAAACTTGATGTCGACAAAAGCCATCGATTTTGACGAAGCTACACTCAACGCTGCCCCTACCTGGCGCGTCAATTGTCGAGAGATATTCTCGATAGTAGATCTAGGTATGCGTATGAGTATGAAAGATCGATGGACACACAAGATGTAAGGTTTAGACAGGTTCAGGCCTCCCGGAGGATAACAACCCTACGTCCTGTGTTCTGTAGTGTATTATTCGGGATGGATCCCTCCGAAAGAGCCCCTGCCCCTCCTTATATATCCGGGGGGGGGGGGCAGGGTTACATGGTAAGTGTCTTAGTTGGTTACAACATGATCTCCGACTATGACTCTATCTCTAACTTTCTATCTCTAGTATTGACTTGTCATGTACTCCAAGTAACAATCCGAATAGTTATCTTCATGGGTCTTTATCTTTATTGGACCCTGGCCCACTCGGCAATATATCCGAGTGGTGAGGTATCCCTGGTATATACACACCACAGGAGCTTCAAAAACATCTTACAGTAGCATCTTGAAATTCTTTTGCATAGACAGAAAGTTTACTGGCAGCAACATAGTAATATAAAATGGGTCAAGTTTGGGGATGCTACAACTGAATTTTTTCATGCTAGAGCATCAATTTCGAATAGAATCAACACAATTGCCACTCTCCATGATCAAACTGGACAAGCTCTTACTGGACAGAGCAAAAAGCTGACTTACTATGGCAGGCATACAAAGAAAGACTTGGTACTTCTGAGTATACTCAAATGCATTTTGACTTAGAAAGCTTGCTGCAGAGAACAGAGGATTTGGACTGGTTACACAGTCCTTCCACACATGAAGAAATCAGCAAAGTGGTAGCTGATCTTCCATCAAACAAGTCTCCTGGTCCAGATGGTTTCAATGGTGATTTTTTTAAGAAGTGTTGGCCAATCATATCTCAAGATATTTATGAATTGTGTGAAGCTTTCTACAATGGAGATCTATGTTTGCAAAGCATCAATGGGTCCTACATTACACTTGTTCCTAAGAAAGATAGCCCACTGGTAGTCTGAGACTTTAGACCTATTTCTCTACGTAATTCCTCTATTAAGCTCATCACTAAGTTGCTGACCAACAGACTTCAGGTGATAATTCTAATTCTAGTCCACACTAATCAATATGGATTTATAAAATTAAGGACCATACAAGATTATCTAGCTTGGGCTTTTGAATACCTGCACCTCTGCCATAAATCAAAGAAAGAGCTCATCATTCTGAAATTAGACTTTGAGAAGCTTTTGACAAAATAGAGCACCAAGTGATATTAGATATTCTTAGAAACAAAGGTCTTGGAGATAAATGGTTGCACTGGATGGAAATGATCATGAACTCAGGAACATCATCAATCCTGCTTAATGGGGTGCCAGGAAAGGAGTTTCATTGTAGGAGAGGGGTAAGACAAGGAGATCCCCTCTCACCCCTGTTATTTGTATTGGCAGCTGATTTACTGCAAACCATAGTGAATAAAGCCAAAGATATTGGATTGCTGCACTTGCCACTGCCACTGAGAGCAGTCTCTAATTTCCCAATAATCCAATATGCTGATGACACCCTGCTAATAATGGAAGCATGCCCAAGGCAATTATTTGTGCGAATAGCTTTGTTGAACACATTTACAGCATCAACGGGCCTAAAAGTCAATTATAACAAGTCAATGATGGTTCCAATCAACATTACTGAAGAAAAACTTGACCTACTGACCAGAACATTTGGATGCCAAACTGGACAGATGCCATTCACATATCTAGGTTTGCCATTGGGAACAACAAAACCTTCAGTTCGAGACTTCTTGCCATATGTACAAAGAATCGAAAGGAGGCTGACATGCTGTGCACAATTTCTTACTCAGGCAGTAAAATTAGAGATGGTCAATTCTGTGTTAACCTCAATGCCAATGTTTATCATGAGTACACTGAGATTACACAAGACAGTTATAGACATGGTGGATAGCTACAGAAAGCATTTGTTATGGAGAGGATCTGATATTAATTCAAAGAAGGTGCCATTAGCTGCTTGGGGTATGGTCTGCCGACCAAAGAAAGAAGGTGGTCTTGGAGTGCTACAACTAAACACACGGAATGATGCTCTACTGATGAAGTACTTACATAAGTTCTACAACAAATCTGATTTACCTTGGGTTTATTTACTATGGGACAGTTATTACATCAATGGGAAGATGCCTGGAGATAAAGTGGTTGGATCATTCTGGTGGAGAGACATCATGAAGCTCAACACACAATACAAAGGGTTAGCATCTGTGCAGCCAGGAAGAGGAGACACAATATGGTTTTGGCAGGATCTGTGGAATGATCATATACCAATACACCAATATCTAGAATTATTTTCATTTGCGAAAAAGCAAAACTTATCCTTGCAAGCAGTTTGGTCCGCACCTAATATTCATGATCTATTTCATCTGAACAAGCAGTCCAACAGTTGAACCTTCTAGCAAACATCTTGGATGAACTGGATTTACATGCTGGACAGGATCTTTGGACCTACATATGGGGGAATGCATATTATAGTACTTCAAAAGCTTATGAGCATATGAAGGGGCATATTCAAACAGACCTAGTGTTTAAATGGTTATGGAAAGCAAATGTGCAGCCTAAACATCAAGTATTCTTTTGGCTCCTTTTAAAGAATAGACTAAATACCAGAGGTATGTTGAGAAGAAGAAACATGCATCTTGACTCATATGTCTCTGAATTGTGTATTCTCTAGAGCGAAGAGACAAATATGCACTTATTCATTAGATGCAATTTTGCAAAGGCATGTTGGGCATCGATTGCTATCATCATACCAGCTCACTTGTCAATGACACTCCTAGTTAGAAGACTTAAAAGAAAGATTAATGAGCCTTTTTACTTGAACATAATTATACTAATGTCATGGAGTATATGGAAGACACGAAATGAATGGCTGTTTCAAAATCTTGATCCAACAGTGCAGGATTGCAAGAGAAGGTTCATAGATGAAATGAGGTTGATGCTGCATAGAGCCAAGCAAAGACACAAGGAAAGCATAGAACAATGGATCCAGGAACATGCAGTCTTGTAATAGCACTTTTTTCCTTTCTTTTTATTTTTCCTTTTGTAAATAACGCTTTGATTCTTTTTTATAAATAAATCTGTAGGGGCCTGGCCCCTCCAGTTCATTAAAAAAAATTATTCAGGAGAAGGTAATCTCTGGCCAATTGTTGACCTGCTCCAAGCGAGAGATTTCAGGTTCATCCCTGTTTCCAAAATTAAATCAAGAAACACACAATATCCTAGATTCTAAGATCTACCTAATCGGTCAGAGATCTATACGGAGCTCACATCTATAGCTAAATAAGCACCAGACAATCCAGAGATTTCAAGGGAAACCTGGTTAAGATTGTTGAGATGGATGCAACCCGTGGAGTGGTCGAGTTCACCGCCGAGGGTGGCCCCCGTGAGCTGGAGCTCTGCCCACTCATCTGCCGTGCTGATTCGATACACAAACAGTGGTGCCGGCTTCACCATGGCAGTGCAGCCGCCATCCTTTTTCTACGTCAGTTTCAGTGCCTATGTGTACAGGCTACTTTTTTTTTCTGGTGAAGTATATATACAGTACAGGCTACACTTTGATCCAAATCGTTCAAATTCAAACCAAATACCGGACAAATTTTGAAGTAATCAACAAGTATAATATGTGTGTCATCCCATCATTTGAATTATATACTTTTATTATCGATTCATTCAAGCATGAACTGAATTTTTGCCATTAAATTCATGTCTTATGAGGCCACTATCACGATGAATGGTGCCAATACTTTTCCACCCTTGCTCTGACAACTTTATGTGAAAGACAAATTATAATGTCACACTTCTTTGGGATTTTAAGCTCGCTTGGAAAATTAATATTGAGTTCAAATATATAGCAAGATTCCAGATTATCTAAAAAAATATAGATTCCAGATACTGTTTTCCCCTTCCCCTAATCTTTTGTCCAATAATAATCATTCAATTCTTAGGCACCCTGAAATTATTGAACCGGGAACAGGGATTTCACTAACAAGTAACAATTGTACATGATTCATTAATCTGAACTTATAAAGTTATCTTTATCTTTCTTTATTTCTTATTTTAGAAATAATATTGTTGAGGGTATTACTCGTCAGTACTTTTAGGTATGCGTATGAGCTCAAGAACTCGATGGACAAAAGACACAAGGTTTGGACAGGTTTGGGCCTCCAAAAGGATAATAACCCTACGTATTGTATGAGATGTTTTATGTTAATGATGTTTCACACAGAGATTAGGGCTCTCACTATGAATTCAGATGATCATATTAAAGACTCCTGTCCTCCTTATATATGCGGAGGATATGGTTACATGAAAAGGTTCCTAGTTGGTTATAATCTATCTATAAGAATTATCTCTAACCATGTATTGTCGTATACTCTAAATAATATCTGAGCAGTAATCTTCAAGGTTTTCATCTCTATTGTGATCCTACTGAACTCCGACCCATATGTAAATAAACCGAGTCAATACTAATATTCTCTGAGTTATGAGGTATCCGGTACACTGCTCCACAAATGTGAAGCATTTTCTTGTTTCAGATGCCTGGCAACTATTTAAGGAAAAAAAACATTTTGTAGAAAGATCATGTCTTTTATAAAAACATAAAACAATTGTGTCTCCTAAAAATGACATTGGAAGAAATATAGCCTTTCAAAATTTAGGACTACCAACAATTTTTTTAGTAATCCAAGTAGTCCAAAACTAGTGTAAGCTTCATGACCATTGATGATTGGATCTCGGTGGTATGGATGTTTTGGTGATAGATGACAACTATGAAATTGTGGGCTAACATCTACACGAGTGTTGTTTTTGTAGGAATCATCTCTTAACTCTATTGCAAATCATATGGATGATGGTGTGCTTGGCGATTGATGACAATGACCGCAAGCATGGAGGCTTGTGAACTTGATGAAGTCCAAGTGTTGATGAAAATGGATCAAAGCGAAAAACAAGCTATGGTGCAAGTGTTTGGAACACTTGAGTAGTTGTTATGGCTTTGAGTCCATAGGAAAAACTGGACTATCAAGGGGTCTAGGTCATTCTCTTAGGTCATATCTAATCGGTGATATGCAAGGTTGCTTAGTGAAATCACAGACACTAGGTGACAGTGGAGAAGCCAAGGAGCTGTTCGAAGAAGCCGGGAAACCAAGTCAAGCAAGGATGACAAGTTTCAGCTTCTGGACATAGAGACCGGACAAAGGGGTCAGTGGAGACCGGACTGTATGATCACTATGGGGAGTTTTCAAGGACTTAGTGCGAGGAGCAGGACTCTGTCAGCAGGAGACTCCATACAGGCCGGACGGTCTGGTTTACTGATCGGACAGTCCTGTCAGTAGGAGTGCAGGGAGGCAGAAGAGGTGCATTTTGCGGAGGCTCCTGGAATGGAGAGAGAAAGTGGACCGGATGGTCTGGTCCAGTGACCGGACTGTCCGGTCAGTTGGAGTTTCAGCAGGGGCAGAGCCAGTTGTGCATCGAGTTGCACTGACCGGACTGTCCGGTCAGGCAGTGACCAGACTGTCCGGTCAGTGTGCCCAGGAAGCTGATTTCGTGGAGCAACGGTTAGTTTGAGGTTGGGAGCCTATATAACTGTGACATCCCATGTCACAAAATAGAACTTAACTAAACCCAATGTTAATTAAGGGATAATTAAAAATATAAATAACCAAGGTGCCAAAGAATAAAGAAAGAAAATTAAGTAATTAAATCCAGAATATCCAAATAAGGACCTTTCTCAAACATCACAAAATCCCATGGAAGTACCCCAATGTTTTTGCATATTCTGAGTTTCCGCATTAAAAGAGAATTTTGATAATTTTTCCAGAATTTTTGGTAACCATTTAGTACCCTTAAAAATTCTCCTAAAGACAGAAAAGAGTATTTCTGTTCTGGAATTTTAAAAATTAATCTAAGCCAATTCAGCTGATGCACCCAAAATCAAAGTTGGAGCACATGTTTTATTGGGCGCGCACAAAAATCTGTGTCAAATTTGGAGCAAGGGAACTTGGTGAATTTCGACCAAACCCGAGTCAAGGTCCAAGTCAAGCCGGGTCAATCCCTTCCCTCTCCTCTGGCCAATCCCAACCCGACACGGTTGTACCCGGTGCACTGTGGCCACCGTCGATCACCTGCCGCTCCCCATACCTACCACTGCTCCGCCACCTTCTCCCCTATGCCACCGGCCCAATTGAAGTGCCCCCGCCAGCGAACCAATCCCTGGCCAACAGTGCGCCAACCCCCCCCCCCCCCCTCTCCCTCTGCTCTTGCCGCTCTCTCACTCCGACCGGGTTAAAAGGGAGGATTGCACAGCGCGCCTCTCCCGGCTCTCTCTCTCGGCTCACACTCATCGCACAACTTCCAGGAACCCTCTCCGCCACACCAAGTGCCTCTGCACTCTTCCCCCCTCTCTCTCTCCGGCGAAACCCGAGCACTACCCTGTTTTCACCCGCCATGGCTGCCGCCGCGTCCAACTTCGACTAGGTGGCTTCTCCCTCCCTCCTTCCTTAGCAAATCGACGTGCAAGGTCACCACTTCACTCCCCTCTGACCCTCTCCCTCCCTCGTGCAGTGTGCTCGCCGGATTTCATGGAGCCCGAACCACCGCCGTCGGGATCTCCCCACCCCCCCCCCCCCCCCCGCCGACAAGAACCCCCCTCCGGCCTTCCCCCTCGACGAGTTCCTCGACGCCGACCTTCCCCGAGCTGAAGCGAAGCTTACCGACCGAAACCCAGCCTGCCTCTCCCTTGGCACCGTCGCGTGGACCTCGCCGGAGCCGCCCATGCCACCGCACGTCATCGCCGGCGCCCTCCGGTGAGGCACTCTTCCTCCCGATCCCCTCCTCGAGATCCCTGCGGCATGGAGACTATTCGAGTAGCACGTGAGCCCCGGCCGTGCCGCCAATCGGCTACTGGGCCGAGCTCGCCGTCGCTGGCCACCGCGCGGGCGCGCGCGCGCCTGGTTGAATTTAAACGCAATGGCAACTCTGTAAATAAGAGTGAACTTTGAATTAAACTTAAAAATTCAATAACTCGAGAAATAAAAGTCCAAAAATGATGAAACCAATTTTGTTCAACTCCTAAAATCCTCCTCTACCAGAAAAACAAGTTGAGATCCAAAGTTGCTCAGTAAATTAATTTATTTAATTCCCTAAAGTTACAACCCTAAATTGCTTAATAAATTCATAAGTAAATAAATATAAATGGTAAATTCATAAAACTTGCTCAGTGGTCATTTCATAGAATCCTTAAACATTCTGCCAAAGCACATTTTCATGTTTAGGCATATTTTTAGCATTATTGCATAAATCTTCATTTTCAGTAATTGAATTTATATAAATTATTGGCTAGGAATTTAATCATGAAATTTGGTATTCCTGTTCCTTATGCACTTGTACACTCATGTAAAATTCCATGAAAAATTTGAAGCAACTTAAGTATGCTTTTGCTGTCGAAATTAATCAATTCTTAGTTAAAGTAAGAATTTCCATATAAATCTTGCTTTTTGTGTGCATTTAATAAAAGTAGGCATAAATTCATTTCTGGAATATTCATGAAGAATAATTTACATTAACTTTACAGTAGGAATCCTTATCTCTATTTATATACTCTTGGTTCTTAATTAACTATATGAACCTAGAACTAGTTATGTAATTAAATTGCCATTGTATGGATAGTGTTAGTTTTGCATATGGCCACTTTAGCTAAGTTGCTCAAAATGAACTTTCTGGAAATTAGACCCTAGTACTGCATTGTCATATCATCATCAGCATGTGATGTCATATAATCATCACCTAGGCCATACTCATGTTAAAGTAGACATACCCTAAGTTGTGACGATTAAAAGTTACATTCTTGTAACTAGAAGTTTGTCCCCTTAAAATTCAGTGGCTACCATGTCATACTTAGGTGTGCATACATTCATGAATAAATGATTAGTTCATTAATTTTATTTGCTGAGTAAGTGCCATGAATTGTCATGCCCTCCATTTTCATCTTTAGTTAAGGAACTCCATGAAACCTTGTGTATTCCTTCGCATTGATGCATGTCCATTTCATATAGGGATCAAGACCGAGGAGATCACACCGGATCAACAAGGACCTGAAGTGAACTTTGGTGAAGACACTAACTACGATCACTCCCAAGGCAAGCCCCGGTGCATAACCCATTAAATTTTTGAGTCCTTTTTCTTTATCACAAGTTAGGACTATTGTATTATGCATTAAGTGTAGGACTTGGATGAAACACACTTGCATACTCCAGAAATGACCTATAATTAGTACGTTAGTAAGCTTTTCCGTTAGCAATGCTATGCTTAAACTAGTGGAGTCAACGGTAGGTTCTAGATTCAACTATAGTTTACTTGGTTAATGAACTTGATAAAATAGAGCACCTATCGTTGCAACTCCGCGGACAAGTATTGAACAGTACCAAGTACATACCTTTAATATGGGAATTGGTAAACCTAGTAACTTGGGCGCCGTATTATTGGACAGCCATACTCATCGATCTAGAGGTGATGTGAACAGCACGGTGGTTGCACGGGTTTGAGGACCGCTGGAGAGTGCATGGGTTAAGCCTCGGATACGAAGTACTGTATCGCGGGGAGGACGTGTACTCGGGATCGATGGCCCCGGATCGACTTTATAGCAACCTTGTGAACGGTGGCCATACGTGTTCTTAAGTGATGCATATGTCGTGTATTTGGGTTTTTCCCTGCAGGATGTAAATCAATTCGAATTGCCGTCCCTCACGGTTATGAGTACCTCTTGTTCGAACAGCGGCAATGATATGTTAAGTAGTAAAGTTGTGGTTATGTTTCTGAAATTTACTTATGCTATGGACACATATTGTTATGATGTATTGCTCTTTATTTCTACTCGTGTCTTAGCAGCTAGCCAGATTCACCGTAGCGGTTATTCTGAAATCAGCAAAGTAAAATCTTGATTAAGGAATTGTAAATGCAACATAGAACTATTAGGAGCTTCTTATGCAGTTATCAAATAAACCCGGTCATCCCCCCTGCATACTAGGAGTCGGTTTTAGTAAACCTTTTGACGGGTAAGTCTTGCGGAGTATGTTAGATACTCAGGCTTTGCGATTATGTTGTTTTCCAGGTTTGCCTCAAGCTACCTACTGTGATTGTTGTAACAAGGTGGTGTGGGAAGGTGAGGAGCCTCAGAACTGGACCATTGAATGGGTCCCTAGCTCCCCTAAATGTGATGAGTGAGCCATCGCCATAGGGCTGGCATGGTTCACGTAGGACTCGACGTCGTGTTTTGTCGTTGTATCGCTTCCGCTCAGTTATGTAAAATGTACTAAGGACATATGTATTGTAATGAATCTGAACTTATTTGTATTCTACCTCTGAACTTGTAATATTATGCATCTAAGTGATGTAACTTTGTAAATGATGAATGTTCATGTGTGAATGTTGTGTATGGTTACTTCATTAACCATCTCCTGAGGCGATCCTGTATGACATACTCTACTTTTCGGAGTAGGGTTGTCACAATAACTTCGTTGCTGGGGTCTCGGAGACAACTCTTGGCCAGTGGAATACCTGAGAGCATTTGGTAAGGTCCAAGAGGAAGAGAGGAGAGCACTAGGAAGAGATATTGCATATCTTGAGAGTGTTAGAGAAGAGTAGCTTGAGCATCTTGCACATCTAAGGCTAGGGTGTCCTTGAGGGTGTGATCTAGATTGTTACTCTTGGTCTATGGTGAGACCAAAACCGGTTAGGTGTCGGTGATCGAGCCTATCATGATCGGTTGTAAAGGTCGTCACACGTTTGTACACGGTTTGAGCCCGTCGTTGGAATGGGCATTGCTAGTGAGCGCCCGTGCCGGCTCGGGGAGTCCATCACGTTCTCGAGGGAGGCGAGGTTGTGCTTTGTGCAGCGGTGACGCACACCGTGTCTTCACTCGAGGAGTGATTGCGGGCTCATGGGCGAGAACTCCACTTGGTGGCGGGAGGGACCGGGACTCCGGCGGGAGTGGTCCAACGAGGATTAGGGGAAGGCACCATCCTTCCGAGACCTCGGGAAAAAAAATCATGAGCATTCCTTGACCCTCTCTTTACTATTCCGCATTTGTGTGCTCTAGTGAGTAGGGTGACTTGTGGCTTGCATAGGCTAGTGTGATTGGCTTTCGTAGTTTATCTTATCATGAACTCTAGCATGTGTAGGATTTTGGCCTACTAGACTTTTTTGGGTTCCCTTATCGTGTTAGACTTAAGTAGCGAAATTGAAGTATTTAGAGTCGTGAGCGGCTTACCGATTCAACCCCCCCCCCCCCCTCTCGGTACGCCTTCGGTCCTTACAAGTGGTATCAGAGCCAAGTGCTCAGGAGTGTTCCCATATTCAATGGTGAGGACTATGCTTATTGGAAGGCTCGCATGCAAGCCTACCTTCAGTCCCTTGATCCAGAGATATGGTCGGTCACTCACGAGTTCGATGCAAATGTGAACCTACTTGAGCCTGACTACATTAAGTGTAATGGTAAGGCCAAGAATGCTTTGTTTGCTTGCATTTCTAAGGATGTTTTTGCTTAGCTAGATGCTAGTACTATAGCACATGATATCTGGACTAAGATTCAGAGGCTCTATGAGGGCACCAGTGATGTCAAAGAGGAAAGATACTATGTGCTGAAGAACAAGTATGATCACTTCACTAGATTGCCACATAAGAGAGCTAACACTGTTTATTCTCATTTTCATGTACTTGTGGAGGAGATCAATACACTTGGAGATGATTTCAAGATGAAGCCCGTCGAGGTGATAAGAAGATTCTTGAGGCTATTCAAAGACCCCAAGTACGAGTCCATCATCACCTTCATCTTGCAAGGTGACCTCAAGACCAAGACCATGAAGGAAGTAGTTGGCAAGATCACCACCTTCGAAAGCTATCAGTTGGGGTTGGATGATCCTCAACCATCCAATCTTGCTCTACCGGCTGACAAGCAAGAATCTAGCAAGAGCAAGAAGAACAAGAAGAAGGTGATAATTGAGGATGATGATGAAGAAGATGATGTTGAGGGTGACTTGACCGAAGACTTGGCTCTTCTCGTGAGGAAGATGAAGAACTTCAAGAACAAGTTTGCTTCCAAGTCAAGAGGCAAGTGCTTCAATTGTGGCTCAAAGAATCACTTTATCCAAGAGTGCCCAAAGCCCAAGAAAGAAGCATTCAAATCACAAGATTGAAGTGAAGAAGAAGAAGAAGATCCCAAGGCCAAGCACAAGAAGAAGAGATACTTCAACAAAGACGAGCAAAGGCAAAGCTCAAGACTACAAGAAGAAGTTCTCTCGCAAGGCACTTGTTGGAGAGTGGACAAGCGACAATTCAAGTGACAAGTCCTCTTCCTCAAGTGATGAAGAAGTGGCCGGTCTAGCCATGATCAAGACTACACCTCCATGAGCTCTTCCTCCACCTCCCACGTGCCTCATGGCCGCGAGCCAACTTGGGGAGAGTGAGGATGAGAGCAACAATGATAGCGATGATGAGGAGCACACGTGTGCCGAGTTGTGGAGCATGCTTGAGCAAGCCCGCGACATCACCATCAAGAAGTCCAAGATGTTGGAGGTGGTAAGAAAAGAGTGTAAGTTGGCTAAGGACCGTGTTGGTGAGCTTGAGAGTGAGCTCAAGGACCTTGTCTCATCTCATAAGGCCCTAAACAAGAGTTATGACAAACTCAAGGGTGATCATGTAGAGCTTCATGAGAAGTACAAGGCCCTTGAGATCACTTATGAGGCCATCAATGTTGAGAACCTTGTCTCTCCCTCCTCTAGTTCATCTAAGAATGATGCTTCTACTATGTGTGATGAACTAACCACCTCGGTTGAGGTTTCTTCTCTTGAGCCACTTATTTTGAAGGAATATCACAATCTCAAGGAAGAGAGGAAGATGGTGATGGACGGCTTTGAGAGGCTCACATGAGGTAGAGCCATCCACAAGGAGATCCTTAGGAGGAACCTTGTGAACAATGTCTCCCACCGTGGACTTGGCTCATATCCCGCCGCCATCAACATCATAGGGATGAGTGATTCTATCCCCGCATGGATCAAACCCCTTCTTGCCGATGACTACTATTACGAGAAGTGTTGCAAGGATGGCCACACCACCAAGGATTGTCCCATGGTGAGAAATTCCATTGTTTTGCCTAATGCTAACTTGTTCCATGAGAACACACATTTCAAGCTTTTTAGGAACAAGGATGGCAAGGTGAAAGCTAAGGCTTTGGGACCACCAAACAAGAAGAGGAAGGTCAAGAGCATATGGGTGCCCAAGAACAAGACCTAGATGGTGGTGGTGGTGGACTGAGTGCTTTCATGAAGATCATGTGAAGTCCACCATAAGTGACATGGACCTCAACGACCTATCTACTCATGAGGGAGGTAACCGTGTATGTTCTTTGTAGTTGTAGTGTGTTTTTTCTTTCTCTAGCATTGCATGGTAATTAGGACTCCTTTGTGACTAGTATGCTTTGCGTCCATGCATGTGTAAATAACTAAAAGAAAAACACATAAAAATTAGTCAATGTCTAACCCATCCAAGATAGCTATAAGCAAGGAGGAGTGCTTGAGATAGTTGTTTGATTTCTCTCAAGGCAAGGGCATGGCTTATAGTGAGTAAGCTTGGGAGGGGATCAAACTTGACATTGTTAGGTTTCCTTTGTGTCTTGTTCTTTAATATTGCTTGCATTCACATGGCATATTTACTTTCATTGCATATGTAAAATGCTTGTTGCATGCATCATATAGGAAACACAAAGGAGGCTTGTCATATTTGGAGATATTTGTGCCTCATGCTCTATATGAGATTACATCTCCGTAAGTGTGACCAAAGGAAAGGATTGTGCTTCATGCCCATTGAGCAAGCTCTTATAAACTCCGAGGTTAAATCTACTCGCGTGGTTCATGGACTAAGGCTCATACATACCCTTTGGTTCTTAATTGCCTTGGTTCTTATTTGCTAGATCTTTCATTTGGCATTTGCGAAAACTATGAGGCCATAGAGTGCCACTATTTGAAAGTGTTTGAGAGTTCCCTCTATATTCCAAGTGCGGTGTTCTTTTGTGTGTTTAGCGAGGGCACTTGGAAAATGGAGAAAGTCCTTGACTCAGCAAATTCTGGAAGTGACCGTACGGTCCGGTCTTTAGACCGTACAGTTCGTCAGTGGCATTGGAAACAGTGCCTAGGGGGAGTCTAGTCGTAGAGACCAGACAGAACGGTCCTTGAGATCGAACAGTGAAAGTGCCTAGAGGGGGGGGGGGGGGGGGTGAATAGGCAATTGTCCCTGAAAATCACTTAATAATAAAAGTCAAATGCGCAGTGTTGGACTTGTCCGACGATAGTGAGGAAAGTCCGATGGACTTGTCCAATGGCACGAGTTAGAAAAGTAGATCGGCTGATTAAAACTTTAAACTAATAGAAGGCAAGCTAGGATCTAGTAATTACAAGCTAGAGGAAGTTGTAGAAATGAGGGGCAGAACTAGCAAGCAACCTACACAAGTTAATTTAAGAGAAATGAGGCAAACCCTATCTAGCAAGTTATGAGCAAGAGCAAGTAAATAACAAGTATGTAAAAGAGGACAAGGGGCGACACAAGATTTGTTCACCGAAGTTCAGCTCCACGAAGAAGCCTATGTCTCTGTTGAGGGATCCACAAAGGACCGGGTTTCTTTCAACCCTAACCTCTCCAAGTGATCACAAAGATCAAACTTGGCTTTCCACTAGCAAACTCCATGAAAGAGGGGTCAATACAAACTTCCCGAGGCATCACCACACAAGTTGGGAGCTCTACAAGTACCTCTAACCGTCTAGGCGATGAATCCCTAAGAGTAACAAACACAAACATGGTTGGCGGTGAGGATGAACCAAGAGCTTGAGACAATGGAAGCTTGAAGTCGATGGAGCTATTGAATGTTCTCTCAATCCCTTCACAAATCAAGATTGGAAGTAAGGGAGGAGAGATTTGGAGAGCAAAATGAGCTTGCGAGTGTTTTTGAGTGGAATGAGTGACCAACCAGACAAGGGACAAAGTGGGGGTCTATTTATAGCTCAAGAAGAAAAGGAGCCGTTTGGATGGGTATTTCTCAGATCTCCATCGGACAAGTCCGATGATCATCGAACATGTCCGATGGAACAAGTTGGCATCGGTTCTGGAATCCAAGGGACTTGCCTGATGCCTCGGACAAGTTGACCATTGGACAAGTCCGATGGTCATCGGACAAGTCCGATGGCTAGGGTTTGACACAGGTACTGGAGCCCGACAGTGAAGTCCGATGAGTCGGACTTGCTGGTCATCGGACATGTCTGATGACCGTCGGACAAGTCCGACGACCCAGAGTGGCAAAGGTTCTGGAGTCCGATGGGTCGGACAAGTCCGATGATTTTGCCCTGGAAAAGTGTTTTGGCTATGGAATTTTGGATTTTGCTCTTAGTTCATCATTGCTTCACACTTTTGTGTCCCTCTTAATAGTACGGCTTTTCCTATACTCAAAAATAAAGTAAAAAGTCCATGAGCTTCATATTTGAGCAAATTTTTGAGTATCATCATGAAATTTCTTAGCCACTTTGTTTTCTCCTTTTCTTTGAGTATTTGAGCTTCTATGCATTTTGTCATCAATAATTGAACCATCTTCTACACACATGCTCATTGAAACATTAGTCCATTCTTAATTGTATTGGCGCCAATCACCAAAATAAAATTGGGGGCCTAGATGCACCTTCAATCTCCCCCTTTTTGGTAATTGATGACAATACAACTAATTTATCATAAAGTGATGTAGAAACGGAACAATTTGTGAGGAGCTCCCCCTAAATGTGTGCATAACTAAAAGATTGGAGATAGTATAACAAATGCACATATTTGAAGAGAGAGAGTGAGAGCTCCCCCTAACACTATGCATACATGATGATTTGCAGTATTTAAGCATATGAATATAAGACATTGCATATGACAAATATTATCACACAAATGCATCTAGTAGATGGAGATAAAACAATACATCATCACAACGAGGCATGCACAGAGGACACAAATAAAGAGATATACGTACCACAAGCAAATAGTCTTACAAAACACAAATGACACAAATAAGTAGTTTTACAAACCAAGCCAAAAAGAACCAAATTGTCCAACTTCATCACACTCACAACTCACAAACTAAGCAAATGAAAGATAGATTACACTTTTCCCCCTTTGGCATCAAGACACCAAAAAGGAGAAAAATGCGGGTGGATGGTGATGAGATCTCTACTCCTCAGAGTCTTCATAGTCTTCATCATCCTCATCGCCTTCTTCTTCTTCGTCTTCGTCATCTTGAGCGGGAGCTTTTCCCTTGCGCTGGCGAAGATCATAGGCAGCAGGATCTTCTTCTTGCTCTTCTACTTCCTCTTCTTCCTCATCAAAGCGGACATGTTGTCCACTAGAGCCGGCTCCTGTGTGAAACTGAGAAGGTGGAGGATAGTACCCAAAATAGTTCAACTCCTCTGAAGAGAAGTTGGGAGTGGGGTCTGAAAAAGCAGGTGGGTAGGAATCTTCTGCCGGAGGTGATGGAGGAGGAGGAACTTCACATTGCATCTTCTCCATGATGATCTTCTGGTTCCTCTCAATCACATCCATCATTTGGTTAATGCTCCTGCACATACCAAGGAGGGATTTGAACATCTTTATAACCCCACTCCTCTTGCCACGAGAAGGTGGGGCAGAACGAGAAGAACCGGTGGCCCTAGAAGGAGCTCTGGGAACCTGAGGAGGCGGATCAGAGGATGGTGGCTGAGCTGCACCAAAGAACTGACCAGAGGAGGTGTCAGGAGTCCAATTAGAAGGAATCTGAGGTTTGAGACTCAGATGCTTCATGTCCTTTTTGAAAGTCAAGCCTGACACCTTCTCGATCATATACATGATGTGCGGGGCATATCCACAGCCACGCTTGGAAGAGATGGAGATGTCCCATATCTCCTGATAGACATAGTCAAATACATCAAATTTCTGATCCCCATGAATCCAGTGCAAGATGTCCCTCTAATATGTAGGAATACAGTCAGAGTTGCCACCCCTTGGAGCCAAAGTGCTCCTGCAGATCCTGAACAAGACTAAGAAAAAGGGTAGCAAGCCATTTGAGTTGGGAGGGACACTGTTCTCCGGATTCGTGTACATATGCCTCATGGCCTCATCGCTCATGTAGCTACCCGAGTGAATCTTATGCTTCTCCTTACGTGAGCTCTTGAGTCCTATCATGGAAGCAAATTGATTCAAGGTGCAGCTGTACTTAGTGCCATTTGTCATCCAGACCATAGACTTGTCATTCTCAAAGAACACAGTTGAAAAGAACTGAGAGATGATTTCCTTGTTCCATGAGTAGTTGAGAGTCAAGGTCTTAAGACCATGATACTCAAAGGCAGTTAGAACTTGGTTGAACAGAGGGTGCTTCTTGGACTTCATATAATTCCAATCTAGCCACTTGCTCTCAACTACAGGGTTTTTCATGCGGAGGTAGGTGGAGCGGTACCAATCCGCATGGAAATGAGCATAAAAGCGAGAATCAACAGCCTCCTTATCACGAGCATAATAGTTGACCAACCTTGCTTCAGTGCATTTCTCAAGGGATGCGTGAAAGAAGTCCACCCTCTCTTAGTTGAAGTTGAGCATTTTGGAGGGAGGATGCATGACTCTGTTCAGCTCTTTGGACTTAGCTGGCTCCTCTCTTTCAGTTGGTTGTTGG
Organism: Eleusine coracana subsp. coracana; assembly: GCA_032690845.1. NCBI lineage: Eukaryota > Viridiplantae > Streptophyta > Magnoliopsida > Poales > Poaceae > Eleusine > Eleusine coracana. Next base: position 30,230,875 of record CM064422.1, read on the forward strand.
AGATAGGTGCGCCGAACACGCTTGGCGGTGACCTTCTTTCTCTTTGGTTGGCTTTGACCTTGATCATCACTAGCTTTGGCCCTCTTCTCCCTCAAGAGGGATGCTTCCACATCCGACATGCTGACAACAGGAATAGCACAAGTCAGAAGATAGACAAAAAAGAGGAAAAAGGGGTGAGGAGAATCAGTGAGGGATTTAGACTTTTGGAGGAACTACATGCCGTCGGACATGTCCAATAATCATCGGACTTGTCCGATGACTCGCAGTTTCTCCAAAAACCTAGATCCTCCACAAATCCACCTACCACTAGCGACCAAACTTTGTCTACTCCTACCACAACATGCTAGAAGCTATCTCCATGGATCAAAAGTGCAAGGGAAAAAGGATTGGAAACTAGCATTGCCCTAGAACCCTAACCCTAAGGGAGAGAGAGGGAAAGAGGGAAAACCTTGCAAAAATGATGGGGGATCCGACTTTGCCGATGGAGGAGGACCTCTTGGCCTCCAAACTTGCTCCAATGGATGGTAGGAGAGGGAGATCACCTTGGGGCCGCCTTTGGGGGAGTTCTTGAGGAGAGAGAACATGAGAGATGTGAATGAGGGGGTGTTGACCGAAGGGGTAAGTCGGGCTGGGTTAAAGGGGTGAAAACTGGACCGTCGGACTTGTCCGATGTGTGTCGGACTTGTCCGATGGTGTCGGACTTGTTCGGCTGGCATCGGACTTGTCCAATGAACCGTGTCAACAGGAGGAGGCAGGCAGGGCTGGGGATAGTTTGAAGCAAATAAGTGTAAATAAGGATGGACAAAAAAGATTCTTGCCAGCCTATGGTCAGTCAATCAACCAACCATTCAAAACTATGACCATATTTTGACAAGATTGATCAAGAGATCAAGAATCAAGGAACAAGCAAAAACAAACAAGTTTTGACATAAAACCATGGTTTTTGCAATAATTGAGCAATCAACACTCAGATGTGCACACCCTCTACATCACATTGCTAGAGTCAAGAATATTTAGTTCACTCCTAAGATAGCAAAATCTTTTCTCATCTAGTGGCTTGGTGAATATATCGGCTAATTGATCTTCGGTTCACACATGACTCACTTCTGTATCCCCCTTGATAGAATGATCTCTCAAATGTGATGGCGGATATCTATATGCTTTGTGCGCGAATGCTCAACGGGTTATAAGCAAGCTTTATGGCACTCTCATTTCACATAGGAGTGGAACACGGTTCAACTTGTAACCGTAGTCCCTTTGAGTTTGTCTCATCCAAAGTAGTTGTGCACAACAACTACCGGCTGCAACATACTCCGCTTCGACGGTGGAAAGTGCAACGGAATTTTGTTTCTTGGATGACCATGACACTAGGGACCTACCCAAGAATTGGCATGTCCCGGAGGTGCTTTTTCTATCTACCTTATCCCCGGCATAATCCGCATCGGAATAGCCTAAAAGGTTGAACTTTGAACCCTTGGGGTACCAAAGCCCTAGGTTGGGTGTGTGAACCAAATATCTCAAGATTCTTTTAACGGCCATCATGTGACACTCCATAGGAGCGGCTTGAAAATGTGCACACATACACACACTAAGCATGATATCGGGCCTAGAAGCACAAAGATAAAGCAAAGATCCTATCATGGGGTGGTATACCTTTTGATCAACGGGCTTGTCCTTTTTGTTGAGGTCGATGTGTCCATTTGTTGGCATGGGTGTTTTGATGGGCTTGGCCTTGTCCATGTCAAACTTCTTCAATAAGTCTTGAGTGTACTTGGCTTGACATATGAAGATGCCCTCCTTGAGTTGCTTCACTTGGAAGCCTAGAAAGTATGTTAATTCTCCCATCATGGACATCTCAAACCTCTTGGTCATTATCTTGCTAAACTCATCACAAAAGTTTTGGTTAGTAGAACCAAATATAATGTCATCGACATATATTTGGCACACAAAGATATCATTACCAAAATGCTTGGTGAAGAGGGTTGCATCGGCCTTGCCAATGACAAAACCTTTTTTTATAAGAAAATCCCTAAGGCATTCATACCATGCTCTTGGAGCTTGCTTAAGCCCATAGAGCGCCTTATGGAGCTTGAAAACATGTTTAGGATACTTTGGATCTTCAAAGCCCGGTGGTTGCTCCACATACACTTCTTCCTTGATTGTCCCATTGAGGAATGCACTTTTCACGTCCATTTGGTACAACTTAAAATCATGGTGAGTAGCAAAAGCAAGTAATATTCTAATAGATTCAAGCATTGCTACGGGGGCATAGGTTTCATCAAAATCCAAACCTTCCACTTGTGAGTACCCCTTTGCCACAAGCCTTGCCTTATTTCTTGTCACAACACCATCTTCATTTTGTTTGTTGCGAAACACCCATTTGGTGCCCACAACATTCTTGTTCTTTGGCCTTTCCTCCAATGTCCATACTTCATTTCTTGTGAAGTTGTTCAATTCTTCTTGCATGGCCATCACCCAATCCGAATCCTCAAGTGCTTGTTCTACCTTAAATGGCTCCATAGAAGAGACAAAAGAGTAATGTTCACAAAAATTACCAACTCGAGATCTAGTGATTAACCCGTTGTCAATATCTCCAAGAATTTGCTCGACAGGGTGATCACGTTGTACACTTTGATGTACTCTTGGATGTGGTGGATGTAAGCTTTCTTGACCACCATTTTTATCAACCTCTTGATCATGTCCTTGAGAATCATCACTTGATACTTGCTCATGATCCCCAACATCTTGATCTTGACCACTTGTATGATTAATTCCTTCATTTTCATGATGTTGATTTTGTCTTGAGGGAGAGGGTTGACTTTCAACACTTGATGTTTCTTGTAGTCTTACATCACCAATGGCCATCCTTTTTATTGCATTTCTAGGAGCTTCATTATCTATATCATCAATAGTAACTTGCTCCTCTTGAGAGCCATTAGATTCATTAAATGTCATGTCACGTGAAATTTCAACACAACCGGTGGTTTTGTTGAACACACGATAGGCATGAACATTCGACCCATAACCAAGCAAGAAACCTTCATCAACTTTTGGAGCAAACTTTGAAGTCTTGGGTTTCTTGTTTAGCATAAAACATTTGCTCCCAAAAACACGAAAGTACAAAATATTAGGCTTGTTACCGGTTAGTAGCTCATATGGGGTTTTCTTCAAGATTCGGTGGAGATACAACTGGTTGGAGGCATGGCATGCAGTGTTGACGGCTTCAGCCCAAAAACGGTCAGACGTCTTGTATTCATCAAGCATTGTTCTTGCCATCTCAATGAGTGTACGGTTCTTTCTTTCGGCCACCCTATTTTGTTGAGGGGAGTAGGGTGCTAAAAATTCATGCTTGATGCCTTCTTCATCAAGGTACTCTTCAACTTGAGTGTTCTTGAACTCGGTGCCATTGTCACTTTTTATTTTCTTGATCTTCACTTCATATTCATTTTGTGCTCTTCTCATGAACGTATTGAGCACAACTTTCACTTCACCTTTATCATGTAAAAAGAACACCCATGTGAAGCGAGAAAAATCATCAACAATAACAAGACCATATTTGTTACCACCAATACTTATGTAGGAGACGGGTCCGAAGAGGTCCATGTGCAACATCTCCAATGGCCTTGTGGTGGTCATCACATTCTTCGCGGGGTGTGATGCTCCAACTTGCTTTCCCGCTTGACACGCACTATGTGACATCCCATGTCACAAAATGAAGTTAACTAAGCCTAACCTCAATTAAGGACTAAGCCAGAGTATGATTAATCCATGTGCCAAAGGATAAAAAAAAGAAACCTAGTTAATTAAATTCCAAAATATTCAAATATGGGTCACTCACAAACATCATCAAAACCCATGGAAGTTCCCCAATATTTTTGCATATTCTAAGTGTCCATAATAAAATAGAATTTTTAGAATTTTTCCAGAATTTTTGGTAACCATTTAATACCCTTCAAAATTCCCCTAAAGTCAGGAAAGTGTATTTCGGGTTTGGAATTTTCATAATTTATCGAAGCCATTTCAGCTGGTGCTCCCAACAGCAAAGTTGGAGCACATGTTTTCTTGAGTCCACACAAAAATTTGTGTCAATTTTGGAGCACGGGAACGTGTCGAAATTTACCTAACCCGAGTCCAAGTTCTGGGTCAAGCCGGGTCAACCGCCCCTTCGCCCTTCCCTCTCCTCCAGCCGGTTCTAACCCGACACGGGTTGTACCTGGGTACGGTCGCCACTGCCGCTCTCCTGTCGCCCCACTCCGGCCACTGCGCTGCCAACTCGCTGCCCTGTGCCACCGGCCGGGAATTGAAGCCGCCCACCGCCGGCAGCCACTCCCGGGCCGACAGCACGACGCCCCTCCCTCTCTCTCCCTCTCTCGCCGCTCTCGGTCTTCCCTCCGCCGGCCGGGTCAAAAAGGCAGCAGCAGCAGCAGCACACCAGCCTCATTTCTCTCACTCTCTCAACTCGCAGCTAGCTCTCACACCCTCCCGCGCACCCCCAAGCACCGGCACCCTCTTCTTCCCCTCTCCCCGGCGAAACCCGAGCCAGCGCTCTGTTTCTGCCGCCATGGTCGCCGCCGCCCAGAGCCTTGCTTAGGCAAGCGCTCCGTCCGCTCTCTCTTTGCAAATCAACGCGCAAGGACCCTACACCACTCCCCTCTGACTCCCTCCCTCCCCTGTGCAGTGCTCTTGCCGGAATTTGAGGAGAAAAGATCGCCGCCGCCGGGATCCGACACCCTCGCCGACGAGAACCCTCCTCCGGCCTTCCCCCTCGACAAGTTTCTCGACGCCGACATTCCCCGGACCACCGCGACGCTCGTCGACCGCACGCCGGCCTCCCTCTCCCTCGGCACCATCGCGTGGACCTCGCCGGAGCTGCCTCTGCCGCCGCGCGTCGTCGCCGGTGATCTCCGGTGAGCCACTTCTCCCTCTGTGCCCCCCACGAGCTCCCCTCGGCATGGAGACTCTCCGAGTCGCACGCGAGCCCCGGCCGTTCCGTCGATCGGCCGCTGGGCCGAGCTCACCGTCGCCGGCCGCCGCGAGCGCGCGCGCGCACATTTGAAGGATTTGAACTCAGTGGCATTTTTTGTAAATAACAGTGAACTTTCTTTAAAGTTTAAAATTCCATAACTTGAAAACAAAAAGGGCTAAAAATGTGAAATTAATTTTTTTCAACTCCTAAAATCTTGCTCTACCAGAAAAACAGGATCAAGTCCAGGTTGGTCCAGTAAATTAATTTAATTAATTCACCAAAGTCACAACCCTAATTTGCTTAATAAATCCATAAGTAATAATGTGTAAATGGTAAATTCATGAAATTTTCTCAGTAAGCATTTCATGGCATATCCAAGCTTTCTGCAAAAGCACATTTCCATTTTTATGCATATTTTTAGTAGTATTGCATAATACTCATTTTGAGCAATTGAATTTGTATAAATTATTGGCTAGGAATTTAATTATGAAATTTGACAATCCTGTTCCTTATGCACTTGTACACTTATGAAAAATCCCATGAAAAATTTGAAGTTATGTAAGTACAGATTTGCTATCGAAATTGATCATTTGCTAAGTAACTAGGAAATTCTTCATATAAATGTTACTTTATGTGTGTATTTCAGGAAAATAAGAATAAATTAATTTCTGGAAGTCCATGGAAAATAACTCATCTTTACATTGCAGTAGGATTTCTCCTTGTGTAATTATATACTTTGGTTCTTGATTAACTATATGAACTAGAACTAGTGATGCAACTAAAGAGCCATTTTATGTATAGTATTAGTTTGCATATGGTCACTTTAGCTAAGTGGCTCAAAAAAATGAACTTTCTGAAATTTAACCCTATGTACTACATTGTCATGTCATCATCAGCCTATGATGTCAATTAATCAGCATTTAGGCCATGCTCATGTTAAAGTGGACATACACCAAGAGTGTGATAATTAAGAAATTGCATTCTAGTAGCTAGAAGTTTGTCCCTTCAAAATTCAGTAGCTACCATGTCATACTTAAGTATGCAACCCTAGTCATGGATGAGTGATTAGTCCATTAATTTATTTGTTGAGGAAGTACCATGAATCTTCATGCCATGCATTCCATCTTTAGTTACGAAAACTCCATCAAACCTTGTGTATTCCTTAGCATTGATGCATGTCCATTCCATATAGGAATCGAGACCGTGGAAATCACACCGGACCAGCAAGGAGCTGAAGTGCACTTTGGTGACGACGCTAACTACGATCACACCCAAGTCAAGCCCCGGTGCATAACCCATTTTATCACTCGAGTCCTTTTTTCTTCATCGCAAGTTAGGAATATTGTATTGTGCATTAAGTGTAGGACTTGGATGAAACACACTTGCATACTCCAGCAATGACCTATGATTAGTATGTTAGTATGCTTTTCTGTTAGCAAATGCTATGCTTAAACTAGTGGAGTCAACGGTAGGTTATAGATTCAACTATGATTCAATTGGTTGATGAACTTGATAAAAATGGAGCACCTATCGTTGCAACTCCGCGAACAAGTATTGAACTGTACCAAGTGCATACCTTTATTATGGGAATTGGTAAACCTAGTAACTTGGGCGCCGTATTGTTGGACGGCCATACTCATCGATCCAGAGGTGATGTGAACAGCACGGTGGATGCACGGGTTTGAGGACCGCAGGAGAGTGCATGGGTTAAGCCTCGGATACGAAGTACTGTATCGCGGGGAGGACGTGTACTCGGGATCGATGGCCCCGGATCGACTTTATAGCAATCTTGTGAACGGTGGCCATACGTGTTCTTAAATGATGCGTATGTCGTGTATTTGGGTTTTCCTTGCAGGATGTAAATCAATTCGAATTGCCGTCCCTTGCGGTTATGAGTACCTCTTGTTCGAGCAGCGGCAATGATATGTTAAGTAGTAAAGTTATGGTTAAGTTTCTGAAATTTATTTATGCTATGGATACATGTTGCTATGATGTATTGCTCTTTAGCTATATTCATGTCTTAGCAGCTAGCTAGACTCAACGTAGTTGTGTTCTACAATAAGCAAAGTAAAATCTTGTTTAAGGAAATTGAAAGTGCAGCATAGAACTAATAGGAGCTTTTTATGCAATTATCAAATAAACCCGGTCAGCCCCCTGCATACTAGGAGTCGGTTTTAGCAAACCGGTTGACGGGTAAGTCTTGCGGAGTATGTTAGATACTCAGGCTTTGCGTTGATGTTGTTTTTTAGGTTTTCCTCAAGCAACCTACTGTGATTGTTGTAATAAGGTTGTGTGGGAAGGTGAGGAGCCTCAGAACTGGACCATCGAATGGGTCCCCAGTTCTCCTAATCTGGATGAGTGAGCCATCGCCATAGGGCCGGCATGGTTCACGTAGGACTAAACGTTGTGTTTTGTCGTTTCACCGCTTCCGCAAATTTGTGTAATATGTACTAAGGACATATGCATGCAGATCTGAACTTAATTATATTTTACCTCTGGACTTGTAATATTATGCCCTTAAGTGATGTAATGTTGTAAATGATGAATGTTCATGTGTGAATGTTGTGTATGGTTACTTCGGTGACCATCTCCCGAGACGATCCTGTACGACATCCTCTACTTTTTGGAGTAGGGTTGTCACAGCTGGTATCAGAGCCGTCTCAGGATAAGCTACACACAAATGAGCATTTTAAAACGTAAACAAGCCGTTTCTATGCCTTACGGTGAGGTACAAACTAGTAGTGCCCATATAAGAGTCTTGTAGGTGGCAAAGCTAACCCCGGGTTATGTTTGTTTAAATTACTTGCAACTACGGACTCTTCAACGAAGGTATGTCCTTGTGCGCGGATTGGTTGCGCTGTAAATACCGAACGCCTTCCGGGTGGGCAAAGACCTGGGCTTTGATTGATGCGCGGACCGAATGCGCTTAAACATCGGCTGCCTTCCGGGTGGGCGAATACCTGGGCATGACTGTCATTGTTATTTTGGTTTGTTTCTTTTTCATTTTGATGTACTATTTCTGAAATGGATCCCTTGCAGGTACACTAACCACGTGTAGTTCGCTTAGAAACGTGTGAGAGGTGTGTGTGCCACCGAAAAGATCGAGTATATAATCGGTCAAGTGTTCTTTTTTGTGAGGATGTAGGAAATCGTCATATTGAGCATTGGCATCCATACACATCATATGCATTAAACTTTACCAAAACATGTAAAAATGTTATTGATACTGTGAACATGCAAAATGACTAAGTTTTGGACGAAATTGAACCCCTTTTTCAAACAGATCGGAAGTTCGAACCTAACCGGTGAGTGTACCACCTTACCAGAAAAATCAGTATCACGAAAACAAGCATAACTTCCTCAATTTTAATTCAATGAAGGCAAATAAGTACTCGTTGGAAAGCTGAGGTTTTGCTCTACAAGTTTTGTTTAGTAAGATTGTCTTGGAAAAATCTGGAACTAGGTCGAATATTGCGAAAACAGTAGCCTTTTTTCTGGAAATCAGAAACTGCCTCATTTCTGTTCCCTGTCTTTGGATGATCATAACTCCCAGGGACTTTATGGGGTGAATATGTGTGAGTAGGAGTTGGAAATATGAAGAAATTCTCTACAACAATGGTAAAGCACAAAAATTTTAATATTGTCCAGAAACTAAGTGTTTTTGCCCGTTACTGCGGCTCACTCCATCGACCGCAGAAGTTCGACTTTACCGGTCATTGAACGGATCGGGAACCTCATGCCTTTATTTTACCAATCATCCCTTATGATGTTTTGATCATGTGTGCTTAGTGGAATATTAAGTTTTGACTCACCATTGCAGAACTTTATTCCGGCAGATGGATGATGGCAAGAGCATATTGGACCCGGACTACCTTGCCACTCGCATCCTCGAGTTGGAGCGAGAGCGCGAGGCGCTGCAGTCCACGCTTGCTGCCCGTGATGCCCAGATCGTGGAGCGTGATGCTAAGGTTGCAGCCCTTGTGGGCAAGCTGCACACTAGCGAGTTGGAGCGGGCCGACCTTTTCGAGCAACTCCATGATGCTCGGCTCATCATCGAGGATGATGCAAGCGGCGTGTTGCAGGAGCAGCTGCACCAACACAACGCCCAGCTCACCGCTGCCATGATGTATTGCTCTTTAGCTATATTCATGTCTTAGCAGCTAGCTAGACTCAACGTAGTTGTGTTCTACAATAAGCAAAGTAAAATCTTGTTTAAGGAAATTGAAAGTGCAGCATAAAACTAATAGGAGCTTTTTATGCAATTATCAAATAAACCCGGTCAGCCCCCTGCATACTAGGAGTCGGTTTTAGCAAACCGGTTGACGGGTAAGTCTTGCGGAGTATGTTAGATACTCAGGCTTTGCGTCGATGTTGTTTTTCAGGTTTTCTTCAAGCAACCTACTGTGATTGTTGTAATAAGGTTGTGTGGGAAGGTGAGGAGCCTCAGAACTGGACCATCGAATGGGTCCCCAGTTCTCCTAATCTGGATGAGTGAGCCATCGCCATAGGGCCGGCATGGTTCACGTAGGACTAAACGTTGTGTTTTGTCGTTTCACCGCTTCCGCAAATTTGTGTAATATGTCCTAAGGACATATGCATGCAGATCTGTACTTAATTATATTTAACCTCTGGACTTGTAATATTATGCACTTAAGTGATGTAATGTTGTAAATGATGAATGTTCATGTGTGAATGTTGTGTATGGTTACTTCGGTGACCATCTCCCGAGACGATCCTGTGCGACATACTCTATTTTTCGGAGTAGGATTGTCACACACTACAAATTCTATCTTTCTCAAAACAAACATCGGTTAGTCCTATCATGTGGCCGCCCTTTTGGAGTTTGTGAAGATTTCTCATACCAACATGGGCAAGTCTTCTATGCCACAACCACCCCATGTTGGACTTTGCTAATAAGCATGTACCAAGTCTAGCTTCATCCGTGGAGAAATCCACAACATAAAGCTTTCCTTTGAGCACACCCTTAAAAGCAACCAAGCCATCACTCCTCTTATAGACGGTCACACCACATTCATTGAACAAGAAATCATAGCCCATTTTACAAAATTGTGAGATGGACAAAAGATTGAAGTCAACATGATCAACGAGCATAACCTTGGAAAGAGAATACGAGGGAGTGAGAGAGACTTTACCATAACCTAGGACTTGTCCCGTTCCATTGTCACCAAATGTAATATATTCATTGTTGTTGTGGCTTGGCTCAAATGACTTGAACATCTTTTTGTCTCCGGTCATATGATTAGTGCATCCACTATCAATTACCCAACTTGACCCTCCGGAGACATAGTCCTACAAAACAAGTTAAGCTTTGTTTTTAGGTACCCAAATTTGCTTGGGTCCTTTCACATTAGTCACAAGTACTTTGGGCACCCACACACAAGCCTTTGGTCTCTTGTTGCGTGGCCCAACATATTTGGCATATACACGACCATGCATGTTTCTCATAAGCACATATGAAGCATCAAAATCATGAAATAGTGCACATGTAGAGTTAGTCACATTAACATGAGAATCATTGGCAAAAGAAGTATGGTTAGTGTTCATGTTGTTAGCTTGCTTCTTTTGATAAGATCCTTCCTTGGTGAACTTAAGGAATTCCTTCCCATTCTTGTTCTCCCGTGTATTGTGCTTGGCACCCTCAACATAGCCAATGCCATCCATGATATGGGGCATTCTAGTGTATGTGTATGCACCTCTTGCATACTTTGCCTTTTCATTGTCAAAAACATTCTTCCCATGTTGTATCTTGCTTTCAAGATCCCTCACTTGCTTGTTCAAATCATCAATCAATTTCACATTAGTATCACAAGCATCAACATCAATGTTATAGCACCTATCACATCCTTTGCTAGTGGAAGCATGAGAATTGTTGGTGGAAGTGGATGTGAAAGTTGAAAGAATTTTGTATTGTTCTTCAAGGGACTTATGAGTCTTTTCCAAATCCTCATATTTCTCTTGGAGTTTATCTTTATCACTTTTAACATTTTCACAAGTATTCTCAATTTTAGTGATAGACAATGTTAATTCTTCATTTTTATTTCTTTCAACTTCTAGAAGCTTCTCTAGTTCAAGGTTTCTTTTCTTTTCAAGAATAAGCAAGTCTTCTTGTTTTTCAAGAAGCTCCTCTTGTCTATCATTTTCTTCCTTTTGTTTCTCAAGCAATTGCATGAATTCAAGCATTTTAGGAAGTGAAGCATTTTCAACATCATTATCATCATCATCACTACTACTAGCATAAGAGGAACGCTTGTGTTTAGATTTTGTTACCTTCGATCCTCTTGCCATTAGACACTTGTGAGTGTTGTCATCATCATCACTCAAGATCCCAAATAGTGAGGTGTTGGTGGGAGTAACGCCAATGGCAAGTGAAGCAATGCCACCATCATCCGAGTCGGATTCGGAGGAGGAAGATGATGAGGAGGATGAATCATCGGAGTTCCATTCTTGACCAATATGAGCTTCACCTTTCCTATGCTTCTTGTATGTCTTGTCTTTCTTGCGATGCTTGTCTTTTCTTCTTTCATCCTTGTTCTTCTTCTTTGGACATTCTGCAATAAAGTGTCCTTCATCACCACATTCATAGCAAGTCCTTTTTGACGTTCTTGCTTTGCCCTTGTCGAAGCTTTTCCTCTTGTACCTATCCTTCTTGAGGAATGACTTGAACCTCCTTACAAGCAAGGCCATCTCATCGTCACTATCTTCACTACTAGAATCAACTACTTTATTCTTCTTCTTCTCTTGCTTCTTTTCACTTGTGGCATTGAGTGCCACATCATTCTTATCACCATTGGCTTCCGCAATTTACTTGATCAATGCATTTTTCTTGTTGGCTTGATCATTTTGTTGTTTTTGGGATAGAAGCTTCCCAAGTACCTCATCGGTGGAGAAGGTTTTGAAATTGTCCTTCTGTCTAATGTTTGAGCAAATGTTGCAATCCCATAATCTCAATACTTATAATAGTCTCTTGTTGATATCCAAGTCGGACATTCTAGCTCCAAGTGCTCTTCTTTGATTCACAATTCTCATGAGTCTATCATGAACTTCTTTTGAGCCTTCTCCCGGACCCATGATGAACAAGTTGAACTCATTTTGCAATTTTTCAAGCCTTGCATCTTTCACGGAATCAATACCCTCATAGATAACCTCAAGCTTTCTCCATAATTGATTAGCATTTTTTATTCCGGCTACTTTGTCATATTCAGTGGCACTAAGTGCGGAAACAATTGCACTAGCCGCCACGGCATTGTGATGGATGTTGAGTTGATCCTTTCGAGTTGGATTATCTCTATTTTCCCACAAGAAACCACTCTCGGTTATGCTTGCAACATATGGACTCACTGATTCCAAGTACATCATCATCTTGCATTTCCAATGGTCATAAAATTGTCCATCAAAGTACGGAAGCCTACCGGACCCTTGCCTAATGCGATCCTCTTTGAGATCTTCATAATCAAACATGACATTGTTGTAGGTTCTTGGTTGAGCATCATGTCTTCCAGCTACATCATCTCTATCATGAGTACCACTAGCACCATCTTTCATTGGGAGAGCGGTAGTTGGTTCTTCTCCCGGATTTGACATCTTTAATCTTCAAGTGGTTAAGCTTTTTAGAAGATCCTCGCTCTGATACCAATTGAAAGTGCCTAGAGGGGGGGTGAATAGGCAATTGTCCCTGAAAATCACTTAATAATAAAAGTCAAATGCGCAGTGTCGGACTTGTCTGACGATAGTGAGGAAAGTCCGATGGACTTGTCCGATGGCACGAGTTAGAAAAGTAGATCGGCCGATTAAAAATTTAAACTAATAGAAGGCAAGCTAGGATCTAGTAATTACAAGCTAGAGGAAGTTGTAGAAATGAGGGGAAGAACTAGCAAGCAACCTACACAAGTTAATTTAAGAGAAACGAGGCAAACCCTATCTAGCAAGTTATGAGCAAGAGCAAGTAAATAACAAGTATGCAAAAGAGGACAAGGGGAGACACAAGATTTGTTCACCGAAGTTCAGCTCCACGAAGAAGCCTACGTCTCCGTTGAGGGATCCACAAAGGACCGGGTTTCTTTCAACCCTAACCTCTCCAAGTGACCACAAAGATCAAACTTGGCTTTCCACTAGCAAACTCCACGAAGGAGGGGTCAATACAAACTTCCCGAGGCGTCACCACACAAGTTGGGAGCTCTATGGGTACCTCTAACCGTCTAGGGGATGAATCCCCAAGAATAACAAACACAAATGTGGTCGATGGTGAGGATGAACCAAGAGCTTGATGTAGGGGAACGGGTAGGCTACTATAGCATATAAAATTTCTACCGTTCAACCAGGAAACCTTGCAAGAGAGGATCATGGATCGTTACCACTAGACGCGCAGGTGGAGCGGAAGCGAATGTTGGAGCAGCTCGATCCAACGTAGTCGCGCGTCGGTGTAGAGGAAGTAGTCGATCACGTCAATCGTCTCCTTCTAGTCCAGCCGTCGGCACCGCAGCAGCAGCAGCGCCTCCTCGCGGTATCCACACGTACGAGGTTGGAGCACCGTGCGTGGCGTGCTAGCACCGGCAACACGGTTAGGGTTTTGTGGGCGAGAAAGAGGAGCACGACGGCTAGGGTTAAGGACTAGTGGAATCACCTGCGCCTTAAGCCCCTCCTCCACTTAAATAGACCCTTCTAATGGGCCTCGACTAGTTGGCCCATTAGTGGACTAATTCCTCACACGGATCAATATCCGTATGACCCTCACATACGGATCAAATCCGTATTGTCTCTTGGGCATATCTCCAACAATCTCCCACTTGCACTAGAGACAATCACATAGGCAAGCGATGTTCCAACCCGTTAAGTGTGTGACCCGTTAGGTTCACATGTACACGATAATGATGTGAAAACCATTTTTCAAATCATAAATCAATAGCGGCACCTAGCAGCACATACTGATTCTCGTGTACACATAAAGATCATATCGGCTGAACCTTTGACATACGCAGTCAGCGATCCCTTTGCCTCACGATATCAGTCAAGCTTAAGGCAAGATACGTGTCATCCCTATAATAGCTCGACCATTCACTCGAACGTCTAGTGGATTTATCATGACTAACTTTTAGTCATTATGATTAACTTTTAATCACATTAGCATGGCCATGCACTTCTAAATCCATCTAACTCGAGGGGCCCAGAGATATCTCTCCTGTTATTAGGAGGGGCAAATTCCATCTTGACCGCTCACACCCCACGACATGTTTCATAGCATACCCGAAAATTACCTTTATAACCACCCAGTTATGGAATAGCGTTGGGTAATCCCTAAATATGCTATTACACATTCTGGGAATCAATGACAATCTCAGGTCTAAGGATCCCAAAGGTACATCATACAAGATAACAATTGATGGCACAATAATAACATCTCAGCAAAGTCTATTAGTGGGTCAGTCCAACACTATGTTCTCCAACATGTGTTCACATTATTGATTTGATATCTCCATATCAATGATCTGTGAAACACGATCATCAACCAATACATGTGCTAGTCCATGAATCATTATTGTCCAACACAATGATAAGGAACTAGGGATCATTTAGGATAATATTATAAAAGAACAATGAGTTTCACAAACAAGTCACGCACTTGTCAATCAATGCAATAATTATTATCCATAGAACAGAATAACACTTTATTCAATCACACATAAACATAGACATTACACAATCTCTCATACATTAATCATGCAGATATCTAATACCCATGGATCTCATATGTGCCTCATGCTTGGGCTGAGAGAGAGGTTTTGTCAACGGATTAGCGATGTTTGAGTCCGTGTGCACCTTGCATATCTTTACATCACCTCAAGCGACGATGTCCCGAATAAGATGATAACACCGTAGTACGTGTTTGTTCTTTTGATGTGCTCTAGGCTCCTTGGCTTGCGCAATGGCACCACTATTATCACAATAGAGGTCCATTGGACTGGATGCACTAGGAACCACACCCAACTCAGAAACAAATTTTCTGATCCAAACAGCTTCCTTTGCAGCTTCTGAAGCGGCAAGGTACTCAGCCTCCGTTGTTGAGTCAGCAACCGTATCTTGCTTGGAACTCTTCCAGCTTACCGCGCCTCCATTGAGGCAAAACACATATCCAGATTACGATCTCGAATCGTCTTTGTCGGTTTGGAAGCTAGCATCAGTATAACCATTTACAACGAGCTCTTCCTCACCTCCATAGACTAGGAACATACCCATAGTCCTTCTTAAGTACTTTAGGATATTCTTATTAGCTCCCCAATGAGCTTCTCCTGGATTTGACTGGTATCTGCTCACAGCACTAAGAGCGTAGGCTACATCTGGGCGAGTACTTATCATGGCATACATGATGGACCCAACAGCCGAAGCATATGGAATCGCTCTCATTTTCTCTTGCTCATCTGGTGTCGAGGGACACTGAGTCTTGCTAAGAGAAACCCCATGTGACATGGGCAAGAAACCTTTCTTGGAATCCTGCATATTGAACCGTTTCAATACCTTGTCAATGTACGTGTCTTGGCTTAATCCAATTAGCCTCTTTGATCTATCTCTATAGATCTTAATGCCCAAAATGTAAGCTGCCTCTCCTAAGTCCTTCATTGAGAAACTCTTTCTCAAAGAAGTCTTAACAGCTTCAAGCATTGGAATATCATTACCGATCAGCAATATGTCATCCACATAAAGGACCAGAAAGACAAGCGCGCTCCCACTAGCCCTTTTGTAAACACAAGGCTCTTCTTCGTTTTTAATGAAGCCAAACCCTTTGACTACCTCATCAAAGCGAAGATTCCAACTCCGAGATGCTTGCTTTAGTCCATAAATGGACTTTTGAAGCTTGCATATCTTCCTAGCATTTTGTGGATCGACAAAACCTTCAGGCTGTGTCATGTACACATCCTCACTTAGGTTTCCATTAAGGAAAGCCGTTTTTACATCCATTTGCCATATCTCATAATCATAAAATGCGGCAATTGCTAGAAGGATCCGTATAGACTTTAGCATAGCGACGGGCGAGAAGGTCTCATCATAATCAACCCCTTGAATTTGCTTAAAACCTTTCGCCACCAATCGTGCCTTATAGATGTGAACATTTCCATCCATGTCTATCTTTTTCTTAAAAACCCATTTACACTCAATGGTTTTTACACCATTAGGCGGATCTATCAAGTTCCAAACTTGATTTTCTCTCATGGATTCTAATTCGGATCTCATGGCTCCAAGCCATTTCTCAGAGTCCGGTCCCATCATTGCTTCACTGTAAGTCTCAGGCTCATCATTGTCTAATAATAATATGTCTCGCTGCCCCGTGGTTAGGAGCGTGAACTTTTCAGGAGTGCGACGTGCCCTTTCTGACCTACGCGGGGCTGGTGTTTCAACAATTGGTTCAACAACAATTTGTTCATCCAATTGTGGTATAGCGGAAGAACAAACATTTTCTGGAGCTTCTTGAACTTCTTCAAGTTGCACCGTTCTCCCACTTACCCTTTTGGAGAGAAACTCTTTCTCTAGAAAAACACCATTACGAGCGACAAACACTTTGCCCTCTTCCCGGTTGTAGAAATAATAACCTTTGGTTTCCCTAGGGTATCCTACAAAGAAGCATTTATCAGACTTGGAAGAAAGCTTATCAGACGTCATACGTTTTACATAAGCCAAACATCCCCAAATCTTAAGAAAAGACAACCCGGGACGCTTCCCAGTCCATATCTCATATGGTGTCCTTTCCACGGATTTAGATGGAACCCTATTAAGTGTGAAAGCGGCAGTTTCTAGAGCGTATCCCTAGAAGGACAATGGAAGATCACTTTGGCTCATCATAGACCTAACCATGTCTAACAAGGTTCGGTTCTTCCGTTCGGATACTCCATTCCATTGGGGCGTTCCTGGCGGAGTCCATTGTGGAACAATTCCACATTGCTTTAGATGTTCACCAAATTCATGGCTCAAATATTCACCACCACGATCAGATCGTAGGCGTTTAATAGTCTTGCCCAATTGATTTTGTACTTCATTTTGAAATTCTTTGAACTTTTCAAAGGATTCAGACTTATGCCTCAGTAAGTAGATGTAACCATATCTACTAAAGTCGTCGGTAAAAGTTATGAAGTACTGAAAACCACCTCTGGCCGTGCAACTAATTGGTCCACATACATCCGTATGTACAAGTCCCAATAGTTCACTCGCCCTCTCACTATTTCCTGTGAAAGGCGACTTAGTCATTTTGCCAAGTAAACAAGATTCACATGTATCAATTGATTCAAAATCAAAAGAACTTAGAAGACCATCTGTATGGAGTTTCTTTATGCGCTTCTCATTTATATGACCTAAACGACAATGCCATGTATACGTGGGATTCAAATCATTAGGCTTGAGCCTTTTTGCATCAATGTTATAAATAGGCTTATTCTCAAGATCTAAGTAATATAAACCATTCACCAATGGGCAATTACCATAGAGAATATTATTCAAATAAATGGAACAACACTTGTTCCTTATTATGACCTCATAACCATCATCTTCCTCCAAACATTTTGAAGAAATAATGTTTTTTCCTAAGGCGGGAATATAATAACAATTATTTAACTCCAAAACTAATCCTGATGGTAATGAAAGTGGATAAGTTCCAACGGCCAACGCAGCAACCTTTGCACCATTGCCGACGCGAGCATCCACCTTGCCTTTTTCACATTTCCTTGCTTCTTTAAGCCCCTGCAACGATTTGCAAGTATGAATCATCGATCCGGTATCAAATACCCATGAATCATAAGGACATGTAGCAACATTATTAATTTCAATAACATTGATACCTGAATTAGAAGTGTCTCCACCCTTCTTCTTCAGCTCTTCCAGATAAAGCTTGCAATTCCTCTTCCAATGACCGGGTTTCTTGCAGTGAAAACAAGGATCACTACTCGCCGGTTTAGGCTTAGGAGCTGCTGCAGGCTTAGGCTTAGTGCTAGAGATCTGATCTGTAGCCTTAGCCTTAGTCTTGCGCTTTCGTTTCTTGCTATCCTTTTGAACCAAGTTAACTTGACTTGGACCAGATTTTTTGATGCTTGCCTCAGCTGTCTTAAGCATCCCATGCAACTCAGCCAATGTCTTCTCTAAGCTATTCATTTGAAAGTTCAAAATGAAAGACTCATAGGTTGCAGGAAGCGACTGGAGAATCACATCTGTGGCCAAATCAGGGTGTAGAGCAGCACCAAGTTTCTCCAGATTCTCAATGTAACCAATCATCTTGATCACATGAGGACCGACAGAACCGTTTTCAGCTAGCCTGCACGCAAACAAGGACTTTGAGATGTTGTACCTCTTAGACCTTGCTTGGTTCTCAAACATGCCACGAAGTCCCTCAATCATATTGTGGGCATCCGCGTTCTCATATTGCTTCTGGAGCTCAGAGGACATAGTGGCAAGCATGAGACAGCTAACATCAACTGCATCATTGGTATGTTTCTCATACTCTCTTTTCTGAGTGGCAGTAGCATTTTCTGGCAGATCATCAGGATAGGGAAGCTCTAGAACATATTCCTTTTTCTCTTGCTTGAGAACAATTCTCAAGTTGCGATACCAATCAATAAAGTTTGTTCCACTAAGCTTTTCTTTTTCAAGAATTGAGCGCAAATTGAAAGTGTTACTAGCGGTTGGTGCCATGATCTACAACAGAAAATATGCAAATATAAGCACTATGTAAATATAAAACTCTTATAAACATTTTAACAAAAGTTCATTATTCCACTATATGCTTGGAATCGTTTTCCCTCAAAATGACATATAGTGGTTCAAGATCCATATTCAACATAGATCCTAGTGTGCTTTGGCATCACCGCTAGAAATCTAGTGACATAGGTAAGCAACACTTTGCTAATCACATCCCTATGTGACTCTTGTTTGTTGGGTGGCATCACATGCCCCGGCGCCAACACCATGCCCCAAAGCCCAAAACCGTTTTGATAGGTTTGTTAATTAAACCAATACTATGCATATAAATGTCCGACATTTATCCTAATAATTAAGATAGTTGAGGTACTCTACTTTGGCAGACCTACCATACAACGATCATAATTTTAATAGGTGCAGCTATTGGAAGGGCATATAATTTAATTTTTCTTGAGGGAACCTATTCTAGCATGTTAATCATATCTAATATAAATAACACATGAAAGAATAGGATGATAGGAACATCATCACAGGCAATCATATTAACTGTGAAATAGTATGGCCCCTTTCAATTGGTGATCTCCATCTCCATTGTCATCGCCATGTCTCCCGTCCCTTCAACCATCAAGCTTGAGGCCTCCATGAACTAACACTTAGCTACTATAACTAATAGCTAGTAATAAATTACATGAGAATATCAAGCATCACAGATCGACACGCAGGCCGTTATACAATAATATGACAGCCTCAACCCGGCTGTAATTAATCATGGCACGCAGGCCATGCAAATCACATATATACATCACATGCATCTTTTAGGACATACCATTCACAACATTCTCTGCAAAAACAAGTTAGGCGAGAAGCGAATGCTAACATGTGGCCAAAAAGGGTTGTAACAATCAGCGCCCTGAAACCTCACAGGATTTCACAGATCGTATCTATAAAATCACAATGGAAATTCTATCGGGAAAATCATATTTGCCCGATTTTGAGTCATTCACAATGGCTTAGTTTTTCCATTAGGTTTTCATGAGTAGACTGCGGTACATGATTATGATACTATTGACTCCTCTACTGGCGCACGCAGTTAGTCCCGATGGTGATTCCAGCCGGTAGGGACAAGTCGCGCGCGCACAGAGAAGGAACACAAATAAATCAATGATGCATGTATTGCTATCCGCCCATTACCTTGTGAACCTCCCTATCATCATTGATCTAATCAATCCGAACACAAAACATGTAATAGATCTCATCTAGTACATCAACATATCGACTATATGCACAAGATCTAGATCACAAACTACACAAGGTCGGCTCTGATACCACTGTAGGGGAACGGGTAGGCTACGATAGCATATAAAATTTCTACCGTTCAACCAGGAAACCTTGCAAGAGAGGATCATGGATCGTTACCACTAGACGCGCAGGCGGAGCGGAAGCGAATGTTGGAGCAGCTCGATCCAACGTAGTCGCGCGTCGGTGTAGAGGAAGTAGTCGATCACGTCAATCGTCTCCTTCTAGTCCAGCCGTCGGCACCGCAGCAGCAGCAGCGCCTCCTCGCGGTATCCACACGTACGAGGTTGGAGCACCGTGCGCGGCGTGCTAGCACCGGCAACACGGTTAGGGTTTTGTGGGCGAGAAAGAGGAGCACGACGGCTAGGGTTAAGGACTGGTGGAATCACCTGCGCCTTAAGCCCCTCCTCCACTTAAATAGACCCTTCTAATGGGCCTCGACTAGTTGGCCCGTTAGTGGACTAATTCCTCACAAGGATCAATATCCGTATGACCCTCACATACGGATCAAATCCGTATTGTCTCTTGGGCATATCTCCAACACTTGAGACAATGGAAGCTTGAAGTCGATGGAGCTCTTGAATCTTCTCACAATCCCTTCACAAATCAAGATTGGATGTAACGGAGGAGAGATTTGGAGAGCAAAATGAGCTTGAGAGTGTTTTTGAGTGGAATGAGTGACCAACCAGACAAGGGACGAAGTGGGGGTCTATTTATAGCTCAAGAAGAAAAGGAGCCGTTTGGATGGGTATTTCTCAGATCTCCATCGGACAAGTCCGATGGTCATCGGACATGTCCGATGGAACAAGTTGGCGTCTGTTCTGGAGTCCGAGGGACTTGCCCGATGCCTCGGAGAAGTTGACCATCGGACAAGTCCGATGGTCATCGGACAAGACCGATGGCTAGGGTTTGACACAGGTACTGGAGCCCGATAGTGAAGTCCGATGAGTCGGACTTGCTGGTCATCGGACATGTCCGACGACCCAGAGTGGCAAAGGTTCTGGAGTCCGATGGACTTGTCCGATGGGTCGGACAAGTCCGATGATTTTGCCCTGGAAAAGTGTTTTGGCTGTGGAATTTTGGATTTTGCTCTTAGTTCATCATTGCTTCACACTTTTGTGTCCCTCTTAATAGTACGGCTTTTCCTATACTC
The DNA here is from genome assembly GCA_032690845.1 of Eleusine coracana subsp. coracana. NCBI lineage: Eukaryota > Viridiplantae > Streptophyta > Magnoliopsida > Poales > Poaceae > Eleusine > Eleusine coracana. Next base: position 30,251,982 of record CM064422.1, read on the forward strand.
AAAAATAAAGTAAAAAGTCCATGAGCTTCATATTTGAGCAAATTTTTGAGTATCATCATGAAATTTCTTAGCCACTTTGTTTTCTCCTTTACTTTGAGTATTTGAGCTTCTATGCATTTTGTCATCAATAATTTAACCATCTTCTACACACATGCTCATTGAAACATTAGTTCATTCTTAATTGTATTGGTGCTAATCACCAAAATAAAATTAGGGGCCTAGATGCACCTTCAGACAGTCCGGTCTGTAGAAGGCCAACAGACCTCGACCTGATCGGACAGTCCGGTGTAGAGACCGGACTGTCCGGTTAGTTCAGTTGATCGCGCGAAGCGAGTCCTGATCTGAGCTGGTGATTTACTATTGAATGATCTCGGCCGTCCGATTTGTTTTGACTTAGGTCAAAATTGTTTTTGGTCTCTTCCTCGTTCGTGACCGACGCCGACCTCGCCCTCTTCGCTGTCGTTGCCCCGCGCTGTCGAGCCGTCTCACCATCGCGCGCCCGCGCCGACCTCGCCCGCACCACACATGCACCCGTGCTGCCACTACCGCCTCCGCCTTCATGCAGCCGCGCCCGCTACCGAGCCGCCTCTACGCCACCAGCAGTCGACGCACAGCACCGCCGTCTCCACTCACGCGAGCCGCCGCCGTCGTGCACCACCTCCAGCGACGTCGCCCCCGTGTGCGCACACCACCCCTCATCGAGCTCCACTTCCCTAGGGCAACGCTTCCCCTTCTCCATTGCCGGTGTACTCAAAGCTCCAATCTTTTCGGTGATTGGAGTGCATTTTGAGGTGTTCATCCTTCTTGGTGTGTCGGATTCCCCTAGGGTATCGTGCTACTCTCATCTTTTCATTGATTATGCCCTGAATTCCGAGCAATTTAGTTAATTGATGCAATTAGATAAATTTCTCATCTTTTAGTTGTATTAATTAATTAGTTAGCTCAACCTAGATGCAATTAATTACATGCCTATCTATTAACTCGCACCAGCCACATATAGTCGATGATCACTATTGTTACTTTGAATAATTGTCTAGTGATCATGTCCTTCATTCAGTGCTAGGATTTCTATTGCACATTCTTTCCTAGCGGTGCTTTGCTTGTAGATGTATTAGGAGTCTATACTTATCCCATCTACACCTATGTGCATGCAGTGACAGTAGCAACAGACAGAGATGGCAGGGTCAGGACAGGATAAGGGCAAGGGGAAGATGCCTAAGAAGCCCAAGACGAAGAAGAGACCGAGACTGGACCCAGAGTCAGAGAGAGCCCAGAGGTTGGCTCAACACTTGGACGCCATGGAGCAGTCACGCAGGACACCTGGCTCCCGTCTGAGGATCAGCCAGCCAGCTGAGGACCAGGGCTTGAGGAGGAGCACCAGGCAGAGGACTGCACCTCTAGCAGTCGGAGTTGTGCCACCGCTGTGGCCACAACGTACTCCGGTTTCCCATCAGGGGAGATCGTCAAGAACTACGGATTAGGGACCCTCCAGGTAGCAGGAGGAGGAGTCTGAGGAGGATTAGACTAGAGAGGAGGAGACCTCAGAGTCAGAGTCTGAGGAGCTGGTTGAGCACGAGGAGTCAGAGGAGGAGGCAGAGCAGACTGTTCCCTAGAGGACAGTTCACCGGGCAGGAGACCCGAGGTGCACTTGTGAGGTGTGCACGAGGAGGCTGCAGAGACTGGTACAGGCAGCCAGAGAGCCGGACATCCTCAAGGTTCCTACAAAGGACCTTAAAGTACTTTCGTTCGTGTCCTTCGAGCAGTGGGTGCCAGTTCCCCGAGACCCCGCTGCTGGAGAGAGGTACTGGACGATGCTCTAGAGAAGGATAGGAGAGGGCTTGAGACGCTGTGTAGCCTTGAGTACTAGAGATAGGGTGCTTGTACAGCAGCAGTACACCACCTACCAGGCCATGAGGAGGGCCACAGGCACAGACATGGAGCAGTACTTCACGTACCTACCAGGACTAGCTGAGCTAGTCACTGCTCCACTCAGGTTTAGGGAGGACTGGTCCTCGACTTCTACGTGACGCTGTGGGTTGCTAGAGACCGCTCAGAGTTCTGGTTCTTATTCAGAGGGCAGCCACAGCAAGTCACCAAGCAGATCTAATCGCCAATCTAGGACTCCTTGCTTCAAACTTTTAGCTTTGCAGGAGTGCCTACGGTACACTGCAGCCACCTCGCAGACCTCAGGGAGGGCAGCTACCTTCAGACGACCTCGTCTCAATTGCTTTCCCACCTTCCCACACTCCAGGTTTTGAGAGAGGCCCTGCTAGACTCACAGCAGAGGCCAAGGTGGTGAGAGCGATAGTCACTAGGACTATCATTCCCAGGTCTGGCTACAGAGAGGAGTTCACGCTTTTACACTAGTGGGTTGTAGCAGCCATCTTAAGGAGGCAGACCTTCGACTTGGCGGACCTTCTCATTAGAGAGATGGAGGAGGTCATTTCTGAGAGGGTTGGAGGACATCACTTGGTCTACGGGCCCTATATCTGTTATCTCTTAAGGAGGATGAGTCTAGTGATGGAGGAGCAGTACGACGTTTTCCCTGAGATGACCACCAACTACTCACCTAAAGTCCCCAGGGGATCCCAATCTACCTCCAGCCAGCACACATGAGAGGAGGAGCAGGAGTCAACACTACTACACGAGCAGGTAGCTCAGCCAGAGACGGTGGTTCCTAAGTCAGCCAGCACAGGAGCGCCTCCCCAGCCGATAGGTTCGCACTCTGAGGACACTGTCACGATGACAGCACTAGCAGATGACAGGCGTGAGATGATGGAGCTGATCAGAGGACAGGCAGAGCTTTAGCGTCAGCAGATGGTCCTTGTCTCTGCTCTAGTGACTCAAATGACAGAGCTTACTCAGAGGCAGGCCGGTCAACAGCTAGGACCTTCAGTGTTTCCTCAGTTTCAGCAGCTACAGACTCAGCCAGGACCCTTCACTACACTGATGACGGCATAGTCCAGCGGACTGTCACTCTCAGGGGTCTTACCGACCCAGAGACAGCTACAGCTTCAGCTCCACCTCTTACTGCCACAGTTTCCACTCTTACTACTCAGGCAACAGAGGATCTTGTCCGTGGAGGTTTCTCTCAGCAAGACGTGGCAGACCTCATACTACTCCAGACTTCAGCTCAGGAGACTACCACAGTCATTACAGCAGCACAGGATAGTCGGTCTGAGTCGCATGTAGACCTTGGTTTCTTTGAGCAGTTGGATGCTCAGGCGGCACAGGCTCAGGGAGCACAGTAGGATCCACCTCAGGAGCAGCCAGAAGCAGAGCCCACAGAGGACGTTGCTGCACCACTTCCTTCGACCACGAGCGCCTAGATGTTCATCTTTTCCCGCTTTTTTGGCTTTTTGGTGCTTGTTGCCAAAGGGGGAGAAGACATTAGGTCTAGGGGGAGTGGGAGTGTGATCTTGTTACGATCGAGAGTAGCTTGTGTCTAGGGGGAGCTACGAGGTTTTGGGAGATAGACCATTTGGTTCTTATTTTGAGGAGTTTTTCATTGTTCGTGGATTATGATGAGTCATGGATTTCATTCGCTTGTGTTTGACTCATTTTAATCTCACTTGGTTTATTTCCTATTCATTTGCAGTGCTTGTATTTATTTATTATCTTATATGCCTATGTATGATATCATGATGATGAATGCTTGTTTTTAATTCTTATGTATTGCCATGCTAACTTATTGCATCTCATCATTTATGCCTTGCATTGCATGTCCTTATGCTTTCATTCAATATATTGCCATGACATGCATGCAAGTTTCATCTAGAGTATGCTCTTCACTCTTTTCCTTATATCTCTAGATGATGTTTGATTGGGTAGGACCTTATGTGTTTCTCTCATATGTTATTATGGTTCCTCTCGATCTTTGTGTAGCTTGTTTAGTCTGGTTATTCAGTAAAGTTTTTCAATTAAGTAGTGGTTATCATCAATCACCAAAAAAGGGGAGATTGTAAGCTTCATGACCATTGATGATTGGATCCCCGTGATATGGATGTTTTGGTGATAGATGACAACTATGAAATTGTGGGCTAACATCTACGTGAGTGTTGTCTTTGTAGGAATCATCTCTTAACTCTATTGCAAATCATATGGATGATGGCGTCCTTGACGATTGATGACAATGACCGTAAGCATGGAGGCTTGTGAACTTGATGAAGTCCAAGGGTTGATGAAGATGGATCAAAGCAGAGAACAAGCTATGGTGCAAGTGTTTGGAACACTTGAGTAGTTGTTAGGGCTTTGAGTCCATAGGAAACAACGGACTATCAAGGGGGTCTAGATCATTCTCTTAGGTCATGTCTAGTCGGTGATGTGCAAGGTTGCTCGGTGAAATCATAGGCACTAGGTGACAGTGGAGAAGCCAAAGGAGCTGTTCGGAGAAGCCGGGAAACCAAGTCAAGCGAGGATGACAAGTTTTAGCTTCTGAACATAGAGACCGGACAGAGGGGTCAGTGGAGACCGGACTATACGGTCACTATGGGGAGTTTTCCAGGACTTAGCGCGAGGAGCAGGACTCTGTCAGCAGGAGACTCCATACAGAACGGACGGTCCGATCTGCTGACTGGACAGTCCGGACAGTAGGAGTGCAGGGAGGCAGAAGAGGTGCATTTCGTGGAGGCTCCTAGAATGGAGAGAGAAAGTCGACCGGACGGTCCGGTCCAGTGACCGGACTGTTCGGTCAGTTGGAGTTTCAGCAGGGGCAGAGCCAGTTGTGCATCGAGTTGCACTGACCGGACTGTCCGGTCAGGCAGTGACCGGACTGTCCGGTCAGTATGCCCAAGAAGCTGATTTCGTGGAACAACGACTAGTTTAAGGTTGGGAGCCTATATAACTTCATTGTTGGGGTCTTGGAGATAACTCGTAGCCAGTAGAATACCTGAGAGCATTTGGTAAGGTCTAACAGGAAGAGAGGAGAGCACTAGGAGGAGATATTGCATATCTTGAGAGTGCTAGAGAAGAGTAGCTTGAGCATCTTGCACATCTAAGGCTAGGGTGTCCTTAAGGGTGTGATCTAGATTGTTACTCTTGGTCTATGGTGAGACCTGGACCGGTTAGGTATCGGTGATCGAGCCTATCATGATCGGTTGTGAAGGCCGTCACACGTTTGTACACGATTTGAGCCCGTCGTTGGAAGGGGCATCGCTAGTGAGCGCCCGTGCCGGCTCGGGGGAGTCTGGCAAGTTCTCGAGGGAGGCGAGCTTGTGCTTTGTGCAGCGTTGACGCACACCATGTCTTCACTCGAGGAGTGATTGCGGGCGTGTTGGCGAGAACTCCACTTGGTGGCTGGAGGAACCGAGACTCCGGCGGGAGTGGTCCAACGAGGATTAGGGGAAGGCGTCATCCTTCCGAGACCTCGGGAAAAAAAATCATGAGCATTCCTTGACCCTCTCTTTACTATTCCGCATTTGTGTGCTCTAGTGAGTAGGGTGACTTGTGGCTTGCATAGGCTAGTGTGATTGGCTTCCGCATTTTATCTTATCATGAACACTAACATGTGTAGGGTCGTGGCCTACTAGACTTGTTTGGGTTCCCTTATCTTGTTAGACATAAGTAGCGAAATTGAAGTATTTGGAGTCGTGAGTGGCTTACCGATTCAACCCCCCCCCCTCTCGGTACGCCTTTGGTCCTTACAACTAGCAATCTGACGTGCTATGCAACGGGAGCCCAAAAAGTTCATTGCAAATTACTTCCTCCGTATTTTTATTCATATCGCTCGGTAGTACAAATTTGAACTAGCCGGCAAGATCAATTAAAATACGAAGGGCGTAAGAAGTAAAGTTTTCTTGTACCTCATATGAAGCACATATAATTATCGGATTATATATGATCATTTGTTGTTTGCAACGTCCATATGTATATGTTTGACTAAAATAGCTGACATAGGATAATGGATAGAATATGTTTCTAACTAAAAGAATCAATCTAGTTGAACTCTTTTGGAGTAACGAAATAGACAACCAATACGAATTTTGGCTTTCTAGTTGTTAGCTGTGGGACCTTCTGCAAAATCATGTCTACAAATGGAACATGTTATCACATTCCATCAAAGTTGCAGTTACAAATTACATTAATAGAAATGTTCATAATGCCAAACATAAACATTCCTAAAAGCTCTATAAAAAAAGAATCAACATGCCAGACTACAAAACAAAAACTTATTTAGCTAGCTGACAACAGCACATCTCCTCCTGATCTCGCCCTTGTTGCCCGTGAGCACACCCACCCTCCCCATCTTGACCATGGATAACCCAAAGTCCTGGAAGAACCTCCTCTGATATCTTAGGCAACTGAACACAAGACTTTTTAGTCTTGTCATTCCCAAGTAAGTGTTGGAAATAATAGTAGTTTAGTGATGATATATCTAATTCTAGTAGGTACAAGTACTAGATATACTACACGTAATCTAGGCATGCAAACCATCAAGTAAGCCCCTATCTCAATTACATGTACTATTCAATCATGAGACAAACAAAGAACAGATGCTAATCATAACAAGTAGCAACCACCTAGGAACAACGCCTAGATCACTCGTTCTAATTATCCAAAGAGGTTAAAAGATGTCTTACAGGGAAGCGCTCCAGTGATGGTTGTAGTAGAGTCTGATCCGTCGATAAAGAACGCGATGCAGATGTAGGCGATCGGTTGATGAAGAAGACGCGGATCAAATCACCAGCGAGCAGTTGTGACGGTGCTTCCCAAAAACCTGATACGTCCCCTACCTTGTGCAAGTACATGAAGAGACATAGGCTTCGGAGACCTGGTCTCCCGGCACCGATGGCACGTCGACGGCGGGATGGGGAAGATAAAGCGGCAGCACAGTAGGGAATGGCATGGCGAGAGGCGAAAATTCGTTGTTGTCTGTAGAGGCGATATCTCGCCATATATATACACACAGTGATAGCACAGTTATGGTAATTAATCAGCAATTAAGCAGGTGCATTAATCACCATTAAGAGAGATTAATTGCTTACCATATTTGGTCAGCGCAACTATCTCTTGCATAACAAAAAATCTGAGTAGCAAAAGGAAGCTGCGACCCCGCACATGCAAGGCTCGGATTTTGCCGGACCATTCACACGCATGTCATGCGCCCGCGCCCTTCGCCCCGCCCCGCCCGGCCCAGCCTGGCCCGGCGAGGCGTGGCGTGGCGTGGCGAGGCGAGGCGAGCGAGCACGCGCGTGTGTTCTTCCTCTTCTCTCCTACTAGCTCAACTAGGTGGAAACAACTCAAGTATATAAGTTGTTCTTCTCCTCACAAGACTAGCAATATGGGACTAAAGTCCCCCACCATGTCATGCATGTGCACATGGGCCTTTGGGATTTATTGGAATTATCAATTTGCGCCGCAGCCCAAACTTCTAAGAATCCCCCACCATATCCCAGAGGCTCATGTCGTTTTGCCTATCATACCGAGGTACTGTTAATATACCAGCTTTTCAGTGGAGACTAGTAAAGGTTGAACATCCACCTAGAGCTACAAGCTGCACTCATCCACAACTGTGCAATGGACTATGCCTTGAATTGATAGTTTGGTGTGAACAAGTTTCACTTGTAGCTTTGACTAGTACTTGGCTGCCAAGAGTCTACCCCGTGGGTGGAGCATATAAGTCATACTCCTGTCTCACTTCATGAGCTTATTAAAGAATTCCCGATTCTTATAGGCCGCGACTAACGATCAAGCTCACATATGTAGCACAGTATCTTGCTCTTGAAAGGACCGGGTGTCAAGTTGTCAAAAATAGACTATTTTTACGGGAAAACAGCCTAAAATCACTGCCGAAATGATGTTTCCGGCCTACCTCGGCAGACCGGCCGGACCTGGTGCTGGGTTGTCAAAAATAGATTGTTTTTAAGGGAAAACAGCCTAAAATCACTACCGAAATGATGTTTCCGACCTACCCGCGTAGGCCAGTAGTTCCGGGTGCCGGGTTGTCAAAAACAGACTGTTTTTAAGGGAAACGAGCCTAAAAGATGTGTCGGAATAATGTTACCAGCCTACCCGGGCAGGCTGGCAGGACCGGGTGTCGAGTTGTCAAAAACAGACTATTTTGAAGGGAAAAGAGCCTAAAAGCAGTGCCAGAATAATGTTAACGGCCTGCCCGGGTCGGTCGGCTGGACCGGGTGCCAGGTTGTCAAAAACAGACTATTTTTATGGGAAAAGAGCCTAAAAGCAGTGCCGGAATAATGTTACCGGCCTACCCGGGCAGGCCGGTAGGACCAGGAGCCTAGTTGTCAAAAACAGACTATTTTTAAGAGAAAACAGTCCAAAGTAACTACCAGAATGATGTTTTCGGCTTACCTGGGCAGGCCGGCAGGACTGGGTGCCGGGTTGTCAAAAACGGACTATTTTTAAGGGAAAACAGCCTAAAATCTGTGCCGGAATAATGTTACTGTCCTACCCGGGTAGGCCGACAGGACCTGGTGCCGGGTAGTCAAAAACAGACTGTTTTTAGTGGAAAACAGCCTAAAATTACTGCCGAAATGATGTTACCGGCCTACCAGGGCAGGCGGGCAGGACCGGGTGTCAGGTTGTCAAAAACAGACTATTTTTAAGGGAAAAGAGCCTAAAAGCATTGCCAGAATAATGTTACCGGCCTACCTCGACAGGACGGCTGTACCTGGTGTCGGGTTGTCAAAAACAGACTGTGTTTACGGGAAAACAGTCTAAAATCACTGCCAAAATGATGTTTCTGGCTTACCCGGGCAGGCCGGCAGGACCCGGTGCGAGGTTGTCAAAAATAGACTATTTTTAAGGGAAAACAGGCTAAACTCACTGGCGAAATGATGTTTCCGGCCTACCCTGGAAGGCCGGTAGGACCGGGTGCCAGGTTGTCAAAAACAGAATATTTTTAAGGGAAAAGAGCCTAAAAGCTGTGACGGAATAATGTTACCAGCCTACCCGGGCAGGCCGGTAGGACCGGGTGCCGGGTTGTCTCAAATAGACTGTTTTTAAGGGAAAAGAGGCTAAAAGCAGTGCCAGAATAATGTTACCAGCCTACCCGGGCAGGCCGGCAGGACCGGGTTGTCAAAAAAACAGTCTAAATTCACTGCCGGAATGATGTTTCCGGCCTACCCTGGTAGGCCGGTAGGCCCGGGTGCCAGGTTGTTAAAAACAGACTGTTTTTAAGGGAAAAGAGACTAAAAGCTGTGCTGGAATAATGTTATTGGCCTACCCGGGTAGGCCGGCAGGACCGGGTGCCGGGTTGTCAAAAACAGACTGTTTTTAATGGAAAACAGCCTAAAATCACTGCCAAAATGATGTTACCGACCTACCAGGGAAGGCCGGCTGGACCGCGTGTCGGGACGTCAAAAACAGACTATTTTGGCTTAAAATCACTGTCAAAATGATGTTTCCGGCCTTCCCGGCCAGGCCGGCAGGACCCGGTGCAGGGTTGTCAAAAATAGACTATTTTTAATGGAAAACAGCCTAAAATCACCGCCGAAATGATGTTTCCGGCCTACCCGGGAAGGCCGGCAGGACCGGGTGTCAGGTTGTCAAAAATACACTGTTTTTTAAGGGAAAAGAGCCTAAAATCACTGCCGAAATGATGTTTCTGGCCTACCTAGGCAGGCCGGCTGGACCTAGTGCCGGATTGTCAAAAACAGACTGTTTTTAGGGGAAAACAGTCTAAAATCACTGCCAAAATGATGTTTCTGGCCTACCCGGGCAGGCCGGCAGGACCTGATGCGAGGTTGTCAAAAATAGACTATTTTTAAGGGAAAACAGGCTAAACTCAGTGGCGAAATGATGTTTCCGACCTACCCGGGAAGGCCGGTAGGACCGGGTGCCAGGTTGTCAAAAACAGACTATTTTTAAGGGAATAGAGCCTAAAAGCTGTGACGGAATAATGTTACCAGCCTACCCGGGTAGGCCGGCAGGACCGGGTGTTGAGTTGTCAAAAACAGACTATTTTTAAGGGAAAAGAGCCTAAAACCAGTGCCGAAATAATGTTACCGACCTACCCGGGCAGGCCGGCAGGACCGGGTGCCGGATTGTCAAAAACGGACTATTTTCAATGGAAAAGAGCCTAAAATCACTGTCGGAATAATGTTACCGGCCTACCCGGGCAGGCCGGCAGGACCGGGTGCCAGGTTGTTAAAAACAGACTATTTTTAAGGGAAAACAGCCTAAAATCACTGTCGGAATGATGTTTACGGCCTACCCAGGCAGGCCGACAGAACTGGGTGCCACGTTGTTAAAAACAGACTGTATTAAGGTAAAAGAGCCTAAAATCAGTGCCAGAATAATGTTACCGGCCTACTGGGGCAGGCCGACAGGACCTGGTGCCGGGTTGTTAAAAACAGACTGTTTTAAATGGAAAACAACCTAAAATCACTGCCGAAATGATGTTACCGGCCTTCTCGGGCAGGCGGGCAGGACCTGGTGTCGGGTTGTCTAAAACAGACTATTTTTAAGGGAAAAGAGCCTAAAAGCAGTGTCAGAATAATGTTAACGGCCTACCCGGGTCGGTCGGCTGGACCGGGTGCCAGGTTGTCAAAAACAGACTATTTTTAAGGGAAAAGAGCCTAAAAGCAGTGCCGGAATAATGTTACCGGCCTACCCGGGCATGCCGGTAGGACCAGATGCCGGGTTGTCAAAAACAAAATATTTTTAAGAGAAAACAGTCCAAAGTAACTAACAGAATGATGTTTTCGGCTTACCCGGGCAGGCCGGCAGGACTGGGTGCCGGGTTGTCAAAAACGGACTATTTTTAAGGGAAAACAGCCTAAAATCTGTGCCGAAATAATGTTACTGGCCTACCCAGGTAGGCCGACAGGACCTGGTGCCGGGTAGTAAAAAACAGACTATTTTTAATGGAAAACAGCCTAAAATTACTGCCGAAATGATGTTACCGGCCTACCAGGACAGGCGGGCAGGACCGGGTGTCGGGTTGTCAAAAACAGACTATTTTTAAGGGAAAAGAGCCTAAAAGCATTGCCAGAATAATGTTACCGGCCTACCTCGGCAGGCCGGCTGGACCTGGTGCCGGGTTGTCAAAAACAGACTGTGTTTACGGGAAAACAGTCTAAAATCACTGCCAAAATGATGTTTCTGGCTTACCCGGGCAGGCCGGCAGGACCCGGTGCGAGGTTGTCAAAAATAGACTATTTTTAAGGGAAAACAGGCTAAACTCACTGGCGAAATGATGTTTCCGGCCTACCCTGGAAGGCCGGTAGGACCGGGTGCCAGGTTGTCAAAAACAGACTATTTTTAAGGGAAAAGAGCCTAAAAGCTGTGACGGAATAATGTCACCAGCCTACCCGGGTAGGCCGGCAGGACCGGGTGTTGAGTTGTCAAAAACAGACTATTTTTAAGGGAAAAGAGCCTAAAACCAGTGCCGAAATAATGTTACCGGCCTACCCGGGCAGCCGGCAGGACCGGGTGCCGGGTCGTCAAAAACGGACTGTTTTCAATGGAAAAGAGCCTAAAATCACTGTCGGAATAATGTTACCGGCCTACCCGGGCAGGCCGGCAGGACCGGGTGCCAGGTTGTTAAAAATAGACTATTTTTTAAGGGAAAACAGCCTAAAATCACTGTCGGAATGATGTTTCCGGCCCACCTGGGCACGCCGACAGAACTGGGTGCCACGTTGTTAAAAATAGACTGTTTTAAGGGAAAACAGCCTAAAATCTATGCCGGAATAATGTTACCGGCCTACCTGGGCAGGTCGGCAGGACCTGGTGCCGGGTTGTCAAAAACAGTCTGTTTTTAATGGAAAACAGCCTAAAATCGCTACCGAAATGATGTTACCGGCCTACCCGGGCAGGCAGGCAGGACCTGGTGTCGAGTTGTCAAAAACAGACTATTTTTAAGGGAAAAGAGACTAAAAGCATTGCTGGAATAATGTTACCAGCCTACCAGGGCAGGCCGGCAGGACCGGGTGCCAGGTTGTCAAAAATAGATTGTTTTTAAGGGAAAACAGCCTAAAATTACTGCCGAAATGATGTTTCCGGCCTCCCTCGGCAGGCCGGCAGGACCGGGTGTCGGGTTGTCAAAAACAGACTGTTTTGAAGGGAAAAGAGCCTAAAAGTTGTGCTGGAATAATGTTACCGGCCTACCTGGGCAGGCCGGCAGGACCGGTTGTCGAGTTGTCAAAAACGGACTGTTTTTAAGGGAAAAGAGCCTAAAAGCAGTGCCAGAATAATGTTACAGGCCAACCCGGGCAGGCCGACAGGACCTGGTGCCGGGTTGTCAAAAACAGACTGTTTTTAATGGAAAACAGCCTAAAATCATTACCGAAATGATGTTACCGGCCTACCCGGGTAGGCAGGCAGGACCTGGTGTCGAGTTGTCAAAAACAGACTATTTTTAAGGGAAAAGAGACTAAAAGCATTGCTGGAATAATGTTACCAGCCTACCTGGGCAGGCCGGCAGGACCGGGTGCCAGGTTGTCAAAAATAGATTGTTTTTAAGGGAAAAGAGCCTAAAATCACTGCCGAAATGATGTTTCCGGCCTACCTGGGCAGGCCGGCAGGACCGGGTGTCGGGTTGTCAAAAACAGACTGTTTTTAAGGGAAAAGAGTCTAAAAGCTGTGCTGGAATAATGTTACCGGCCTACCCGGGCAGGCCGGCAGGACCGGTTGTCGTGTTGTCAAAAACGGACTGTTTTTAAGGGAAAAGAGCCTAAAAGCAGTGCCGGAATAATGTTACAGGCCTACCCGGGCAGGCCGGCAGGACCGGGTGCCAGTTGTCAAAAACAGACTATTTTTAAGGGAAAACAGTCTAAACTCACTGCCGGAATGATGTTTCCGGCCTACCCGGGCAGGCCGGTAGGATCGGGTGCCGGGTTGTCAAAAACGGACTATTTTTAATGGAAATCAGCCTAAAATCACCGCCAAAATGATGTTACCGGCCTACCTGGTCAGGCCGGCTGGACCGGGTGTCGGGATGTCAAGAACGGACTGTTTTTAAGGGAAAAGAGCCTAAAATCACTGCCGAAATGATGTTTCCGGCCTACCTGGGCAGGCCGGCAGGACCGGGTGTCGGGTTGTCAAAAACAGACTGTTTTTAAGGGAAAAGAGCCTAAAAGCTGTGCTGGAATAATGTTACCGGCCTACCCGGGCAGGCCGGCAGGACCGGTTGTCGTGTTGTCAAAAACGGACTGTTTTTAAGGGAAAAGAGCCTAAAAGCAGTGTCGGAATAATGTTACAGGCCTACCCGGGCAGGCCGGCAGGACCGGGTGCCAGGTTGTCAAAAACAGACTATTTTTAAGGGAAAACAGTCTAAACTCACTGCCGGAATGACGTTTCCGGCCTACCCGGGCAGGCCGGTAGGATCGGGTGCCGGGTTGTCAAAAACGGACTATTTTTAATGGAAATCAGCCTAAAATCACCGCCAAAATGATGTTACCGGCCTACCTGGTCAGGCCGGCTGGACCGGGTGCCAGGTTGTCAAAAATAGATTGTTTTTAAGGGAAAACAGCCTAAAATTACTGCCGAAATGATGTTTCCGGCCTCCCTCGGCAGGCCGGCAGGACCGGGTGTCGGGTTGTCAAAAACAGACTGTTTTGAAGGGAAAAGAGCCTAAAAGTTGTGCTGGAATAATGTTACCGGCCTACCTGGGCAGGCCGGCAGGACCGGTTGTCGAGTTGTCAAAAACGGACTGTTTTTAAGGGAAAAGAGCCTAAAAGCAGTGCCAGAATAATGTTACAGGCCAACCCGGGCAGGCCGGCAGGACCTGGTGCCGGGTTGTCAAAAACAGACTGTTTTTAATGGAAAACAGCCTAAAATCACTACCGAAATGATGTTACCGGCCTACCCGGGTAGGCAGGCAGGACCTGGTGTCGAGTTGTCAAAAACAGACTATTTTTAAGGGAAAAGAGACTAAAAGCATTGCTGGAATAATGTTACCAGCCTACCTGGGCAGGCCGGCAGGACCGGGTGCCAGGTTGTCAAAAATAGATTGTTTTTAAGGGAAAAGAGCCTAAAATCACTGCCGAAATGATGTTTCCGGCCTACCTGGGCAGGCCGGCAGGACCGGGTGTCGGGTTGTCAAAAACAGACTGTTTTTAAGGGAAAAGAGTCTAAAAGCTGTGCTGGAATAATGTTACCGGCCTCCCCGGGCAGGCCGGCAGGACCGGTTGTCGTGTTGTCAAAAACGGACTGTTTTTAAGGGAAAAGAGCCTAAAAGCAGTGCCGGAATAATGTTACAGGCCTACCCGGGCAGGCCGGCAGGACCGGGTGCCAGGTTGTCAAAAACAGACTATTTTTAAGGGAAAACAGTCTAAACTCACTGCCGGAATGACGTTTCCGGCCTACCCGGGCAGGCCGGTAGGATCGGGTGCCGGGTTGTCAAAAACGGACTATTTTTAATGGAAATCAGCCTAAAATCACCGCCAAAATGATGTTACCGGCCTACCTGGTCAGGCCGGCTGGACCGGGTGCCAGGTTGTCAAAAATAGATTGTTTTTAAGGGAAAACAGCCTAAAATTACTGCCGAAATGATGTTTCCGGCCTCCCTCGGCAGGCCGGCAGGACCGGGTGTCGGGTTGTCAAAAACAGACTGTTTTGAAGGGAAAAGAGCCTAAAAGTTGTGCTGGAATAATGTTACCGGCCTACCTGGGCAGGCCGGCAGGACCGGTTGTCGAGTTGTCAAAAACGGACTGTTTTTAAGGGAAAAGAGCCTAAAAGCAGTGCCAGAATAATGTTACAGGCCAACCCGGGCAGGCCGGCAGGACCTGGTGCCGGGTTGTCAAAAACAGACTGTTTTTAATGGAAAACAGCCTAAAATCACTACCGAAATGATGTTACCGGCCTACCCGGGTAGGCAGGCAGGACCTGGTGTCGAGTTGTCAAAAACAGACTATTTTTAAGGGAAAAGAGACTAAAAGCATTGCTGGAATAATGTTACCAGCCTACCTGGGCAGGCCGGCAGGACCGGGTGCCAGGTTGTCAAAAATAGATTGTTTTTAAGGGAAAAGAGCCTAAAATCACTGCCGAAATGATGTTTCCGGCCTACCTGGGCAGGCCGGCAGGACCGGGTGTCGGGTTGTCAAAAACAGACTGTTTTTAAGGGAAAAGAGTCTAAAAGCTGTGCTGGAATAATGTTACCGGCCTACCCGGGCAGGCCGGCAGGACCGGTTGTCGTGTTGTCAAAAACGGACTGTTTTTAAGGGAAAAGAGCCTAAAAGCAGTGCCGGAATAATGTTACAGGCCTACCCGGGCAGGCCGGCAGGACCGGGTGCCAGTTGTCAAAAACAGACTATTTTTAAGGGAAAACAGTCTAAACTCACTGCCGGAATGATGTTTCCGGCCTACCCGGGCAGGCCGGTAGGATCGGGTGCCGGGTTGTCAAAAACGGACTATTTTTAATGGAAATCAGCCTAAAATCACCGCCAAAATGATGTTACCGGCCTACCTGGTCAGGCCGGCTGGACCGGGTGTCGGGATGTCAAGAACGGACTGTTTTTAAGGGAAAAGAGCCTAAAATCACTGCCGAAATGATGTTTCCGGCCTACCTGGGCAGGCCGGCAGGACCGGGTGTCGGGTTGTCAAAAACAGACTGTTTTTAAGGGAAAAGAGCCTAAAAGCTGTGCTGGAATAATGTTACCGGCCTACCCGGGCAGGCCGGCAGGACCGGTTGTCGTGTTGTCAAAAACGGACTGTTTTTAAGGGAAAAGAGCCTAAAAGCAGTGTCGGAATAATGTTACAGGCCTACCCGGGCAGGCCGGCAGGACCGGGTGCCAGGTTGTCAAAAACAGACTATTTTTAAGGGAAAACAGTCTAAACTCACTGCCGGAATGACGTTTCCGGCCTACCCGGGCAGGCCGGTAGGATCGGGTGCCGGGTTGTCAAAAACGGACTATTTTTAATGGAAATCAGCCTAAAATCACCGCCAAAATGATGTTACCGGCCTACCTGGTCAGGCCGGCTGGACCGGGTGTCGGGATGTCAAGAACGGACTGTTTTTAAGGGAAAAGAGCCTAAAATCACTGCCGAAATGATGTTTCCGGCCTACCTGGGCAGGCCGGCAGGACCGGGTGTCGGGTTGTCAAAAACAGACTGTTTTTAAGGGAAAAGAGTCTAAAAGCTGTGCTGGAATAATGTTACCGGCCTACCCGGGCAGGCCGGCAGGACCGGTTGTCGTGTTGTCAAAAACGGACTGTTTTTAAGGGAAAAGAGCCTAAAAGCAGTGCCGGAATAATGTTACAGGCCTACCCGGGCAGGCCGGCAGGACCGGGTGCCAGTTGTCAAAAACAGACTATTTTTAAGGGAAAACAGTCTAAACTCACTGCCGGAATGATGTTTCCGGCCTACCCGGGCAGGCCGGTAGGATCGGGTGCCGGGTTGTCAAAAACGGACTATTTTTAATGGAAATCAGCCTAAAATCACCGCCAAAATGATGTTACCGGCCTACCTGGTCAGGCCGGCTGGACCGGGTGTCGGGATGTCAAGAACGGACTGTTTTTAAGGGAAAAGAGCCTAAAATCACTGCCGAAATGATGTTTCCGGCCTACCTGGGCAGGCCGGCAGGACCGGGTGTCGGGTTGTCAAAAACAGACTGTTTTTAAGGGAAAAGAGCCTAAAAGCTGTGCTGGAATAATGTTACCGGCCTACCCGGGCAGGCCGGCAGGACCGGTTGTCGTGTTGTCAAAAACGGACTGTTTTTAAGGGAAAAGAGCCTAAAAGCAGTGTCGGAATAATGTTACAGGCCTACCCGGGCAGGCCGGCAGGACCGGGTGCCAGGTTGTCAAAAACAGACTATTTTTAAGGGAAAACAGTCTAAACTCACTGCCGGAATGACGTTTCCGGCCTACCCGGGCAGGCCGGTAGGATCGGGTGCCGGGTTGTCAAAAACGGACTATTTTTAATGGAAATCAGCCTAAAATCACCGCCAAAATGATGTTACCGGCCTACCTGGTCAGGCCGGCTGGACCGGGTGTCGGGATGTCAAGAACGGACTGTTTTTAAGGGAAAAGAGCCTAAAATCACTGCCGAAATGATGTTTCCGGCCTACCTGGGCAGGCCGACTGGATCTGGTGCCGGGTTGTCAAAAACAGACTGTTTTAGGGGAAAACGGCCTAAAATCACTGCCAAAATGATGTTTCCGGCCAACTCGGGCAGGCCGGCAGGACCGGGTGCTGGGTTGTAAAAAACAGACTGTTTTTAAGGGAAAAGAGCCTAAAAGCACTGCCGGAATAATGTTATCGGCCTACCCGGGCAGGCCGGCAGGACCGGGTGCCGAGTTGTCAGAAATAGACTATTTTGAAGGGGAAAGAACCTAAAAGCAGTGCCAGAATAATGTTACCGGTCTACCCGGGCAGGTCGGCAGGACCGGGTGTCGGGTTGTGAAAAACAGATTGTTTTTAATGGAAAACAGCCTAAAATCACTACCGAAATGATGTTACCGGCCTACCCGGGTAGGCAGGCAGGACCTGGTGTCGAGTTGTCAAAAACAGACTATTTTTAAGGGAAAAGAGACTAAAAGCATTGCTGGAATAATGTTACCAGCCTACCTGGGCAGGCCGGCAGGACCGGGTGCCAGGTTGTCAAAAATAGATTGTTTTTAAGGGAAAAGAGCCTAAAATCACTGCCGAAATGATGTTTCCGGCCTACCTGGGCAGGCCGGCAGGACCGGGTGTCGGGTTGTCAAAAACAGACTGTTTTTAAGGGAAAATAGCCTAAAAGCTGTGCTGGAATAATGTTACCGGCCTACCCGGGCAGGCCGGCAGGACCGGTTGTCGTGTTGTCAAAAACGGACTGTTTTTAAGGGAAAAGAGCCTAAAAGCAGTGCCGGAATAATGTTACAGGCCTACCCGGGCAGGCCGGCAGGACCGGGTGCCAGGTTGTCAAAAACAGACTATTTTTAAGGGAAAACAGTCTAAACTCACTGCCGGAATGATGTTTCCGGCCTACCCGGGCAGGCCGGTAGGATCGGGTGCCGGGTTGTCAAAAACGGACTATTTTTAATGGAAATCAGCCTAAAATCACCGCCAAAATGATGTTACCGGCCTACCTGGTCAGGCCGGCTGGACCGAGTGTCGGGATGTCAAGAACGGACTGTTTTTAAGGGAAAAGAGCCTAAAATCACTGCCGAAATGATGTTTCCGGCCTACCTGGGCAGGCCGACTGGATCTGGTGCCGGGTTGTCAAAAACAGACTGTTTTAGGGGAAAACGGCCTAAAATCACTGCCAAAATGATGTTTCCGGCCAACTCGGGCAGGCCGGCAGGACCGGGTGCTGGGTTGTAAAAAACAGACTGTTTTTAAGGGAAAAGAGCCTAAAAGCACTGCCGGAATAATGTTATCGGCCTACCCGGGCAGGCCGGCAGGACCGGGTGCCGAGTTGTCAGAAATAGACTATTTTGAAGGGGAAAGAACCTAAAAGCAGTGCCAGAATAATGTTACCGGTCTACCCGGGCAGGTCGGCAGGATCGGGTGTCGGGTTGTGAAAAACAGATTGTTTTTAAGGAAAAATAGCCTAAAATCACTGCCGGAATAATGTTACCGGCCTACCCGGGCAGGCCGACAGAACCGGGTGCCAGGTTGTCAATAACAGACTGTTTTTAATGGAAAACAGCGTAAAATCACGGCCGAAATGATGTTACCGGCCTACCCGGGCAGGCGGGCAGGACCCGGTGTCGGGTTGTCAAAAACAGACTATTTTTAAGGGAAAACAGCCTAAACTCACTGGCGAAATGATGTTTCCGGCCTACCCGGGCAGGCGGGCAGGACCTGGTGTCGAGTTGTCAAAAACAGACTGTTTTTAAGGGAAAAGAGACTAAAAGCATTACTGGAATAATGTTACCGGCCTACCGGGGCAGGCCGGCAGGACCGGGTGCCAGGTTGTCAAAAATAGATTGTTTTTAAGGGAAAACAGCCTAAAATCACTGGCGAAATGATGTTTTTGGCGTACCCAGGCAGGCCGGCAGGACCGGGTGCCGGGTTGTCAAAAACAGACTGTTTTTAAGGGAAAAGAGCCTAAAAGTAGTGCCGGAATAATGTTACCGACCTACCCGGGCAAGCCGGCAGGACCGGGTGTCAGGTTGTCAAAAACAGACTATTTTTCAGGGAAAACAGTCTAAACTCACTGCCGGAATGATGTTTCTGGCCTACCCGGGCAGGCCGGCAGGGCCGGGTGCCGGGTTGTCAAAAACGGACTGTTTTTAATGGAAAACAGACTAAAATCACTGCCAAAATGATGTTATCGGCCTACCTGGGCAGGCTGGCTGGACCGGGTGCCGGGATGTCAGAAACAGACTGTTTTTACGGGAAAACGGCCTATAGTCACTGCCGAAATGATGTTACCGGCCCACGCGGGCAGGCCGGTAGGACCGGGTGCCGGGTTGTGAAAAACGGACTATTTTTAATGGAAAACAGCCTAAAATCACCGCCAAAATGATGTTACCGGCCTACCTGGGCAGTCCGGCTGGACCGGGTGCCGGGATGTCAAGAACGGATTATTTTTAAGGGAAAAGAGCTTAAAATCACTGCCAAAATGATGTTTCCGGCCTACCTGGGCAGGCCAACTGGATCTGGTGCCGGGTTGTAAAAAACAGACTGTTTTAGGGGAAAACATCCTAAAATCACTGCCAAAATGATTTTTCCGGCCAACCCGGGCAGGCCGGCAGGACCGGGTGCTGGGTTGTAAAAAACAGACTGTTTTTAAGGGAAAAGAGCCTAAAAGCACTGCCGGAATAATGTTACCGGCCTACCCGGGTAGGCCGGCAGGACCGGGGATCGGGTTGTCAAAAACAAACTGTTTTGAAGGGAATAGGGCCTAAAAGCAGTGTCGGAATATTGTTACCAGGCCGGCAGGACCGGGTGTCGGGTTGTCAAAAACAAACTATTTTGAAGGGAAAAGGGCCTAAAAGCAGTGTCGGAATAATGTTACCGGCCTACCCGGGTAGGCCGGCTAGGCCGGCAGGACCGGGTGCCGGGTTGTCAAAAACGGAATAATGTTACCGGCCTACCCGGGTAGGCCGGCTAGGCCGGCAGGACCGGGTGCCGGGTTGTCAAAAACGGACTGTTTTTAATGGAAAACAGCCTAAAATCACTGCCAAAATGATGTTACTGGCCTACCTGGGCAGGCTGGCTGGACCGGGTGCCGGGATGTCAAAAACAGATTGTTTTTACGGGAAAACGACCTGAAATCACTGCTGAAATGATGTTTCCGGCCTACCTGAGCAGGCCGGCAGGACCCGGTGCCGGGTTGTCAAAAATAGACTACTTTTAATGGAAAACAGCCTAAAATCACCGCCGAAATGATGTTTCCGGCCTAGCCGGGAAGGCCGGCAGGACCGGGTATCAGGTTGTCAAAAACAGTCTGTTTTTAAGGGAAAAGTGCCTAAAAGCTGTGCCGGAATAATGTTACCGGCCTACCCGGGCAGGCCGGCAGGACCGGGTGTTGGGTTGTGAAAAACAGATTGTTTTTAAGGAAAAAGAGCCTAAAATCACTGCCGGAATAATGTTACCCGGCCTACCCGGGCAGGCCGACAGACCGGGTTGTCAAACGGACTATTTTAAGGGAAAATAGCATAAAATATATGCCAGGAATAATGTTACCGCCTACCCGGGCAGGCCGTCAGGACCAGGTGCCAGGTTGTCAAAAAACAGACTGTTTTTAATGGAAACAGCGTA